>CM017558.1:54178495-55413978 GCA_007844125.1 Sinonovacula constricta
GACAAGCTCATACACAATATCGTGAAATACGTAACTAAATATGCATTTACTTACACGGTGATGTACGAGTTTAAGGATAACATACACTCTTGGAAATATTTTCCTTTCCTCGTCGTTCATGTACATGATGGTCGAGCTTAACTCAGATTATCCAATTCTGGCAGTTCACATATTTGACAAAGTAAGTTTCTCAGCTCCAAAAACATTTTTTGTCATACCCTTTGAACTTAAAACTTGAGAAATGTGCGTGCAAATAAAAAGTTTTGATACCGACTTCAAACTTAGATCTATAGTGGAAAACTCAGATCGATTAGACCGGCTTTTTTACGAGCCATATCGAAATATCAAGCTGATTAGCGGTTCGAGTCGCCGACATGTAACTACTCATCACTACCCAAACCCCTTCTGTGTTACGGAATATTGTGGTGTATGTGCTCAATTAAATCAAGTTAATCACAAACAACAAGGTAATTTGATGGAATAAGCAAACATTCAACGGTAGATGGGTGACAGTACACATTTATTATCTCCGTCCCTCAAAACGGGCCAAAGCGAATGCATTTGCCAAGTAGTTGTTTTAAGAAAGAAAAAGATAAATCTTTTGTTTTGTATACACCGATCGTATTAAGACAAGAAATCATCGTCTGATAAAACGAGATAACAATTCAGTTAGAAGTTTAATTCGGTGTACAGAACTTAATAAGAAAGCATAATCTCAAATATGGTTGTATTAGTTGATTATAACTTAACCGTTATCAATTATTCGAACATACACAAAAAATAAAGTTTTCTTATGTGTAATTTCTTTGTTGTTGTCTTCTTGCTTGTTTGCGACATCATATGGCAGTTAATAGCGGAGCGTCCTGCTTTTATTGTTGGGGCCTCAGACAAAGGCTGAGTAGAACCACGGGCGCACTGTAGGTCAGCAGGAAGACATCTCCACATGAGAGTTTTGGGACTCAAACCCACTCTCTGAGTGGCTTACAAGTCTGTCATTCTACCTCGCGTTCACGGCCATCCTTTGAATTGTACAATACTGTCAGAGAGTTCTGCTGCTGTCTTGAATACGAAAGCACAAAGTTATGAAACTGTTTTCGGCGCCGTATGACCTGTTAAGTGTCGGAGTGCCGTAAAACCCAAATAAATATGAAACTGTTTCGAATCCAAAAAACTATTGCCGCTAAAATGAATTATTCCTTTTGAAATTGTTTTTACAAAACGTTAACACAAAATACAAAACACAAAATCTAACAGAAATGTAATCTTTCCCTATGGATGTCAGAGACCAATGAAGCAATCATATCATACTATAATTAACGAAAATGGTCTTACTTATATTTGTAGTACAGCAGGAAAAAAATATTTTAAAACTTCTTTCAGCATCTTTGGTAGATATGAAGCAAATATTTATTTCCTTTTATTCTAAATCATTTGGGGGAGGCTAATCCCAACCATAAAAAATACATAATTCAATTCTTGCGCGACTAACGTTCTTATGTTGATCTTTAATTAGTTAAACGTGTCTAGGTGTGACTCCCTACAGTGCCTATAACCAAACTAAGAACACACACCATTAAATTACTTGACCAAAAATGTCACGCACCCAAATTTCCATCTGAGCTTCCATGTATTACCATTTATCGCTTCCATGTTTTGTTCCACTGTTTTAAGAGTTACTGCTTGACACTGACAGCTGCCGACCTAACCATTAATGTCTATTCCAGTCTCTAGCAAGACAAACATTATCCTACGTATTTCCATGATAAGATGTGAATCGAAAGGCAGAGTTACCTAACTCAAAACTAACTGTACAAAAACATCAAAATATTAATAAGCGCAGCCTGTTTCAGCTACATGCAAACGTATTTATAAAATGCATTACTTCATAAATTTCAAATTGTCCCCAAATTCAACTAATTTTACGAAGCCGTGACTAGTTAGTTATTAAGCCTTACATGTTCATTGAGGCATGAAAAGCTGTGAGGTCGCTTAAATTCTCTTGCACAAATCGATGACTTGTTCAATAATAATCAGATTTGGAAAGTATACTTGTTTGCAATGATATATATGCACGTGTCGACACAACGCATGTACGGCATATTGGCTAATCATAAAAACGACTAGTGGCAGAATGCTCCATACAATATACACGGGAAAAGCCGCTGGTCAATCACTGAATAATTACAGACGACCGCCCTGACTGGGACTTGAACCAACGCACGTGATAAAGGTCTGATGACGTATAAGACGTCGACTCTGGCGATAAAGGTCTGATGACGTATAAGACGGCGATAAAGGTCTGATGACGTATAAGACGTCGACTCTGGCGATAAAGGTCTGATGACGTATAAGACGTCGACTCTGGCGATAAAGGTCTGATGACGTATAAGACGTCGACTCTGGCGATAAAGGTCTGATGACGTATAAGACGTCGACTCTGGCGATAAAGGTCTGATGACGTATAAGACGTCGACTCTGGCGATAAAGGTCTGATGACGTATAAGACGTCGACTCTGGCGATAAAGGTCTGATGACGTATAAGACGTCGACTCTGTCTTAGCTCGGGTTCCCCGTTTTAGGCTCCGAATCCTTTTTTCGCTGTGGACCCGTTTTCGGCCAACTTCAACTGATATGAAATTTGTCATTGGCTTTATTAAGATATTAGTCCATATATTTTAACGACACCGAACACTAGAAAGGGAACACTTTAGCAGGTACACATGTAAACTACCTGTTTTCGATATCTTTTAAAGCGCAGATTATACGCGATTGTTCAGCACTTAATGGGTGTATTATTTATTTGCGCAAGGCTTGCATTTGAAAGAGTGTTCATTTTTACATAAATTACAACGGTGGCTTTGTTACAACCACCTTTGTAATAAAAACATCTTCAGCAATATTTTTTTATAACAAAGCGTGTTTACATGACACAGTTATGCAAGGGTTCCACATAATGCAATGTGATTAGATAATAGCATGCTTTTTTAACACCAGAACATATTCAAAGATGAGTATTCACAGAACAATTTCTGAATGCAACCCCGCATTGTAATAAATTTATCACATATCGCTGAAGATGTTTTTATTACAAAGGTGGTTGTAACAAAGCCACCGTTGTAATTTATGTAAAAACGAACACTCTTTCAAATGCAAGCCTTGCGCAAATAAATAATACACCCATTAAGTGCTGAACAATCGCGTATAATCTGCGCTTTAAAAGATATCGAAAACAGGTAGTTTACATGTGTACCTGCTAAAGTGTTCCCTTTCTAGTGTTCGGTGTCGTTAAAATATATGGACTAATATCTTAATAAAGCCAATGACAAATTTCATATCAGTTGAAGTTGGCCGAAAACGGGTCCACAGCGAAAAAAGGATTCGGAGCCTAAAACGGGGAACCCGAGCTAAGACAGAGTCGACGTCTTATACGTCATCAGACCTTTATCGCCGTCTTATACGTCATCAGACCTTTATCGCCGTCTTATACGTCATCAGACCTTTATCGCCGTCTTATACGTCATCAGACCTTTATCGACGTCTTATACGTCATCAGACCTTTATCGCCAGAGTCGACGTCTTATACGTCATCAGACCTGTATCGCCAGAGTCGACGTCTTATACGTCATCAGACCTTTATCGCCAGAGTCGACGTCTTATACGTCATCAGACCTTTATCGCCAGAGTCGACGTCTTATACGTCATCAGACCTTTATCGCCGTCTTATACGTCATCAGACCTTTATCGCCAGAGTCGACGTCTTATACGTCATCAGACCTTTATCACGTGCGTTGGTTCAAGTCCCAGTCAGGGCGGTCGTCTGTAATTATTCAGTGATTGACCAGCGACTTTTCCCGTGTATATTGTATGGAGCATTCTGCCACTAGTCGTTTTTATGATTAGCCAATATGCCGTACATGCGTTGTGTCGATAAATGATAATATATGGAAGCTCAGATGGAAATTTGGGTACGTGACATTTCTGCTCTTCTTATTTACTAACGAAAGTTCTTAAAGGTTAAGCAATGTTAATAACAAAAAAGTGACCAAAATCTCTATTTTTCTGCCATGTCTGAATAAAGTTACAATAGAAAAATAAGTAAACAAAGACCGAGTGATGCTCCTTGAATCACAAAAACTATGAAGTTGAATTTTGTAAATGGAGTAGTGCTATAAATTCAGATAAAATCAAACCTGTACCTATGAAGGTTGAAGGGAATGTTGAAATGGCTATTTCTTTCACTGAGTTAACTAGGGGAACAATGGGACTGGTCATACTAGCAATGGCACAGAATTCAAGAAATCAATTCATTGTATATTGTATTTAATAAGGTAGACTGATAGACTAAAAATTTTTTTGGCTGGACACGATTCACAGTGTGACATTGACCTTTAAGGTAGCGACCCAAATTTCGTGCGCGACATGTCGTCTCGATATGGCGATCATTTCAATGAAATAATTTTAAAATCCAACTATAAATAACAAAGTTATGGACCGGACACGATTTTGCTTCAAGGTCATGCTGTGACCTTGACCTTTAAGGTAGCGACCGGAATCTTGCACGTGACACGCCGTCTTGATATGACGATTATATCTGTCAAATAATTATAAATGCGACTTCAAATAACAAAGTTATGGACCGGACACGAATGCGTGAGGACAGACGGCGGACGGACTGACGGACGGACGGACAACGCGGCGACAATATGCTCCCCCTTTATTCCCTATAAAGGCGTCGCGATCCAGTCCGTCGCCAATAAAAGCATAATGTTTACACCCTTCATTGGTTAAAACCGTGTTTTGTCGATTGTTCTCAAAATACCTTAGGGAATCACCGCGGCTATTTTAACCGCGGCCCAATGACGCGTCAAAAGGTCATGTGATTTTAACTTTACAAAAAATGCTTGATACTACTGACAGTCCCAGTAAGCTTTTTACTGGCAAGTCAGTAACAATCGTCACGTGAGGTTCCCAATACGCTTTGCAAAACAAAAAGAAATAAAAACAAACAAAACAAAAAACACACGCACTAAAACACACACACACACACACGCGCGCGCGCGCACACACACGCGCACGCGGAATCATAATATACTCCTAAAATACTATCTAGCTTTAAAATGAAAACACTCTGTGTGCAATGGTAATTTCAATAATAGAAATTAATTGCGGTTGGCACGTGCTAACCTTCAATAAGTTTAATCATAATAACAGGTTGTTGTTGTTTCTAAATATGATGAACATCTGTATACGGTCTTTAAGTAAAGCATACCTTCCCTCTCTCGTCATGTTTTGGTATGCAGTAATATGGATAGGCCGCAAGTCATGTGAGTGAATCACTTGCACGCAAGATGACAAAAATAGACAAATTATGAACATTAAGCAAAAAAAAATAAATAAAAAAAACACACACACACACAATACCGGCATATGAAGAGATATTCGTTTTCGCAAAAGATGCCTCGTGTTCTGTCACATTATAACTAAAGCAAAAAAAAAATAGTATGTATTTATTTTTACTAATAATCGACTAACAGATAGTCTGTTACAGTCAACGGGTGACCCACAATAAGAACTAATGATTATGACAAAAATATTGGTGTTATGTAATGTCCATCGACAAGACAACAAGTGTTTATAATAGTGGTGGTAATAATGTTGATCATGGATGTGATGATGATTGTGGTGTCACTGGATGTCCTGATACACGTAGGTGTGGTGAAAGTTTCTGGGGTGGTTCTGGTAGTTGTGATGGGTGTCGACGAGGATAGCGTTAACGTGATTTTGTTGATCGTGTTAATGGTTGAGTCGATGTTGCTGGTGGTGCTAATGAGAATGACGTTGGCAATAGTGGTGTTAGTGGTGACTGAGCGTCGAAAAATGTTGCGATGATGGATGTTGTGGGGGTAGGTGTTTTTCTTCAGAAATTATAATGAAAATAGTCATGCTGACGCTGTTCTAGTGTTAAAGAGGCAGTTTATGTCTTATCACATTCCAATCGGTGGATTCTTTGCGTTTCATAAAGATTGAACTTCATTTCTGATAATTTATTACAAACTGCAACTTTATTACAATACTGGTGATTACCGCAAATGGAATAAATATTATGTTATCTCAACCTTATTTTTCATGAATGTATTGCAAAGCGGGGACTAAATACAAATCGGGTTGTAACGCGGCGCTTTTCACAATCATCTTAGACGTCTCTGTTCGTAATTTCAGTGTTCAAACATAGGACCACCATCAATAAAGGTAGTTACGTAGTTGTTGTAGAAAAGTACACATTAGTATGTCAACATTTTCAAACTAAAAATGTTATATTTAGAAACACTTTACGATCACGTTATCGTAAATTGTAAAGAATGACAGAGAGAGTAAACACTTTAAAGAATATATAGGGGTTATATTTCAAGACTTCGAGCTGTCGTTTTTGCTTTACAGATAATGAAGACATGGGGAAATGACTGCATTTGGAAAAAAATACTAAAATACCGTTGCATTCTGTTTAATTAATCATCTTTTTCATTTATATGGAAGGGTTTCCCTGTAAATACTTTGGTCTGCACTAAAGATCATCAAACCATTTCATTTAGAATTTTTATATTGATACTTATGGAATAAGCAGCATTAATGGCTGCAAACGAAATGTATTTCAATTAGAACATTGAATAACAAAACGAGACTGTGATGACCGAAACAGATAGTGCAATCGGTAGAACTCAGGCTCAAGGAGACTCCGAGCTCAAACCCGGGCCGCGACATTCTGAATGTCTTAGAAAGAAGACAACATATCTTCCCTACTAACGCTCAAGCAAATACAAGTATCGTTTCCCGACCGAACGGCCCGGTATCCGGAAAATGTCACATTGTGTGGTATTACGCCGGGCATTCCCGCATACTATACATCTTGAAGGCGGTGCTATATTTGCTTCAAGTTGACACTTACAAATAACAACTTGAATATTGTTGATAGGACAATAAACCCAACAAACATACGAATCAATTTTAAGAGGTATCTTATAATGAACCTTTTAAGACAATCACAATATGCAATTTGCGATTTATCCTACATAATGATATGTCCTTACTAGTTGATTAGCCTCGATATTTATATAGTTTACTTTTCCAGGCTGTCTTGGTTGTGTAAACATGTGCTTTGTACGATTAGCAATCCTGTATCCTGTATTTATTCATTTAATACGAAATTGCCCTCTGATCTATTATTACACAGTGACGCATCTGGCGTTAATACAACAACGGTTCACTGGCGATAACCAGTATATGTATTGACAAGTATGTCCAAGAAAGTGCCCGGATGTGATTCATCCAAGGCGTCGTTGAGTGCAAAACACAATTATGACTATCCTGAAAACTCGACATTCTGTTAAACTATCAATTACATAAATATTTGACATTAACGAACATTACTCCGATGGAAATTCGGATATTTGCTACTTTGTATGTTTTCCTTGTTCTAAGCTACATCTGTATTTTCAAGCTGCATTGCTAACATCTGTATACGCGGTTTATTTTGTAAAACAATACTTTGCCAAATAGCTGCGTATTCCTTCAAATGCCTGCTTTTTTATAATTGCAAGCTATTGTTGCGAGCTACAATGTAAAACAAGAAACGTGGCCATGCCACAATACCAGGTTTTCAAAGATTTAACAATTAATTTTAGTAGTAGACTTAAAAGCAGCAGATCTATGGTTGTGCTATTAGCAATTGAAGAAAAACAGTATTGTGCATGTAGCAGACAACATGCATGCAGGTGTAAGGGAATAAACACGTGCATGCTAGGTAAGTAAAGCAGGGCCAAGTTTATTACCAGCGTGTTTATGACTGGCAGGATTGTGTTGTAGATTTTTTGAAACAGTGACATTGACATTGAGCCGCCTGGCCCCAAATCCAATCCCAAGCTAAGTCTTCATGCAAGCTTGCAAGATTGGTTTATCCAAACTAAAATTATTGACCGGGAACTTTCTTTTTTTATTTTAGGAACGGTGACTTTGACCTTGATCCGACTGGCCTTCAATCCAATCCCAAGCTAAGTTTGCAACAAAATTTTAGTAAAACATTTCAATTCTAACACAAATTATTAAGCGGAAACTTTTTCTTTCTATTTAAGTAACGGTTTACTTGACCTTAACCGGACTGGCCCCAAAACTAATCCCAAGCTAAGTCTTCACGCAATCTTGCTTTATTTAAAGTTTGAGCTAGATTGTTCATTCGAGCTGAAGTTATTAACCGGAACTGTTTTTCTTTTTTTAAGTAACAATGACCTTGACCTTGATCTGAATGGTCTCAAATCAAATTCCAAGCTAGGTATTCGTGCAAGCTTGCTATATCAAAAGTTTCAGCAAGAGATTGGTTTATTCAAACTGAAGTTATTGGCCAGAAACCCTCTGTTTGACGCCACCCGCCCGACCGAGCGCCCGACATAACCTAATCTAATAACCAGGATTTTCGTAGAAAACCTGGTTAAAAACGAAATACTCGGTTCTTTTCTCTGAAAAGGTCTCACAGAACGACTGCGATTTACTGTTTTTGTCAGTTACACTCTCCTCCCCATAAAACAATGCATCCAGTAAGACCGCTCTTCAATACGGTCCCAATCAAGCAATTACACAACAACGCTCAATTACATATCTTTGTACACATGGGCATGTGACCATAAAGAGTAATAAAGGTAAAATTTAAAACTTATAAAGAATATATTTGAAATATTTAAAACTAATATTATTTAAAAACTAGTATGTGTCGTTTTAAAGTTGGTAGACTACAGTCTGTATTTCCTGTACTCAGGAACTCCTACAATATCAACTTTCTGTACTGCACGCATAGTATTACAATAGTATTACAATAAAAACACTCGATAAAATGAAGACGTTTAGGTAGGGTAAAAGTTTGGCGTGGACAAGGCTTAAATATTTGTCAGGATAAATACTTTCAAAACTTTTAAAACACAAATCCAATAGAACGATGTTCATAATACAATATGGTGTTGGATGTCTGCACAGCAATGCGCCTCCGAGACATTGAATGATATATGTATATATTTATACACGAATTTCCCAATGTAAATCGTTCAGGTATATAATATATGTATTGTGTCAACTGCCGTAAGCAACAAGCGAGGTTGTTTATTTGCACTATGTTACCTTTCTTGGCAGAGGTCATATCAAGAAAATATGAAGATGATATGGAAGAAAGTTGATAGAGGAAAGAATTTTCGGCGTTTGAACGCAGTGAATCAGACAAAAATAAATTTCTCTTGCTTATGTATTAAACGATAGGAGGCGTTGCGTAAGTGCACGAGGTTTTCGTGTCCTGGCAGCTGATTGTTCATTCAGCCTTGGAACATATGATTTTTGTTCTGTATATGAAATGATGAATTTTTCTGTGTAATAAACAAACGGTCGTTGTTCAAAGCGGCATTTACCAAAAATATAAGGTGTTGTTGTTTTGGTGTTGTTGTGTTTTTGAATGAATGAATGTATGTGCGCAAGGATCAGAGTGAAAGTCTTAGTATTGGGGAGGAATTTACAAGGGAAACTTCGGTTTTTGCCGGTGGTATACATGTATGCTCGAATGGGTTTTTTTTCTAATAAGTTCCCCGAAAAGGCAGTAAGCGACCTTTAATGGTTTCCTAGGCGTTGATATAATAGTTGCAATGTTCATCCCAACATGCCAAAAATATGTTGCAAAACATCCGGTCGTGGTAAAATCCCGTGTTCACTGCGGTTTGTGAAGACATTATAATAGATAAATAAATGACGCGAAACCATGCATACTCTGTAACTCACGGGAGTACATCAAATTCAATAGCGACAATTTTAAATGGCATAAAGGAGGTTTCCGACAATTTGCCTGAATCACATGCATGTAACATATTTTTCCAACTACTTTGGTGAATTTATGAATAATTTCTGCATAAACTCACACTTAAGTCTGAGTAAAGATTTAGAACACTGTCAATAATATTACACAGTATAGATTGCGAAAATATCACTCTAAATATCACTCTAAATATCACTCTAAATATCACTCTAAATCTATAAATAAGCACGATAATAGTCTCTGACGTCAGAATAGACTACCCGGATGACGATATAACGTCAAGTCAAAGTAAGGTGTTACATGGTTTCTAGCTTAAAAATAGCTATCTCTGTAGCGTGACTCAGATAGAAAATACATTTTTTTGCAATGATGTGTTGTGATTTATGTTTCAATGTTCACACAGATCTAAGCTATCAATAACAGCATATTTAGGTAATCATGACTTATTTGCGGTTGTTGCTGTTGTTTTTTGTGAAAGAGAATCTTTGTCAAAACTGTCGGATACCAAATTTAACGAGTGCATAACGTGTATAAAAAAAACTTAAATTCGTACCAAAAAAACATAAAAAGTGAAAAATTGTCGAAAAGCGCATGAGCGATCTCCATTAGGCACCATCATCTGAGTAATATTTTTTTAGCAAAAAAAGGCCTGTGTTAATCACGTTATTGTGTTCTTTGTGTCGTGTAGTTGTTTTTTAAGTTTTGCAACGGAAGTACAAGCATATGTCGAATGGAAAGTACAGTGATGTGATGATGTTTGCTTATCTCCTGTATATTTACACATTTTATTGACTTTCAGTGAATGGTGTGTTTTTGGACAAGGAGTCACTCGTTGGTTTGTTGTCGTAATATTTGACATGCTGAAATGTCATATCAGATATCGTAAAGTGACACTGATATTAAGTGACAATTTGTTTGTTGATATTTTGTAATCAACGTACCGATGTAATTATGCCCATACTGGCGTTGTCTTGCTAATTGCGTGTATTGGTGAAGGAACGCGTATGTCTGGGAATAACAACCGGCGAACAGCAGCTAAGCAGCTGAGCATGAAACTCTCCCCACATAAAATGGCCGGGACTCAAAACCCACAAGGTGAAGGGCTGATGAGTTATATGTTGGAGACTTTAACCATTCGGCCAATGGCACCGCTTTAATAAACGCTTTACTGAAGTTGTAAGAGGTGTCTCTGAATTAAATATAAAGCAAATCAGCCAAGAGATAATGTATACTGCTTGAAATTATTCAGCAAAACTGTGTATATGTGTTTGTCTAGCGCGCTGCTTCGTCTGTTTAGCGTGCTTAGTTTTGGTAAAAACAAAGTACGTCCGTTAATTAGCATAATTCTACATGGTGTAAGCTTTTGTCTTAACATCAGTAGACCAAGATTGTCCCACAAGTATAAGATGCTATAAAATACACCAAAAGTACTTTATAAGAAAATATAGTTAAGGCTTCGGGATTAAAGACTATGTAATACAATTCCGATGACCGGCGGCAATAGCTCAGGTGGTAGAGCTTCGGCTTGCGGATCGGGCGGTCGTGGGTTCAAACCCCGACCGGGTCAAACTAAAGACTTTAAAGTTGGTTATAGTGGCTTCCCTCCTAACGCTCGAGGCTAGGGGGACAGCATTACGCCTGACTCGTCGGTGTCAGTATAATGGACCGGCCGGGTTCAGTCCCTGGGCACCTCATAAGTGCCCCTGGGCTATAATGATAGAAATGTCGCTGCACAGTATCGGCAAAAATGCCGGCTAATCCCATCCAATCCTATACTATTCCCAAGGGCAACGACGTGCACTTAAGGTCTCAGTTACACAAACCCGATATATTCATAATTTTATGATAATTAATTACAGCAATACTTTTACTTCAATATATTTTTACACTTTGGTTTAAAATGATATGAATAACATATTTTAATAAACGTACGTTAAATATCCAATTTACAAATTATTATTAGCAGCAGCACGTTAAAAAAGATTTATCAATATAATAATGGAACTCTACATTTTGTCGAACTGTTCGAGCCGCTTAAATGCTGTATCCGACCGAAATATAGCGTCGTTTTCTGCCGAGCAATGTCCACATCAATAATGCATTATAGAACAAACCATAACACCAATAAATACCAGCAGGAAATGTATCAGAAATTAATTATTCACGTGAGTAAGCGTCGTTCGATTAATATCATATCTCACCAACTATTATTGACCAAAGGGGTTTCGTCTGATGATGGACAATCTAGTTTGAAATAAACACAAAAAAGACATCCTTATCCTGTATGAATAAATCTTTGTTTGTTTACACATACTAAATGTAAAAAATACTTTGCTTTAAACACTAATTTGAAAAAAATACAACCGTGCTAAACAAGTTTACGTACTTTTATTAATAATATGCAGTAAGCACATACCCTAAAAAACTCGAAATAATATTTTATCGTGATTTACTTATTAATTAGCATGACAGTTACAGGTCGCAGTACGAATCAATTATCCAAGAACATCCATAAAACAACCAATGTTCAACTTGACACACACCTTGAAATCACATAGTAATGGGTTCCCCAGACATTGCGGGTTTATGGACAAGCTAGTAGTTTCCAATTGATGCAATTGATCCGACAGACAATGGAAAATAGAGAGTTTTGCTAGCTATTATATTACCTTGGGCGGATAATTACAAAGTCAGGCACCTAATGTGACACTACCAGAGGCACATTGAGACAATAATCCATTGATGTTACAACTGCTAAACAAAGTCTAACGAAATGAAGAAAAGAAACATGGACACAGTTTTAAGTTTAAATGTTGAATAAAAATGCTTATGATCTTAGCAAATTAAAATACTAAAAATAGTTGCCGCAAACTATGCATATGTCTATTTTATATACATAACAGCGATACAGTCATGATACTAAAACTGCAACATACCTGTACATTCAGCCTAAATCCACACGTATGTGAAGGATCAAATGCACGTACAAAATACCGTGTTGCATTATGCTATATTCGCAATAAGTGCATAAAGAAACCTCAGTTTAAAAGTATACATTCGCACAACCTGACACGTAATACATCGTCACTGCTCCTCTATATAGCACATACCAATCGGAACTCCTCGGGTAATTCCGTCCTCGAGACAATCATCCCTCGGATGTAATCTGGTGCAATGATACTTACTGAAATCACAATCACTTTGTCCGCCGGAAGTCGGAAGAAGACTTTACGTCTGTCACAAAAGAAGTCCCGTTTAGGGAAATGGCCGAGGTAATCCGACTACCTACATACATCCGAGAGATGATTCGTGAATTATCCGAGGTGTTCCTATTGAGCACATGCATGGCGTGCTAATAACACCCCCCTCGTTAGATGGTTTGACCACACAGAATTGTATATGAGAATTATTTATTGTTTGACAGAGCCAATAGTGCATGCCGCCCAATTTATTCTACACAGTGAATTAATAACAACTTCCGGACTACTGGCTTGTTAATACTTAAACACGCCGTGATCTCCAGAGCAGCTAAGACCGTCTGCATACAGTTCTTTCGGCGTTTCAAACCTTAGTCAGAGATTCACAATTACAGAATAAAGAATCACATCAATTCATATCCTCTGTATTTTTATAAGAAAAGGAAATAGCTGAAAAACACAGGAACACGAGTGTACGAGGGGAGGTAACCTTTGACAAATCGGACAGTGAATCATATGACGCTTTACTTCTTTTATGCACTACTTTTATGGTGTGACGAATTTGACGATCTTCTTTCGGGTCAAAATTCACTTTTCTCCGGCAACTTGATACTAGTATCTGATGAAATTATATGTTTAACTAATCCAGCGACCCTAGAGGCATATATAGTGCTGCGTAAATCATGATATACATATCAGGTGTCCTTACTTAGAGGCACTATCCTGATGTCAGCATAACAGTCTTTGCTAAGAGAGAGAGCCGAAAATAGCAATCTATACGGGAGCCATTTTACGACGAAGTCATGTCTCAGTTCGGGACTAAACCCGGGACCTACTGTACCATAGATGGATACTCTGTCAACTGCCCCTCACACTATTTATGTTTACACAAGTTCTTATTCATAAAATCTCATTCATACTCATAACACAAAGCGTACATTGTATACTAATGACTCTAAATTAGAGATTGTTGTAATAAAGATACACAAATGTTTGATTAAACATGGTCACTAAATTGAGCGAGCGTTATGTCAATTAGCCAGCAACTTCGCCGACAACGTCTATATACATTTATGAAATTCCCGTGTTAGCTTCCCTATCGATGCGTTTAGAATTAATTGTTGTCACACTACTAACACCAGGACAACTATTTTTACACAAAAAAAATTGATCGACAAATATATATCCGTACCAAGAAGTGGGTGACTCTGTACGGGAGACGTTGACGTTCTATGTCCGAATTCCGACGTTACGACGTAAAATATGAAGAAACGATTTCCTTATTTGACGCTGGGTGGTGTCTCTCGAAATATCTTAGTGAAGTTAACGATAAAACAACTAATGTCAAAAAGGTCGGGGGACTTTTTTGAAATTATAAAAAAAACGCATTGTTACCAAAGGTTGTTGTTGTTTTCGTCATATTCAATATGAATGTCAATACGTTTACAAGCCGCGATACCGCAATCACTTTCTTCTTTCATACATTTCTTTAACACATTACCACTTTGGCTGATAAATATGTACGTGTTTCGTTAAAATTTTTACACGTTGACCTAGATTTGTAAGTTTTTGTCATGTTCAAGGACGCTGTGGTCTTGATTTCTTCGCCACTGACCCCAAAACCAATAGTGATGCTAAACAATATGCCCCCTCTTATCCGAATGAGTTGGAGAAAAATTATGGCCTATGATTATGTTGTAAAATAAAGCAATCAAATATAACGGCATCCTAAGAGATGTTATGCTGCTATGCTATAAATCTTCCTTCCGAATGATCAAACACTACTAATTTATAGCTCTGTTTTTAATCTAAGCAAAGGTAAAAAAAACTCCAGTTATAGAAGGAGGAACGTCACAACATGTCTATATACATTTTGTTAATATGTTAAATGAATTAACTCGTTTATAAATAACTGTTAAGCTGGCGATGTATTTATATTTTCTAATTTTTATATTATAGATCCCTTTTACATTTAAAGTGCATTTTGAGCATTTTCCTAGTGCTTTATAATATTTAAATAAATTTTGCAGTACTCATAGAAATCTGTCGTATTTTTTTTTGTATTCGTATTTGGGAAAGAAATTGTACAACAAAGCATGACAATTAAGAATCGACTGGTGTAGTGCATTAAAAAATGAGGATGTCTAAGGTATATATACCCACAATCTAGCACATAAGCAACGCTTTGTTAGAGGTTTCGTAAGAGATTAGCTCTACTATCTTATCGAAGGTGTGCAATTACGGTTAGTCACATCGTTAGATGAATTGACTGCAATGATTTTTTGTGAGATTTATTTATTTCTTGACAGAGCCAATAATGGATGCTGTCAAACTTCTTCCTCGTAGTGAATTGATAACAACTTACTGGAGCGACTGGCTCGTTAATAATTAAACACGCTCTGATCGCCAGAGCTGCTTGGCGAAGGATGGGCCAGTAACATCTATAAATAGATCTTCCAATGATGCTAATGTTCGTCAGTGTTTTACAATTACAGGATGCAGTGTCCCATCAATTCATATCCTATCTATTATTTATAAGAAAACAATGCATATGGAAAACTATCGAAAAACCCTTTTTCGGAAGAGATTCTTACAAAGGAAAATCGAATATTTTTTCTTGGCATTGAACATTAGGATGAGTTTACAAGTTGTTGTTTTCTATTTTAATTTTAACATACCAACTGCATTAATCTTAAAACTTAGAACTGCAGATCAATCTTAAGAAATTGTGTATTTCATAAATACACAATAATAATATAAATAATAATACAAAACATATTCAAATGTAGCAGATAAGTTTCTGTGTTGGTTGTAATAGAAGCCCCATGATACACCACCTAGTTGCGTTATACCCACACCATCTCAACAGATCGTGATTTATTATAAGCAAGCCGTAATATGGCCATTTATACCGGATCCATTTTACGACGTAGTGTCAACATTTTATTAACAAATTATGTCCTCTTGAAATTTTATCTCTAAAAGTACTGTCAGCATCTGTTCGAGCATTTATGTAAGAATTATATTGCTCTAGCATCGTTTGTCAAGAATCTTCGTAGGTTGCATAACATACAAAAATTACATGACTGTATAGCGCCGGTGTGTGGAGCTTTCGTACGCCTTAGCTCACACTTGACCCATATTCCATTCAGCTGCAGCAGCTACATCCAGTTCTATATAAATAAACCCCATCCTAGCTTTCCGAGGTTTCACGATCGCCTACATGCATGTAAATATAGCATATGACATAATTATGCATTTAATACTGGTCTAGTTTTATCCGACAAATAATAAGTTTACTTTATGCTGCTAAGTTGTATTCAGGCCTCATTGTGTTTAACTTTATACATAAATAATCGATGATACAAAAAAAGGAAAAAGTAACGAGCAACACTCACTTGAAACGAATTAAAACTAATTTATGAATGCCATACTCTGATAAAGTGTACGGAAACCTCGACTGATTAAAAGAACGGCCTAGATTTAAGATTTGGGCAGCTCATCCAGTTTTCTGTAATGTTCCACATCGATTGCAGCAATGTCAATGACTCTGTACCAACAAGCATATTAAAGGTTTTTTAAATATTACGCCAAAACATCTCTCTTGCTCCAGCTTCGATCCAAGACTAGTGCATAGAACAATCTTTAAAATAGCGCGCCCTTATCAGATCTCTACCTATTAAACTAACTAGTTCAAAAGAATGTTGGAAGGCTGACTGACACGTTGTCATGGTGATTCGACAAGATGTGGTATCATGTAAAATCGCCTTGAAATTTCATTGAATCCATAAACATTTAATTAATTTTATAAACGTTTCCTTCAAACTCAATAGTAACTGCTGGTACAAATCAAATAAAGCATGGCGGATAAAAAAGAGCAGCGTTTCCGCATCTCTGTTGGCATAGTGATATGTGTTCCCTATCCGTAATTTTACCTATCTTAAAGGACTTGTGATATCTGTATTATGAAAACAGACATTTTAAGATCGTTATCGGGTTTTTTTCTGGGTGTGAACAGTTTTCATTTTCCTTTTGCAACAGTTTTTCTAGTTTAATGTTTTGGTTCAACGTTGAACCAATGTTGTGGCTAGATTTATGCTTGTATGGTCGTTTTGTTGAAAATTATACTTTGAGAGAAGAATATCCACAGAGATTCCGTCATAAATACAGATTTAATCACTGATAAAAACATTTTATCTTGTAATGCATGCATATTATAATAAAACGCTAGTAATTGTACGTGTGCTATGTTTGAATTTTAGCACGAGATATTCCTACGCGCATCCTAGGGAATAAACATGTCTCTATAGCATGCCATTGGGCCTGATATCCAAAACCTTCACACCAATAAAGGGTAAGATGCACTGCTGTCTGTGCATTGTTATTGAATCTATTTATGTCGCAATTTATTCGCAGTTACATTATATGGCACCAATCATGCCAATGTAAATTTCTTCACCTGTTACTCACAACTTAAAACGTGCGTCCCTAGCATACGATAGATAGAAAGAACTAAAATTGATTATGCCTCTGATAGTATACGCAAATAGATTTCCTCGTCTCCAATGGGAGTCTCCTTTGCTTTGGTGCCAGTAACACAATCGAAAACGGATGGTTTTATGTGGACCGGAATACGTTCTTATATATGAAAAAAGAAGACTCGTTATTAGTTCTATAGAGCAATTCATTAATAAAAATGTCAATAAAAATTTCACGACGGTGGTATGAAAACATGGATAACATTGAAGTCTTGAGGTTTTATCACATATTTAGACTTTGAATGGATTTATATACGCATGCCTCAAGCATATACAGCATTTCACTACTGTATATAAGTTTTTACCTGACACCCACTGTCCGTCGCTAGCGTTCGTATAGTTGTATAATCTGTTGAAGGTTGTGGCCGATAAATATAGACCAATGATAAGCAATGACAGAAAATATGGCGTAAGTAAGATCTCAGGGTTTTCAGAATTTAACCTACTTTACCAACTTTCTGAGAAGTTATATATCTTTTATACCATAGCACGCATTGTATAAACCAGACAAATGGTACCAAAATACGGATGAAATTTGTAGAAAACGTAGTTATTTGCATACGTTTAAATCGAGTTAGGCTGTTCCCGTTTTCAAATACGGACTTCGGAGAAATATCATGAATTCTCAGGAGTACTAAAATATCTGACAAATGCCAAAATTAGGGGCACTTATATCCGTCGATATCTATTTAAAACAAACATACTGCGAACTTTGTACATCAGCATATAACATGTTGTTGTTTTTGTACTGGTTACATCATTTTATAAATATGAAGCAAAAATTTTTGGGAATGCTAATTTAAGTTAATCAAGTTAATTAATGCATCTGTTTAAATTGCATTTTCTGGTACGTCTTGTTTCAACATTACAAAGTAAAATTGCCAGTTGTTATTGAAAATAGCTTTTCTTTCTGCTCAATTTTGGTTGACATGACAAAAAGAGAAGAAAAAATCGCACAAGTAAACATGTAAAAGAAGAAAAAAGGTTTGACTGGTTTTGACAATTCAACGATTGTGTTCAGTATCTGCAATAAACTATCGAATTTTTAGCAAACGCTCTGAAATGACTGCCGAGCAATGCGATGCATGCAGCAGGTTTGTATATATGACATCAGCATGCTACACAATTAGGCGTAGCTTACCTGTTAACCGATAGATTCAAACAGAATTGCCGAATGACGATTAATCTACCTTTTACACGTGAATATTCTATACATAACAGGTAAATATATATATAAAAACAACAAAAATACGTACGAAACAGCTCGTGTTTTACTAATTTATATGAATAAGGTTTAAATAGTATTTCTTCAGAACACCCGGACAATGTGTTCGATCTTAGACAACGGTATAATAAATTGCTTAGAATATAATGTAACATATACAGCTTACCTCTCGACTACGGTTCATTACATGACAAGACAGTTGTGATAATATGGTACTACGACAGAGGGAGAAACGTGTCATGTTATCACCTGGGCATCTCTATTTAAATTGATATTATAACGTTAAAAATGGGACCCAGCATATTGCCTATATCATATATATGTAACAATATTTTACCCGGGTTTTGGGTAATTTAAGCATATATTCTGCATGAATACATTACATTACTTTAAGTTAAGACAATTTCAATACTATCTTAGTGCAGATTAAATGTACAAAGTCATTTTTCTCAGATAGGAAATAGATGTTTGTAATAAATTCTGCTGAGTTATGCTTTACCTTTCAAAACGGTGTCCGACATAAATAATAATATTGCATTTCCCAGGATATGTTACAGGTAACAATATTTCAAAGGTTGTTTGAGAGAAAAAGATTAGACCAAATTGTCAAATACCTCCTTTAAAACTGAAGGTTTATTTCCGTTACTGTAGACAAAGCAAACATGTTTGACTCATTTACATGTTTTAATAACATTAACTATAAATGAATTAATATTCACCCGGATATAGCAACCGAAGTGTAAATCATTTTGTCATTTAATGATAATCTTGAAACTTCTGTTCACAACAAAGATACGTTGTTTTACTTTGCTGAACAAAGGCATTCGTTACGCCTCTGTTTGTGTTCGCAAATGGATTTCCTCGTCTCTATTGAGAATATGCCATGCTTTGTTGCCAGTAAAACAATCGACTATGCCTGGTCTGATATCGTCCTGGATTGGCACGTATGTGGGAAACAAGACCCGTAATTAGTTGTATAGGGATATACATGTATGCAAAGTCCCAATAACAATTTCCTGTATTGGTTTCTGATTTGGTTTTAAATTGGATTAATCGTAGTTGTGTAGATCAAAATCAATAATTATCGTTTTATAACAAACATTATAGAAAAGGATATTAAATTCCAATGATATTTGTTTCTATACGTTTACAAAACTGAAATTCGCAAAACAAAATACATTCTCCATTGTTCTATTGTAGAACCATAAACCAATTTGCCGGACCTGGTATCGCAATCGGTAGAGCGTCGGCTCCAGGTATGGGAGGCCCCGGGTTCGATTCCCGGCCGCGACATACCAAAGTCGTTAAAAATGGTAGTGGTATAGCTCCCTTGCTAACGCTCAAGCAAATATAAGGGTAGTTCCACGACTGGTTGGCCCGGTGTCAGGATAATGTGACTGGGTGTGGTATCATGCCAGGTGTTCACGGCATGCTATACACAGTGAAGGCAGCACTATATCTGCTTCAAGTGGACACCGTCTCCAGATAACTGAAATACTTTTGGTGGGACGATGAACCCACTAAACATAAACCAATTTATCTGTAACATGCTTATATGCTGTAGATATGCGGCATTTTACAAGTACCAACTACCCATTCATTTTATGAACCTCGCTGTACTACAAGGATACTGACACCGATTAGGAAAGCATACCTTCAATGGTGATCTTGAATCAAAAAATCACAACTTCTGGAGGCGATGAAATGGCGGACTCATTGACCTGGAATTGAGCCATACATTCTAAGGTCAAACAATGGCAAACATTAACAGCATACCGTTATTGTTTATCGAACTGCGCCTTCTTCGAAAACTACGAGAACAGGTTCTTGGTGCAATAATGTCAACATTTTCATACAAATGTATGCATGCAACTAAACCTTAATCATACAAATTAAAATTAAAATACATCTACAACATGCCTGCAATATTTATTAATATATTAACGTATGTTCAGCAGTCGTGTGTATGGTATTAGAAAGAATGAAACACCCAATTTTTAACATGCCTCAGCGGAGAGATTCAAGTATGTCATGTAAAACTTTGGTATTTATAAATGGCTATATGCTTGGTATGCATTTATGACATGTTCTTGTATTCAATGTGGCTGGTGTATTGAACAAATAAATCATTGTCAGCGGATAAGCAACCTTAACAATTGTCAATGCACCTAGTATTCAAACGACTTTAAATTGCTATTGTTTTCATCCTGGATGAAATTTCATGCTTATACGACACAATAACCACACGTAGACCGTAACTTGCACGCTGTCAGTTAAACGAGCCTTTACAAGTGTTTACATTTAAGGTAGAGCCAATGTAATGCTGCACCTCCAATTGAACAGTGTCAAAATTATGGTTAAATTGCTTCAAAACTGAGGGTTTAATGTTCGAATCAAGGGACGGGCACTATTTTGCAGCATCAACCCAAGTACTTTACAGACCATTTTGGGCAACTCTGAAATAAATCGTTTGGCTATGAAGAGCTCGGTGATTTTTTTAATAAAGCACAGTCAGCAGAATATACGGGAAAATCAGCCTAAACGTGTTGAGTGTAAAAACATTTAATTACATATTTGGGATATTAACCTATTAAATTGCGTTGCTTTAATTTCGAACTGTGCATAAAACATGCATGATTATTTACCATCCGCGATACATGAAAAACTAACGCACAAACAGGCAGATAATTATTAATATTTACATGTGTAATACACACAGCAAGATTTAGGGAAACTGACTACTTTCGAAACAGTTTATTAAAAATGAACACACAATGTAATAGAAAGGAAACACGAGGACCAATATTAAAAGTAGTAAGCCGGGCCTGATTTAGCGTTGGATCTTCCCGGCAGGCCCCAGATTCAAACCGTATCGCGACATATCAAGAGTCATTAAAGTGGTAGTGAACTAGGACGCTTGCTTGCGCACAAGCAAATATATGGGTGGTTTGCGACTGTGGCTCAGTGTCTTTATCCTGTGACTGAATGTTGTTATGTCAGGTGTTCATGTCATGTTATATTCAGCATAGACAGAACTATATCTGCATAAACTTGACCACGTCTCCGGATAACTGAAACACTGTTACCGGAACGGTGAACCAAACGATGAAACAACAGGAGAAGATAAATAAAATGTGTATGTTACAATTCAGGCTTGATCGCAGGACTCACTGTACAGTGCTAAGCTTTTACACAAGTGAATATATCTACTGATGTTAAAAAGGTGCAATGCTCTTCTGGTCTGTGTATATATATTTTTTTATTGAAAAGCATTGTAATTAAAAATCATAACACAAGATCAGAAAGGTCATATTAATGATATTTAAATGAAATATATCGATATTGACAAACGCACTGACAAGATAGAGAGAAGTGCGTATAAACGAATGGACGTATTATCTTGAATATACATGCACGTAAATGACATGACATACAATATAAATGGCAGACATTCATGTTCATATTTTTAATTCAAGTATATATGTATTGACTAATCTATATAAAGTTAGGCCGACTAACCGATAAAAGGCATAATATAATGATAAACGTAGATAAGGCTACAAGAATGGGCATACAAAATGATAAACATGTACACGTCTATACAGATGGGCGGACTGACTGATTTATGATAAACTGATATATTTCTGATAAATAAAGACCCACACAGAGATATCGTGACTTAAGTTTTTAAGACAGACAGGCAGACCAAAGGACAAATAGACCAACATTTGAAGTTATGTTAAATGACTTTGAGGACTTTATCCCTAAGTAAGCACACGGGGCAAACATTGATAACAAACACAAGGAAGGACTTTATCTTTGTCCTCTTATGCTGTCTTTCCGTGGTGTAAAGTGGAGACTGATAAAAAATATTTTCAGTGGTGCGAACATTATTACAAGTTTTAATAAGGAATTGAAGCACGCGCACATTAATTTTTCTCATGAAAACTCCCCATTTTCTCCACTTTCTATGACCATAATGATTCCTGAAAGGCGAATTCGGTCTGTTCTTACGTTTACTTACTTTTATTTTATCGCACTGACGCAAGTATAGAAATAATAACCATAACAGCGTAAGCTACGTCCAGCTATTATGGTGAAAGAAGACCCCAGGGAAATGTCAGAGAACAATCGCTGGCTCACAACCGGTCAGATGGATAATCTCCCCACATTTAATCTCTGCCCAAACCGGGACTCGAACCTCGCAGTGAGATACTGAGCAGATAGAATCGTTACAAGTCGCCGACTCTACCTCTCGGTACACTCTTTGCCCCTTTAAGACAATTAGATTTAAATGGCCCTAAACTCCACCCGCAATCTGTTGGAAGTTGCGGCTTGAGTTTAACATTCTTAATGTTCCTATTGTTAAATTTTCAAATATCAAATTTTGAATTTACTATAATATCCATGCTTTAATTTTGGCATAGGCATAAGCTCGACGTTCAAACCCTATTGAGATCTATCTTCAATCATTTTATTCTTTGTCTTTATCCATGTATAGTTTTATATTGTGTATTGACTGGCCTGCTGTCAGGACAAAACAAAACCGTGTGGGGAAAAATATCTTAAATTACTACTAGATACTGAGGTTGAAACTAACCACAACCTGGTTGGACTTTTTAACTACGTGTATTATTTTTATGCTTATTTACATTTAACAAAAAAAGGAATCTACAGGGACTAACATGTGGGCTGTTACATCAATAACGCATTCCGTTCACTAACCTGGACTCCTATAGAGCATCAACAATAATATCAAATGAGACAGTTTTTGTTCTCACTTTAGTCCCTTCGACCCGTTTTTATTCATTGACGACAACAACAACCACGTGTTATTCATACAAAGACACCCACGTGTCATTCACACAACAACCATGTGTTATTCACACGACGACAACCACGTGTTATTCAAACAACAACAATCACATGTTATTCACACAACTACAACCACGTGCTATTCACACAACAACAGCCACGTGTTATTTACATAACGACAACTACATGTTATTCACGCACAACAACAACCGCGTGTTACTTACACAACAACCACCACGTGTTATTTACACAACAACAAACGCGAGTTATTCATACAACGACATCTACGTGTTATTCAAACAATAACAACAACCACGCGTCATTCACACAACAACAACCACGTGTTCTTTACACAACGACAACAACGTGTTATTCACACAACAGCAACCACGTGTTATTCCCACAACTACAATTACGTGTTATTATCAACAAAACAAGCTCGTAATACGGTTAGGAAATGTTATATTCAACAAACGAACTCCGGACCTTCTTTCACTTTTTATCAGTCGATGTAACACTTTCTAAATAACGCTACTTCTTTATGAAAACAAACAAATCAAATACAAGGTACCATTCAATTAGTGTATAAATGTTATTTATATACACACCGTTACAGTTATATTTCGGGTGTTCAAATTATTAACTGGACGATATGAAACTATTACTAAAAGATATAATGTACGTAACGGTTGGATTTAAGAACCAGAATTTCGGAGACGCATAGTGATATAGGAAGTAGCGAGTAGTGATGTTGAAATAAACGTTATGGAAATCGGACTTTGGATTTCCGTTTGTCTAGTGTGCTGCACTTAATTTATCACATTTGTTTGTTTTTTTCTATTTCCTAGCCGTGCTAGAAATGAGCATAGTGTCTACAACCAATCTTGTTTCGTTAATCGAGCCTGAGCATTTTTTTAGCACTGACAATGTTTATACACTTTGAAGTCTACATAAGTTTCATTAAAAAATATTACCTTATCGCTTAGTCTCGTGTTTTCGCAACAATACTTGCATTTTCCGTAAGCCGAAGCGTCTCCTAATTTAAAACCTTTATATAAAAATGGAAGGCGAGGTCGCTGGCTTTGAACCACATGTTTTAATGAATTATTGATTCCCTGTTTTAAATGACGTTTTTATTCACTGACTTTGCTCTGTCTCGTCGTTTCACACAACACATTTATTTTGCTTCATTTGTGAATACTGGCACCAAATTTGACACCTTTTCATTATAAATTAAATGTAAATTTAATTCTATTGATATTAGCCCAAATAATAAAAAAACGTAAGTATGTCTATGCCACTGAACGAGGTACGAGAGGCAAAGTTGTATTAACACATGATGACACACAGCACCTTTATGCAGATAAAATTATAAATAAAGAGGTAATTGAATACTGTAAACTTATGAAATACTAAAATGCAGGATTTTGTTTAAAAACAGTAAATTACAATTCCCTTAAATTTGCAGCTGAAGTTAAAAAGAAGCATTTATTTTTTATATATAATAGTATCTGTTTTGATGAGTATTATACAACATTTAATTGTTTATGAACAATAACGTATTAATAGTTTACATAATACTTAACAAACTATCTTGTTGTCGGATTTAGAATAGGATTCTAAAATGCTGTTGTTGTTTTTGTTTGTTGTTGTTGTTGTTGTTGTTGTTGCTTTTGTTTGTTATTTTGTTTCAATAGGGTATTTTTCCATAAGAATTGGGTAAAGTCAGTCAAACATGTTTTTAGAGATTTAATAAGGTCGTTTTTATTTTCCTTACAATCACTCTTCGGACCATCTCGCAAGTAATTCCACTTTTTACCGATGTCACATAACAGTGTGAATACATAAAAAAGTATATTGAATGTGAACTTAAATAATAACTTGCCGGTGACTCGTAACATAACTTTTGATCCAGGCGCCGTATACTTTGGTTGGTTGGTTAGTTGGTTGGATGGTTGGTTGGGAGGATGGCTGGTTGGTTGGTTGTATGGATGGTTAGTTGAATGTTTGGTTTGGTGGGTGGCTGGTTGGTTTGTTGGTTTGTTGTATTGGTCAGTTGGATGGTTGGGTGGGTGGGTGGCTGGTTGGTTAGATGGATGATTGGTTAGGTGGCTGGGTTGTTGGTTGGATGGAAGGACGGATGGCTGGATGGTTAGGTGGAATGCTGGCTGGTTGGTAGGTTGGATGGTCAGTTGGATGGTTGGGTGGCTGGATAGTTGGATAGATGGATGGTTAGTTGAATGGTTAGCTGGTTGGATGCTTAGATGGGTGGCTGGTTGTTTTGTTGGCTGGATGGTTGGTTGGCTGGATGGATGGTTAGCTGAAAAGTTGGTTGGGTGGGGCTGGTTGGTTGGTTGGTTGGATTAATGAATGGATGCTTAGGTGGGTGGCTGGTTCGATGGTCACTTGGATGGTTGGGTGGCTGGCTGGTAAGTGGTTTGGATGGATGGTTAGTTGAATGGTTAGTTGGGTGGGTGGGTGTCTGGTTGGTTAGTTGGTTGGTTGTTTGGTTGGTAGGTTGGTTGGTTGGTTGGTGGGATAGATGGATGATGCTTAGGTGGGTGGCTGGTTGGATGGTCATAAGGATGGTTGGGTGGCTGGCTAGTGGTTTGGGTGAATGGTTAGTTGGGTGTAGGCCGGATTGTAGGTGGGTTGTTATGAACATATTGATTTTTGTCGATAATCATATCCGTATTTTTGGATGTTTCATCATTTATTTGGTCACTGTCTCCATTTTCTAATTATCATATATCTTATTCTAATAAATAGGTTGAAAGAAAACTGAAAACGGTGAAATGTTTTACACTGAGATAAATAAATCCAACATAAATCAGGGCAGTATCGTGTCAAAACGAGTCAATGATTGTATGCTGATTGATTTCTATCAGCCATGCAAATTTTCTGTTGAATATACAAAGGTAGAACGAGGCTGTTATTTCCTACTTGTTGTATCTATCTTCATCAGTTATCACACGTAACGCCGAGACCTCTATACACAATACACAATTAAACTATGCACAAACTTAACCCAAATGTAAATTAACTCGCGCATGTGTGACTTTTTGTGCGTTTTGAAGAACCGGCTGACCTTAGAAGGTTTACTAAATGAGTTACGCATGCGGCCGCTCTATTTAGCCCATAACATAATAACACACATAAGCGAAAATGCATTTCCTTGCCTCTACATACCTAAAACATCCTGTTCACTCCGTGATAACACGCATTTCATTAAAACCCACGCGCATACGTTACTCTTATAGCATATACGTATCGTTCCTAAGTGAAATGTATACAACGCTTTTATATTATATATCTGTAGGTATACTTGATACTAACTACAGATTTGGCACAATAACGCATTCGTTCATAAGTTACTTTAAATCTGTAAAAACAATTGAGAAAGGTTATGAAGCCAGCCTTCAGACCGTGTAAGCTTTACTGAATAACTGAATTCTGTCGATAAGATTCTGCATACATAGAAAAACAGGCGTGTTAAATTTCCAGACACTGAGAAGTGAGAATGGGAACTGGATGAGTCTCCTTCGCTGTGTGCTGTCGCATCACATGTACAATCGTCTGCTTTGTAGCAGGTCATGTAATTACCGTCCGGACCCGGATAAAGTAATAAACACTTACCATGCAGGTCCGACGATTTTCATCTCCCTCTTTTTCACATCTAATCCCTATTATGAATCTGAATTATAAGCATCATCTTCACTTATTCTAAACTCCAAATTCGTTTAATTGCGACATAATCGCGACCCATACACGCAAAATCCTATATGCCTTCCTAATAATAGAAAATTAAAGTCCCGATATCCACGTTACTATGGTTACACACAGAATGTATCTCCGTGCTATGGTTCTCTTCCAATGATTATTGTCTTGGACAACCCAATATTGGCAAACCGCACTTGCTGTGGTACAAAGTGATGGCTTGAAAGCATCGAAAGACCTACATTCACATAACACAAGGGGCCGGCCGAGATAACAAGATAGAGAAAACCCCACAATCCTATGTTGCTTTCATTTCTCTACACTCCGCACGCCAGTTATATTTCTCTGTCTTTATCTCAAAATATTATACTCACATTTAAACCTTATTCGCCAGAAGGGGGCGCCCGTAGTGCAGTAGTAAAGTTACTGATGTCTGACTTCTCTGACTGCTATCTTTGAAACGCTCGATTTCAAGTCCACCTTCGACTTAATTTGGGAAGGTCTCCCAGCTTACCTGCGAAGCGCCGGTGGTTCTACCCAGACATTTGTCAACATATCTGGACGTCGGTTTAATGATCATAACTATTTGCTAGGGTGTATTTAAAAAACAAAAAACAAACATTCGTCCGATCTTTATTTCCTTTTACTCAATGATGGCAGAAATAACTATGTTTTGAAAGGCACATGCACGTGACCTCAGACGTAGAGATTGCCTAATTGACTGTCTGGACGTTATCACACATGTGTAATGAAGTGCATCTTTTGTTTATAATCTAGCAACCACTGGATCATTCACTACAGATTATTGATGAACTGGAAATAAGTGTTCGCCATATTTATTAAAGATCCTTAATCTCAGTTTGGTCAAACTAACTCCTTTTGTGGAAAAAAATCCTTGGTTGAACAACAACAAGGATAAATGGATTAAAACTAATCTTAAACCACAAGATTATGTGTTCACGCTGTCGGTGTCCTTTTAAAATGCTTGTCTTTAGGTTATGATAATTATAAACGAGGCGGTGGTTTTTAATTTAGCTCAACAACCTAACAAGCCCCTAACAGCTCATGCGGGAATAAACTGTGTGTATGATGTGTGTATATGCCAGTCGTATACAGACACAGTACAAAGATTGACTCGATGGGGACGTACTTAAGATGAAGTGTTGTTTTTGTGATTAAACGATGCATATTGCTGTGCTACTGGCCTGACAGATTAGTGTAAAATATATTACATATACAAGAAAAGTCGTTGCTGCAAAGCATCAAAGGCGGCGAAAAAAATGAAAGAGGTAAACAGAAATTTAAAAGGTTTTAATTTGAAAGTTTACAGTGTAAAGTATATATAACGTATTTTCCTCAGATCATGGTTTGGTTTAAAACAAAATAAAAAGCAAAACCCATATTATAGGTTTTACAAGATGAAAAAAGTTGCAAAATGGTTATATTAACTATATATCTAAAGTGTGCAAGCAGAAATTGCACATGTGCAGCAGCCTCACATTACACAAATAGCTATTGTTTTTCTTGAGAATAGTACTTTTTTTCTTTCTCAGTATCTTATTGTTTATTTATAAGTTATTTTGAAAGTTACAGACACACAAAAATAAAGATAAAAATGAATAAATAAAATAGAACGCCGTTTACCGAATAAGGACCCGTATTTTAAGAAAGGGTTACGAAGCCCGCAAAACAAACGTCCCCCACGTGCAAATTTCAGTGAGCATTCCATATATAGGCGTCGCGCTCCAGTGCGTCGATAGCGTGATCCCAAAGAAAGTGGCCAAGTGGTTATCTTAGCTAACTGTGCAACGTGACTTCGGCAGATAATACATGTTTGTAATGGCAAAGGGGATATTTTCTTCACTTTTCACATAGATGCAGGGCATCAATAAATCTCATTTTGTGGGATCTTTTCAGAAAACAATTGTTTATTTGGCTGTTTGAGGAAAAATGGCCCAACATATCGGCTACCACATTTAATCATTAAGTTTTGTCGTACTAAACTTGAAAAAGTACACACTTGTATAACTAAAACATGCTGTGTTATGCAAACTCTGCAACCAAATTCTGGACTTTTCCAAAGAATTCACATTCCTTTACAACACCGGAACATTCATAAGTACTTAGACATATCAAGACAAGTGAATTTTGCAATAATGTCCGAGTGTTCCGAGTGCAAACCTTAAGACATGCCCGAAATTATTATTTTGATATTGTTTAAACCCGCATTTTCTTCGAATCTGACTGGCTCATGCAGATCACGTTACGACATTTCATTTATCGATACAACGCACTTGGCTACTTCCTCATACCACGATGAAACGCACAAAGTATCATTTGATCCTTAAATAAAACCTTATAATAAAAATATGTGTAATAAAGTTGGCGCTAAAATATACATAAAATCAATGTAGAGGAAGTTAATATATTAGATAACATCTTTTTTACGAAATTACTCAAATAGATGGAGTGTATATGTGGCTTAATATGAAACTTCCTGCTAAACTTATATCACGAAAGTAATAGCGCCTGTTTCATTTGGTAGAAACTGATAGTGAACATTTTACTATTTAAATATTTACTCTGCACTTGCACTAAAAATAAAAAAAGTATATTTAAATGCAATAAATATAGAATTTATTTAAATAGAATACAAAAACAGAAGCTCACGACCATGCCAGTACAAAAGAACACATAAGTCCACTGGACCTCTTCAGTTCTTCTAGTTTTGTCAGCAGTAAGTTTATACATAGTGATACAAGATATGTTCCCTTTTACCTGGGCCCAATGCTCGTGGTTTACCCGGACCCGTTGCTCGTGGTTTGTCTGGGCCATATGCTCGTGGTTTACCTGGACCCATTGTTTGTTGTTTACCTGGGCCCAATGCTCGTGGCTAACCTGGGCCCAATGCTCGTGATTTACCTGGACCCAAGGGTCGTGGTTTACCTGGACCCAATGCTCGTGGTTTACCTGGACCAATGCTCGTGGTTTACCTGGACCCGTTGCTCGTGGTTTACCTGGACCCATTGCTCGTGGTTTACCTGAACCCATTGCTCGTGGTTTACCTGGACCCATTGCTCGTGGTTTACCTGGACCTAATGCCCGTGGTTTACCTGGACCTATTGCTCGTGGTTAACTTGGACCCAATGCTCATGGTTTAACTGGACCAATGCTCGTGGTTTACCTGGACCCAATGCTCGTGGTTTACCTGGACCCGTTGCTCGTGGCTTACCTGGACCCATTGCTCGTGGTTTACCTGAACCCATTGCTCGTGGTTTACCTGGACCCATTGCTCATGGTTTACCTGGACCTAATGCCCGTGGCTTACCTGGACCCATTGCTCGTGGTTTACCTGGACCCATTGCTCATGGTTTACCCGGACCCAATGCTCGTGGCTTACCTGGTCCCATTGCTCGTGGTTAACTTGGACCCAATGCTCGTGGTTTACCTGGACCAATACTCGTGGTTTACCTGGACCCATTGCTCGTGGTTTACCTGGACCCAATGCTCGTGGTTTACCTTGACCCAATGCTCGTGGTTTACCTGGACCCGTTGCTCGTGGTTTACCTGGACCCATTGCTCGTGGTTTACCTGGACCCAATGCTCGTGGTTTACCAGGACCCGTTGCTCGTGGTTTACCTGGACCCATTGCTCGTGGTTTACCTGGACCCAATGCTCGTGGTTTACCTGGACCCGTTGCTCGTGGTTTACCTGGACCCATTGCTCGTGGTTTACCTGGACCCAATGCTCGTGGTTTACCTGGACCCGTTGCTCGTGGTTTACCTGGACCCATTGCTCGTGGTTTACCTGGACCCATTGCTCGTGGTTTACCTGGACCCATTGCTCATGGTTTACCTGGACCCATTGCTCGTGGTTTACCTGGACCCATTGTTCGTGGTTTACCTGGACCCAATGCTCGTGGTTTACCTGGACCCGTTGCTCGTGGTTTACCTTGACCCATTGCTCGTGGTTTACCTGGACCCAATGCTCGTGGTTTACCTTGACCCAATGCCCGTGGCTTACCTGGACCCATTGCTCGTGGTTTACCTGGACCCATTGCTCATGGTTTACCTGGACCCAATGCTCGTGGCTTACCTGGTCCCATTGCTCGTGGTTAACTTGGACCCAATGCTCGTGGTTTACCGGGACCAATGCTCGTGGTTTACCTGGACCCATTGCTCGTGGTTTACCTGGACCCAATGCTCGTGGTTTACCTTGACCCAATGCTCGTGGTTTACCTGGACCCAATGCTCGTGGTTTACCTGGACCAATTGCTCGTGGTTTACCTGGACCAATTGCTCGTGGTTTACCTGGACCCAATGCTCGTGGTTTACCTGGACCAATTGCTCGTGGTTTACCTTGACCCAATGCTCGTGGTTTACCTGAAACCATTGCTCGTGGTTTACCTGGACCAATTGCTCGTGGTTTACCTAGACCAATTGCTCGTGGTTTACTTGGACCAATTGCTCGTGGTTTACCTGGACCAATTGCTCGTGGTTTACCTGGAACCATTGCTCGTGGTTTACCTGGACCCAATGCTCGTGGTTTACCTGGACCCAATGCTCGTGGTTTACGTGTACAGCTATACATGAATAGAAAATTTCGAATAAACAATAGTGGGTACGGAATTTCGTTGAAATGGTAGAACGGTTTATTTGCTGTGATAAAATGTAAGTTTCCTTGTCTTTAACCCTTACAATGACACACACAACTATTAACTTTAATTATGAGGCATCTGCTTAATCAACACGGAATGGTTACTTCACATACTTCCAGAGATACAGCAGCCAATAATACACACATTGAGCAGATGGCTTTTAACGGAAGCTGATTGGTCTGGATCTTCACTATTTGCCTAAGGTGGATCATGTCCTCATAAACAGCTAAGCTTGACAGTGAACATTTCATTATTTACGAGGCGTGTTCGGTTCAATTTAAGACACTATTTTCCTAGGAGTAAGTGTCGTTTCTAATTAAAATGTCTACAAATAATAAGTGACGTCTGACAAGTCATGTAAATTGACAATCCTAGACATTCAGTTCCGTTGTAGGCAGCGTTTTAAGGTTCTATCTGAACGTTTGAACGAAACATTTTTCTCAAATATCCAAATAAGTCATTGCTACATGAAAATGTCTTTCAGAATGCTGTTTATTGATGCCTAGATTTGTATGAACGGTGAAGCATTTATCCACACTCGTCATTGCAAACAAGTATTTCCTATCCGGGCCACCTTACTTTTGAGATCACGTTATATCGTCAACCACTATCGCAGTTATTTATAGGTTTAAAAAGGAATGAACATTTAGTGAGTGTTTTTTTTTTATTTCACAGTATATCTAAGACTGTGTTCTAAAACGCGCTTGCTAAAACTAAAGTACGAGTTAATGCAGAATTAATACCACAAATTCTCCATAGCGTTGGTAAGAGAGAATGTAACATGTTTTTGATATAGGCATACTGTCGGATACCACCTTTAAACGGATGAAAGAAGTGTTCAATGAAACACAACCACAGTCTCTGGAAATCTTCAATGAATGTTAAACAGCGGTCTGGACGCATTTGAGCAAGTTGGCACATTTATTTTATTATGAAAAGACAATACTATGTTTAGCCACAATAAAAATGAATTATATCCCATCTCTTATATCTGGGTAATGTTTCCATGTAGAAGACATATAAAACGACACCCACAATTTGTGTTGGTTGTATCTAGTCTCTTCAGGATAAAGGTGTTAAACATATTCGAACGATACTAACATAATTTGTTATATTTCACTAGCTCCATAATGTGTTAAAAGCTTCTCAAATATTTATATTTTAATTATACACAATGCAACTCATACTAGTTGCAAAAAATCTTCAGTAAATGTTCTTATCTTTTTTATAGTTCATATATTACAGAGAAAGAAAACACACAATGCGTGGTCAAGTAAAAGCTTATTAGTGCCATTTACTGTAACTGTAAATTGGTTTGAACAGAAATGCTAACACTATAACAAATATAAATCAAGGAACTTATAAATAGATTTGTATACCCTTAAACGTGTCAGACTGTTTTGCTTTAATTTCATTTCTTCGTGTTTATGACTGCTGGTGTGAAACTAATAAAGTCTATTTAATTATGCATAAAATTGTATTATTCTACAAAGAACAGCATACACTGATGAACTACAATGAGTAAGTCTTTTTCGCATTTTCAGTCAGCAGTGTGAAGTACGTAAATGCCCAATAAATGTGAGCACTAAAGAATATTTCCTTGTTTTAAACTTTCTGTGGCTTCGGGTTTTCTCTATTTAATCGTAGTTCTGAAATCCCTTCATTGTTGTGATTAATAAATTTGAATGTTAAAAGTGTGTAACTTTTTTCTGGAAGGGTTGTTAATTTTATCACTTAAAGCATTCACCGTGTTAACAGTCGAAGCTGTACACAGTCTATTTAAGGCTTTATCAACTAGTTATATCTTAACACAGTCCTTGCGTGATACAGGTCCCAGTTTACACATTTCCCTATTCCCTATCTTACGATTTCGCCATTGTTCGGCCGTATGTTGGTCGTGTCGCTTAAACGACAAGGAGTAAGGTTTTCAGTAGCGGCTGTATGATCAATAATGTACTGCAAGGGAAAGTCAGTGTTCAGCGCTGCTGGTAATGGACTATTTGCACGCAATATTATGACATTTGATGAACTTTTTACATTAATTTGGGTTTGAGATAGAAAATTGTAACAGTGTTATTTAACGTGTTTATTCCCAATTGAATGCTATTTTTAATATTCCATTATAGGAAAGACAATGTGACAGTAGATAAAAATGCATATCTCGTACAGCGTTTACCCGATTGAAACTCAGCAGAAACGCATTGTCAACAAAAACACAATTAACATTAAGACTCTTAGAACTTGATTATGCAATCACGTCTCGCTTTTGGTCAGTTTTCGTAAAATGATAGCATGTCGTTTACTTGAACAATTTCGTATATATATATCCGTCTGATGGTTTATTGCCATTCCTTCAAAACGCGTAGAAGGTTATATCTCAGAAAGAGAAAAAATCGGCTTGGCAGAACACACGGGCGTTAGCCGATTTTTGCACAGCAGGTAAGTAAAATCACCAACATGAATAGAAGCAGAGATCCCCAGGCACTGGCAGATTTTTCACATGCGGTAAGTAATTAAAATTTCTTGAAAAGTACAAGTGAAATACTAGGACTTTGGTCGATCTTTGCTCTGCTGTAAAGAATATACACCAACTTGAATCAGACTAAAGAACACTGGGACAATGACCGGTTTATGCACTGCCGGAAAGTATACAACACCGTCTTCAATATGACTAGAGAGCTCTGGGACAATGACCGGTTTATGCACTGTCGGAAAGTATACAACACCGTCTTCAATATGACTAGAGAGCACTGGGACAATAACCGGTTTATGCACTGCCGGAAAGTATACAACACCGTCTTCAATATGACTAGAGAGCACTGGGACAATGACCGGTTTATGCACTGCCGGAAAGTATACAACACCGTCTTGAATATGACTAGAGAGCACTGGGACAATGACCGGTTTATGCACTGCCGGAAAGTATACAACACCGTCTTCAATATGACTAGAGAGCACTGGGACAATGACCGGTTTATGCACTGCCGGAAAGTATACAACACCGTCTTCAATATGACTAGAGAGCACTGGGACAATGACCAGTTTATGCACTGCCGGAAAGTATACAACACCGTCTTCAATATGACTAGAGAGCTCTGGGACAATGACCGGTTTATGCACTGCCGGAAAGTATACAACACCGTCTTCAATATGACTAGAGAACACTGGGACAATGACCGGTTTATGAACTGCCGGAAAGTATATAACACCGTCTTCAATATGACTAGAGAACACTGGGACAATGACCGGTTTATGCACTGCCGGAAAGTATACAACACCGTCTTCAATATGACTAGAGAGAACTGGGACAATGACTGGTTTATGCACTGCCGGAAAGTATACAACACCGTCTTCAATATGACTAGAGAGCACTGGGACAATGACCGGTTTATGCACTGCCGGAAAGTATATAACACCGTCTGCAATAGGACTAGAGAACACTGGGACAATGACCAGTCTATTCTCAACCGATACGTTTATAACACCGTCTTTAATATGACTAGAGAACACTGGGACAATGACCGGTTTATGCACTGCCGGAAAGTATACAACACCGTCTTCAATATGACTAGAGAGCACTGGGACAATGACCGGTTTATGCACTGCCGGAAAGTATACAACACCGTCTTCAATATGACTAGAGAGCACTGGGACAATGACCGGTTTATGCACTGCCGGAAAGTATACAACACCGTCTTCAATATGACTAGAGAGCACTGGGACAATGACCGGTTTATGCACTGCCGGAAAGTATACAACACCGTCTTCAATATGACTAGAGAGCACTGGGACAATGACCGGTTTATGCACTGCCGGAAAGTATACAACACCGTCTTCAATATGACTAGAGAGCACTGGGACAATGACTGGTCTATTCTCAGCCGATACATCTATAACACCGTCTTCACTATGACTAGAGAACACTGGGACAATGACCGATTTATGTACTGCCGGAAAGTATATAACACCGTCTGCAATATGACTGGAGAGCACTGGGACAATGACTGGTCTATTCTCAGCCGATACATCTATAACACCGTCTTCAATATGACTAGAGAACACTGGGACAATGACTGGTCTATTCTCAGCCGATACATCTATACCACCGTCTTCAATATGACTAGAGAGCTCTGGGACAATGACTGGTCTATTCTCAGCCGATACATCTATAACACCGTCTTCAATATGACTAAAGAACACTGGGACAATGACCGGTTTATGCACTGCCGGAAAGTATAAAACACCGTCTGCAATATGACTAGAGAGCACTGGGACAATGACTGGTCTATTTTCAGCCGATACATCTATAACACCGTCTTCAATATGACTAAAGAACACTGGGACAATGACCGGTCTATTCTCAGCCGATACGTTTATAACACCGCCTGCAATATGACTAGAGAGCACTGGGACAATGACCGGTCTATTCTCAGCCGATAAGTTTATAACACCGTCTTCAATATGACTAGAGAACACTGGGACAATGACTGGTCTATTCTCAGCCGATAAGTATATAACACCGTCTTCAATATGACTAGAGAACACTGGGACACTGACGGGTCTTTTCTCAGCCGATAAGTTTATAGCACCGTCTTCAATATGACTAGAGAACACTGGGACAATGACCGGTCTTTTCTCAGCCGATACATCTATAACACCGTCTTCAATATGACTAGAGAACACTGGGACAATGACCGGTTTATGCACTGCCGGAAAGTATATAACACCGTCTGCAATATGACTAGAGAGCACTGGGACAATGACCGGCTTTTCTCAGCCCATAAGTTTATAACACCGTCTTCAATATGACTAGAGAACACTGGGACAATGACCGGTCTTTTCTCAGCCGATAAGTATATAACACCGTCTTCAATATGACTAGAGAACACTGGGACAATGACCGGTCTATTCTCAGCCGATACGTTTATAACACCGTCTTCAATATGACTAGAGAACACAGGGACAATGACTGGTCTTTTCTCAGCCGATAAGTATATAACACCGTCTTCAATATGACTAGAGAACACTGGGACACTGACGGGTCTTTTCTCAGCCGATACGTTTATAACACCGTCTTCAATATGACTAGAGAGCACTGGGACAGTGACCAGTCTATGATCAGCCGATAAGTATATAACACCGTCTTCAATATGACTAGAGAACACTGGGACAATGACCGGTCTTTTCTCAGCCGATAAGTATATAACACCGTCTTCAATATGGCTAGTCAGCTCTGGGACAATGACTGGTCTTTTCTTAGCCGATAAGTATATAACACCGTCTTCAATATGACTAGAGAAAACTGGGACAATGACTGGTCTATTCTCAGCCGAAACATTTATAACACCGTCTTCAATATGACTAGAGAGCTCTGGGACAATGACTGGTCTATTCTCAGCCGATACATCTATAACACCGTCTTCAGTATGACTAGAGAACACTGGGACAATGACCGATTTATGTACTGCATGTAAATATAACACCGTCTTTAATATAACTAGAGAGCACTGGGACAATGACCAGTCTATGATCAGCCGATAAATATATAACACTGTCTTCAAAATGACTAGAGAACACTCGGACAATGACCGGTTTATTGACAGCCGGTAAGTATATAACACCGTCTTCAACATAATTATAGAGTTTTGGAACAATGACCGATCTAGTTTCAGCCGATAAGTGTATAACACCGTCTTCGATATGACTAGAGAACACTCGGACAATGACCGGGTTATGCAAGCCGGTAAGTATATTACACCGTCTTCCATATGATTACAGAGCACTGGAACATCCAACTGACCGATCTATGCACAGCTGGTAAGTATATAACACCGTCTTCAATATGACTAGAGAACAGAGGGATATTGACCGTTGTTTACACCGGTAAGTAAATAACACCGCCTTAAATACAATAAGAGATCTCGTGAACATTGGCCGATATTTGCACAACCGGAAGGTAAGAAACACATCTTCAATGTGACTAGAAAACACCATGACCTTTTGCACAACAGAAAAGGAAATAAGACCGCCTTGAATAGAACAAGAGATCACCGGACATTGGCAGACTTTTGTAAAGTCGGTAAGTAAAAGACTCAGCCTTAAATAGTACTAGAGAAACCCGGGACATCAGCCGGTTTGTACACAGCCGGTAAGTAAATAACACCGCTTTAAAAAGGATTAGAGAACAGCAGGATATAAGGGTTTTTTCCACAGACGGTAAGTAAATAACACCGTCTTCAATATGACTAGAGAACACTGGGACAATGACCGGTTTATGTACTGCCGGAAAGTATATAACACCGTCTTCAATATGACTAGAGAACACTGGGACAATGACCGGTTTATGCACTGCCGGAAAGTATACAACACCGTCTTCAATATAACTAGAGAGAACTGGGACAATGACCGGTTTATGCACTGCCGGAAAGTATACAACACCGTCTTCAATATGACTGGAGAGCACTGGGACAATGACCGGTTTATGCACTGCCGGAAAGTATACAACACCGTCTTCAATATGACTAGAGAGCACTGGGACAATGACCGGTTTATGCACTGCCGGAAAGTATATAACACCGTCTGCAATAGGACTAGAGAACACTGGGACAATGACCAGTCTATTCTCAACCGATACGTTTATAACACCGTCTTTAATATGACTAGAGAACACTGGGACAATGACCGGTTTATGCACTGCCGGAAAGTATACAACACCGTCTTCAATATGACTAGAGAGCACTGGGACAATGACCGGTTTATGCACTGCCGGAAAGTATACAACACCGTCTTCAATATGACTAGAGAGCACTGGGACAATGACCGGTTTATGCACTGCCGGAAAGTATACAACACCGTCTTCAATATGACTAGAGAGCACTGGGACAATGACCGGTTTATGCACTGCCGGAAAGTATATAACACAGTCTGCAATAGGACTAGAGAGCACTGGGACAATGACCAGTCTATTCTCAATCGATACGTTTATAACACCGTCTTTAATATGACTAGAGAACACTGGGACAATGACCGGTTTATGCACTGCCGGAAAGTATACAACTCCGTCTTCAATATGACTAGAGAGCACTTGGACAATGACCGGTTTATGCACTGCCGGAAAGTATACAACACCGTCTTCAATATGACTAGAGAGCACTGGGACAATGACTGGTCTATTCTCAGCCGATACATCTATAACACCGTCTTCACTATGACTAGAGAACACTGGGACAATGACCGATTTATGTACTGCCGGAAAGTATATAACACCGTCTGCAATATGACTAGAGAGCACTGGGACAATGACTGGTCTATTCTCAGCCGATACATCTATAACAGTAGTATAAAATTAAGGGCTCCTCTTATGCTCCTGATGCTCCTTATGCTCCTTATGCTCGGGGCTCCTCTTATGCTCCTTATGCTCCTTATGCTCGGGGCTCCTCTTATGCTCCTTATGCTCCTTATGCTCCGGGCTTGTGTGCTCTCTGACCTCGTCCGAGAACGAGGTGACATTCGAGAACGAGGTCACATTCAAGAACGAGATCACATTGCTGAACGATGAAATCGGGGATGATCTTATTTTAGAACTAGTGCTCATATTTGATAATTTGAGTTTTAACGTGTTCACACTGTGACATATCCTAGATTGTAACTCGGAGTCGACCTGTAAAGGGTACACATGGGTCAGATGAAACAGGTTTCATTTTCATCCAATTTACATAATAAAGGCTACCCTGCTCTTTTACCATTTCAGCCGTATACACCCATGTCACCGGGTTTTAGTCATTAACCAAATGTGTGATTTCATTGAAAGAAAGCTGTACTTTAAAAATAAGCTTAATCATAAAAAACAGCTGAATCTGGGAAAAAAAACTGCAATTATTAAGCATTGCAAAACAATGCATATGCATTTTAGCGGATTAAAGCGTAAAATAATAAAGTTAAATCTTAGACTTGTAAAGCAATAAGGCTCAAACACTTCATTTGTATAATTTGTGCAAAAACAGAGTGCCTCTAGGTTGTACGTTTTCACTTCGACGAAACCTGCAAGAATTGAGCACTGCGGTGCACTGCATATATACCTGCGTATGCATTTTAATGTGCAATAACGAGTTATCATAGAGGTTTTCCCCAAACTTGTAATGCAAAAAGTCGCGAGTGTATTATTCATGTTAATTGTGCAAAAACAGTGTAACCACTGATTATAGGTCATATTTTTATGACAACAATGTTAAATTTCATGATAACAATGTGGAATCAGCAGCAACAGACTGCTGAAAATCATCAGCACAGTCTATTTGATACTGTGAACAATTTAACGCAGCAGCTGGCACAAAAAGAAACTGAACAAGCTAAGAATATTGATCGGTTGTCTGACGCGCTGCAACGGACATCAAATGAGCGTAATGCGGTGCTAGAAGACGCTGCTCATGTACGCGCAGAATTAAAGAAAGCAAGGGAAGAGTTGTACAGCTTAAGAGAAGAGAACAGACGTAAAAGCCAAAAAAAAAGGCCAGCATGCCAATTCTAAGGTAAAGTCCTAGATCCGCTCCTGATACCCGTCCCTAACGTTAACGACTCTTCCCGTGATGTGATGCTGCTATTAACTAGGCCGGGTACGATGTAACTCGATTACCCGCCTTTCAATATTCACCTATCATAAACACATTCAAACAAACCATTCTCAAATTATATGGCCAATAACCATCTGAATTCATTTCGGTCATTGAAGTCCGCTACCGTACTATGATGCATTTTCTTTCACAACGTTCTTGTACATTAAAATACATCGACATGCTTGGTCATTAAAGTGAGCAAGATGAAAGGACGTGGGATCTCATGTCGCTAGATGAAGCGGTGGGTTTATCGGTTCTGTACCAGTGCTCCGGCTCTATTCAATCCGTCACTTCCAAACATATACTGGTGATACTCCAAAAAATACACACTCCCACCCCGTGAATTTTCCAAGGTGGACAGAATCTCCCATCCCATCCCCCACACCCGTAAATTTTACAAGGCAAACAAAATTCCCCTCACCTCGACCCGCCCTCAACAGGTTTTTCTGTATGCAGCATTTTCTCTTTTACTGTTATTTAAGTCCTAGTTTGAGAGAAACCTTAGTATTCCGGGTTTCCTAAACCTCTTTCAAATGACCCACACTGTGTAGCTGGTTCTGCACCGAAATTTTGTATAAAGTCTTCCTCCATCAATAATAATTAGTCGTCGCTAATATGCCTAAATTTTGTCAGTGCGGTGAAGCGAGAAAAAGCAACAATAAACTTAATACAATTCGTGCTTCGCATGCAAGTAATTAAAATTGTTCATTGCGTTGGCTGACCATAAAGGGATTTATGCAGAATTCTCAAAAGAATTGTACATTTTAGAATTTCTAAACAGTTTGACCAAAAATCGGACACGTTCTTAAAAAAATGTAAATAATTAATTGAAAATAGTTTCGAAGGAAAACGTGCCTCAAGCCCGTGAATGTATTTAGCAATATATCTTGACAAGCAAATCTATGGGTTTTTGTTGTGATTTGTGGGACATGTTATTAAAAGCGACATATCAAATTTAAACAATTTTAATATTTCTTAGCCAGAAATCTACGGAAGCCCTTGAGGGACATTTTTGTTACTTGTTATTATTTGTCAGCACTTATTTGTTATCGGCAGTCTAGTGGAAACACACACTGTATTACGAGTCATGATGACCTGAGTGTTTAGCCATACCTTTTCGTGGCTATACCCTTACCAGAAAACAAAAATGATATACCGATTCACTCTCACTTGAAGTGTTCATTTGCTTCCATCGCATGTGCTCCCAGGTTTTAAAACAGAACTTTATCACAATTATTAAATAATAACAAATACGTAATCACAAATAAGTAATAACAAGTAATCCCCTCGAATACAGAAAGGGTGTCAGAGGAGGAGAGAGTAAAAGAAATTTTATTTAAATTTAATTGTACATGTTAGTGTATACTCATGAAAAGGTACCACTTAACATGCAGGTCATCATCACATGTAATCCAGACTGCCGATAACAAATAACTAGTAGCAAATAAATAATAACAAATAACAAAAAAGTCCCTTCAGGGCTTCCGTAAAAATCGCATGAACACTATCAATATTAATTTTGTTGTTGCTATAGTTTGGCGAAAATTTCTGACGTCACAGGTATGAGTCGCTGTCCAATTTTAGTGGAAAAGTAATGTAAGAAGGAATTTTCTGCCGATTGTTAATTGAATTAGGGCATGACAATCTTCCATTTGTAGCTCGATGCGATGTATTAAAACATGACAAAAGTTGGTTAATAAATTTAATTAAGAAAACAAGCTTAAATGGTCAGGGTAGGGTTATGTCAATGTGACACGGTCCCTTCTTATGTACTTAGGAATGCCTCATATTATCATAATATTCGTAAATGGCTCTCTATGCAAATAGCAAGAACAAAATGGGTCTAGTAGTATTAGAGTGCTGGCGTTAATGCTTATTCGTGTAAGTGTATGATCTTGATCTTGTACGGCATGAACCACGTACACCTGGGTGAAGCGTTGCGTGAACTCATTAATCATAGATTATATCACAGTGTCGCATACCAGCGTTGCAAGAAAGTCACCATTAAGAGCATGTGTAATAAATGTGGTTTGAAGTCCTATATAAAGCTGAAGCAAAAGAGTGAGCTTTCAACTACTGCCTAGGATTTCTTATGCAAATTCTGTTTTTATTTCTTTGTTTCCGGTTTTAGCATGATAAAAGCTATGATAAACTATTCCGATGATAGGATGATTATATGTACATAAGTATTCAAGCATGAATAGTAATGTTAAGGAGTCAAAGTCAATAAACATTTGTCAAAACAAGTGGTCAGGACTAGGTGATGCATTGACACAGAAAAGCTTCCGTGAAAAATAAAGTAAAGTAGAAAGTGGTAAATTGTGCAGAATAACACACCGCTTTAATTTTGTGTTTTATATGATAACCATTATTTTATACAAAGCATTAACTAAACAAATCGTCACATTAGTTTGATAGCAGTTCAAACTTATTAAATAGTCTAGTAAGTTAAGTTGGGGTAGATTGACGAAAAACACAACCTTGATAAAATATTGTTAAAATGGTATGCATACAAGCATAAATAGAAAAGAACAATGTCAAAATAACAAGAAAAGTTTTATATAAACTGGTCAGAGCACATTATCCGATTTAGTTTAACACAGGAGAGCTTCATGAAAACTACTTTATAAAGTAGAAAGAGGTAGATGATTCAGAATAACACAACGCTTTGATATTGTGTTTTTTTTCATGATATCATTATTTGATACATTGCATAAACTTCAATTACTACTTGAGTTAGATAGCAGTTATAACTGGTAAAAAATCTAATAAGTGAAGTTAAGGTAGATTGACCAAAAATTTAGCAATGTGGTTTTACCTGGTCGTAGCCGAGACGGTATACATTTAGTTACTTCTCACCATTTCTTAAAACTCAGTGAATTTGCTTATGATATTCATGCAAACTGTTTATTCCGTGATCTAAAGATGCCTCTTAAAGTTCATCTGTATGTCTCAACCCGAGTTAAACTGTTTTACTAGGGCCATAAGGAATGGAGCGTAGCGACCTGATTATAATTTTTATGAAATGTCATCGCGGTTTGAATTACAAAATGTAATCTGAGTTGGAATAACAGGTGAGCGAACAATAGAAGGATAGCTGGGGTCGACTTATTATGATAATGGCATTCTCGCCTAAACACGCGGTCACTGTGAATTTATACAATCCGCTCGTTCTCCGGTGTTTTGATTTGGAAAATTCAGTTATTTGTTATCGTATTGAGAGTTAACATACGTAATTAGTATAAGTTATTGATAAAAAGAACAAAAACGTGACATTATAGTCAGCAATCGACAGCAATTTGTATTTTCTTTTATTCGCCTTACTATCTATCTTAAAAAACTTAGTTTAGTTTAGACTCAAAACGGTGTCTTAGATATTATCTATACTATTAATAATGTCACAGAAAGGCACGTGTATAAAGCAATATACCTTAGAATATACCAGTCACGTTAATTTAAACGACTATGCAAACAGTTTACACTTTCTTTATGTCCTTTATTTGTAAAACATACACTTGCACACTAAAATAATGCATATTTAGGTATACACTATTGAGAGTTGGAATATCGAAAATAACATTAAATTTCGAATATATCAACATCTGATAACATATATCAAATGAGAAAACCGAAATATATTACTGATTTAACTGCCAAGATATTGATATATTATTTAGTTATTCTTTCATGCTTAACACTGTACATCATAGGTTGCACCATTTCTCCTTCGTTATTTAAAACATGTAAACATTATATACTCACTATTCGCTTTTAAATTATGTAACACAGACTGCTGTTATTTGTGGTTTTTAAAGAAAAGATAGAATTAAAAGATTTGTTTTTAAGTATTAACGTCTAACAGTTCATCTAAATATATATATATATAGTACAACACCTCTGCTCCCACAGCGTATCGCTTCCTCTAGGAAGTACTATTATATAGTTATCCACTGGTTGTGTTATGAGATATGATCTAAAGAGTTGATTTTCATAAGTTTGTATTATAATGCAAATATCGTATATACCTCTTTACTTTAGCTTTTCCCAACTCATAAAGCATTGAGCGTAAACATAAACGGTCGATGTAAACACATTGGTTTATATAACCACGATGATTAATTAGCAAAGCCACTTATGTTGCGTTTACAAGAAAAAAATCATAGAATGTAATTATAAAACTATACAAAATCTGCTTAAACATAAATATTAGTTAACAATTATAATCAACAATTTTGCTTCATCATTAAATGCACCACAGTATAATATATCTATATTAATAGCTACTTTAAGATTTGTGTCGGCGGGGGTATATCAGGTACGGTCTGTCATTTTTTAAACATGTCACAGAAAAAAAATGACGTTGTAGCCACATTTTAAACGTCTTTTGCAAATGGCCGTGTGGAAATAGACAGATTTTCACTTCAGGAAGAGAAATGTGATGGTATTTTTTCTTCAATATAATGACACGAATTTGACATGCAATTTAAACCGAGTTCTACTGGATGTCCATCTTCTTACTTTTTAAAGTTTTTATTTCCAGATTGGTTGTTGGTGTCCATAAAACGGGTGCGGATTTAAGTAAAAACAAAACAAATGGAACATGTTATTTCCACATGCGAAATATGGCATAAAGGAACGTTCTGAAAGTGTCGTACATCGTACAATGTACATTGTAAATAAAACACATGAAATACATCAAAGGCTGAATTTACAACAGTTGCCTCGCGAAAAAGAACTACTTAAACGGATGTCGAAGCTGAATGCGATGATATAATGACAAATGAAGCACACCTAAGTTATTGAAAAACCAAAGCTGTACCCTTATGATTACGTTGTTGTTGTTCGTGCGTGTGTTTTTTGCATTCTGTTATTGTAGACAGGCTGACAAAAATACAAACAAATACAAATAATAAAGCAGCAATCATAATAATGATCAATCCTGTATGTTTATCAAAGTACACATTGTACATTTTATAATTTTGTAACTGTTTAATTAATCGCAATTATAATTTTGGATTCTGGCTTCTGCTTTCATATTTATTTACAATCAATTAAGCATTAATAAATAGGCATTCAAAATGAAATTATATTTGAAATATTTAAACTAATAAGAACTTAAATACATTTGGGAATTCTTTTACAGTCAGATGACTAAGTGTTGATGCAAAAGGGGGTCCGTTAAGAAAAACTCACTATTAATTTCAAGTTTAGCGAATGCATTTTACACTTTCCCGAAACATGACTGTACGGAATTGAAATTAATGTAACATATGCCACGTGATCAAAATGTTGGCTTAACTTTTTTTTATGGCTACGTAAGTGTTATTTCGGTTCAGCTGTTCTTAGTTTCTGCTTTCGTTTTCGTTTTCGTGAAATGCATCAATATTTTTATTCAACATTGACAACGAATTATAATTTACCGAAATGTCAACATTAAAAGTCAACAACTAGGTCAGACACAATTTACCATTTCCTATTTTAGTAAATGCTAGGAATCTCTTCTGCCAAAAGCAATGCTGAGTTATTGTTTTTGTGTTAAAAACTTCTTCAACATACCATAAACCTATGAAGTCTATAGATTTAAACTGAATATTTAAACTTCCCAGTCTGCTGCTTTGGAATCATCAAACTGGCTACCTCTTTTCCCAAGCTTCCTGTGTTGTTTACAGTCAGCCTCAATCAGTTTCCCCTATATTTTCTAAGAGGACGACTCCATTATGACGCTTTGGGTATTATTATTCTTGTTTGAACCTGTGTTCTTATATGTTTTGTTTTTACATTTCCCACTATCTCTGAGGTACGCAACTGAAACAGATACAAAACGTAACTTTAATAACGATGATACTTCGCTGCATGTTTTCAATGTACGTCTGCTGCAACATCTACCAACCCTAATATATATCAGGTCTCTTCCTTCATCAAAGACATTCACTCATAAATGTTACTTTCTTCTTTCGCTTTAAAATAATGTGACCTTTAAGTATCAGTTTAATTTGTACGTTACTTTACTCTGGAATAACAAACCACTAATCATCAGTTGTATTGATGAGTTTATAAATAGAAAAAGAATCTTGCGGTCTTGATACCAATTTGCATTTCTACGAACTACTTCTTAATGCTGCATTCGTTGTTGTGTGCAGAAAGTAATCGCTGCATGTTCCTTATATGCCGAAGGATTCTATCGACACCATAATAACTATATAAAAACAACACTATTTTTAGAAGAAAATGGCGATGGATTATACATATCAATGGGGTATCAATGTCAAAACCTTGAGCCTTATAAACTCTCTTCTTGGTTAAAGTGATGTATGTATGCAAATGTCGGTTATTATTCAATACATTTAAGGGTTGTGTCTTGTCAAGCTTTCAAATGCCTGTGTTTCGTTTTTATGGTTTATATATAACGATGGAAATCTATAATACTTCGCTCAGTTATTAAGACGTGCCTTTTGTTTTACATTAATTAACATTACAATGTTACTCAACAAAAACAGAAAAAACAGAAAGTTAGTGCTAAATGCAGCAGCTTGTAAAACCAATTTCATTAAAATTATTTCATCATAAAGCGTTTTATAAAACCAATCAGAGAAGCCGAATTCAAATGTAGACTAACAACAGCACTGTTCAGGTTTATTTTGCCATTTATTCGAGAATGCATACTGGCGACTTCAATTGAATTTTAAGTGTAACACATCTATAGAAATAGGACTAGATCCTAGATTTAATAATAATCAACCATAACCATGGCATTTATAGAAATGAAGATTTCTCAGACATCACTATTAATATATCTTAATAATGGTGGTGTATCATTATCAGTTATATTCTTACAGAAAATATACTATTTTAAACGCATAAAATAGTTCACAGAGCATTTGATTTTACGTAATTTCTGTTATGATAATGAAAGCTTGCAACAAACTGTTTAAAATCTAACCTGTGTGATTCCTTCCTTTGCAAATGACGGTCTTATCCATATCTAATATTCGGCGAGTGGCTGTATTGAATTTGCAATTGTTTCTTTTGTGTTTATTTTACAGTGTAAAATAGAAAACTAATGCTAACAATGTTATACATTCTTATATATCGTATGTTACCTGTCGTATATAGCCAGATTAGAACACTAATGAACCACCAAACCACAACTGTCCAGCAAACATTATGGTTAATAATGTAAGCATTTTATCCTATTCAAAATACTTTGCTTCTATCGTCTGATAAAGTTTAAAATCCTTAAACTCAACAGAAAGGACCAGGACGGCAAGATTGACTTGGGTTTTTTTCTAGGATAACAGTAATATAAGGATTCAGTATAAACATAAGGTTTTAAATTATTGCATAATGTTTAAACGTTAAACACTTTTGAAACATTTTATTAAAACGAAGTTATACGCATCTATATTAAATAGACCAACCATGGTGATTATGATAAAACCACAAGTTGCATCACAATGCAACGGAACGTCTTATTTAGTTGCAGAAGTTAATTTTAATAAAAGGACAATGTTAAGTATTGGTGTAATTGTTGTAAGAGTCAATGAATAATTGTTAAAACAAACGTTTCAAACAAAAATTATAAACACCAATTATTTAAAACGAAAGTTTGCTGTGTTAGATCGTTTTAACAGTTATGTTTAAATGCAGTTGTCTTCACACACATAACCACATAACAACAACAACAACAACAACGGAAATAATTATAATAAAAAACACTAAACACTAAAAGACACAATTTAAATACAGGACAAATTTGCTTCAAATAATGATACCGGACGTATTCACTACAGATAATTGTTCATTCCAACTCAGTAGAAAAACGTTCGAACTACCCGTTTTCAACTCTCAAATAGTGAAAAAAAAACACAGACCACAGTGTACAAATACAATATTTGTCATATATTATGCTATCTTATAATTAAAGAGCTATTCTACAAAATGCATGTTTTTTAACCCATATGAGACTGTTTAAAATGACATAATTTAAATTTATTGTATAATTCTTTACGAACATAGACATAGAAATATCTCGTTGAGTTAAGAAAAAGAAGACAGCAACCCAAATATTACATCAACTACCATACACGTCAATTTTTCAATCTGTACCTACGGTTGGCTGTTAAAGATCAGTGCAATACAAACGGATATACCAAAGCGTAGTGTCGTCTGCTGAAATTCTTAACGTTCAGATCGGGTTAAAACATCTCATTGTGTCGAGTTTAAATGGGAGCACGAACCCAGAAGGATGTTAGTGTATTCGATGTCCTTATTTGCAATTGACATCAACTGTACATTTTTATGAACACCTACTAGAAGAAACAAAATTGTTTTGTAAAACAAAAGTCGTATACAACATGAGTTATGTACTAAGTTGGACTACATTTTTAAGTGGTAGGTCATTTAATCAACTAACACGGAACGAAACACTTTTTTTTCGTTGTATAAAATGTTTCCAAATAAGAAAGTGGCATTAAATATTATGGTTGCATCAACATAGAGATAGTATTTGTTTTGATCACTAAACTCCTGTCGCTTTGTATTTGTACACTGTGGTCTGAGTTTTTTTTCACTATTTGAGAGTTGAAAACGGGTAGTTCGAACGTTTTTCTACTGAGTTGGAATGAACAATTATCTGTAGTGAATACGTCCGGTATCATTATTTGAAGCAAATTTGTCCTGTATTTAAATTGTGTCTTTTAGTGTTTAGTGTTTTTTATTATAATTATTTCCGTTGTTGTTGTTGTTGTTGTTATGTGGTTATGTGTGTGAAGACAACTGCATTTAAACATAACTGTTAAAACGATCTAACACAGCAAACTTTCGTTTTAAATAATTGGTGTTTATAATTTTTGTTTGAAACGTTTGTTTTAACAATTATTCATTGACTCTTACAACAATTACACCAATACTTAACATTGTCCTTTTATTAAAATTAACTTCTGCAACTAAATAAGACGTTCCGTTGCATTGTGATGCAACTTGTGGTTTTATCATAATCACCATGGTTGGTCTATTTAATATAGATGCGTATAACTTCGTTTTAATAAAATGTTTCAAAAGTGTTTAACGTTTAAACATTATGCAATAATTTAAAACCTTATGTTTATACTGAATCCTTATATTACTGTTATCCTAGAAAAAAACCCAAGTCAATCTTGCCGTCCTGGTCCTTTCTGTTGAGTTTAAGGATTTTAAACTTTATCAGACGATAGAAGCAAAGTATTTTGAATAGGATAAAATGCTTACATTATTAACCATAATGTTTGCTGGACAGTTGTGGTTTGGTGGTTCATTAGTGTTCTAATCTGGCTATATACGACAGGTAACATACGATATATAAGAATGTATAACATTGTTAGCATTAGTTTTCTATTTTACACTGTAAAATAAACACAAAAAAAAAAACAATTGCAAATTCAATACAGCCACTCGCCGAATATTAGATATGGATAAGACCGTCATTTGCAAAGGAAGGAATCACGCAGGTTAGATTTTAAACAGTTTGTTGCAAGCTTTCATTATCATAACAGATATTACGTAAAATCAAATGCTCTGTGAACTATTTTTATGCGTTTAAAATAGTATATTTTCTGTAAGAATATAACTGATAATGATACACCACCATTATTAAGATATATTAATAGTGATGTCTGAGAAATCTTCATTTCTATAAATGCCATGGTTGTGGTAGATTATTATTAAATCTAGGATCTAGTCCGATTTCTATAGATGTGTTACACTTAAAATTCAATTGAAGTCGCCAGTATGCATTCTCGAATAAATGGCAAAATAAACCTGAACAGTGCTGTTGTTAGTCTACATTTGAATTCGGCTTCTCTGATTGGTTTTATAAAACGCTTTATGATGAAATAATTTTAATGAAATTGGTTTTACAAGCTGCTGCATTTAGCACTAACTTTCTGTTTTTTCTGTTTTTGTTGAGTAACATTGTAATGTTAATTAATGTAAAACAAAAGGCACGTCTTAATAACTGAGCGAAGTATTATAGATTTCCATCGTTATATATAAACCATAAAAACGAAACACAGGCATTTGAAAGCTTGACAAGACACAACCCTTAAATGTATTGAATAATAACCGACATTTGCATACATACATCACTTTAACCAAGAAGAGAGTTTATAAGGCTCAAGGTTTTGACATTGATACCCCATTGATATGTATAAGTCATCGCCATTTTCTTCTAAAAATAGTGTTGTTTTTATATAGTTATTATGGTGTCGATAGAATCCTTCGGCATATAAGGAACATGCAGCGATTACTTTCTGCACACAACAACGAATGCAGCATTAAGAAGTAGTTCGTAGAAATGCAAATTGGTATCAAGACCGCAAGATTCTTTTTCTATTTATAAACTCATCAATACAACTGATGATTAGTGGTTTGTTATTCCAGAGTAAAGTAACGTACAAATTAAACTGATACTTAAAGGTCACATTATTTTAAAGCGAAAGAAGAAAGTAACATTTATGAGTGAATGTCTTTGATGAAGGAAGAGACCTGATATATATTAGGGTTGGTAGATGTTGCAGCAGACGTACATTGAAAACATGCAGCGAAGTATCATCGTTATTAAAGTTACGTTTTGTATCTGTTTCAGTTGCGTACCTCAGAGATAGTGGGAAATGTAAAAACAAAACATATAAGAACACAGGTTCAAACAAGAATAATAATACCCAAAGCGTCATAATGGAGTCGTCCTCTTAGAAAATATAGGGGAAACTGATTGAGGCTGACTGTAAACAACACAGGAAGCTTGGGAAAAGAGGTAGCCAGTTTGATGATTCCAAAGCAGCAGACTGGGAAGTTTAAATATTCAGTTTAAATCTATAGACTTCATAGGTTTATGGTATGTTGAAGAATTTTTTACACAAAAACAATAACTCAGCATTGCTTTTGGCAGAAGAGATTCCTAGCATTTACTAAAATAGGAAATGGTAAATTGTGTCTGACCTAGTTGTTGACTTTTAATGTTGACATTTCGGTAAATTATAATTCGTTGTCAATGTTGAATAAAAATATTGATGCATTTCACGAAAACGAAAACGAAAGCAGAAACTAAGAACAGCTGAACCGAAATAACACTTACGTAGCCATAAAAAAGTTAAGCCAACATTTTGATCACGTGGCATATGTTACATTAATTTCAATTCCGTACAGTCATGTTTCGGGAAAGTGTAAAATGCATTCGCTAAACTTGAAATTAATAGTGAGTTTTTCTTAACGGACCCCCTTTTTGCATCAACACTTAGTCATCTGACTGTAAAAGAATTCCCAAATGTATTTAAGTTCTTATTAGTTTAAATATTTCAAATATAATTTCATTTTGAATGCCTATTTATTAATGCTTAATTGATTGTAAATAAATATGAAAGCAGAAGCCAGAATCCAAAATTATAATTGCGATTAATTAAACAGTTACAAAAATTATAAAATGTACAATGTGTACTTTGGTAAACATACAGGATTGATCATTATTATGATTGCTGCTTTATTATTTGTATTTGTTTGTATTTTTGTCAGCCTGTCTACAATAACAGAATGCAAAAAACACACGCACGAACAACAACAACGTAATCATAAGGGTACAGCTTTGGTTTTTCAATAACTGAGGTGTGCTTCATTTGTCATTATATCATCGCATTTAGCTTCGACATCCGTTTAAGTAGTTCTTTTTCGCGAGGCAACTGTTGTAAATTCAGCCTTTGATGTATTTCATGTGTTTTATTTACAATGTACATTGTACGATGTACGACACTTTCAGAACGTTCCTTTATGCCATATTTCGCATGTGGAAATAACATGTTCCATTTGTTTTGTTTTTACTTAAATCCGCACCCGTTTTATGGACACCAACAACCAATCTGGAAATGAAAACTTTAAAAAGTAAGAAGATGGACATCCAGTAGAACTCGGTTTAAATTGCATGTCAAATTCGTGTCATTATATTGAAGAAAAAATACCATCACATTTCTCTTCCTGAAGTGAAAATCTGTCTATTTCCACACGGCCATTTGCAAAAGACGTTTAAAATGTGGCTACAACGTCATTTTTTTTCTGTGACATGTTTAAAAAATGACAGACCGTACCTGATATACCCCCGCCGACACAAATCTTAAAGTAGCTATTAATATAGATATATTATACTGTGGTGCATTTAATGATGAAGCAAAATTGTTGATTATAATTGTTAACTAATATTTATGTTTAAGCAGATTTTGTATAGTTTTATAATTACATTCTATGATTTTTTTCTTGTAAACGCAACATAAGTGGCTTTGCTAATTAATCATCGTGGTTATATAAACCAATGTGTTTACATCGACCGTTTATGTTTACGCTCAATGCTTTATGAGTTGGGAAAAGCTAAAGTAAAGAGGTATATACGATATTTGCATTATAATACAAACTTATGAAAATCAACTCTTTAGATCATATCTCATAACACAACCAGTGGATAACTATATAATAGTACTTCCTAGAGGAAGCGATACGCTGTTGGAGCAGAGGTGTTGTACTAATGTCATACGACTATACAGAGCGGGAAAATCATCATCTAATTTTCAGATTTTTCATTGTACTTGCATATCACACATACATATTTTCTTTGTGTTGGAATTGCTGTTGTTCTTTTTTTTATTATCAAGTGTTTGTTTTTAAAGATCATTCGAAGCTTGATTTATTTCCATGTAACGAGTGTCATTTTCTCGGCATACGATAAAGTTGACACTTCATATTGATGTTTTAAAGTTGTGATGCAAACAAACGTCCTTATAGCTGTATTAGTATTAAACATATTTAAGAAATCGCAGAAGATTTTAACTGAACATTTTGGGGGATTTAATTCTTATTGGGCTAATTATTTCTGAACATCATTTTATATTAAATTGTACATCTGTTGTTTATATATATATATATATATATATATATATATATATATATATATATATATATATATATATATATATATATATATATATATATATATATATATATATATATATATATATATATATTTAGATGAACTGTTAGACGTTAATACTTAAAAACAAATCTTTTAATTCTATCTTTTCTTTAAAAACCACAAATAACAGCAGTCTGTGTTACATAATTTAAAAGCGAATAGTGAGTATATAATGTTTACATGTTTTAAATAACGAAGGAGAAATGGTGCAACCTATGATGTACAGTGTTAAGCATGAAAGAATAACTAAATAATATATCAAGATCTTGGCAGTTAAATCAGTAATATATTTCGGTTTTCTCATTTGATATATGTTATCAGATGTTGATATATTCGAAATTTGATGTTATTTTCGATATTCCAACTCTCAATAGTGTATACCTAAATATGCATTATTTTAGTGTGCAAGTGTATGTTTTACAAATAAAGGACATAAAGAAAGTGTAAACTGTTTGCATAGTCGTTTAAATTAACGTGACTGGTATATTCTAAGGTATATTGCTTTATACACGTGTCTTTCTGTGACATTATTGATAGTATAGATAATATCTAAGACACCATTTTGAGTCTAAACTAAACTAAGTTTTTTAAGATAGATAGTAAGGCGAATAAAAGAAAATACAAATTGCTGTCGATTGCTGACTATAATGTCACGTTTTTGTTCTTTTTATCAATTACTTATACTAATTACGTATGTTAACTCTCAATACGATAACAAATAACTGAATTTTCCAAATCAAAACACCGGAGAACGAGCGGATTGTATAAATTCACAGTGATCGCGTGTTTAGGCGAGAATGCCATTATCATAATAAGTCGACCCCAGCTATCCTTCTATTGTTCGCTCACCTGTTATTCCAACTCAGATTACATTTTGTAATTCAAACCGCGATGACATTTCATAAAAATTATAATCAGGTCGCTACGCTCCATTCCTTATGGCCCTAGTAAAACAGTTTAACTCGGGTTGAGACATACAGATGAACTTTAAGAGGCATCTTTAGATCACGGACTAAACAGTTTGCATGAATATCATAAGCAAATTCACTGAGTTTTAAGAAATGGTGAGAAGTAACTAAATGTATACCGTCTCGGCTACGACCAGGTAAAACCACATTGCTAAATTTTTGGTCAATCTACCTTAACTTCACTTATTAGATTTTTTACCAGTTATAACTGCTATCTAACTCAAGTAGTAATTAAAGTTTATGCAATGTATCAAATAATGATATCATGAAAAAAACACAATATCAAAGCGTTGTGTTATTCTGAATCATCTACCTCTTTCTACTTTATAAAGTAGTTTTCATGAAGCTCTCCTGTGTTAAACTAAATCGGATAATGTGCTCTGACCAGTTTATATAAAACTTTTCTTGTTATTTTGACATTGTTCTTTTCTATTTATGCTTGTATGCATACCATTTTAACAATATTTTATCAAGGTTGTGTTTTTCGTCAATCTACCCCAACTTAACTTACTAGACTATTTAATAAGTTTGAACTGCTATCAAACTAATGTGACGATTTGTTTAGTTAATGCTTTGTATAAAATAATGGTTATCATATAAAACACAAAATTAAAGCGGTGTGTTATTCTGCACAATTTACCACTTTCTACTTTACTTTATTTTTCACGGAAGCTTTTCTGTGTCAATGCATCACCTAGTCCTGACCACTTGTTTTGACAAATGTTTATTGACTTTGACTCCTTAACATTACTATTCATGCTTGAATACTTATGTACATATAATCATCCTATCATCGGAATAGTTTATCATAGCTTTTATCATGCTAAAACCGGAAACAAAGAAATAAAAACAGAATTTGCATAAGAAATCCTAGGCAGTAGTTGAAAGCTCACTCTTTTGCTTCAGCTTTATATAGGACTTCAAACCACATTTATTACACATGCTCTTAATGGTGACTTTCTTGCAACGCTGGTATGCGACACTGTGATATAATCTATGATTAATGAGTTCACGCAACGCTTCACCCAGGTGTACGTGGTTCATGCCGTACAAGATCAAGATCATACACTTACACGAATAAGCATTAACGCCAGCACTCTAATACTACTAGACCCATTTTGTTCTTGCTATTTGCATAGAGAGCCATTTACGAATATTATGATAATATGAGGCATTCCTAAGTACATAAGAAGGGACCGTGTCACATTGACATAACCCTACCCTGACCATTTAAGCTTGTTTTCTTAATTAAATTTATTAACCAACTTTTGTCATGTTTTAATACATCGCATCGAGCTACAAATGGAAGATTGTCATGCCCTAATTCAATTAACAATCGGCAGAAAATTCCTTCTTACATTACTTTTCCACTAAAATTGGACAGCGACTCATACCTGTGACGTCAGAAATTTTCGCCAAACTATAGCAACAACAAAATTAATATTGATAGTGTTCATGCGATTTTTACGGAAGCCCTGAAGGGACTTTTTTGTTATTTGTTATTATTTATTTGCTACTAGTTATTTGTTATCGGCAGTCTGGATTACATGTGATGATGACCTGCATGTTAAGTGGTACCTTTTCATGAGTATACACTAACATGTACAATTAAATTTAAATAAAATTTCTTTTACTCTCTCCTCCTCTGACACCCTTTCTGTATTCGAGGGGATTACTTGTTATTACTTATTTGTGATTACGTATTTGTTATTATTTAATAATTGTGATAAAGTTCTGTTTTAAACCTGGGAGCACATGCGATGGAAGCAAAATGAACACTTCAAGTGAGAGTGAATCGGTATATCATTTTTGTTTTCTGGTAAGGGTATAGCCACGAAAAGGTATGGCTAAACACTCAGGTCATCATGACTCGTAATACAGTGTGTGTTTCCACTAGACTGCCGATAACAAATAAGTGCTGACAAATAATAACAAGTAACAAAAATGTCCCTCAAGGGCTTCCGTAGATTTCTGGCTAAGAAATATTAAAATTGTTTAAATTTGATATGTTAAACTCATATTCTAAGTAACAGTGCGGACATACTTTGGTATAGCTATTTTAGTAAGATTAGAATGTTATTTTGTTCAAATTAAGATAATTTCTGTAAAATAATGTGGGGTGCTGAAAGTAGATCTATATACTTTTCGCATTTTAATTATGACCAAATTCAGGATCCGTACTAGTCGTTGCAAAGTCTCTTGCAATTGTATTGTTACCTTGGCCTGAAGTTGCGAACAATTTACTGCAATTCTGTATTGCTAAATCATAATTGTAACATGATAAGGTTTAAATCTGGTCGCTTTTAATAACATGTCCCACAAATCACAACAAAAACCCATAGATTTGCTTGTCAAGATATATTGCTAAATACATTCACGTGCTTGAGGCACGTTTTCCTTCGAAACTATTTTCAATTAATTATTTACATTTTTTTAAGAACGTGTCCGATTTTTGGTCAAACTGTTTAGAAATTCTAAAATGTACAATTCTTTTGAGAATTCTGCATAAATCCCTTTATGGTCAGCCAACGCAATGAACAATTTTAATTACTTGCATGCGAAGCACGAATTGTATTAAGTTTATTGTTGCTTTTTCTCGCTTCACCGCACTGACAAAATTTAGGCATATTAGCGACGACTAATTATTATTGATGGAGGAAGACTTTATACAAAATTTCGGTGCAGAACCAGCTACACAGTGTGGGTCATTTGAAAGAGGTTTAGGAAACCCGGAATACTAAGGTTTCTCTCAAACTAGGACTTAAATAACAGTAAAAGAGAAAATGCTGCATACAGAAAAACCTGTTGAGGGCGGGTCGAGGTGAGGGGAATTTTGTTTGCCTTGTAAAATTTACGGGTGTGGGGGATGGGATGGGAGATTCTGTCCACCTTGGAAAATTCACGGGGTGGGAGTGTGTATTTTTTGGAGTATCACCAGTATATGTTTGGAAGTGACGGATTGAATAGAGCCGGAGCACTGGTACAGAACCGATAAACCCACCGCTTCATCTAGCGACATGAGATCCCACGTCCTTTCATCTTGCTCACTTTAATGACCAAGCATGTCGATGTATTTTAATGTACAAGAACGTTGTGAAAGAAAAGGCATCATAGTACGGTAGCGGACTTCAATGACCGAAATGAATTCAGATGGTTATTGGCCATATAATTTGAGAATGGTTTGTTTGAATGTGTTTATGATAGGTGAATATTGAAAGGCGGGTAATCGAGTTACATCGTACCCGGCCTAGTTAATAGCAGCATCACATCACGGGAAGAGTCGTTAACGTTAGGGACGGGTATCAGGAGCGGATCTAGGACTTTACCTTAGAATTGGCATGCTGGCCTTTTTTTTTTGGCTTTTACGTCTGTTCTCTTCTCTTAAGCTGTACAACTCTTCCCTTGCTTTCTTTAATTCTGCGCGTACATGAGCAGCGTCTTCTAGCACCGCATTACGCTCATTTGATGTCCGTTGCAGCGCGTCAGACAACCGATCAATATTCTTAGCTTGTTCAGTTTCTTTTTGTGCCAGCTGCTGCGTTAAATTGTTCACAGTATCAAATAGACTGTGCTGATGATTTTCAGCAGTCTGTTGCTGCTGATTCCACATTGTTATCATGAAATTTAACATTGTTGTCATAAAAATATGACCTATAATCAGTGGTTACACTGTTTTTGCACAATTAACATGAATAATACACTCGCGACTTTTTGCATTACAAGTTTGGGGAAAACCTCTATGATAACTCGTTATTGCACATTAAAATGCATACGCAGGTATATATGCAGTGCACCGCAGTGCTCAATTCTTGCAGGTTTCGTCGAAGTGAAAACGTACAACCTAGAGGCACTCTGTTTTTGCACAAATTATACAAATGAAGTGTTTGAGCCTTATTGCTTTACAAGTCTAAGATTTAACTTTATTATTTTACGCTTTAATCGGCTAAAATGCATATGCATTGTTTTGCAATGCTTAATAATTGCAGTTTTTTTTCCCAGATTCAGCTGTTTTTTATGATTAAGCTTATTTTTAAAGTACAGCTTTCTTTCAATGAAATCACACATTTGGTTAATGACTAAAACCCGGTGACATGGGTGTATACGGCTGAAATGGTAAAAGAGCAGGGTAGCCTTTATTATGTAAATTGGATGAAAATGAAACCCGTTTCATCTGACCCATGTGTACCCTTTACAGGTCGACTCCGAGTTACAATCTAGGATATGTCACAGTGTGAACACGTTAAAACTCAAATTATCAAATATGAGCACTAGTTCTAAAATAAGATCATCCCCGATTTCATCGTTCAGCAATGTGATCTCGTTCTTGAATGTGACCTCGTTCTCGAATGTCACCTCGTTCTCGGACGAGGTCAGAGAGCACACAAGCCCGGAGCATAAGGAGCATAAGGAGCATAAGAGGAGCCCCGAGCATAAGGAGCATAAGGAGCATAAGAGGAGCCCCGAGCATAAGGAGCATAAGGAGCATCAGGAGCATAAGAGGAGCCCTTAATTTTATACTACTGTTATAGATGTATCGGCTGAGAATAGACCAGTCATTGTCCCAGTGCTCTCTAGTCATATTGCAGACGGTGTTATATACTTTCCGGCAGTACATAAATCGGTCATTGTCCCAGTGTTCTCTAGTCATAGTGAAGACGGTGTTATAGATGTATCGGCTGAGAATAGACCAGTCATTGTCCCAGTGCTCTCTAGTCATATTGAAGACGGTGTTGTATACTTTCCGGCAGTGCATAAACTGGTCATTGTCCAAGTGCTCTCTAGTCATATTGAAGACGGAGTTGTATACTTTCCGGCAGTGCATAAACCGGTCATTGTCCCAGTGTTCTCTAGTCATATTAAAGACGGTGTTATAAACGTATCGATTGAGAATAGACTGGTCATTGTCCCAGTGCTCTCTAGTCCTATTGCAGACTGTGTTATATACTTTCCGGCAGTGCATAAACCGGTCATTGTCCCAGTGCTCTCTAGTCATATTGAAGACGGTGTTGTATACTTTCCGGCAGTGCATAAACCGGTCATTGTCCCAGTGCTCTCTAGTCATATTGAAGACGGTGTTGTATACTTTCCGGCAGTGCATAAACCGGTCATTGTCCCAGTGCTCTCTAGTCATATTGAAGACGGTGTTGTATACTTTCCGGCAGTGCATAAACCGGTCATTGTCCCAGTGTTCTCTAGTCATATTAAAGACGGTGTTATAAACGTATCGGTTGAGAATAGACTGGTCATTGTCCCAGTGTTCTCTAGTCATATTGCAGACGGTGTTATATACTTTCCGGCAGTGCATAAACTGGTCATTGTCCCAGTGCTCTCTAGTCATATTGAAGACGGTGTTGTATACTTTCCGGCAGTGCATAAACCGGTCATTGTCCCAGTGCTCTCCAGTCATATTGAAGACGGTGTTGTATACTTTCCGGCAGTGCATAAACCGGTCATTGTCCCAGTTCTCTCTAGTTATATTGAAGACGGTGTTGTATACTTTCCGGCAGTGCATAAACCGGTCATTGTCCCAGTGTTCTCTAGTCATATTGAAGACGGTGTTATATACTTTCCGGCAGTACATAAACCGGTCATTGTGTTCTCTAGTCATATTGAAGACGGTGTTATTTACTTACCGTCTGTGGAAAAAACCCTTATATCCTGCTGTTCTCTAATCCTTTTTAAAGCGGTGTTATTTACTTACCGGCTGTGTACAAACCGGCTGATGTCCCGGGTTTCTCTAGTACTATTTAAGGCTGAGTCTTTTACTTACCGACTTTACAAAAGTCTGCCAATGTCCGGTGATCTCTTGTTCTATTCAAGGCGGTCTTATTTCCTTTTCTGTTGTGCAAAAGGTCATGGTGTTTTCTAGTCACATTGAAGATGTGTTTCTTACCTTCCGGTTGTGCAAATATCGGCCAATGTTCACGAGATCTCTTATTGTATTTAAGGCGGTGTTATTTACTTACCGGTGTAAACAACGGTCAATATCCCTCTGTTCTCTAGTCATATTGAAGACGGTGTTATATACTTACCAGCTGTGCATAGATCGGTCAGTTGGATGTTCCAGTGCTCTGTAATCATATGGAAGACGGTGTAATATACTTACCGGCTTGCATAACCCGGTCATTGTCCGAGTGTTCTCTAGTCATATCGAAGACGGTGTTATACACTTATCGGCTGAAACTAGATCGGTCATTGTTCCAAAACTCTATAATTATGTTGAAGACGGTGTTATATACTTACCGGCTGTCAATAAACCGGTCATTGTCCGAGTGTTCTCTAGTCATTTTGAAGACAGTGTTATATATTTATCGGCTGATCATAGACTGGTCATTGTCCCAGTGCTCTCTAGTTATATTAAAGACGGTGTTATATTTACATGCAGTACATAAATCGGTCATTGTCCCAGTGTTCTCTAGTCATACTGAAGACGGTGTTATAGATGTATCGGCTGAGAATAGACCAGTCATTGTCCCAGAGCTCTCTAGTCATATTGAAGACGGTGTTATAAATGTTTCGGCTGAGAATAGACCAGTCATTGTCCCAGTTTTCTCTAGTCATATTGAAGACGGTGTTATATACTTATCGGCTAAGAAAAGACCAGTCATTGTCCCAGTGCTGTCTAGCCATATTGAAGACGGTGTTATATACTTATCGGCTGAGAAAAGACCGGTCATTGTCCCAGTGTTCTCTAGTCATATTGAAGACGGTGTTATATACTTATCGGCTGATCATAGACTGGTCACTGTCCCAGTGCTCTCTAGTCATATTGAAGACGGTGTTATAAACGTATCGGCTGAGAAAAGACCCGTCAGTGTCCCAGTGTTCTCTAGTCATATTGAAGACGGTGTTATATACTTATCGGCTGAGAAAAGACCAGTCATTGTCCCTGTGTTCTCTAGTCATATTGAAGACGGTGTTATAAACGTATCGGCTGAGAATAGACCGGTCATTGTCCCAGTGTTCTCTAGTCATATTGAAGACGGTGTTATATACTTATCGGCTGAGAAAAGACCGGTCATTGTCCCAGTGTTCTCTAGTCATATTGAAGACGGTGTTATAAACTTATGGGCTGAGAAAAGCCGGTCATTGTCCCAGTGCTCTCTAGTCATATTGCAGACGGTGTTATATACTTTCCGGCAGTGCATAAACCGGTCATTGTCCCAGTGTTCTTTAGTCATATTGAAGACGGTGTTAGAGTTGTATCGGCTGAGAATATACCAGTCATTGTCCCAGTGCTTTCTAGTCATATTGAAGACGGTGTTATAGATGTATCGGCTGAGAATAGACCAGTCATTGTCCCAGAGATCTCTAGTCATATTGAAGACGGTGTTATAAACGTATCGGCTGAGAATAGACCAGTCATTGTCCCAGAGCTCTCTAGTCATATTGAAGACGGTGTTATAGATGTATCGGCTGAGAATAGACCAGTCATTGTCCCAGTGCTCTCTAGTCATATTGCAGACGGTGTTATATACTTTCCGGCAGTACATAAATCGGTCATTGTCCCAGTGTTCTCTAGTCATATTGAAGACGGTGTTATAGATGTATCGGCTGAGAAAAGACCGGTCATTGTCCCAGTGTTCTCTAGTCATATTGAAGACGGTGCTATAAACTTATCGGCTGAGAAAAGACCGGTCATTGTCCCAGTGTTCTCTAGTCATATTGAAGACGGTGTTATATACTTATCGGCTGAGAATAGACCAGTCATTGTCCCAGTGTTCTCTAGTCATATTGAAGACGGTGTTATAAACTTATCGGCTGAGAATAGACCGGTCATTGTCCCAGTGCTCTCTAGTCATATTGCAGGCGGTGTTATAAACGTATCGGCTGAGAATAGACCGGTCATTGTCCCAGTGTTCTTTAGTCATATTGAAGACGGTGTTATAGATGTATCGGCTGAAAATAGACCAGTCATTGTCCCAGTGCTCTCTAGTCATATTGCAGACGGTGTTTTATACTTTCCGGCAGTGCATAAACCGGTCATTGTCCCAGTGTTCTTTAGTCATATTGAAGACGGTGTTATAGATGTATCGGCTGAGAATAGACCAGTCATTGTCCCAGAGCTCTCTAGTCATATTGAAGACGGTGGTATAGATGTATCGGCTGAGAATAGACCAGTCATTGTCCCAGTGTTCTCTAGTCATATTGAAGACGGTGTTATAGATGTATCGGCTGAGAATAGACCAGTCATTGTCTCAGTGCTCTCTAGTCATATTGCAGACGGTGTTATATACTTTCCGGCAGTACATAAATCGGTCATTGTCCCAGTGTTCTCTAGTCATAGTGAAGACGGTGTTATAGATGTATCGGCTGAGAATAGACCAGTCATTGTCCCAGTGCTCTCTAGTCATATTGAAGACGGTGTTGTATACTTTCCGGCAGTGCATAAACCGGTCATTGTCCCAGTGCTCTCTAGTCATATTGAAGACGGAGTTGTATACTTTCCGGCAGTGCATAAACCGGTCATTGTCCCAGTGTTCTCTAGTCATATTAAAGACGGTGTTATAAACGTATCGATTGAGAATAGACTGGTCATTGTCCCAGTGCTCTCTAGTCCTATTGCAGACTGTGTTATATACTTTCCGGCAGTGCAAAAACCGGTCATTGTCCCAGTGCTCTCTAGTCATATTGAAGACGGTGTTGTATACTTTCCGGCAGTGCATAAACCGGTCATTGTCCCAGTGCTCTCTAGTCATATTGAAGACGGTGTTGTATACTTTCCGGCAGTGCATAAACCGGTCATTGTCCCAGTGCTCTCTAGTCATATTGAAGACGGTGTTGTATACTTTCCGGCAGTGCATAAACCGGTCATTGTCCCAGTGCTCTCTAGTCATATTGAAGACGGTGTTGTATACTTTCCGGCAGTGCATAAACCGGTCATTGTCCCAGTGCTCTCTAGTCATATTGAAGACGGTGTTGTATACTTTCCGGCAGTGCATAAACCGGTCATTGTCCCAGTGTTCTCTAGTCATATTAAAGACGGTGTTATAAACGTATCGGTTGAGAATAGACTGGTCATTGTCCCAGTGTTCTCTAGTCCTATTGCAGACGGTGTTATATACTTTCCGGCAGTGCATAAACCGGTCATTGTCCCAGTGCTCTCTAGTCATATTGAAGACGGTGTTGTATACTTTCCGGCAGTGCATAAACCAGTCATTGTCCCAGTTCTCTCTAGTCATATTGAAGACGGTGTTGTATACTTTCCGGCAGTGCATAAACCGGTCATTGTCCCAGTGTTCTCTAGTCATATTGAAGACGGTGTTATATACTTTCCGGCAGTTCATAAACCGGTCATTGTCCCAGTGTTCTCTAGTCATATTGAAGACGGTGTTGTATACTTTCCGGCAGTGCATAAACCGGTCATTGTCCCAGAGCTCTCTAGTCATATTGAAGACGGTGTTGTATACTTTCCGGCAGTGCATAAACTGGTCATTGTCCCAGTGCTCTCTAGTCATATTGAAGACGGTGTTGTATACTTTCCGGCAGTGCATAAACCGGTCATTGTCCCAGTGCTCTCTAGTCATATTGAAGACGGTGTTGTATACTTTCCGGCAGTGCATAAACCGGTCATTGTCCCAGTGCTCTCTAGTCATATTCAAGACGGTGTTGTATACTTTCCGGCAGTGCATAAACCGGTCATTGTCCCAGTGCTCTCTAGTCATATTGAAGACGGTGTTGTATACTTTCCGGCAGTGCATAAACCGGTCATTGTCCCAGTGTTCTCTAGTCATATTGAAGACGGTGTTATATACTTTCCGGCAGTTCATAAACCGGTCATTGTCCCAGTGTTCTCTAGTCATATTGAAGACGGTGTTGTATACTTTCCGGCAGTGCATAAACCGGTCATTGTCCCAGAGCTCTCTAGTCATATTGAAGACGGTGTTGTATACTTTCCGGCAGTGCATAAACTGGTCATTGTCCCAGTGCTCTCTAGTCATATTGAAGACGGTGTTGTATACTTTCCGGCAGTGCATAAACCGGTCATTGTCCCAGTGCTCTCTAGTCATATTGAAGACGGTGTTGTATACTTTCCGGCAGTGCATAAACCGGTCATTGTCCCAGTGCTCTCTAGTCATATTGAAGACGGTGTTGTATACTTTCCGGCAGTGCATAAACCGGTCATTGTCCCAGTGTTCTCTAGTCATATTAAAGACGGTGTTATAAACGTATCGGTTGAGAATAGACTGGTCATTGTCCCAGTGTTCTCTAGTCCTATTGCAGACGGTGTTATATACTTTCCGGCAGTGCATAAACCGGTCATTGTCCCAGTGCTCTCTAGTCATATTGAAGACGGTGTTGTATACTTTCCGGCAGTGCATAAACCAGTCATTGTCCCAGTTCTCTCTAGTCATATTGAAGACGGTGTTGTATACTTTCCGGCAGTGCATAAACCGGTCATTGTCCCAGTGTTCTCTAGTCATATTGAAGACGGTGTTATATACTTTCCGGCAGTTCATAAACCGGTCATTGTCCCAGTGTTCTCTAGTCATATTGAAGACGGTGTTGTATACTTTCCGGCAGTGCATAAACCGGTCATTGTCCCAGAGCTCTCTAGTCATATTGAAGACGGTGTTGTATACTTTCCGGCAGTGCATAAACTGGTCATTGTCCCAGTGCTCTCTAGTCATATTGAAGACGGTGTTGTATACTTTCCGGCAGTGCATAAACCGGTCATTGTCCCAGTGCTCTCTAGTCATATTGAAGACGGTGTTGTATACTTTCCGGCAGTGCATAAACCGGTCATTGTCCCAGTGCTCTCTAGTCATATTCAAGACGGTGTTGTATACTTTCCGGCAGTGCATAAACCGGTCATTGTCCCAGTGCTCTCTAGTCATATTGAAGACGGTGTTGTATACTTTCCGGCAGTGCATAAACCGGTCATTGTCCCAGTGCTCTCTAGTCATATTGAAGACGGTGTTGTATACTTTCCGACAGTGCATAAACCGGTCATTGTCCCAGAGCTCTCTAGTCATATTGAAGACGGTGTTGTATACTTTCCGGCAGTGCATAAACCGGTCATTGTCCCAGTGTTCTTTAGTCTGATTCAAGTTGGTGTATATTCTTTACAGCAGAGCAAAGATCGACCAAAGTCCTAGTATTTCACTTGTACTTTTCAAGAAATTTTAATTACTTACCGCATGTGAAAAATCTGCCAGTGCCTGGGGATCTCTGCTTCTATTCATGTTGGTGATTTTACTTACCTGCTGTGCAAAAATCGGCTAACGCCCGTGTGTTCTGCCAAGCCGATTTTTTCTCTTTCTGAGATATAACCTTCTACGCGTTTTGAAGGAATGGCAATAAACCATCAGACGGATATATATATACGAAATTGTTCAAGTAAACGACATGCTATCATTTTACGAAAACTGACCAAAAGCGAGACGTGATTGCATAATCAAGTTCTAAGAGTCTTAATGTTAATTGTGTTTTTGTTGACAATGCGTTTCTGCTGAGTTTCAATCGGGTAAACGCTGTACGAGATATGCATTTTTATCTACTGTCACATTGTCTTTCCTATAATGGAATATTAAAAAATAGCATTCAATTGGGAATAAACACGTTAAATAACACTGTTACAATTTTCTATCTCAAACCCAAATTAATGTAAAAAGTTCATCAAATGTCATAATATTGCGTGCAAATAGTCCATTACCAGCAGCGCTGAACACTGACTTTCCCTTGCAGTACATTATTGATCATACAGCCGCTACTGAAAACCTTACTCCTTGTCGTTTAAGCGACACGACCAACATACGGCCGAACAATGGCGAAATCGTAAGATAGGGAATAGGGAAATGTGTAAACTAGGACGTGTATCACGCAAGAACTGTGTTAAGATATAACTATATGATAAGGCCTCAAATAGACTGTGTACAGCTTCGACTGTTAACAAGGTGAATGCTTTAAGTGATAAAATTAACAACCCTTCCAGAAAAAAGTGACACACTTTTAACATTCAAACTTATTAATCACAACAATGAAGGTATTTCAGAACTACGATTAAGAAGAGAAAACCCGAAGCCACAGAAAGTTTAAAACAAGGAAATATTCTTAAGTGCTCACATTTATTGAGCAATTACGTACTTCACACTGCTGACTGGAAATGAAAAAAGACTTACTCATTGTAGTTCATCAGTGTTTGCTGTTCTTTGTAGAATAATACAATTTTATGCATAATTAAATAGAATTTATTAGTTTCACACCAGCAGTCATAAACACGAAGAAATGAAATTAAAGCAAAACAATTTGACACGTTTAAGGGTATACAATCTATTTATAAGTTCCTTGATTGATATTTGTTATAGTGTTAGCATTTCTGTTCAAACCAATTTACAGTTACAGTAAATGGTACTAATAAGCTTTTACTTGACCACCCATTGTGTGTTTTCTTTCTCTGTAATATATGAACTTTAAAAAATATAAGAACATTTACTGAAGATTTTTGCAACTAATATGAGTTGCATTGTGTATAATTAAAAATATAAATATTTGAGAAGCTTTTAACACATTATGGAGCTAGTGAAATATAACAAATTATGTCAGTATCGTTCGAATATATTTAACACTTTTATCTTGAAGAGACTTGATACAACCAACACAAATTGTGGGTGTCGTTTGTATATGTCTTCTACATGGAAACATTACCTATATATAAGAGATGGGATATAATTCATTTTTATTGTGGTTAAACATAGTATTGTCTTTTTATGATAAAATAAATGTGCAAACTTGCTCAACTGCGTCCAGACCGCTGTTTAACATTCATTGAAGATTTCCAGAGACTGTTAGTGTGTTTTATTGAACACTGCTTTCTTCCGTTTAAAGGTGGTATCCGACAGTATGCCTATATCAAAAACATGTTACATTCTCTCTTACCAACGCTATGGAGAATTTGTGGTATTAATTCCGCATTAACTCGTACTTTAGTTTAAGCAATCGCGTTTTAGAACACAGTCTATATTGATATACTGTGAAATAAAAAAAACACTAAATGTTCATTCCTTTTTAAACCTATACATAACTGCGGTAGGGATTGACGATATAACGTGATCTCAAAAGTAAGGTGGCCCGGATAGGAAATACTTGTTTGCAATGACGAGTGTGGATAAATGCTTCACCGTTCATACAAATCTAGGCATCAATGAACAACATTCTGAAAGACATTTTCATGTAGCAATGACTTGTTTGGATATTTGAGAAAAATGTTTCGTTCAAACGTTCAGATAGAACCTTAAAACGCTGCCTACAACGGAACTGAATGTCTAGGATTGTCAATTTACATGACTTGTCAGACGTCACTTATTATTTGTAGACTTTTTAATTAGAAACGATACTTACTCCTAGGAAAATAGTGTCTCAAATTGAACCGAACACGCCTCATAAATAATAAAATGTTCACTGTCAAGCTTAGCTGTTTATGAGGACATGATCAACCTTAGGCAAATAGTGTAGATCCAGACCAACCAGCTTCCGTTAAGAGCCGTCGGCTTAATGTGTGCATTATTGGCTGCTGTATCTCTGGCAGTATGTGAAGTAACCATTCCGTGTTGATTAAGCAGATGCCTCATAATTAAAGTTAATAGTTGTGTGTGTCATTGTAAGGGTTAAAGACAAGGAAACTTACATTTTATCACAGCAAATAAACCGTTCTACCATTTCAACGAAATTCCGTACCCACTATTGTTTATTCGACATTTTCTATTCATGTATAGCTGTACACGTAAACCACGAGCATTGGGTCCAGGTAAACCACGAGCAATGGTTCCAGGTAAACCACGAGCAATTGGTCCAGGTAAACCACGAGCAATTGGTCCAAGTAAACCACGAGCAATTGGTCCAGGTAAACCACGAGCAATTGGTCTCCAGGTAAACCACGACCAATTGGTCCAGGTAAACCACGAGCAATGGTTTCAGGTAAACCACGAGCATTGGGTCAAGGTAAACCACGAGCAATTGGTCCAGGTAAACCACGAGCATTGGGTCCAGGTAAACCACGAGCAATGGTTTCAGGTAAACCACGAGCATTGGGTCCAGGTAAACCACGAGCATTGGGTCAAGGTAAACCACGAGCATTGGGTCCAGGTAAACCACGAGCAATGGGTCCAGGTAAACCACGAGCATTGGTCCAGGTAAACCACGAGCATTGGGTCCAAGTTAACCACGAGCAATGGGACCAGGTAAGCCACGAGCATTGGGTCCAGGTAAACCATGAGCAATGGGTCCAGGTAAACCACGAGCAATGGGTCCAGGTAAGCCACGGGCATTGGGTCAAGGTAAACCACGAGCATTGGGTCCAGGTAAACCACGAGCAATGGGTCCAGGTAAACCACGAGCAACGGGTCCAGGTAAACCACGGGCATTGGGTCCAGGTAAACCACGAGCAATGGGTCCAGGTAAACCACGAGCAACGGGTTCAGGTAAACCACGAGCATTGGGTCAAGGTAAACCACGAGCAATTGGGTCCAGGTAAACCACGAGCAATGGGTCCAGGTAAACCACGAGCATTGGTCCAGGTAAACCACGAGCATTGGGTCCAAGTTAGCCACGAGCAATGGGTCCAGGTAAGCCACGAGCATTGGGTCCAGGTAAACCATGAGCAATGGGTCCAGGTAAACCACGAGCAATGGGTCCAGGTAAGCCACGGGCATTAGGTCCAGGTAAACCATGAGCAATGGGTCCAGGTAAACCACGAGCAATGGGTTCAGGTAAACCACGAGCAATGGGTCCAGGTAAACCACGAGCAACGGGTCCAGGTAAACCACGAGCATTGGGTCCAGGTAAACCACGAGCATTGGTCCAGTTAAACCATGAGCATTGGGTCCAAGTTAACCACGAGCATTGGGTCCAGGTAAACCACGAGCATTGGGTCCAGGTAAACCACGAGCATTGAGTCCAGGTAAACCACGAGCAATGGGTCCAGGTAAACCACGAGCAATGGGTTCAGGTAAACCACGAGCAATAGGTCCAGGTAAACCACGAGCAATAGGTCCAGGTAAACCACGGGCATTAGGTCCAGGTAAACCACGAGCAATGGGTTCAGGTAAACCACGAGCAATGGGTCCAGGTAAACCACGAGCAACGGGTCCAGGTAAACCACGAGCATTGGTCCAGGTAAACCACGAGCATTGGGTCCAGGTAAACCACGACCCTTGGGTCCAGGTAAATCACGAGCATTGGGCCCAGGTTAGCCACGAGCATTGGGCCCAGGTAAACAACAAACAAAGGGGTCCAGGTAAACCACGAGCATATGGCCCAGACAAACCACGAGCAACGGGTCCGGGTAAACCACGAGCATTGGGCCCAGGTAAAAGGGAACATATCTTGTATCACTATGTATAAACTTACTGCTGACAAAACTAGAAGAACTGAAGAGGTCCAGTGGACTTATGTGTTCTTTTGTACTGGCATGGTCGTGAGCTTCTGTTTTTGTATTCTATTTAAATAAATTCTATATTTATTGCATTTAAATATACTTTTTTTATTTTTAGTGCAAGTGCAGAGTAAATATTTAAATAGTAAAATGTTCACTATCAGTTTCTACCAAATGAAACAGGCGCTATTACTTTCGTGATATAAGTTTAGCAGGAAGTTTCATATTAAGCCACATATACACTCCATCTATTTGAGTAATTTCGTAAAAAAGATGTTATCTAATATATTAACTTCCTCTACATTGATTTTATGTATATTTTAGCGCCATCTTTATTACACATATTTTTATTATAAGGTTTTATTTAAGGATCAAATGATACTTTGTGCGTTTCATCGTGGTATGAGGAAGTAGCCAAGTGCGTTGTATCGATAAATGAAATGTCGTAACGTGATCTGCATGAGCCAGTCAGATTCGAAGAAAATGCGGGTTTAAACAATATCAAAATAATAATTTCGGGCATGTCTTAAGGTTTGCACTCGGAACACTCGGACATTATTGCAAAATTCACTTGTCTTGATATGTCTAAGTACTTATGAATGTTCCGGTGTTGTAAAGGAATGTGAATTCTTTGGAAAAGTCCAGAATTTGGTTGCAGAGTTTGCATAACACAGCATGTTTTAGTTATACAAGTGTGTACTTTTTCAAGTTTAGTACGACAAAACTTAATGATTAAATGTGGTAGCCGATATGTTGGGCCATTTTTCCTCAAACAGCCAAATTAACAATTGTTTTCTGAAAAGATCCCACAAAATGAGATTTATTGATGCCCTGCATCTATGTGAAAAGTGAAGAAAATATCCCCTTTGCCATTACAAACATGTATTATCTGCCGAAGTCACGTTGCACAGTTAGCTAAGATAACCACTTGGCCACTTTCTTTTTGATCACGCTATCGACGCGCTGGAGCGCGACGCCTATATATGGAATGCTCACTGAAATTTGCACGTGGGGGACGTTTGTTTTGCGGGCTTCGTAACCCTTTCTTAAAATACGGGTCCTTATTCGGTAAACGGCGTTCTATTTTATTTATTCATTTTTATCTTTATTTTTGTGTGTCTGTAACTTTCAAAATAACTTATAAATAAACAATAAGATACTGAGAAAGAAAAAAGTACTATTCTCAAGAAAAACAATAGCTATTTGTGTAATGTGAGGCTGCTGCACATGTGCAATTTCTGCTGGCACACTTTAGATATATAGTTAATATAACCATTTTGCAACTTTTTTTCATCTTGTAAAACCTATTATATGGGTTTTGCTTTTTATTTTGTTTTAAACCAATCCATGATCTGAGGAAAATACGTTATATATACTTTACACTGTACACTTTCAAATTAAAACCTTTTAAATTTCTGTTTACCTCTTTCATTTTTTTCGCCGCCTTTGATGCTTTGCAGCAACGACTTTTCTTGTATATGTAATATATTTTACACTAATCTGTCAGGCCAGTAGCACAGCAATATGCATCGTTCAATCACAAAAACAACACTTCATCTTAAGTACGTCCCCATCGAGTCAATCTTTGTACTGTGTCTGTATACGACTGGCATATACACACATCATACACACAGTTTATTCCCGCATGAGCTGTTAGGAGCTTGTTATGTTGTTGAGCTAAATTAAAAACCACCGCCTCGTTTATAATTATCATAACCTAAAGACAAGCATTTTAAAAGGACACCGACAGCTTGAACACACAATCTTGTGGTTTAAGATTAGTTTTAATCCATTTATCCTTGTTGTTGTTCAACCAAGGATTTTTTTCCACAAAAGGAGTTAATTTGACCAAAATGAGATTAAGGATCTTTAATAAATATGGCGAACACTTATTTCCAGTATTTCCATCAATAATCTGTAGTGAATGATCCAGTGGTTGCTAGATTATAAACAAAAAATGCTCTTCATTACACATGTGTGATAACGTCCAGACAGTCAATTAGGCAATCTCTACGTCTGAGGTCACGTGCATGTGCCTTTTAAAACATAGTTATTTCTGCCATTATTGAGTAAAAGGAAATAAAGATCTGACGAATGTTTGTTTTTTGTTTTTTAAATACACCCTAGCAAATAGTTATGATCATTAAACCGACGTCCAGATATGTTGACAAATGTCTGGGTAGAACCACTGGCGCATCGCAGGTAAGCTGGGAGACCTTCCCAAATTAAGTCGAAGGTGGACTTGAAATCGAGCGTTTCAAAGATAGCAGTCAGAGAAGTAAGACATCAGTAACTTTACTACTGCACTACGGGCGCCCTCTTCTGGCGAATAAGGTTTGAATGTGAGTATAATATTTTGAGATAAAGACAGAGAAATATAACTGGTGTGGGGAGTGTAGGAAATGAAAGCAACGTAGGATTGTGGGGTTTTCTCTATCTTGTTATCTCGGCCGGCCCCTTGTGTTATGTGAATGTAGGTCTTTCGATGCTTTCAAGCCATCACTTTGTACCACAGCAAGTGCGGTTTGCCAATATTGGGTTGTCCAAGACAATAATCATTGGAAGAGAACCATAGCACGGAGATACATTCTGTGTGTAACCATAGTAACGTGGATATCGGGACTTTAATTTTCTATTATTAGGAAGGCATATAGGATTTTGCGTGTATGGGTCGCGATTATGTCGCAATTAAACGAATTTGGAGTTTAGAATAAGTGAAGATGATGCTTATAATTCAGATTCATAATAGGGATTAGATGTGAAAAAGAGGGAGATGAAAATCGTCGGACCTACATGGTAAGTGTTTATTACTTTATCCGGGTTCGGACGGTAATTACATGATCTGCTACAAAGCAGACGATTGTACATGTGATGCGACAGCACACAGCGAAGGAGACTCATGCAGTTCCCATTCTCACTTCTCAGTGTCTGGAAATTTAACACGCCTGTTTTTTCTATGTATGCAGAATCTTATCGACAGAATTCAGTTATTCAGTAAAGCTTACACGGTCTGAAGGCTGGCTTCATAACATTTCTCAATTGTTTTTACAGATTTAAAGTAACTTATGAACGAATGCGTTATTGTGCCAAATCTGTAGTTAGTATCAAGAATACCTACAGATATATAATATAAAAGCGTTGTATACATTTCACTTAAGAACGATAGCACATATGCTATAAGAGTAACGTATGCGCGTGGGTTTTAATGAAATGCGTGTTATCACGGAGTGAACAGGATGTTTTAGGTATGTAGAGGCAAGGAAATGCATTTTCGCTTATGTGTGTTATTATGTTATGGGCTAAATAGAGCGGCCGCATGCGTAACTCATTTAGTAAACCTTCTAAGGTCAGCCGGTTCTTCAAAACGCACAAAAAGTCACACATGCGCGAGTTAATTTACATTTGGGTTAAGTTTGTGCATAGTTTAATTGTGTATTGTGTATAGAGGTCTCGGCGTTACATGTGATACCTGATGAAGATAGATACAACAAGTAGGAAATAACAGCCTCGTTCTACCTTTGTATATTCAACAGAAAATTTACATGGCTGATAGAAATCAATCAGCATACAATCATTGACTCGTTTTGACACGATACTGCCCTGATTTATGTTGGATTTATTTATCTCAGTGTAAAACATTTCACCGTTTTCAATTTTCTTTCAACCTATTTATTAGAATAAGATATATGATAATTAGAAAATGGAGACATTGACCAAATATATGATAAAACATCCAAAGATACGGATATGATTATCGACAAAATCAATATGTTCATAACAACCCACCTGCAATCCAGCCCACACCCAACTAACCATTCAACTAACCACCCACCCAAACCACTAGCCAGCCACCCCACCATCCAAGTGACCATCCAACCAGCCACCCATCTAAGCATCTGTCCATCCATCCATCCATCCATCCATCCATCCATCCATCCATCCATCCATCCATCCATCCATTCATCCATCCATCCATCCATCCATCCATCCCACCAACCAACCAACCAACCAACCAACCAACCAACCAGCCACCCACCTAAGCATCCGTCCATCCATCCATCCATCCATCCCACCAACCAACCAAGCAACCAACCAACCAAAAGACCAGCCACCCACCTAAGCATCCGTCCATCCATCCATCCATCCCACCAACCAACCAACTAACCATTCAACTTACCATCCATCCAAACCACCAGCCAGCTACCCAACATTTCAAGTGACCATCCAACCAGCCACCCACCTAAGCATCCATTCATTCATCCAACCAACCAACCAACCAGCCCCACCCAACCAACTTTTCAGCTAACCATCCATCCAGCCAACCAACCAGCCAACCAAACAACCAGCCAACCATCTAAGCATCCAACCAGCTAACCATTCAACTAACCATCCATCCATCCAACTATCCAGCCACCCAACCATCCAACTGACCATCCAATCTACCAACCAGCCAGCATCCCGCCTAACAATCCAACCATCCGTCCTTCCATCCAACCAACAACCCAGCCACCTAACCAATCATCCATCTAACCAACCAGCCAACCACCCACCCAACCATCCAACTGACCAACACAAACAAACAAACCAACCAGCCACCAACCAAACCAAACATTCAACTAACCATCCATACAACCAACCAACCAACCACCCTCCCAACCAACCATCCAACCAACTAACCAACCAACCAAAGTATACGGCGCCTGGATCAATAGTTATGTTACGAGTCACCGGCAAGTTATTATTTAAGTTCACAATCAAAATACTTTTTTATGTATTCACACTGTTTTGTGGCATCGTTTAATTAACTATTTGGTCAATGTCTCCATTTTCTAAGTGGAATTACTTGCGAGATGGTCTGAATAGTGATTGTAAGGAAAATAAAAACGACCTTATAAAATCTCTGAAACATGTTTGACTGACTTTCCCAATTTCTTATAGAAAAATACCCTAGTGAAACAAAATAACAAACAAAAGCAACAACAAAAAACAACAAACAAAAACAACAACAGCATTTTAGAATCCTACTTTCTAAATCCGGAACAAGATTGTAAAGTATTGTGTAAACTATTAAAACGTTATTGTTCTTAAACATTAAATCCTGTATTATATTCATCAAGACAGATATATTTAAAAAAAAAATCAATGATTCTTTTTTACTCTAGCTACAAATTTAAGGGAATTGTAATTTACTGATTTTAAACAAAATCCTGCATTTTAGTATTTCATAAGTTAACAGTATTCGATTACCTCTATATTTATAATTTTATCTGCTTAAAGCTGCCGTTTGTCATCATGTGTTAATACAACTTTGCCTCTCGTACCTCGTTCAGTTGCAAAGACATACTTATGTTTTTTAATTATTTGTGCTAATTTCTATAGAATTAAATTTACATTTAACTTATAATGAAAAGGTGTCAAATTTGGTGTCAGTATTCACAAATGAAGCAAAATAAATGTGTTGTGTGAAACGACGAGACAGAGCAAAGTCAGTGAATAAAAACGTCATTTAAAACAGGGAATCAATAATTCATTAAAACATGTGGTTCAAAGCCAGCGACCTCGCCTTCCATTTTTATATAAAGATTTTGAATAAGGAGACGCTTAGGCTTTCGGAAAATGCAAGTATTGTTGCGAAAACACGACTCTAAGCGATAAGGTAATATTTTTTTAATGAAACTTATGTAGACTTCAAAGTGTATAAACATTGTCAGTGCTAAAAAAATGCTCAGGCTCGATTAACGAAACAAGATTGGTTGTAGACACTATGCTCATTTCTAGCACGGCTAGGAAAAAGAAAAAAACAACAAATGTGGTAAATTAAGTGCGGCACACTAGACAAACGGAAATCCAAAGTCCGATTTCCATAACGTTTATTTCAACATCACTACTCGCTACTTGCTATATTAGTATGCGTCTCCGAAATTCTGGTTCTTAAATCCAACCGTTACGTACATTTTATCTTTTAGTAATAGTTTCATATCGTCCAGTTAATAATTTGAACACCCGAAATATAACTGTAACGGTGTGTATATAAATAACATTTATACACTAATTGAATGGTACCTTGTATTTGATTTGTTTGTTTTCATAAAGAAGTAGCGTTATTTAGAAAGTGTTACATCGACTGATAAAAAGTGAAAGAAGGTCCGGAGTTCGTTTGTTGAATATAACATTTCCTAACCGTATTACGAGCTTGTTTTGTTCATAATAACACGTATTTGTAGTTGTGGGAATAACACGTGGTTGCTGTTGTGTAAATAACACGTTGTTGTCGTTGTGTAAAGAACACATGATTGTTGTTTTGTGAATGACGCGTGGTTGTTGTTATTGTGTGAATAACACGTAGATGTCGTTGTATGAATAACTCGCGTTTGTTGTAGTGTAAATAACACGTGGTGGTTGTTGTGTAAGTAACACGCGGTTGTTGTTGTGCGTGAATAACATGAAGTTGTCGTTTTGTAAATAACACGTGGTTGTTGTTGTGTGAATAGCACGTGGTTATAGTTGTGTCAATAACATGTGATTGTCGTTGTGTGAATAACACATAGTTGTTGTGTGAATGACACGTGGGTGTCTTTGTATAAATAACACGTGGTTGTTGTTGTCGTCAATGAATAAAAACGGGTCGAAGGGACAAAAGTGAGAACAAAAACTGTCTCATTTGATATTATTGTTGATGCTCTATAGGAGTCTAGGTTAGTGAACGGAATGCGTTATTGATGTAACAGCCCACATGTTAGTCCCGGTAGATTCCTTTTTTTGTTAAATGTAAATAAGCATAAAAATAATACACGTAGTTAAAAAGTCCAACCAGGTTGTGGTTAGTTTCAACCTCAGTATCTAGTAGTAATTTAAGATATTTTTTCCCACACGGTTTTGTTTTGTCCTGACAGCAGGCCAGTCAATACACAATATAAAACTATACATGGATAAAGACAAAGAATAAAATGATTGAAGATAGATCTCAATAGGGTTTGAACGTCGAGCTTATGCCTATGCCAAAATTAAAGCATGGGTATTATAGTAAATTCAAAATTTGATATTTGAAAATTTAACAATAGGAACATTAAGAATGTTAAACTCAAGCCGCAACTTCCAACAGATTGCGGGTGGAGTTTAGGGCCATTTAAATCTAAATGTCTTAAAGGGGCAAAGAGTGTACCGAGAGGTAGAGTCGGCGTCTTGTAACTATTCTATCTGCTTAGTATCTCACTGCTAGGTTCGAGTCCCGGTTGGGGCAGAGATTAAATGTGGGGAGATTATCCATCTGACCGGTTGTGAGCCAGCGATTGTTCTCTGACATTTGTCTGACATTTCCCTGGGGTCTTCTTTCACCATAATAGCTGGACGGAGCATATCGCTGTTATGGTTATTATTTCTATACTTGCGTCGGTGCGATAAAATAAAAGTAAGTAAACGTAAGAACAGACCGAATTCGCCTTTCAGGAATCATTATGGTCATAGAAAGAGAGGGAAATGGGGAGTTTTTTGTGAGAAAAAGAAATGTGCGCGTGCTTCAATTCCTTATTAAAACTTGTAATAACGTCCGCACCACTGAAAATATTTTTTATCAGTCTCCACTTTACACCACGGAAAGACTGCATAAGAGGACAAAGATAAAGTCCTTCCTTGTGTTTGTTATCAATGTTTGCCCCGTGTGCTTACTTAGGGATAAAGTCCTCAAAGTCATTTAACATAACTTCAAATGTTGGTCTATTTGTCCTTTGGTCTGCCTGTCTGTCTTAACAACTTAAGTCACGATATCTCTGTGTGTGTCTTTATTTATCTGAAATATATCAGTTTATCATAAATCAGCCAGTCCGTCCATCTGTATAGACGTGTACATGTTTATCATTTTGTATGCCCATTCTTGTAACCTTATCTACGTTTATCATTATATTATGCCTTTTATCGGTTAGTCGGCCTAACTTTATATAGATTAGTCAATACATATATACTTGAATTAAAAATATGAACATGAATGTCTGCCATTTATATTGTATGTCATGTCATTTACTTGCATGTATATTCAAGATAATACGTCCATTCGTTTATACGCACTTCTCTCTATCTTGTCAGTGCGTTTGTCAATATCGATATATTTCATTTAAATATCATTAATATGACCTTTTTTGATCTTGTGTTATGATTTTTAATTACAATGCTTTTCAATAAAAAAATATATACACAGACCAGAAGAGCATTGCACCTTTTTACATCAGTAGATATATTCACTTGTGTAAAAGCTTAGCACTTTACAGTGAGTCCTGCGATCAAGCCTGAATTGTAACATACACATTTTATTTATCTTCTCCTTTTGTTTCATCGTTTGGTTCACCGTTCCGGTAACAGTGTTTCAGTTATCCGGAGACGTGGTCAAGTTTATGCAGATATAGTTCTGTCTATGCTGAATATAACATGGCATGAACACCTGACATAATAACATTCAGTCACAGTATAAAGACACTGAGCCACAGTCGTATATTTACTTGTGCGCAAGCAAGCGTCCTAGTCCACTACCACTTTAATGACTCTTGATATGTCGCGATACGGTTTGAATCTGGGGCCTGCCGGGAAGATCCAACGCTAAATCAGGCCCGGCTTACTACTTTTAATATTGGTCCTCGTGTTTCCTTTCTATTATATTGTGTGTTCATTTTTAATAAACTGTTTCGAAAGTAGTCAGTTTCCCTAAATCTTGCTGTGTGTATTACACATGTAAATATGAATAATTATCTGCCTGTTTGTGCGTTAGTTTTTCATGTATCGCGGATGGTAAATTATCATGCATGTTTTATGCACAGTTCGAAATTAAAGCAACGCAATTTAATAGGTTAATATCCCAAATATGTAATTAAATGTTTTTACACTCAACACGTTTAGGCTGATTTTCCCGTATATTCTGCTGACTGTGCTTTATTAAAAAAATCACCGAGCTCTTCATAGCCAAACGATTTATTTCAGAGTTGCCCAAAATGGTCTGTAAAGTACTTGGGTTGATGCTGCAAAATAGTGCCCGTCCCTTGATTCGAACATTAAACCCTCAGTTTTGAAGCAATTTAACCATAATTTTGACACTGTTCAATTGGAGGTGCAGCATTACATTGGCTCTACCTTAAATGTAAACACTTGTAAAAGGCTCGTTTAACTGACGGCGTGCAAGTTACGGTCTACGTGTGGTTATTGTGTCGTATAAGCATGAAATTTCATCCAGGATGAAAACAATAGCAACTTAAAGTCGTTTGAATACTAGGTGCATTGACAATTGTTAAGGTTGCTTATCCGCTGACAATGATTTATTTGTTCAATGCACCAGCCACATTGAATACAAGAACATGTCATAAATGCATACCAAGCATATAGCCATTTATAAATACCAAAGTTTTACATGACATACTTGAATCTCTCCGCTGAGGCATGTTAAAAATTGGGTGTTTCATTCTTTCTAATACCATACACACGACTGCTGAACATACGTTAATATATTAATAAATATTGCAGGCATGTTGTAGATGTATTTTAATTTGAATTTGTATGATTAAGGTTTAGTTGCATGCATACATTTGTGTGAAAATGTTGACATTATTGCACCAAGAACCTGTTCTCGTAGTTTTCGAAGAAGGCGCAGTTCGATAAACAATAACGGTATGCTGTTAATGTTTGCCATTGTTTAACCTTAGAATGTATGGCTCAATTCCAGGTCAATGAGTCCGCCATTTCATCGCCTCCAGAAGTTGTGATTTTTTGATTCAAGATCACCATTGAAGGTATGCTTTCCTAATCGATGTCAGTATCCTTGTAGTACAGCGAGGTTCATAAAATGAATGGGTAGTTGGTACTTGTAAAATGCCGCATATCTACAGCATATAAGCATGTTACAGATAAATTGGTTTATGTTTAGTGGGTTCATCGTCCCACCAAAAGTATTTCAGTTATCTGGAGACGGTGTCCACTTGAAGCAGATATAGTGCTGCCTTCACTGTGTATAGCATGCCGTGAACACCTGGCATGATACCACACCCAGTCACAATATCCTGACACCGGGCCAACCAGTCGTGGAACTACCCCTATATTTGCTTGAGCGTTAGCAAGGGAGCTATACCACTACCATTTTTAACGACTTTGGTATGTCGCGGCCGGGGATCGAACCCGGGGCCTCCCATACCTGGAGCCGACGCTCTACCGATTGCGATACCAGGTCCGGTAAATTGGTTTATGGTTCTACAATAGAACAATGGAGAATGTATTTTGTTTTGCGAATTTCAGTTTTGTAAACGTATAGAAACAAATATCATTGGAATTTAATATCCTTTTCTATAATGTTTGTTATAAAACGATAATTATTGATTTTGATCTACACAACTACGATTAATCCAATTTAAAACCAAATCAGAAACCAATACAGGAAATTGTTATTGGGACTTTGCATACATGTATATCCCTATACAACTAATTACGGGTCTTGTTTCCCACATACGTGCCAATCCAGGACGATATCAGACCAGGCATAGTCGATTGTTTTACTGGCAACAAAGCATGGCATATTCTCAATAGAGACGAGGAAATCCATTTGCGAACACAAACAGAGGCGTAACGAATGCCTTTGTTCAGCAAAGTAAAACAACGTATCTTTGTTGTGAACAGAAGTTTCAAGGTTATCATTAAATGACAAAATGATTTACACTTCGGTTGCTATATCCGGGTGAATATTAATTCATTTATAGTTAATGTTATTAAAACATGTAAATGAGTCAAACATGTTTGCTTTGTCTACAGTAACGGAAATAAACCTTCAGTTTTAAAGGAGGTATTTGACAATTTGGTCTAATCTTTTTCTCTCAAACAACCTTTGAAATATTGTTACCTGTAACATATCCTGGGAAATGCAATATTATTATTTATGTCGGACACCGTTTTGAAAGGTAAAGCATAACTCAGCAGAATTTATTACAATCATCTATTTCCTATCTGAGAAAAATGACTTTGTACATTTAATCTGCACTAAGATAGTATTGAAATTGTCTTAACTTAAAGTAATGTAATGTATTCATGCAGAATATATGCTTAAATTACCCAAAACCCGGGTAAAATATTGTTACATATATATGATATAGGCAATATGCTGGGTACCATCTTTAACGTTATAATATCAATTTAAATAGAGATGCCCAGGTGATAACATGACACGTTTCTCCTTCTGTCGTAGTTCCATATTATCACAACTGTCTTGTCATGTAATAAACCGTAGTCGAGAGGTAAGCTGTATATGTTACATTATATTCTAAGCAATTTATTATACCGTTGTCTAAGATCGAACACATTGTCCGGGTGTTCTGAAGAAATACTATTTAAACCTTATTCATATAAATTAGTAAAACACGAGCTGTTTCGTACGTATTTTTGTTGTTTTTATATATATATTTACCTGTTATGTATAGAATATTCACGTGTAAAAGGTAGATTAATCGTCATTCGGCAATTCTGTTTGAATCTATCGGTTAACAGGTAAGCTACGCCTAATTGTGTAGCATGCTGATGTCATATATACAAACCTGCTGCATGCATCGCATTGCTCGGCAGTCATTTCAGAGCGTTTGCTAAAAATTCGATAGTTTATTGCAGATACTGAACACAATCATTGAATTGTCAAAACCAGTCAAACCTTTTTTCTTCTTTTACATGTTTACTTGTGCGATTTTTTCTTCTCTTTTTGTCATGTCAACCAAAATTGAGCAGAAAGAAAAGCTATTTTCAATAACAACTGGCAATTTTACTATGTAATGTTGAAACAAGACGTACCAGAAAATGCAATTTAAACAGATGCATTAATTAACTTGATTAACTTAAATTAGCATTCCCAAAAATGTTTGCTTCATATTTATTAAATGATGTAACCAGTACAAAAACAACAACATGTTATATGCTGATGTACAAAGTTCGCAGTATGTATGTTTTAAATAGATATCGACGGATATAAGTGCCCCTAATTTTGGCATTTGTCAGATATTTTAGTACTTCTGAGAATTCATGATATTTCTCCGAAGTCCGTATTTGAAAACGGGAACAGCCTAACTCGATTTTACGTATACAAATAACTACGTTTTCTACAAATTTCATCCTTTTTTTGGTACCCTTTGTCTGGTTTATACAATGCGTGCTATGGTATAAAAGATATATAACTTCTCAGAAAGTTGGTAAAGTAGGTTAAATTCTGAAAACCCTGAGATCTTACTTACGCCATATTTTCTGTCATTGCTTATCATTGGTCTATATTTATCGGCCACAACCTTCAACAGATTATACAACTATACGAACGCTAGCGACGGACAGTGGGTGTCAGGTAAAAACTTATATACAGTAGTGAAATGCTGTATATGCTTGAGGCATGCGTATATAAATCCATTCAAAGTCTAAATATGTGATAAAACCTCAAGACTTTAATGTTATCCATGTTTTCATACCACCGTCGTGAAATTTTTATTGACATTTTTATTAATGAATTGCTCTATAAAACTAATAACGAGTCTTCTTTTTTCATATATAAGAACGTATTCCGGTCCACATAAAACCATCCGTTTTCGATTGTATTACTGGCACCAAAGCAAAGGAGACTCCCATTGGAGACGAGGAAATCTATTTGCGTATACAATCAGAGGCATAATCAATTTTAGTTCTTTCTATCTATCGTATGCTAGAGACGCACGTTTTAAGTTGTGAGTAAGAGGTGAAGAAATTTACATTGGCATGGTTGGTGCCATATAATGTAACTGCGAATAAATTGCGACATAAATAGATTCAATAACAATGCACAGACAGCAGTGCATCTTACCCTTTATTGGTGTGAATGTTTTGGATATCAGGCCCAATGGCATGCTATAGAGACATGTTTATTCCCTAGGATGCGCGTAGGAATATCTCGTGCTAAAATTCAAACATATCACACGTACAATTACTAGCGTTTTATTATAATATGCATGCATTACAAGATAAAATGTTTTTATCAGTGATTAAATCTGTATTCATGACGGAATCTCTGTGGATATTCTTCTCTCAAAGTATAATTTTCAACAAAACGACCATACAGACATGAATCTAGCCACACCATTGGTTCAACGTTAAACCAAAACACTAAACTAGAAAAACTGTTGCAAAAGGAAAATGAAAACTGTTCACACCCAGAAAAAAACCCGATAACGATCTTAAAATGTCTGTTTTCATAAAACATATATCACAAGTCCTTTAAGATAGGTAAAATTACGGATAGGGAACACATATCACTATGCCAACAGGGATGCGGAAACGCTGCTCTTTTCATGCGCCATGCTTTATTTGATTTGTAGCCGCAGTTACAATTGAGTTTGAAGGAAACGTTTATAAAATTAATTGAATGTTCATGGATTCAATGAAATTACAAGGCGATTTCACATAATACCACATCTTGTCGAATCACCATGACAACGTGTCAGTCAGCCTTCGAACATTCTTTTGAACTAGTTAGCTTAATAGGTAGAGATCTGATAAGGGCGCGCTATTTTAAAGATTGTTCTATCGTTAGTCTTGGATCGAAGCAGGAGCAAGAGAGATGTTTAAGCGTAATATTTAAAAAAACGCCCTTAATATGCTTGTTGGTACAGAGTCATTGACATTGCAGCAATCGATGTGGAAACATTGCAGAAAACTGGATGAGCTGCCCAAATATTAAATCTAGGCCGTTCTTTTAATCAGTCGAGGTTGCCGTACACTTTATCAGTGTATGGCATACATAAATTAGTTTCAATTCGTTTCAAGTGAGTGTTGCTAGTTACTTTTTCCTTTTTTTGTATCATCGATTGTTTATGAATGAAGTTAACCACAATGAGGCCTGAATACAACTTAGCAGCATAAAGTAAACTTATTATTTGTCGGATAAAACTAGACCAGTATTAAATGCATATGTCATATGCTATATTTACATGCATGTAGGCGATCGTGAAACCTCGGAAAGCTAGGATGGGGTTTATTTATATAGAACTGGATGTAGCTGCTGCAGCTGAATGGAATATGGGTCAAGTGTTATGCTAAGGCGTACGAAAGCTCCACACACCGGCGCTATACAGTCATGTAACTTTTGTATGTTATGCAACCTACGAAGATTCTTGACAAACGATGCTAGAGCAATATAATTCTTACATAAATGCTCGAACAGATGCTGACAGTACTTTTAGAGATAAAATTTCAAGAGGACATAATTTGTTAATAAAATGTTGACACTACGTCGTAAAATGGATCCGGTATAAATGGCCATATAACGGCTTGCTTATAATAAATCATGATCTGTTGAGTTGGTGTGGGTATAACGCAACTGGGTGGTGTATCATGGGGCTTCTATTACAACCAACACAGAAACTTATCTGCTACATTTGAATATGTTTTGTATTATTATTTATATTATTATTGTGTATTTATGAAATACACAATTTCTTAAGATTGATCTGCAGTTCTAAGTTTTAAGATTAATGCAGTTGGTATGTTAAAATTAAAATAGAAAACAACAACTTGTAAACTCATCCTAATGTTCAATGCCAAGAAAAATATTCGATTTTCCTTTGTAAGAATCTCTTCCGAAAAAGGTTTTTTTCGATAGTTTTCCATATGCATTGTTTTCTTATAAATAATAGATAGGATATGAATTGATGGGACACTGCATCCTGTAATTGTAAAACACTGACGAACATTAGCATCATTGGAAGATCTATTTATAGATGTTACTGGCCCATCCTTCGCCAAGCAGCTCTGGCGATCAGAGCGTGTTTAATTATTAACGAGCCAGTCGCTCCAGTAAGTTGTTATCAATTCACTACGTGGAAGACTTTTGACAGCATCCATTATTGGCTCTGTCAAGAAATAAATAAATCTCACAAAAAATCATTGCAGTCAATTCATCTAACGATGTGACTAACCGTAATTGCACACCTTCAATAAGATAGTAGAGCTAATCTCTTACGAAACCTCTAACAAAGCGTTGCTTATGTGCTAGATTGTGGGTATATATACCTTAGACATCCTCATTTTTTAATGCACTACACCAGTCGATTCTTAATTGTCATGCTTTGTTGTACAATTTCTTTCCCAAATACGAATACAAAAAAAAAAAAAAAATACGACAGATTTCTATGAGTACTGCAAAATTTATTTGAATATTATTAAGCACTAGGAAAATGCTCAAAATGCACTTTAAATGTAAAAGGGATCTATAATATAAAAATTAGAAAATATAAATACATCGCCAGCTTAACAGTTATTTATAAACGAGTTAATTCATTTAACATATTAACAAAATGTATATAGACATGTTGTGACGTTCCTCCTTCTATAACTGGAGTTTTTTGACCTTTGCTTAGATTAAAAACAGAGCTATAAATTAGTAGTGTTTGATCATTCGGAAGGAAGATTTATAGCATAGCAGCATAACATCTCTTAGGATGCCGTTATATTTGATTGCTTTATTTTACAACATAATCATAGGCCATAATTTTTCTCCAACTCATTCGGATAAGAGGGGGCATATTGTTTAGCATCACTATTGGTTTTGGGGTCAGTGGCGAAGAAATCAAGACCACAGCGTCCTTGAACATGACAAAAACTTCCAAATCTAGGTCAACGTGTAAAAGTTTTAACGAAACACGTACATATTTATCAGCCAAAGTGGTAATGTGTTAAAGAAATGTATGAAAGAAGAAAGTGATTGCGGTATCGCGGCTTGTAAACGTATTGACATTCATATTGAATATGACGAAAACAACAACAACCTTTGGTAACAATGCGTTTTTTTTATAATTTCAAAAAAGTCCCCCGACCTTTTTGACATTAGTTGTTTTATCGTTAACTTCACTAAGATATTTCGAGAGACACCACCCAGCGTCAAATAAGGAAGTCGTTTCTTCATATTTTACGTCGTAACGTCGGAATTCGGACATAGAACGTCAACGTCTCCCGTACAGAGTCACCCACTTCTTGGTACGGATATATATTTGTCGATCAATTTTTTTTGTGTAAAAATAGTTGTCCTGGTGTTAGTAGTGTGACAACAATTAATTCTAAACGCATCGATAGGAAAGCTAACACGGGAATTTCATAAATGTATATAGACGTTGTCGGCGAAGTTGCTGGCTAATTGACATAATGCTCGCTCAATTTAGTGACCATGTTTAATCAAACATTTGTGTATCTTTATTACAACAATCTCTAATTGAGAGTCATTAGTATACAATGTACGCTTTGTGTTATGAGTATGAATGAGATTTTATGAATAAGAACTAGTGTAAACATAAATAGTGTGAGGGGCAGTTGACAGAGTATCCATCTATGGTACAGTAGGTCCCGGGTTTAGTCCCGAACTGAGACATGACTTCGTCGTAAAATGGCTCCCGTATCGATTGCTATTTTCGGCTCTCTCTCTTAGCAAAGACTGTTATGCTGACATCAGGATAGTGCCTCTAAGTAAGGACACCTGATATGTATATCATGATTTACGCAGCACTATATATGCCTCTAGGGTCGCTGGATTAGTTAAACATATAATTTCATCAGATACTAGTATCAAGTTGCCGGAGAAAAGTGAATTTTGACCCGAAAGAAGATCGTCAAATTCGTCACACCATAAAAGTAGTGCATAAAAGAAGTAAAGCGTTATATGATTCACTGTCCGATTTGTCAAAGGTTACCTCCCCTCGTACACTCGTGTTCCTGTGTTTTTCAGCTATTTCCTTTTCTTATAAAAATACAGAGGATATGAATTGATGTGATTCTTTATTCTGTAATTGTGAATCTCTGACTAAGGTTTGAAACGCCGAAAGAACTGTATGCAGACGGTCTTAGCTGCTCTGGAGATCACGGCGTGTTTAAGTATTAACAAGCCAGTAGTCCGGAAGTTGTTATTAATTCACTGTGTAGAATAAATTGGGCGGCATGCACTATTGGGTCTGTCAAACAATAAATAATTCTCGTATACAATTCTGTGTGGTCAAACCATCTAACGAGGGGCGTGTTATTAGCACGCCATGCATGTGCTCTATAGGAACACCTCGGATAATTCACGAATCATCTCTCGGATGTATGTAGGTAGTCGGATTACCTCGGCCATTTCCCTAAACGGGACTTCTTTTGTGACAAACGTAAAGTCTTCTTCCGACTTCCGGCGGACAAAGTGATCGTGATTTCAGTAAGTATCATTGCACCAGATTACATCCGAGGGATGATTGTCTCGAGGACGGAATTACCCGAGGAGTTCCGATTGGTATGTGCTATATAGAGGAGCAGTGACGATGTATTACGTGTCAGGTTGTGCGAATGTATACTTTTAAACTGAGGTTTCTTTATGCACTTATTGCGAATATAGCATAATGCAACACGGTATTTTGTACGTGCATTTGATCCTTCACATACGTGTGGATTTAGGCTGAATGTACAGGTATGTTGCAGTTTTAGTACCATGACTGTATCGCTGTTATGTATATAAAATAGACATATGCATAGTTTGCGGCAACTATTTTTAGTATTTTAATTTGCTAAGATCATAAGCATTTTTATTCAACATTTAAACTTAAAACTGTGTCCATGTTTCTTTTCTTCATTTCGTTAGACTTTGTTTAGCAGTTGTAACATCAATGGATCATTGTCTCAATGTGCCTCTGGTAGTGTCACATTAGGTGCCTGACTTTGTAATTATCCGCCCAAGGTAATATAATAGCTAGCAAAACTCTCTATTTTCCATTGTCTGTCGGATCAATTGCATCAATTGGAAACTACTAGCTTGTCCATAAACCCGCAATGTCTGGGGAACCCATTACTATGTGATTTCAAGGTGTGTGTCAAGTTGAACATTGGTTGTTTTATGGATGTTCTTGGATAATTGATTCGTACTGCGACCAGTAACTGTCATGCTAATTAATAAGTAAATCACGATAAAATATTATTTCGAGTTTTTTAAGGTATGTGCTTACTGCATATTATTAATAAAAGTACGTAAACTTGTTTAGCACGGTTGTATTTTTTTCAAATTAGTGTTTAAAGCAAAGTATTTTTTACATTTAGTATGTGTAAACAAACAAAGATTTATTCATACAGGATAAGGATGTCTTTTTTATGTTTATTTCAAACTAGATTGTCCATCATCAGACGAAACCCCTTTGGTCAATAATAGTTGGTGAGATATGATATTAATCGAACGACGCTTACTCACGTGAATAATTAATTTCTGATACATTTCCTGCTGGTATTTATTGGTGTTATGGTTTGTTCTATAATGCATTATTGATGTGGACATTGCTCGGCAGAAAACGACGCTATATTTCGGTCGGATACAGCATTTAAGCGGCTCGAACAGTTCGACAAAATGTAGAGTTCCATTATTATATTGATAAATCTTTTTTAACGTGCTGCTGCTAATAATAATTTGTAAATTGGATATTTAACGTACGTTTATTAAAATATGTTATTCATATCATTTTAAACCAAAGTGTAAAAATATATTGAAGTAAAAGTATTGCTGTAATTAATTATGATAAAATTATGAATATATCGGGTTTGTGTAACTGAGACCTTAAGTGCACGTCGTTGCACTTGGGAATAGTATGGGATTGGATGGGATTAGCCGGCATTTTTGCCGATACTGTGCAGCGACATTTCTATCATTATAGCCCAGGGGCACTTATGAGGTGCCCAGGGACTGAACACAGCCGGTCCATTATACTGACACCGACGAGTCAGGCGTAATGCTGTCCCCTTAGCCTCGAGCGTTAGGAGGGAAGCCACTATTACCAACTTTAAAGTCTTTAGTTTGACCCGGCCGGGGTTTGAACCCACGACCGCCCGATCCGCAAGCCGAAGCTCTACCACCTGAGCTATTGCGGCCGGTCATCGGAATTGTATTACATAGTCGTTAATCCCGAAGCCTTAACTATATTTTCTTATAAAGTACTTTTAATGTATTTTATAGCATCTTATAGGCCCTACTTGTGGGACAATCTTGGTCTACTGATGTTAAGACAAAAGCTTACACCATGTAGAATTATGCTAATTAACGGACGTACTTTGTTTTTACCAAAACTAAGCACGCTAAACAGACGAAGCAGCGCGCTAGACAAACACATATACACAGTTTTGCTGAATAATTTCAAGCAGTATACATTATCTCTTGGCTGATTTGCTTTATATTTAATTCAGAGACACCTCTTACAACTTCAGTAAAGCGTTTATTAAAGCGGTGCCATTGGCCGAATGGTTAAAGTCTCCAACATATAACTCATCAGCCCTTCACCTTGTGGGTTTTGAGTCCCGGCCATTTTATGTGGGGAGAGTTTCATGCTCAGCTGCTGTTCGCCGGTTGTTAGTCCCAGACATACATGTGCCTTCACCAATACATGCAATTAGCAAGACAACGCCAGTATGGGCATAATTACATTGGTACGTTGATTACAAAATATCAACAAACAAAATGTCACTTAATATCAGTGTCACTTTACGATATCTGATATGACATTTCAGCATGTCAAATATTACGACAACAAACCAACAAGTGACTCCTTGTCCAAAAACACACCATTCACTGAAAGTCAATAAAATGTGTAAATATACAGGAGATAAGCAAACATCATCACATCACTGTACTTTCCATTCGACATATGCTTGTACTTCCGTTGCAAAACTTAAAAAACAACTACACGACACAAAGACCACAATAACGTGATTAACACAGGCCTTTTTTGCTAAAAAAAATTACTCAGATGATGGTGCCTAATGGAGTTCGCTCATGCGCTTTTCGACAATTTTTCACTTTTTATGTTTTTTTGGTACGAATTTAAGTTTTTTTATACACGTTATGCACTCGTTAAATTTGGTATCCGACAGTTTTGACAAAGATTCTCTTTCACAAAAAAACAACAGCAACAACCGCAAATAAGTCATGATTACCTAAATATGCTGTTATTGATGGCTTAGATCTGTGTGAACATTGAAACATAAATCACAACACATCATTGCAAAAAAATGTATTTTCTATCTGAGTCACGCTACAGAGATAGCTATTTTTAAGCTAGAAACCATGTAACACCTTACTTTGACTTGACGTTATATCGTCATCCGGGTAGTCTATTCTGACGTCAGAGACTATTATCGTGCTTATTTATAGATTTAGAAATGAATGAACATTTAGAGTGATATTTAGAGTGATATTTAGAGTGATATTTAGAGTGATATTTTCGCAATCTATACTGTGTTATATTATTGACAGTGTTCTAAATCTTTACTTAGACTTAAGTGTGAGTTTATGCAGAAATTATTCATACATTCACCAAAGTAGTTGGAAAAATATGTTACATGCACGTGATTCAGGCATATTGTCGGAAACCTCCTTTATGCCATTTAAAATTGTCGCTTTTGAATTTGATGTACTCCCGTGAGTTACAGAGTATGCATGGTTTCGCGTGATTTATTTATCTATTATAATGTGTTCACAAACCGCAGTGAACACGGGATTTTACCACAATCGGATGTTTTGCAACATATTTTTGGCATGTTGGGATGAACATTGCAACTATTATATCAACGCCTAGGAAACCATTAAAGGTCGCTTACTGCCTTTTCGGCGAACTTACTAGAAAAAAACCCATTCGAGCATACATGTATACCACCGGCAAAAACCGAAGTTTCCCTTGTAAATTCCTCCCCAATACTGAGACTTTCACTCTGATCCTTGCGCACATACATTCATTCATTCAAAAACACAACAACACCAAAACAACAACACCTTATATTTGTGGTAAATGCCGCTTTGAACAACGACCGTTTGTTTATTACACAGAAAAATTCATCATTTCATCTACAGAACAAAAATCATATGTTCCAAGGCTGAATGAACAATCAGCTGCCAGGACACGAAAACCTCGTGCACTTACGCAACGCCTCCTATCGTTTAATACATAAGCAAGAGAAATTTATTTTTGTCTGATTCACTGCGTTCAAACGCCGAAAATTCTTTCCTCTATCAACTTTCTTCCATATCATCTTCATATTTTCTTGATATGACCTCTGCCAAGAAAGGTAACATAGTGCAAATAAACAACCTCGCTTGTTGCTTACGGCAGTTGACACAATACATATATTATATACCTGAACGATTTACATTGGGAAATTCGTGTATAAATATATACATATATCATTCAATGTCTCGGAGGCGCATTGCTGTGCAAACATCCAACACCATATTGTATTATGAACATCGTTCTATTGGATTTGTGTTTAAAAAGTTTTGAAAGTATTTATCCTGACAAATATTTAAGCCTTGTCCACGTCTCTTTTACCCTACCTAAACGTCTTCATTTTATCGAGTGTTTATTATTGTAATACTATTGTAATACTATGCGTGCAGTACAGAAAGTTGATATTGTAGGAGTTCCTGAGTACAGGAAATACAGACTGTAGTCTACCAACTTTAAAACGACACATACTAGTTTTTAAATAATATTAGTTTTAAATATTTCACATATATTCTTTATAAGTTTTAAATTTTACCTTTATTACTCTTTATGGTCACATGCCCATGTGTACAAAGATATGTAATTGAGCGTTGTTGTGTAACTGCTTGATTGGGACCGTATTGAAGAGCGGTCTTACTGGATGCATTGTTTTATGGGGAGGAGAGTGTAACTGACAAAAACAGTAAATCGCAGCCGTTCTGTGAGACCTTTTCAGAGAAAAGAACCGAGAATTTCGTTTTTAACCAGGTTTTCTACGAAAATCCTGGTTATTAGATTGGGTTATGTCGGGCGCTAGGTCGGGCGGGTGGCGTCAAACAGAGGGTTTCTGGCCAATAACTTCAGTTTGGATAAACCAATCTCTTGCTGAAACATTTGATATAGCAAGCTTGCACGAATACCTAGCTTGGAATTGGATTTGAGGCCAGTCAGATCAAGGTCAAGGTCATTGTTACTTAAAAAAGAGAAACAGTTCCTGTTAATAACTTCAGCTCGAATGAACAATCTTGCTCAAACTTTAAATAAAGCAAGATTGCGTGAAGACTTAGCTTGGGATTAGTTTTGGGGCCAGTCGGGTCAAGGTCAAGGATACCGTTACTTAAATAGAAAGAAAAAGTTTCCGCTTAATAATTTGTGTTAGAATTGAAATGTTTTACTAAAATTTTGTTGCAAACTTAGCTTGGGATTGGATTGAAGGCCAGTCGGATCAAGGTCAAAGTCACCGTTACTAAAATAAAAAAAGAAAGTTCCCGGTCAATAATTTCAGTTTGGATAAACCAATCTTGCAAGCTTGCATGAAGAATTAGCTTGGGATTGGAATTGGGGCCAGGCGGCTCAATGTCAATGTCACTGTTTCAAAAAATCTACAACACAATCCTGCCAGTCATAAACACGCTGGTAATAAACTTGCCCCTGCTTTACTTACTTAGCATGCACGTGTTTATTCCCTTACACCTGCATGCATGTTGTCTGCTACATGCACAATACTGTTTTTCTTCAATTGCTAATAGCACAACCATAGATCTGCTGCTTTTAAGTCTTCTACTAAAATTAATTGTTAAATCTTTGAAAACCTGGTATTGTGGCATGGCCACGTTTCTTGTTTTACATTGTAGCTCGCAACAATAGCTTGCAATTATAAAAAAAGCAGGCATTTGAAGGAATTCGCAGCTATTTGGCAAAGTATTGTTTTACAAAATAAACCGCGTATACAGATGTTAGCAATGCAGCTTGAAAATACAGATGTAGCTTAGAACAAGGAAAACATACAAAGTAGCAAATATCCGAATTTCCATCGGAGTAATGTTCGTTAATGTCAAATATTTATGTAATTGATAGTTTAACAGAATGTCGAGTTTTCAGGATAGTCATAATTGTGTTTTGCACTCAACGACGCCTTGGATGAATCACATCCGGGCACTTTCTTGGACATACTTGTCAATACATATACTGATTATCGCCATTGAACCGTTGTTGTATTAACGCCAGATGCGTCACTGTGTAATAATAGATCAGAGGGCAATTTCGTATTAAATGAATAAAACTTACAGGATTGCTAATCGTACAAAGCACATGTTTACACAACCAAGACAGCCTGGAAAAGTAAACTATATAAATATCGAGGCTAATCAACTAGTAAGGACATATCATTATGTAGGATAAATCGCAAATTGCATATTGTGATTGTCTTAAAAGGTTCATTATAAGATACCTCTTAAAATTGATTCGTATGTTTGTTGGGTTTATTGTCCTATCAACAATATTCAAGTTGTTATTTGTAAGTGTCAACTTGAAGCAAATATAGCGCGCCTTCAAGATGTATAGTATGCGGGAATGCCCGGCATGATACCACACAATGTGACATTATCCGGATACCGGGCAGTTCGGTCGGGAAACGATAATTGTATTAGCTTAAGCGTTAGTAGGGAAGATATGTTGTCTTCTTTCTAAGACATTCAGAATGTCGCGGCCCGGGTTTGAGCTCGGAGTCTCCTTGAACCTGAGTTCTACCGATTGCACTATCTAATTGAAATACATTTCGTTTGCAGCCATTAATGCTGCTTATTCCATAAGTATCAATATGAAATTCTGAATGAAATGGTTTGATGATCTTTAGTGCAGACCAAAGTATTTACAGGGAAACCCTTCCATATAAATGAAAAAGATGATTAATTAAACAGAATGCAACGGTATTTTAGTATTTTTTTTCCAAATGCAGTCATTTCCCCATGTCTTCATTATCTGTAAAGCAAAAACAACAGCTCGAAGTCTTGAAATATAACCCCTATATATTCTTTAAAGTGTTTACTCTCTCTGTCATTCTTTACAATTTACGATAACGTGATCGTAAAGTGTTTCTAAATATAACATTTTTAGTTTGAAAATGTTGACATACTAATGTGTACTTTTCTACAACAACTACGTAACTACCTTTATTGATGGTGGTCCTATGTTTGAACACTGAAATTACAAACAGAGACGTCTAAGATGACTGTGAAAAGGGCCGCGTTACAACCCGATTTGTATTTAGTCCCCGCTTTGCAATACATTCATGAAAAATAAGGTTGAGATGACATAATATTTTTTTCCATTTGCGGTAATCACCAGTATTGTAATAAAGTTGCAGTTTGTAATAAATTATCAGAAATGAAGTTCAATCTTTATGAAACGCAAAGAATCCACCGATTGGAATGTGATAAGACATAAACTGCCTCTTTAACACTAGAACAGCGTCAGCATGACTATTTTCATTACAATTTCTGAAGAAAAACACCTACCCCCACAACATCCATCATCGCAACATTCTTCGACGCTCAGTCACCACTAACACCACTATTGCCAACGTCATTCTCATTAGCACCACCAGCAACATCGACTCAACCATTAACACGATCAACAAAATCACGTTAACGCTATCCTCGTCGACACCCATCACAACTACCAGTACCACCCCAAAAACTTTCACCACAACTACGTGTATCAGGACATCCAGTGACACCACAATCATCATCACATCCATGATCAACATCATTACCAGCACTATTATAAACACTTGTTGTCTTGTCGATGGACATTACATAACACCAATATTTTTGTCACAATCATTAGGTCATATTGTGGGTCACCCGTTAACTGTAACAGACTATCTGTAGTTCGTTAGTCGATTACATGTATTAGTAAAAATACATACTATTTATTTTTTGCTTTAGTTATAATGTGACAGAACACGAGGCATCTTTTGCGAAAAATAGATCTCTTCACATGCCGGTATTGTGTGTGTGTTTTTTAAAAAAAATGTTTTGCTAAATATTAATAATTTGTCTATTTTTTCATCTTGCGTGCAAATGATTCACTCAAATGACTTGCGGCCTATCCATATTTCTGCGTGCCAAAACATGACGAGAGAGGGAAGGTATGCTTAACTTTAAAAATCGGATACAGATACATGCTTAACTTAAAGACCGAATACAGATGTTCATCATATTTAAAAACAACAACAACCTGTTATTATGATTAAACTTATTGAAGGTTAACAAGTGCCAACCGTAATTAATTTCTATTATTAAAATTAGCTTTGCACACAGAGTGTTTTCATTTTAAAGCTAGATAGTATTTTAGGAGTATATTATGATTCCGCGCGCGCGCGCGCGCGTGTGTGTGTGTGTGTGTGTGTGTGGTGTGTGTGTGTGTGTGTGTTTTGTTTTGTTTGTTTTTATTTGTTTTTGTTTTGCAAAGCGTATTGGGAACCTCACGTGACCATTGTTACTGAATTGCCAGTAAAAACTTACTGGGACTGTCAGTAGTATCAAGCATTTTTTGTAAAGTTAAAATCACATGACCTTTTGACGCGTCATTGGGCCGCGGTTAAAATAGCCGCGTTGATTCCCTAAGGTATTTTGAGAACAATCGACAAAACACGGTTTTAACCATTGAAGGGTGTACACATTATGCTTTTATTGGCGATGCACTGGATCGCGACGCCTTTATAGGGAATAAAGGGGGGAGCATATTGTCGCCGCGTTGTCCGTCCGTCCGTCAGTCCGTCCGCCGTCTGTCCTCACGCATTCGTGTCCGGTCCATAACTTTGTTATTTGAAGTCGCATTTTATAATTATTTGACAGATATAATCGTCATATCAAGACGGCGTGTTACGTGCAAGATTCCGGTCGCTACCTTAAAGGTCAGGGGCACAGCATGACCTTGAAGCAAAATCGTGTCCGGTCCATAACTTTGTTATTTATAGTTGGATTTTAAAATTATTTCATTGAAATGATCGCCATATCGAGACGACATGTCGCGCACGAAATTTGGGTCGCTACCGTAAAGGTCAATGTCACACTGTGAATCGTGTCCAGCCAAAAAAAAATTTAGTCTATCAGTCTACCTTATTAAATACAATATACAATGAATTGATTTCTTGAATTCTGTGCCATTGCTAGTATGACCAGTCCCATTGTTCCCCAAGTTAACTCAGTGGAAGAAATAGCCATTTCAACATTCCCTTCAACCTTCATAGGTACAGGTTTGATTTTATCTGATTTTATAGCACTACTCCATTTACAAAATTCAACTTCCTAGTTTTTGTGATTCAAGGAGCATCACTCGGTCTTTGTTTACTTATTTTTCTATTGTAACTTTATTCAGACATGGCAGAAAATAGAGATTTTGGTCTCTTTTTTGTTATTAACATTGCTTAACCTTTAAGAACTTTCGTTAGTAAATAAGAATGTTCTTCTGTACGTTCTTTTATGTTTGGATTGCATGTTCCCATAATGAGATTACCTATTAGCAACTTAACAACGATAGCCAGAAAAATATGTTCTGAACGATCCAATTAGCATACACGGTAAAGGCTTACTTTAAATGTATTTTTTTCAACCTTTAAAGATATTCGTAATATACATAACCAATTTCCACAAGGTCCGCGCAGATCTAAAAATAGCATTTTTAGTATTGTCAGCATGCAGGAATGCTATTATAGCATCTCTGAAGTGTTTGTGGTCAAGAAAATATCTTTTTGGATTCTGGATCGGAGGGTTTCAAATTCAAACCCTAGCCCTGTCGCAAGTTTCCAAAAGGATCTTATTAAAGATTCTGATGATCAATTCACTTGCATAATATTCTGATGATCAATTCACTTGCATAAGATTCTGATGATCAGTTCACTTGCATAAGATTCTGATGATCAATTCACTTGCATAAGAGAAAGGTGCAACCCACCAATAAAGCATTTATAATATGGATGAACTGTTCTTGATCAACAGGATAATTTTATCGAATCGGGATCGGAGGGTTCTGGGTTCAAACCCTAGACCTGACATGAGATTTTGTTCCTTGTCCAAAACTTTTATTTCACAAATATTTTGCAGTATCCATCTTAGATACTATTAAAATATTGCTTTTCATAATACGTCATTTGATTTTTGTAGTATTTTGGTTCTACATTGAATGACGTACTACCTTTCACTTGACAGCAACTTTTATTAAGGTGATTTTTAATGTCAGTTCAGAGTGTAATTATAAACTGCAGTAGCATATACTTACGTCATAACATTGCTTTGTTACAACATTAGTTCTATCGGGAGATCGTTCTGTTTTAAGTGCTCTCTTAGTTAGTCTTTATCTTTTTCACTTTAAATGTGTGAACTTAGTTAACTATAGGAAATAATAAACATTGCATAACCCAATTATAAAAATGCTTCCAAATAACACAACTTTGAAAAAAAAAATAAATAAGAGATTAAAACTTAAAAAAGAGAAAGAAAAAAAATGTTCCAGAAAAGTTGTGTAATGTCAGACTGCTGCATATATGCATTTCTGCTTGGACATTTAAGTTTTATAATTAATTGAAATAATGTTGGCAACTGTTTTCTTCTTCTACATCTGTAACATCTTAAAAACTTAATAAATGGTTTCCTGGCTTTCATTTTTTTTTTGTTTTTTTACCAGACTATGTTCTCAGTCATTTTCATTGTATATATTTTCTTCTGGAGATTTGAAGTATATTGAAAACTTTCTAATAAAAACCATTACTTTTCAATTATGTCTTCGTTACTTGCTTCCATATTGCTTTAACTCAGTAACCTGTTTCAGTTTTAAAGGCTTTGAGGCTCCGCATCAAAGACATTACTTGTAGTTAGAAGTTACATTCGTTACAGCGATTGCATGCGTCCACCGCTATTTTCACGTATATAAACGCAAGCAAGCAATGACTTTTGATAGATCATTAGTAACTGCAATTTTATAACAAAACAGTGTATTGAAATAAGGATTTTGTCGTCACAACCCGATATGTGATAAATTTATTACAATGCGGGGTTGCATTCAGAAATTGTTCTGTGAATACTCATCTTTTAATATGTTCTTGTGTTAAAAAAGCATGCTATTATCTAATCACATTGCATTATGTGGAATCCTTGCACAACTGTGTCATGTGAACACGCTTTGTTATAAAAAATATTGCTGAAGATGTTTTTATTACAAAGGTGGTTGTAACAAAGCCACCGTTGTAATTTATGTAAAAACGAACACTCTTTCAAATGCAAGCCTTGCGCAATTAAATAATACACCCATTAAGTGCTGAACAATCGCGTATAATCTTCGCTTTAAAAGATATCGAAAACAGGTAGTTTACATGTGTACCTGCTAAAGTGTTCCCTTTCTAGTGTTCGGTGTCGTTAAAATATATGGACTAATATCTTAATAAAGCCAATGACAAATTTCATATCAGTTGAAGTTTGCCGAAAATGGGTCCACAGCGAAAAAAGGATTCGGAGCCTAAAACGGGGAACCCGAGCTAAGACAGAGTCGACGTCTTATACGTCATCAGACCTTTATCGCCGTCTTATACGTCATCAGACCTTTATCGCCGTCTTATACGTCATCAGACCTTTATCGACGTCTTATACGTCATCAGACCTTTATCGACGTCTTATACGTCATCAGACCTTTATCGACGTCTTATACGTCATCAGACCTTTATCGCATCAAGTCCCAGTCAGGGCAAAAACTTTCAGGTGCGGTTGTCTGTAATTATTCATTGATTGACCAGCGGCTTTTCCCGTGTATATTGTATGGAGCATTCTTTATTTATAAAATGATAAAATGATAAAATGATGGTTCTACTCAGCCTTTATTTATGAAGTATTGCGTTTTATAAATACGTTTGCATGTAGCTGAAACAGGCTGCGCTTATTAATATTTTGATGTTTTTGTACAGTTAGTTTTGAGTTAGGTAACTCTGCTTTACGTTTCACATCTTATCATGGAAATACGTAGGATAATGTTTGTCTTGCTAGAGACTGGAATAGACATTAATGGTTAGGTCGGCAGCTGTCAGTGTCAAGCAGTAACTCTTAAAACAGTGGAACAAAACATGGAAGCGATAAATGGTAATACATGGAAGCTCAGATGGAAATTTGGGTGCGTGACATTTTTGGTCAAGTAATTTAATGGTGTGTGTTCTTAGTTTGGTTATAGGGCACTGTAGGGAGTCACACCTAGACACGTTTAACCAATTAAAGATCAACATAAGAACGTTAGTCGCGCAAGAATTGAATTATGTATTTTTTATGGTTGGGATTAGCCTCCCCCAAATGATGTAGAATAAAAGGAAAATAAATATTTGCTTCATATCTACCAAAGATGCTGAAAGAAGTTTTAAAATATTTTTTTTCCTGCTGTACTATAAATATAAGTAAGACCATTTTCGTTAATTATAGTATGATAAGATTGCTTCATTGGTCTCTGACATCCATAGGGAAAGATTACATTTCTGTTAGATTTTGTGTTTTGTATTTTGTGTTAACGTTTTGTAAAACAATTTCAAAAGGAATAATTCATTTTAGCGGCAATAGTTTTTTTGGATTTGAAACAGTTTCATATTTATTTGGGTTTTACGGCACTCCGACACTTAACAGGTCATACGGCGTCAAAAACAGTTTCATAACTTTGTGCTTTCGTATAAAAGACAGCAGCAGAACTCTCTGACAGTATTGTACAATTCAAAGGATGGCCGTGAACGCGAGGTAGAATGACAGACTTGTAAGCCACTCAGAGAGTGGGTTTGAGTCCCAAAACTCTCATGTGGAGATGTCTTCCTGCTGACCTACATTGGTACGTGGTTCTACTCAGCCTTTGTCTGAGGCCCCAACAATAAAAGCAGGACGCCGCTATAACTGCCATATTATGTCGCAAACAAGCAAGAAGACAACAACAAAGAAATTAAACAAAGAAAACTTTATTTTTTGTGTATGTTCGAATAATTGATAACGGTTAAGTTATAATTCAACTAATACAACATATTTGAGATTATGCTTTCTTATTAAGTTCTGTACACCGAATTAAACTTCTAACTGAATTGTTATCTCGTTTTATCAGACGATGATTTCTTGTCTTAATACAGATCGGTGTATACAAAACAAAAGATTTATCTTTTTCTTTCTTAAAACAACTACTTGGCAAAATGCATTCGCTTTGCCCGTTTTGAGGGACGGAGATAATAAATGTGTACTGTCACCCATCTACCGTTGAATGTTGCTATTCCATCAAATTACCTGTTGTTTGTGATTAACTTGAATTTAATTGAGCACATACACCACAATATTCCGTAACACAGAAGGGGTTGGGTAGTGATGAGTAGTTACATGTCGGCGACTCGGACCGCTAATCAGCTTGATATTTCGATATGGCTCGTAAAAAAGCCGTTCTATCGATCTGAGTTTTCCACTATAGATCTAAGTTTGAAGTCGGTATCAAAACTTTTTATTGCACGCACATTTCTCAAGTTTTAAGTCAAAGGGTATGACAAAAAATGTTTTTGGAGCTGAGAAACTTACTTTGTCAAATATGTGAACTGCCAGAATTGGATAATCTGATTAAGCTCGACCATCATGTACATGAACGACGAGGAAAGGAAAATATTTCCAGAGTGTATGTTATCCTTAAACTCGTACATCACCGTGTAAGTAAATGCATATCAGAATAACCGGATTAATTAAAAAAGTTCCACAATGACGCACGTTAACTTTATCATTTCAACTTGGTTATTAAGTAAGCAGTATTATGACTTTAATTACCGCATCGGTCCACATACAGATACCGCAGTTGAATGATGTATTGCGGCTATCAATTACGTTGATAATATTTTCTCGCGAATGATGTATGTATTTCATGTACACGTGTCCGTCGATTAGCAAACATGCCTTTAAGAGATGTTGAAATACACGCCTTTGGTAGCTTTGGTAGCTTTAGAGGAGGTTAAGCTTCCTGTGCGCTTATAGACATTACTTACGCTGCTGGTGTAGATGTAGTTCAGTCATATCAGACGCTAATGATCAAGACCATGGTATACACTTTTTGTTGCTTATTTGATATTTGATAACATTGTGTTTTATTTTCTCTGCACGAAATTATTACTAAATTAGTATTTTTTTCACTCTTCAAATCACATCTTCACTGTGGCATCTGAACAGGGATACCTAGCAGATATACAGCAGGCACTATTAAACATCTTTCCTGGGATGCGACATACACTGAATTGATCTTAGTTTTTTCAATGTGACATTGTCAAATGGGAATACAAAATCATACACGATGTGAATTTCTTACAAGAGCATGTTAGTGTAATACCACCAGGAATTAACTGTTCAAGTTACAGGACTATGTTGCCATGTTAGTGTAATACCACCAGAAATTAACTGTTCGAGATACAGGACTATGTTGCCATGTTAGTGTAATACCACCAGGAATTAACTGTTCAAGTTACAGGACTATGTTGCCATGTTAGTGTAATACCACCAGGAATTAACTGTTCAAGTTACAGGACTATGTTGCCATGTTAGTGTAATACCACCAGGAATTAACTGTTCGAGATACAGGACTATGTTGCCATGTTAGTGTAATACCACCAGGAATTAACTGTTCAAGTTACAGGACTATGTTGCCATGTTAGTGTAATACCACCAGGAATTAACTGTTCAAGTTACAGGACTATGTTGCTATGTTAATGTAATACCACCAGGAATTAACTGTTCAAGTTACAGGACTATGTTGCCATGTTAGTGTAATACCACCAGGAATTAACTGTTCAAGTTACAAGACTATGTTGCCATGCTAGTGTAATACCAACAGGAATAAACTGTTCAAGTTACAGGACTATGTTGCCATGTTAGTGTAATACCACCAGGAATTAACTGTTCAAGTTACAGGACTATGTTGCCATGGTAGTGTAATACCACCAGGCATTAGCTGTTCAAGTTACAGGACTATGTTGCCATGTTAGTGTAATACCACCAGGAATTAGCTGTTCAAGTTACAGGACTATGTTGCCATGGTAGTGTAATACCACCAGGCATTAGCTGTTCAAGTTACAGGACTATGTTGCCATGTTAGTGTAATACCACCAGGAATTAACTGTTCAAGTTACACGACTATGTTGCTATGTTAATGTAATACCACCAGGAATTAACTGTTCAAGTTACACGACTATGTTGCCATGTTAGTGTAATACCACCAAGAATTAACTGTTCAGGTTACAGGACTATGTTGCCATGTTAGTGTAATACCACCAGGAATTAACTGTTCAAGTTACAGGACTATGTTGCCATGGTAGTGTAATACCACCAGGCATTAACTGTTCAAGTTACAGGACTATGTTGCCATGTTAGTGTAATACCACCAGGAATTAACTGTTCGAGTTACAAGACTATGTTGCCGTGTTAGTGTAATACCACCAGGAATTAACTGTTCAAGTTACAGGACTATGTTGCCATGTTAGTGTAATACCACCAGGTATTAACTGTTCAAGTTACAGGACTATGTTGCCATGTTAGTGTATTACCACCAGGAATTAACTGTTCAAGTTACAGGACTATGTTGCCATGTTAGTGTAATACCACCAGGTATTAACTGTTCAAGTTACAGGACTATGTTGCCATGTTAGTGTATTACCACCAGGAATTAACTGTTCAAGTTACAGGACTATGTTGCCATGTTAGTGTAATACCACCAGGAATTAACTGTTCAAGTTACAGGACTATGTTACCATGGTAGTGTAATACCACCAGGAATTAACTGTTCAAGTTACAGGACTATGTTGCTATGTTAATGTAATACCACCAGGAATTAACTGTTCAAGTTACAGGACTATGTTGCCATGTTAGTGTAATGCCACTAACATTGTTAAACTTGCTTGGGATTTTATTTCATTTTTCGTTAAAAAGAATGGAGTTGCTATATTGCTACATAATTTTTTCCTATCACAGGTATAAAGTTTCAAGCATTCAGTGCTCAGGAGATGTGTGACAATCATTCGTATGTGAATAACTGTAATATAATTTGCATGCAATCTCACTACCGCAATAAGTAAGATATTTACCTTTCATATAGGTGGGGATACAACTCAAGGTAATATATCAGTGAAGTGTGAAGTTTTGTCATAGCTTATGTATGTTTCGAAGGTGTGTGATCATTGCTTTATGCGAAATGGGCTAGTTAAGGGTCTCGTGTTCTTCGGGATGTCCTACAGTCTAAGGTATGATAAAACATTTGAAACAATTTTTTACTTTGCTTTATAATGTTTACCATAACTACCTTTTTTTTTTGGTGCGCAAAACACGTGCACAACATATGATGAATATGTTAATAACATGATTGTATGAATATTGATTTTGACAGCATCTATCTTAATCTTGCATAAGCATAATTTGTAGATCACAGGTTATCAAGTATTGTACGTTTTAATGTTTTGCTTTAAACTTGGTTTGTAGAGTTAGGCATATCATAATCATTAGAAATGGCTTTCAAAACATTAAGCAAAAGTAAGATAGTAAATTGAAAATATATAATTATCATTAACAGACTTGCTAAATATATTTTCGTTGTCATGCTTATGTGTGTGAGTTGTCAGAATAAACAAACATAGATCTCCAAGCCGACTGAGATACGATGACAATAAACAAATGGGAAAATAAACTGTATTGTTAAGATTGTAATTAAAGTAAACAATGATACGTGCGGTGCATAAAATTTGATGTAGTTTTACTTGTTAGATCAGTTTTGAAATATATAGTTTTCGAAATAACCACGACTAAGTAGTATTACTTTTGAATTATGTCAAGCGGTAATTATGGTGAGAAACCACATACCCTTAGACACAGAGTATGCTATCGTTACCTATGTTGATACCCAACATGAAGGATACCACGTTTGACAAAATCAAGGGGCGCTTACTGCATAGTGGTAGAGTCACCGGCTCGTAACTCTCCCGACTGCTTAGCCTCTCACCGTGTGTGTTCGAGCCCCGGTCGGGGCGAAGGGCGTAATGTGGGAAGGTCTTCCACCTGACCTGCGGAAATCATTGGTTCTACCCGGACATTTTTCTAAACAACGTCCCCACTAAAATAGCTGGAAGTACCTACGATGATCACAATTGTGTCAGCTTCGATGTATTTAAAAGTAAATCAAAATGAACAAGATATATTAAAATCATGGACGGCGAGTCGAAATGATCAAATTCCGTTTTGTTCTAAAATTAAGTTAGGACAGAGACTTAAAAACAACAACATATTCATTGACATTAATATTATCTTTCTTCGGGACGAAACGCAATATGCACATTTTTTTTATTATCTGTAACTTTGCTTCAAATCAGTCGTTGAGTTTTGCCACAAAAATATGGTTATTGTTTTTTGTAACAAATAGCAACCTTCAAGAATCATTTGTCCAATAAGGCCATTGTTACAACACCGTCACCAAGTATGCCAACAGCAGTCAGGCACTTTAATAAAAGACAAGAACATACTTATTAATCTCGCCCTTTTTATCAAGAAAGCAACCTTAGTAAGAAGCAACATAAGCGTTAATAATACATAAAGTTCATTCTCTAATGTTGTTTCTTTTATTCTTTTATAATACAACTATCACATAAAAAGCTTAATATATTGTCATTATTATTTCTTCGCTTCCATACCAATAACTAAATCGGATACTATATTTGTATATTGTATTTATAATACGATGATGTACATGAGTACAAATCTGAATAAAAAATATGTTCTGTTCTGTTCTGTTCAATAACTTAGTGTCGGATGTAGGGTTGCATGAAGATGATAGGTTTTTATGATTTCTTACATAGTATTCAACCTAAAGGTCTTAAAGTACATCATCACAACTTCAGGTGGACCGACTAATGCCTATTAGTAGAGGCAAGCTGAAAGCGGCAAATTAAAGTAAACAATCGTAACTTAGATCGTACGACAACATAATTCGTAGTTTGGGGAAACCGTAAAGTACTTTTTAGACTTAAATAGTTGACATTATCTTTAACTTGCAATCCGAAAATTAGTGGATAAATGAACGGTTCTTACTATGTAGATTAATCCCCCTTTTATCAGTTATTATTGAAGATTTTTACATTTTATCTACGTGTCTGATACAGGGAGGCGGACAATCTTAAAATATCTATGATTGCCGCAGGAGTTGTAACATAAAAGCAAAATAATCTCTCAAGTTACACATGCGTGCACTCCATACGCTCAATCATTGTAGTCGGTATAATCTGCTATCAGGCGGTAACAACCGACCAAGGTCCATTTCACATGTATGGGACAATTGTATACGTTTTCCCCTTAACTGCAGGTATGTGTGAGATGATTAACATCAATCCCGGACATTAAAGGATTGAGATAATATGGGCAGGTAAAGTATTTACTTAATGCCGCTGATAAAATGGTCCAACATGATCATCTGCAGTTTCGGTCAGTTGATTAATTTCATGCTGATTATTTATTTAATACGCTATATCAGCATTTAATACAAGCAATAAAACAAGAAATAAAGTCATATTTAATAATACCACTAAGTGCGCGACAGGTCGCAGAATAATGTACTGTGTTTTGTTTCAATGATTTGATTTAATTACCTATGCCTTTAAGTTTACAATATCTTTAACCGTCTCATGCCTTTAACCTAATTATATCTTTAGCGTATCCATGCCTTTAAGCCTACCCATATCATTAATTGGTAAATGTCTATAAGCTTAAGTTCCTATGCACTTAAGCTTATCATCCAATTAGAACAAGTGAAATGTTCGTCAATATCTCTAGTATGTGGATCAGCCGGTGTAAAATACTGTCATCGTGTGGTACGGAATGCGTAATTCGAGATGGCATCAAAGACAACCGCCAAATATTGTTAATACGGGTACAAAATTGTATAAAAGCAGGATATTCTTTCTATAAAAATCATTCAAAATATTTGCTTGAATAATGTTGTCGATAAAATATAGTTACCTATAATCCATAAAAAGGTCACGGTCTATGTCAGTTAAGGTCAATATGTATAAAAGTATCAAAATGCAGATTATGATACACATACTTAATTAATACTTATAAAAAGTAATTTATATACAAAAGTGTTCGTTATTGTCTTTAGTATGTGGAAAAGCCCAATAAAACTATTAACGCGTTGTTCGGGCCGGTGTTTGTCAATATGGTGACCAACATCGTCGCCAAATATTGCAAGTGGGGTTATATTTTTCTATCGTAGCCATGCATTTTATTTTTACATTACATACAACATATATTTGCTGTACTTTTATTTTTATTAAAATGTTTTATAAGGATATACAAAAGTGCCATCTCACGGACAAGGACAAGGTCGCTCTAATGTCAAATAAAACAGAAATACTAACAATTCATAATTTGATATCAAATTTTGACCAGATATCATCATTATTACGGTATATTGTGTATTGTGCGAGTTTAATAGGTATATTACTGACAATTGCATAATCCTTAACTTGAGATTAAACCTTTGAAATGCATCATCAAAATAATACGACAAAGGTCGCCCTTCAGCTGGTCGAATTGGGTATAATTCCTGCATTCACTCAATCTTTAGTCTAACGATGAGTCTGAACACAGCCTTAATTGTTACACAGTACAAATCGTGAAATAACTCTAAATGTTCATTCTTTCCAAATGTGTAAATAACTCCAATGATGATCCCTGCTACAAATAGATATTAACATCAGACTGGCTTACCCTGATAACGATATAGCGTTATCTCAAAATTAAGTTGTTATGTTGTTTCCTTAGTTTAACTATAGCTATACTTGTTGCATGCCTTTCTTGTCCTTTTCTATGTAGAATGGACTGCAATTATTATAGTATTATGTTGAAATAAAGTTCGGTTTTGCCTTCCAGGGCAAGGCACCGGATATATCAAGTACTTTTAATCTGCTATTCTGATTTTTCTTGAACATTTTGACGTTTTACTTGTGCACTTGCATGAATAAAAAGAAAATGTTTTATAAGCCGACTGTTGTTGTAGGAGTAATTATTGCAAAGCAGCGATTTCTGTCTGTTATCACAGTGGTAAAGGGACATTTACACCATGTTTGAAACGCTTTTAGTTATAAACTAGAGGCTGTCAGGAAATAATATATAACGTAGACATGTTCAGACATAATGTCTCATAGTCACGTTTAGGCTTTAGTTAATATAAAATGAGCCAGTTTGAAAACAGTGCAAGCTGTCAGATAGGACAATTCGGCCAGGTCCTCAACTAGTCATTTCTTTTTGAAAACATCACATACATACATTTTAGAAGCAACATATTGCATGATTAAACACTTTTCTGCTTCCTTGTAGCTTCATCAGAACATGCTATATTGAACCAAACAGGCACATATATTCTAGGTAGATGACTTACCTTGTTCTGCAGATGTGTCGCTTTTCTCCAGATAAGATGGAGAGCTTTCAAAATGGCAATATTGTTGCTAAGGTTACCAATTGCCGATTCAATTCGGTGTGAATCTTTTATGGTTTAAAGGCAACAGACAACAGAATGCCTTGAAGCTATAACCCCATCGTACATATGCTATATCTTCAGCGTTCCTATGCCTTTAATATTACCATATCTTACGAGTTCCTATGCCTTTAAGATTACCATATATTTAACGTTCCAATGCCTTTAAGCTTACCATATCTTAAGCGTTTCTACGCCCTTAAGCTTATCATACCTGTAACGTTTAAATACCTGTAAGCTTACCATATTTTTAGGATTACTATGCCGTTAAGCTTACCATATTTTTAGGGTTACTATGCAGTTAAGCTTGCCATATATTAAGCGTCCCTATGCCATTAAGCTTATCATGTCCTTTGCCGTTCATTAAGCTTCTCGTGCATCTAAACTTACTTACCATATCTTTCCTTTTTAACTTAACGTACCATAACCTGTTAGCCCTAAGCATGCCTTTTCTAAAAGCTTATACCTTTTGTGTTTTCCTTTATATACTTTACCTGTGTCTATATGCTTACCTTCGCGAACTTATGCCTATGAGACTACCATATCCTAAGCGCACCTTAAAAGTGTTACTAAAAATAGTCGTGAAGGAAAATCTTTACTCACATGGGTAACAACACTTAGAATTTTATTCCTAGTCGCTTAGAGACTTATCAGTCTAGATCTTTACATGAACATAGTCTTAAATGATCTAGAAATATTTTCACATTGTAACGTTTTTCAACCTATAAAACGTCACTATCGATAAAATAGAAAGTAAATAATATGCGTAATATATATATATATAAAGTGAATAGATAGCACGAAAGGACATCGTCGGACATGTAGTAATAGAATGATGTAATTTTCTTCGGTCATTAAACTACATTTTGGGCGCTAAAGAGCAAACAAATAGGCTTTACTTTGCTATAACTATATGTTCTGCCTCATTCACACTTATCCATTGTTAACACCAGCTATATTTAACTTGTGCTAATGTTATGTTATTGGTTATTATGAGATAACGCATAAAATGGTCTCGACAGAATGTGGCTTTGAGCTCGCAGGTTAATGAGAAAAAGAAACAAAGAATAAATCATATTCTAAACTATTTTGAAGGTAACAAGCCATGGCGACAATAAATTTCATAAATCCCAAACTTATCGTGCTTCAGTTTTAGATTACAATGTCCTTATTGGAATATTAGTAAGGTATCCATACTCTTTGTGGACCCTAGCTAACACTTCCATATCTTTAGCGTATCAAGTAATAACCAAATCATTGCCTATACCACATACCATATCCTATGTGTATAATTGCCTATGTGTACCAGAGCAGAAACGTGCCATCAAACTACATTTGCCGAAACATGACTTAAGTGTAACCAATCGGAACACCTCTGATAATACACAAATCATCTCTCGGATGTATGTATGTATCGGATTACCTCGGCCATTTCCCTAAATGGGACTTCTTTTGTGACAGACGTCAAAACAAAGATGACAGCTCGGATGACAGCTTACTATAGTACGATGCCTGTAAATCTTCATTTTGTGGCTGCTTCAAATTTAAATCATCCAAGTTTAATTTACCCGGCGCATCAAAGACACAGCTGTCAAACGGCTCCATTGTTTATGTTTTGTGCGAACTACATTTTAAGCACCTTCTTCTGACTTCCGGCGAACAAAACGATCGTGATTTGAGCAAGTATCATTGCACCAGATACATCCGAGGGACGATAATCCCGAGGACGGAATTACCCGAAGAGTTCTGACTGAAGCGTAACCTGCCTAATAAGCAATATAGCCTCTACTTACCATGGCACAAGGGCAGTGTAGCCTAAATGTGCCACGACACAATTTCAATAAAGCCTACAAGTACTATGGCACAAGGGCAATATAGTCCACACTGTACTATGGCACAAGGACAATATAGCCTACACGTACTATGGCACAAGGTCAATATAGTCTACACGTACTATGGCACAGGACAATAAAGCCTACACGTGCCATTGCACCAAGGCAATATTGCCTACACGTACTATGGTACAAGGACAATATAGCCTACACGTACTATGGCACAGGACAATAAAGCCTACACGTGCCATAGCACCAAGGCAATATTGCCTACACGTACTATGGCATAAGGGCAATATAGCCTACACGTATTATGGTACAATGACAATATAGCCTACACGTACAAGTACCATGGCACAAGGAAAATATAGCCTACACGCACCATGGCACAGGGGCAATATAGCCTACACGTACATAAACCATAGCATGAGGGCAATATTGCGTACACGTACCATGACTCAGGGACAATAAAACTTACACGTACCATGACTCAGGGGCAATATCGCCTACACGTACCATGACTCAGGGGCAATACAGCCTACACGTACCACGGCACTGGGGCAATATAGCGTACACATACTTAGGCACAAGGGCAATAAAGCCTAAACGTGCCATGGCTCAGAGACACTATAGCCTACACGTACCACGGCACAGGGGCAATATAGCCTACACGTACATGTACCATAGCATAAGAGCAATATAGCCTTCACGTACCATGACTCAGGAGCAATATATCCTACACGTACCATGACTCAGGGACAATACAGCCTACACGTACCATGACTCAGGGGCAATATAGCCTACACGTACCATGACTCAGGGGCAATATAGCCTACTCGTACCACGGCACAGGGGCAATATAGCCTACTCGTACCATGACTCAGGGGCAATATAGCCTACACGTACATGTGCCATAGCACAAGGGCAAAATAGCCTACACGTACCATGACACAGGGACAATATAGCCTACTCGTACCACGGCACAGGGGCAATATAGCCTACTTGTACCACGGCACAGGGACAATATAGCCTACTTGTACCACGGCACAAGGGCAATATAGCCTACACGTACCATGTCACAAGGGCAATATATGTTACACGTAACATGGCACAAATGCCTTATAACCTACAGGTTCTATGGCACAATGGCAATATTGCATACACATACCAAGTACTAAGCGTATGATAGCCTAAGCGTCTCATAGACTTACCCAATTATAGCCTTACTTTTTTATACAAAGCGTTCCTCAGTTGTGATTATGTTTGAACTAATGCAAATTTTGATCTTTTGACACTTCTTTCTATTATTAACACTGATACTTTGAAAATAAACTATTATGATTGTCTTACCAACAGATATTTTAAGCACGTGTCTGAATTTAAATTCGTATCTTATCTTGAAGATCGCGGAAAGTATTCGGCTATAATATCACTAAAGGTTTCCGTGACAATCCGGTCCATACTCGCTAGACGTTTTACTTATCTTTAGTGTAGGGTTGGCCCAGCTAAATGGTAGCAAAGCGATTTCTTCAATAGTTTTTTTTTAGGAGGAGCAACGTCGCTGCCTGAAAGCCGCACTACTTGTATGACAGATTTAGTGTAAACATCTCATTTCAAGTTTTTATAGGTCTGCCATTCAGACCCGGAAAAACAGTTTTATATTTAATTGCAGGTTCAGTTAGGACAAATTTTATGTGGAGTCGTATATATATATATATATATAGTGTTAGTGCATGCCACTTAACCTCACCGTCTAATACGCTACTTTAAATGGAATGTGTATTGCTAACTATGTATGGTGTGTGCTTTAAAAGCACATCACTCTCTTTATATTTACAGTTGTGTTGTCTTTTTTTTAACAATATTCTTATGTGTTTTCAGGCATGACGGCGGTGGTTATCAGTCTAACGGGAACCATCACTTTAGAAGTCTACGGGGGCGTCTCTTTTTTCGGTGTAACTTGCAATGGGAATAACGTCTATCAAGTACTACTGAGTGAAGTGGTTATAAATAAACGAGACATAAGTGGAAATTCTCAGCAGGAAGAGTACATGCAGAATTAGTTATAAGTAATACAAGTCGACATTAGTGAAGCGAATTCATATTGTCTGAAAGGGCCTACTTTTTATGAATTTGGATGAATGATCGTAAACTCCGCGGATTCTAACTTCTAGTAAAATATAAATCTTTGTGACAGTCATAAGAGAAGTGCCATCTTACACGTTATGTAATAATAATAATAATAGTATGATTAAAACATAGTCTTTTACAAACCTAATAAGTGTCGGTTAGACATTCAGTGTCGGTTAAAAGGAAGTAAAGTGTCTCTGTATAGCGCATTGTAGGATGGTCTGTCTGTAGATTGCGAACAATTGAACTGCCTACATTCGTCAGATGACGGAAAGTATTTTGACAACACAAATACATGTACAAATAGGCGGACTGCGTGTAACAGGTAGGAGCATAACAATCCTGTTTGACCATTCATAGATCATGACATCCTATCTTCAGCGTACCAAGGTATACTTCTTTGTCATAGCACTCTTTATGTGTTTAAGTCTATTCGCATTCACCTCCCGCTACTCGACGTCTGGCACAATTTTCCGAGCCATACAACGAGGTCCCTTGAACTTTATCCGTAACTATCAGCTCCAGCCGAATGCTTCGGACCGTTCAAATGTCAGCAAACCAGTCATTTGGAGACCCGGCGGTTTTCATTTAGTTGACCAGACAGAGGTGTCCAACATTGACGAAGCTGCAAAGAAGCTCGAGGACGCATTACATATGCCTACAGTTTCGGTCAATAAGCAATACGTAGATGGCGGTGGTATAAGTGCACATAGGCCTAATGAAATCCAAGGTGATGCGTATTTTGAAAGTGCTGATAAGTCTTCATTGGCCGGATATGATGTTTCGTCTGCGGTTATAGCGTATACAAATAAATCAGACAAACAGGAAAGTTTACACTATATATCAAGCAAGAATACCTTAACTACACAAGGTAGCATTTTAAACAAGTCAGGCTCCCATACAACCGAAAATGGCGGTGTTATTGAGCCGTCAATAAAACAAGGATTAAAATTAGGAAATCATCTAAATAAAATAGATTCATCCAGACGCCTCAAACCGGGGGTTAACCCAAATATCAGGAACATTTTGCTTAACATGCGTCGAACGCAGGGAGGTGTTACTATCAGACCGGATGAGTGTACAAATTGCTTTCAGGCGAAATTCCCAACTATCATTGACCCTCAAAATATTTGTCCTTCTAATGAGCTTATAGACCTTCTTATTATAATAACATCGTCTGCTAGAAACACAGACGCTAGAATGACTGTCCGGCAAACGTGGGGAAGTGTGTGTCATCAACCAGAAAGTGGTATAAAGTGTATATTTATTTTTGGTAATAACAATGTTGAAAGTGAAAACAAAAATCTTGCAATGGAGAGTGATACATACCATGACATCTACCAAGCAGATTTTATAGACACCTATGCAAACCTCACCTTCAAAACCATAACAGGTTTCCAGTGGGCAATGGAACATTGTCAGCATGTGAAATATGTCATGAAGACTGATGATGATGTGTATTTGAACACAGAGCTCTTACCAGTGATGCTCAAAGCGGCTCCGGAGCGGGAGTTTATGGGCGGGACTTGCTGGGGGCCCAGCTCTCCGCACAGGGACACACATTCCAAGTGGTACGTGTCCTACCAGCAATATATGCATCCACTGTTTCCTCAGATGTGTAGCGGTACCGGCTATATATTATCCAGGGACGTAGTGGACGGTGTCATAAGAATGTCCGCTGATATACCTTTCTTCTATCTTGAAGACGTTTATGTAGCTGTCTGTGCAAAGAAGCTAGGTGTTCAACCAGTCTCTATTTCAGGATTTAGTAACGTACCAGTGGACTTTGAGCCATGCAAGTTCCGAAATAAGGTCATTCTATGTCATCAATACACACCTAAGCTTCTTTTAGATATCTGGCAGCGATCAAGAAGGTGTAAAAGGGACAACCTAACGCCAGAAATGTTGTATAACGCTAGAAGAGTTTGACGCAAATTATCGAATGGTGCTTTATTGTTCAGCATTCTACATGCTTTCATTTATTGGCAACATACATACAGCCTAGAGAGAAATACTATTATTTTTATTATCATGTCTGTTATTACACTAAGTTTCTGTTTTTATATTAAATTATATTTCTTAACTTATCAAACCTTGAATCTAAGATGTTCTTTTAAAACTGTTGTCGATAATAAGCGATCGACACTACAGAATATTATCAATACTTTGTTTCTGCATTTTGTACAATCAAGCCCAACAGGTTAACAGGACTTTATTCATTTTTTATGTATAAACCTCCTGCAGTAGTTGTTTTTTTGTGCTTGAAAGTAGTTCTTTGTCTGGGTTAACTATTAGATAAGGTCGGTTGCCTTTTCTTGATTCTAATTGTACTGTCAACTTAGCTTACACCACCGCCTTTGAGAGGGGCATAATGTGTGCCCCTACCCTAGTGCACTTACAGGATCGGGGCCAAGGTGAACATTGCTTGTCATTTACAGCTTTAGACTAAATGAGACATTGGGTTAATTTATAAATTAAATTTATACACTTCATTCCTTAATAAGACTATATATTAAGCACATATACAATTTCCGTAATTATATTTTGATTGGCAAAGTTTTAAATTGTATTTTTAACAAGAGATAATTTTTAAGACATAGTGTTATGGATATTAAATGTTCTTTAATTCTATGGTAGATGCTTTGTTTCATTAAAAGTAAAAGAAAAAAGTTTTTTTTTTATTTGATATCTTGTTTTATGGGACTATTCGTTACTGTAGTTAATCATAGTGTCATAGGTTTATTAATTAACTATGCAGATGTTAAGCAGATAAGCCCTCACCGAAGCTGACGATCGGGTTAATTCGTTAGTTTAGTATCATTATCACGATATATTTATCGTTTGCCTGTATACATGTACCACTTTTGTCCATTATTTTTGTTTTAATAGATGTGTCAGTAACTGTTTATTGTAAATTATGTATCCCATGACAACATTCTTTCATATGTTAGAGGACATTTTCCTGATCATTTCACAATTTATAGATCCAACTATCACCTCACCGTCTATCAACATGTGTATGTCCATTAGAAGTTTAAGTTTTTGTTTTACAATGACTTTATGTTTAATTTATGTTAAATTAACCAGCATGAACCATATTTACATTAGTTAAAAAGTTCTCACGCGTAAACAAATAAACATGTAACACATGCTGATATTTTAACATACTGGCAGACTGATACTTTTTGGCAATAACTTTAAAAGGCCATTGAAACAATGATTTACATCATTGTATAAAATGCACAAAGTTTAAACAAAATAAAATATCCTACCTATGATGCTTATAAATGTGAAATTGTTTGTGGTTAAGTTATTTGAGAAGATCCAAACTGCACATTCCAGAATGTATGCTATGTGTATACGTCAGTCAAGTCAATTGGGTTGAGCAAATATATGTTTTATGCAATAGAGGTATTAAAATGAATTGTATAAGTTATTGAATCAACGCAAAAGTCTAAATATGGCGTGGTATGTTCAATAGACACGTATCGTGGCTCACCGCCATACCAAGAGTTATGTACTCGCGCTGCCCTTATCCATACACCTTTACAACCACAGTCGACTGATTGAACGGAGACGGGTCTTGAGATACACTCTTTAAAACTGGTATCATCAGTCAGTTGATACACATATATTACCTTAGTGTTATTCTGCGGAGCAAACGGGTCCTGCACGTTGGTCTGTATATTTATGTCATTTTCCTTATTTTGTAAACCAATCATTGCAGTGTGCTGCATTAATCAGCATTAAAGCCAGTGCCATACTGTTGTGATTTATAACATTATATGCTTTCTCTAACTGTTGTTAGTTAATTCAACTTGTTGATTCTGCGATTTTGTTTAACCTGGTGTTATATTGTCCATTGGACATTTACGGTATAGCCTATATACAATAGTAATATCGTCAAGTACACTTACGGCTAATTCTAGGAAATCATGTTGTTAAACAATCTACATGGCAAAGTCGCTTATCGTTAACCTTATTTGTGTTCTTCACCACATTTATTTCTGCTCTATTTCAAACAGGCAGGTTATTTTAATGTTTATTTTGGAAGATTAATCACCCTTTTCGACTTAAGAGTTTCATTATACTATCCAGACAGGAGAAAAGTAGAGCGGACTGTCTACGGACAGCTCTTGTTATCACATGATTGTTCATTTAAGAAACATACTTAATGGTAACAAATCACTAAATCTGTCTTAAACTCGTGCATAAAATTTAATGATAGCGTGCAAGGTACTATATATAGAAATAACTTAGCGCCAATGTTAAATCTCATTAGAGTAACTTCCCCTTTTGATTTGTCATTTTGCGATATTTATAGCCATCAAAGGGATATTTATATTGCATGACCGAGACTCATCAACGGACCGTTTAACAAGATTGATTTCCGTATTTTAAGAGTTAACTTGGCAAGCCAAGCTGAGGAAACACTCAGATTTGTGAGAAATGTATGTGTTGACAGATAAATATACTTAGGTGCACAGGTGTCATTAGACGACATGGTTGCATGACAATTTTCTCATGTGATAAAAGCCACCTCATTTATTTCGGTATGCTTCCGGTCATGAAAGATCGTGATAAACATCATATTGGTTATTTATTTGAAAATTGGGACCAAGATATTAATGTAATGCTCTAATTAATTTTTACAGTAGAACAGAGTTGTATAATTTGACCTTAAATAAGTCATCTTAATATTTATAGTAAAACATTACGACACATTTCATTTTGGTGGAGTGAAATGCTATCAAAATTGGGAATTCGAAGGTTCACCGTTTACTTTGTCGATGTAGTAAGAATATATTATTATTTTTTTAAATTGCAGAACGAAATACACCATTATGCTGTTATGATTTAGCCGTATAGTTGTTAGGAATGGGTTATTTTGGGATGAATAAAATTTGTAGGATTCAACTATTTTGTTTTGCTGCTACAGCAAGAATAATTTGTATTCTTATGTAATTTTGGCAAATTTATTTGGCTTTTTTTATTCTTTTTGCAACAATGTATTATGCTTTTGTTTCTTTTAAACATATTTGTATATTTTTGCATTTCTATTAACATTAAATTAAAGAAGGCTTTAGCGGTTAAGTTATTATATAAATGTTTTTGCATTTTTGTCAGAATAACATGCCTGCCACTTTTTTGTTTTGAGTAATCAATAATATCTTTATTTACACATCGCTCTGCATTTTTTCCTCAATGACGTAAATTGAACATATCTTTATTTATTAATTTACAATATATATAACATATACAAGCAGCAACAATCGTTTACGAAGTCCATTTTAAAGACTTGCGATTTGATAAACCCAAAGTACTTACTTGTTATAATATTATTCCAATATTTAAGGCGATTTAAGGCAAAAATGATTTTTGTGTAACTATATTAAATAAAAAAGGTTGTTGTTTAAACTAATCGGTCGATTGGCAGTTTGCTGAGCTAATTATAGATGCACTATTCTGGTTAAAGAATAACATTTTTAAAAAGTGTATTTAAATGTGTTTTTCCATTCGGCTATGATTTTTTTAAAGACCCCAGCAATACAAAAACAAAACAAAACCAAACAACAACAACAACAACAACAACAACAACACTTTCCACTATTGCTAACTATTGAGAATGTTTCAAGCTGCAACATATTTTTACATTAGGAGAAATAAGATAAGTTATAAGTAATACTTCTTGATCATTATGCTGAAAAGAAAAACATGCATATGTAAGTATTTTAAAGAACGTAAATGAATACATAAATACATTTCTCCAATGGTGATAATTTTTTCACTAATACATTTTTGTTTAAATACCGAAGTTTGCCGTCAATGCCTTGCCACGTCTTTAGATTAATATGGTAAGCCAATCAACAAGTCAGTCAATTTCGATATTACTGGCTCGGACATTCCTATTTACTAGAATTTATTATACTTTTTTGTATATACGTATTTTTATGTGATTAAATTTGTTTTCATCTCTAAAATGGCATCTTTTTTTTCATTTCCACATTTTCAATACCCTTTAATTTTGATTAAGACGTAACTTTTTACAAACTTGCGTAAATATCGTTTCGGTAATTAAGCAGTTAAATACTTTATATGAAAAAGTAAACTGACTATGATGATATTTTTCGTTCACTTCTCATTTTTGAAACAGTTGTGCCGATTTGTTACATATAATGTCGACTGTTACATTTGATGCCGTTGTTACATACAGTGGCGTAACAACCGTTTTATTTTATTTTTCTGAATAAATACAACACATCTACATTTTATTATTGTCTCAGCCACAATGTGAGATATAGTTCGATAAATAAAATGGCGACATAGATTTCAACAGAAACATCAATTTTATGATCGACGAAGATCTCACAAAAAATGAAAAACATGCCTTTTGTAAAGTAATTTAAAAATACACTATGGTTAAAACTCAACTATATTCGAAAGTTCTTAAAATTCCCGTCAACTTACCCATACCATCCAATAGTTCTTCTTAAAGTGTAACCAGTGTCATACTGACCACCTAGCAACATGTTCAGGTACAATCTTTAACATACATCAATTAAGCAGGACTTCAATACTCAGGCGAAATCAGGGGATGTAACTCAGTGAACCCAAAATGACATAATGAAATTGTAATCTCCCTTTTTAAACGATGACTTTATTGACCCGGTTACATTTTTTTTTTATAAATAATTTAAAACATATCTTCAACAAGTCGACGACTAAACATGTTATAAATGATGTAATTGCTATCGTCTTAGAATAAAGCATCCTTTAACCTGCTCACACAAAGCGAGCTACACTATAAATGACGACGGCGGGGCCTGTAGTGTTAGTCCATTTGTAGAATCTATTGCTGTAAACAATGACCAACAGAACCAATTGTTTACACTTTTATACATTTGGCTTGCGTGTCTGTCGATCTGAATTTTAGAATATATCAGATAACATAGAACCTGAAGTTTTGTGCAGTGCATGAAACAATTACATCAACATACCAACATTAGATAATCCAGTCATAACAATCCCAAATGTGAGACAAAGTGTATACTCCTTAACATCTGACCTTTAGTGTGTGATCAGAAATCTATGATGATGAATAAAGTAATGCTCAATATTGCGATGGTTATAAATCACCAAGAAGACAATTGTGAAACTAAAAATGAGTCCATGTTTAACTTCATTAAAAGCACATAGCAGTAAGAGATATGGGGTGCGTCCAAGAGGTAAATGGGCGATTTTTTCTTGGTGTCGCCAAAGTTGAGAAAGATCAAAAGTAAAATACAGTCTTTTATGTGCCTGAAGTGGAGCATCAGAGTACCACTAGCAGATCTTCCTGAAAATTAACATTAATTGTAGTTAGATATTAGAGATGTTAGAGATGACCATTGCATCTTATCGTCATACTCAATGGGTCTAACCTAAAGTAAGAAAATAGGAACTTTAAGTCGGCCATTTCAGGAAAAGTGGTGTCAATGGAGGGGAAAACAACATCTTTTGGTGGAAGTCGAACACTAATTCAGTAAAGTAAGTACATTTTCTTTTATTATATGTATTGTATATGAGATAACCACCTAGACGCTAGTATAACACAACTTCTTCTGGTCTGTTTTTGTCTGTCCATTCAGTCAATAAAGCGTGAAAGAAGGAATAGTAGCACTGGGGTCCAAACTCTGCAATGTTTGATATTGGAAGCTTTAGAGCATTAGGCTTTGCTTTGCTGTGTATGCGGGATGCGGCATACATTATTTAATATTTGAGAGCGTTTTTCTGTGCTAATAAAAGCCTCTATGTTAACAACATGTCACTAGTGGTTCATGTTTTGTTTAAATTTACATTGTGCTATAGTCAGTTTTGTTATTGTCCGTTTTGTTAGGTCCGTGCATGTGGGTTTGGTTGTTTGCGTCTTGTCTGCGTGAATTGTCAAACCTGTTTTGTCATGTCTGTCTAGATGTCGTATGTTATATAGATATATCGTGAGAGATAGACTTTGTACGAGAGTTGAAAGTTTTCTTTTTACCACAATCCTTACCATCAAACATTGCACCTGCCACTCACCTACAGACAACAGCTCATTTACTCTTACGTTCACTTTAACGCTTAGATAATTCTCGAAAGAGAATGTAGTAAAATAATGTAGAACATGCGTTACAGCATAACTATAGTTTTAAATTACTCTAAAGCTGTTTCTACACTATTTGTAAATGACCTGAGCTGTTTGGTAAGTGATTGTAGTATTGATATTGCAATAGGTGTATTTCTATATTTTACCTGTATTGTTTGAATTGGTTCATGTCTATTTTGTAACTGCGAATATTTGTATTGCTAAATTCTAATTTGTTATAACTCCGCCAATTGATAATGAGGCAGTATTTATTGTGTTATTTATTATTTGCAGGTTTTTCCTCGTAGAGCATAAACAAAATAAAAGTCTCTAAATCTTGCACGGACTGGTTATCAAATAAATTTGACTCCCACCACGACCCGTCACAAACCTATACATAAGTATACGTAACAAACAGGAAACCTTTTTTATACTTTAGAAGCATACATTTTCCCTCTTAGAATATAATCTTTGGGTTTAAATCAGTTTTATGATGCACTGAATCGTACATTTGCTTAACATCTGAATACACTAATTAAGTAAAAAGCTATGAGTTTCTCTGCTATATAGTGCTGTTTAAGAAACAAATGCCAATTGAATGTAATACAAATAAACATTAACAACATAGCATTATTAACCATATACCTGTATGTCAGCCAATTTTGGTTAATCCTCTTCCCCGAATAGGAAAACGTCTGCCGAATTTGGCACTACCTTCTTGCCATCGAACATGACGACAAAAGACACCGTACAGACATAAAGGGTACAGAAAACTCTCATTATTAACTAAGAACTAAGTTAAATAGAGATTTGACCCCGCCAAAAATTGAATAAAACAAATTCACTGAAGGACTGGGTCTTAACGAATAAAAGGTAATGTTAATCAGGCTCTAAAACACACCAACAACATTAGAAGGTCCAGTGAATTAGATCTTAGCACTACTGAATTGAATATTATGCATACTACATTACACGTTTGGAAGAGGTTTAAGTAAATTTGTAGGCTTGAAAAGTTGTTGACAAATTTAGACCAAGTTCTGAGTAATTTTGCTTTCAAATAAGTGTAAACTTGTTGAAAGTTAATTTTTAATCTGACAATGATGATAATGGTGGCAGTAAAGAGTTACCGCCTTGGAACGGTCAGTCGGCAATATGGACCGACTGGGGTGCTTAAACAGGTTTAACAGAGCTCTAACCTCGCACTTCCTGACGAGTTTCTCAAATGCAAGCAATGAAAAGATAAATGATTTATTTGAATACAAAATGTCCAAGCGCTGATATTTTCTATAATAAGTTAAAGACTGCGTTTATGATGTCAGTTTTCCCTCAATAAATTGCTGTTGCTGTGACATTTATCAATTTGTTATGTCTACAGATTGTGTATACTGATCTTTTGGGACTGTCGGCCGGATCTACTTCTCCATCATACCACCAAGGTTGAAGTGATCCAAATGCCAATCTATTTGAACAAAAAAAGTCAAAGCGCTGACGTTTTCGTAGAGAAAGACGTCTTTAAAAGAAAGTAGTGAAGTCAAAGAAAAATAATGTCCACATGGTATTAAGAAGAAAGAAAAGAATTATTTCTGCTAAAAAACGAAGTATAGGATAAAGTCTGTTATGACGTTTCTACAGAAAACAGAAGCCGAAACGAGCACAGCCAGGGCAAGCTTCTATTTTCTAAGGAAACGTCTAAATAGATTCTATCCGACTTAGAAGTCCCTGCCTCACTTTTACCTGTTCTGACCAAAATGACATCTAATCCGCCGAATTAAACTGTCAATAAAACTGTCAGCCGTCTTGACGTGTTCAAACTTGTCGTCACAAGGGGAGGAGTCAAGCCAGAATGCATGGTTTGTTGCACATGCGCAAATGAAAATACAACCATTTAGTAAAATAGATCGATCTATTTTGTTCATTGTAAAATAGAAAATAGAGAGAAGTTCTATTGAAATAAATGGTTGAGGAATTTGAATTTTCATAGCTACTGATTGGCTACAAACGTACGGCGACTTCTGAGCTGTATGTTTGATTTGACTGGGTCTAGGTGGGAAAGGGACCAGAAAGGAGGCTGTGCGAGGAGAAGGGATTTCTTGCTGTTAACCAAATGACCACCAGGTGATATGGCCCCATCGCTCCATACTGGACATATCACCAGCGTCTTTAGTCGTTTAGAGACACTACGACCAATCAAAGAAATATCCTTTCGACTTGACATCAAAATCAACAAAAAGGAATAAGAATGTTACAATTTTCGAATCCCAAGGTCTCTATTCGAATACCGACGCGATGTTCGAAAATTCGTTAACATCCCTAACTTTCTGTTGCGGCATTGTTCGTCCAATATTTGAATTATTTTAAAGGGAAATATACCGGGATTTGATTTTTTATAGGGTGAAATTTCGGTATTTGAAATTTTTAAAGGGAAACCCTTAGGGATTTGGGAGTTTTTATAGAAATATAGTTCGGAATTTGGAATTTTTATATTCATATATTTAGAGATTTTTATTATTTTAAAGGGGACATGGATATGAAATGCATTTAACTTTGATAAGTTTATAAATCAGCTTACTCAGGAGTAATTTATTTTGGCCAAGAAGTCCAATTTTTCTTGAGCTACCATCTTATTATAATGCCTGTGGGATAAAACCAGCTATGCGCAAACAGAAAATTAGTAATATTTCGATGCAGGATTTTGTTGATGAGAAAATATTTGTTGTTAACTGAAGAAGATCAGCCAAACGAAAATTTAAAACTCAAAACTGCAGTTAGAAAAGCTTAAACTAGAGCTTGAGGAAAAAAAGACAATTTGAACTAGAGAAATTGTGTACTTAGGAGAAGGTGGAGACCACCTGCTGTTCCAACTGATGACGAATAGATGGATCATAATCAGATTGTTCTTCCCAGGGAATATCGTAATGAAATATTTAGATTGGCTCATGAATCATCTTTGCCATTTGGGAATTAATAAGATTATTTATAAGACTTAACAGAGAGAAAAGTTTACTGTGTGGACTTGTATGGATATTTGTGAAGCTCTATGTTTCCTGTTTGTTTGTTTATTGGGTTTATCGTCACACCAACAGTATTTCAGTTATCTGGAGACGGTGTCCACTTGAAGCAGATATAGTGCTGAACACCTGGCATGATACCACACCTAGTCACATTATCCTGACACCGGGCCAACCAGTCGTGGAACTACCCTTATATTTGCTTGAGCATTAGCAAGGGAGCTATACCACTATCATTTTTAACGACCTTGGTATGTCGCGGCCCGGGCTATGTTTCATGTTATACCATATTTACATAAAATGCAGTGATACTTTATTTAGACAAGTAATTGGTATTCCAATGGGAACCAACTGTGCACCATTTGTTGCCGATTTGTTTTTGTACGTGAGTGCATGTTAACTTTATCCCTTTTTAACCAAAGCCACATTATATAGGCTTTCGATTTAACATCACGCAAACTTGACGATATTCTTACTAGAGATAATCCTTTTTTTTTAATGATCCATCTTTTTTTCCCTCCAGAACTTACCCTAAATGAAGCAAATACCTAACATTCAAATGCAGCATGTCTAGCAATCGAGATCGCTATTTCCAATGACAACGTCTCTACTAAATTCTATGACAAGACAAGCAAGAGTTTTGCACTAAAGTAGAAGATTTCAGTACTAGAAACCAGTTTATTACTTCAAAGTTGTTACAGCAAGGCTTTCAATTTCAGAAAAGGAAGGTGTTTTCAGTATTCTTTCCCCGCGAAATGATGTTATTGCTTCCATATCTAATATCAATATAAAACACTTATGCAGCAAGGCATAAGCCCTTTTGCATTTTATGGAAATGTTTATATAAGAAAATCAAAGGTCGTTACAGTTTTGCTTGAAATTCCGGTTGTCTTAAGATGAATGTGTATGTTGTAAACGTGAATAACACTGTTCCGTTTAAGTACATTGCCCAGCGGATAATGTTACAGATATGAAATGTTAACCGACACCGTCACTTATTCTTTATTCGTAATTGTATTTTTTTGTAGAAACTCACCTTATGTGACCTTAATATAACACGTGGAAAGGTCCAATGAGTATTGCAACCTATATTAAAATTTGAAAAGCCACAAGACAAAGGCTGACTCATGCCTGTTAAATGTAAAAGTGACAAACAGTTTTACATACGTTTTAAAGGGTGAAAGTTTTTTGTAACTATGCTATCAAAGAATACGATCGATAGCTTTCCTTCGGTTTATAAGCTTAGCTCAAGTCGTACTGTTCTTGCTAATACCCTTGTTGGATGTCTCCAGACTTTGCTTGTGCATTTTCTGACTTTAAGCTCGGCAACTGTGTCTTCCACAAGTAATCAGTATTCACTTAAATACTGGTTAAATTAATAACAGCAAAACGCCGATGCTAGGCTCCTGCCATCTACACACATTGCCTGGATGATGATAATTCATGGCAAATCAGACCCATCATATGGTGCTACTATGCATCGTTCCTTACCCATCAAGACCTTTTTCGATGTGCCGAATTGTTCCTATAGTATCAATTACCTCAAGATGGACACCTCACGCTGTAAGTTATCATATGTTCTTTTTTGTCATTCGATATGATAGTCCTCTTCCTCCCGCCCTATCACTCACTTTCTCCCCAATCTCTCTTTCTCTCTCTGTCTTTCCACATATCCGCCAGAGTCTGTCTCACTCACCCACCTCCCCTTTCCTCTCGATCACTTTTCCACCTCATTTTGTTTTTTCTAATTTTAGGCTAAATTTGTATCAGACAAGTCCTGACCAAAATTCACAAAGTACAGTATGAACTGTTAAACCTTAAACTGTGTAACATCCCTTATATTATTATTGGAATCTTTTCAGTTATTCATATCGTATTTTTCTTGGTCATGTGCCGATGTTTCAACAATGTCCACGCATTCCGTGACATATGTCTATTTAAAGAGGCAAATCGATATTGGTCCTACTTTCATTATGCAGCACGTTATAGTTAAAAATAAATATTGCATAATAAAAGAACAATTCAACGATCAAATGGAATACGTAAAACCCTAAAATAATCTATAAATAGCAATGATGTGGACTTTCCATCGAAAACTTGTTAGGTGAATCGATGTCCCTAAATGTTTAAGTAACTTATATACCATAACGTTTAGAAACATTCCAAAACTATTATTGGAGTATAAATCAGTGTTAATTTCATGTGTTTTAATAAAAATGACATCGCTGGCGCCAAACAACATTTTCTTTTCGCAAGATTCGATAAATAATGTTTTTGATAGAAGAAGTCAACACAGTAATAGGCCGATTGGTAAAACGCTGGACAGTATCTGTGAAGGACAGTAAGTAACGGTACATAATCATCATGATCATGGTGATCATCATCATCATCATCTTCATCATCATCATCATCATCATCATCATCATCATCATCATCATCTCCATTATCATCATTATCAGGTTATTAACTGACGTAAGGTTCATATTTGTATTAACACATTTAAAAGAATCAAGAGAAACCTAAACACTGTAAGATGGCTAAGTTTGTTAATCGTAGTTTTGTCATTTTGAGTCTTTTTGTAAAGTAGTTCCTGGGTCCCTCGTATTTCAACACCTAAGATAACTTTATGAGGTCCATGTCTCCTTTTATTTGGTACCTAGCGTACATAGTGACAGGAGAAAATCATACAAACACAATTTCCTTTTTGCGCTATAGATGCAGCATAAACGACCTACCGACGGTATCGGTGGCGAAGATTGGTGACCGATGGGTTACACACGATAACCGACGATTGTGGGTCTTCCGACAATTATACCGCCTTGGAAAATGTGACACCGTGCCTGTAAATATAAAAGGTAACATTCCATCAACAAAGATGACATCGTGTAACAAAGGAGTTGAAATTCAGGTTCGGGGAGACCCGGGCGGACAATGGCATCTAAAACCGTCACAAAGACCAAACAGCACTGGCACCCACCAAGGGAACCCGAGTGTATATGGACATCATCAACAAGACTTTGCTGACGATGAATATGATGATCCTGACCAGTATGTTTTCGATGATTACAATGATTATTATGAACATGAGTACGATGATTATGAGGATTATTATGAACATGATGATTACGATGATTATGGGGATTATTATGCAAATAACGATTACGAGGATTATTATTAGTTTTTAATAATAAACGATGTTTTGATAAGTAAAGATGTGTCTAACCGATTCGTTCGGTGAACGTTAAAGTGTTTATTAAACGTTGTTTCCATTATTGTGGTGTTGAGGATTATCATGATAAAATTGCACTTATTATAAAATTGTCTTACTAACTGAATTCGAAAATTGAGATGATGTAGTACGAGAATGAAGATTATGCTCTATTTATTTATTCCGCATTACTACGTTTAGTTGAAATTAAAATATCATCGAAGAATATAACGATTGTTCTCAGTAGCTTTGTATTTTATTAGCATTTAAAAAGTTTAACAATTCCTTTTGTATTACATAGTAATGGAAAATAAAATATAGAAAATATAGATGTTTGGTCGTGATTTGTTATCATGAAATAAGGTTGAGTATATACTAGTACGCTACTTGCATACGAAAATTGTTATTTTCATTTAACGCTCACCGTGTATATATTTGGAAGTTATTGGTGATATCGTTTATATAAATCTTTGCCTCTACATATGCATTTCTATATTTATATTTGAACGTTTTGTATCATGTTCATGTAAGCACCAAGTATATTTCAATTACTTGTAAGTAAAGAAGACCCCTAATAAATAGTACTCATTATACTTAGAATGTAAAAGTGAGTATATTTAAAAGTCACACTAAATCTTTAAGGGGTTTTAGTAAAGGCATACAAATTAGACATATTTTTCTCAGAAAACTTCTACCCAGTCGAAAGAACGGGTGTGCGTTATGAAAACAGATAATGCAGTAGTACGGATTTTGTACTCCCTGTGTTTAGGTTAATCAAGTATTTATCACAATGTCTATGACACCAATAAAACAGCAATAGCTACACATATAATATATTCATAACTTTAACATCTGTACCAGTTCTGAATTTGATTTAAAATACAGTATAATGACATAGACGAACTGAAATTTTAGAGTATACATATTCTTTCTTTCTGGTAACAGATATATTCACCATTTTTGAACAATAAACACAATAATCAACTAAAACGAAGTATAAATTCATAGGCATGCACTTATGGATATATTAAGGACTTCAATGCCATCTGCCACAACCCACGCCCCTCCCACATCGACAAGGGATTTCCTACCCCAACTCCGTTATCGAAGTACTTTTTATTCCATGGTTCATTAAGTAACACCGCTTGCTTGATTTTGATAACCTATTTGTTAGTTTAAGAGTTGCAAATGTTTGTAGTCGTTAAGTCGTTTTTGCAATTGCGCCACATCCCGTAAATAAACGTATATTTAACTAAAAACAATAAAAAACACACAGCTAATCATCTAGTTATGTGGTAAATAGAATACAAATTTTCTCTTCATTTAAAAATAAGTCTGAAACAAGTTAAATGGAAAATGCGATATTCCGCCGAGTCTCTTTTCGTATCGTTGTATCCAACTGTTTCAATGAAAACTCAAGTCAGATACTCTACACATGGAAAGAAACACCGACGCAAATGCTTGAATAATTATTAGACAATAACTGTTGTTGCATGCTGACACAATGAAATCAGCGAAATTCGCAGACATGTATTAATTACAGCAATTCTATTTTAAGAAAGTGAAAGTAAAATTAATGTACACATATACATTCATGTAATGTTAAAACGCATGACTGGAGATTATATTTGAACAGGATAAAGACCAAACCGAAAAACTTTAATAAACAATACTCTGATCAAGTAAAATTTTCCACTATGGAAACATTTCAAAAGAAGCAACTCAACCTAAGGTATTAACAATAGGTTCATTTATAAAGGTTAAAACGGATGTCTATATATCATGTATCTTAAAAAATACGACAACTAGATATTGAAAATCAAATTTTGGAAAATCAAACCAGAGGTCGTATGGGTAGATCGAAGGATATCAAACTTTGGACCGTATGAACACATCGTTCAATGTTAACCCACTTAATTAACGATGATGATGATGTCGACGACGACGATGATGATGAATTTTGCAAAAAAACATATAGTTTAACTTTCGTAACAATCGTTTTTCATGCTGTTAACGTCACTAGCATGAATCAAGTACATAGTATCTTCACAGGAAAATTTATCACCGATATAAAAAGGCCCTATTTGTGTTATGCAGCACAGATATGATATTAATTTAGAATGTATATTTGTTTAAAATATGTATTGCATAAGGACATGCAACCGTTTACGAAGGCATTTCGCCAAATTCGACAATTCATTGTAAAACTAAAATCCACGAATTTCTATAAATAGAAAACATCTGGATTTTCCACTGATATTTTGGGGTATCGATATACCTGCATCCTTTAATGCATGTTCATTTCAAAAGCGATATGTGTGATGTTAAACAGAGCAATTTTCTAGTGACGGTTAAAACACAACATGCCAACCAAACAAGATTGTCATTCTAAGATTCGACCAGTTATTTCATCATCATCATCATCTTCACCACCGCTATAACCATATTCATCATCGCATTTGTTATCATTAAAATCGGAAAGGTTAACAGTTTCATGAATATATGGTTCACATTTTAATCATCTATCGCATAACAAGTGAAAACTGATTTTTTTTGCCAGAAATATAAAGCATATAATAAATACATTCATGAACAAGCATTCTGTAAACACCCATTGAGTCTTTTGCAAAACAGTTTCTGAGTCTGTCGTATTTCTACACTGAATAAGCTTATACAGTCAGGATCACAGTTTATTTGGATGCCAGAAAGTCTTGTGACAAGAAGATACCAAAATAGCAATAGTGTTTATACGGATCATCATTATCATCATCATCACCAACATCCCACACCACACACACACTCTCCAAACGTGCCATCTTGCATTCAAATAACGACATTAACAACAACTTCAACACACACGCACACACACAAGCGCGCGCGCACACACACACAAATATCATTAAAATTAACAACAGTTAAGAATTGATTGTTTAAAAATTAGAAACCTTTTTAGCGTTAAAAACCAACATTTAAGAAGCCGAGAATATGTTGCCATTAAACTTCGCGCTGATTTTTGAAGAGCTCTTAAGCGATGAAATATAGAAGTTAGTGATAGTTTTATTTCATTCCACAAGTACAAGTGTTGTTTAAAGATAGATAAGTAATACGTCCATGCATTAGAAATTAGAAACTGATCCCTAATTTTTGATTGAATGACATAAGGTGAATTGAATGGAAAATATAAAAAACAGCATATCTAGTGAATTTATTTTGTGATATGAGAGCTGCCGTTTTTATAATAAGTCCGATGCATTTAATTATTTGTTATTTCTTATAACATTACCTTAATTCCATGTACAAACTTTACAACGCATTCGGGAAGTGGATGCAGAAAAGCTCGATTAATTAAAGCGTAATGTTGATGGTAGCAACAATAGCTAATATTTTACTATACCCGTTAGAAACTGTCGTTGCTTATTGTATTTATTTGTGTTTGATACACTTCAGTTTAAAATAATTTTAAGGCATTTTGGAGGTAAAAAATAGGTTTATTCGATTGTTTATCTGGTCTCTAGGAGTCAAAGTGAAAAGGTAAAAATCTATTATTGCGCGGAGCATCTTTAGATATTTTACTTTCAAGTTTTCGTGGCTATAATAAAAATCTAGTAACAACTGTTATGTTTGCAAAATATTATTTCATAACAATCAATTAAACACATAACAATTATTAATAATAATGAGCACGTTGTAAATTATATTAACAAAAGACCTTCCATCGACTAGAAACTTGAAGTGTCCAAGAAAGCCGAATCGAATTCGACGAATCAGTATTTTTTCGGCAGGTCTTTTCAAAGTTCTTGAAAGTTCCAATTTTTAACTCTTCTGGTAATATTCGCAGTACTTTAGGATCATATAGATATTGAAAAATAGGTATCCAAATTTTCAGACTTCAAACTGCTGTTATAAACTTAAACTAACCATCGGCAATCCTTCGAGACGTTCGGTGATTCATTGCATGCTTCAGGATTTCCTTTGAATAGGCTGTCCAAACTTATGAAACTCGTATACAAATAAATGTTTTGCTATCATGTTCCAGCGTGTGTACTGCAACAAATCGCACACAACTGCTAAAATACATTCACAACGAGGTCACATAAATAATCCAGCAAACGGATTTTCGTCAAGTCCGACATTGGGTGTACGATCGTAAATATTTGAAATATTTTGGCGTCGGATTTAGACCAAATTCGACAAAGGGCCCAGACTAAGCCTTTCCAAATATTTTTCATCCATATTTCAGTTAACAACTGGCCAAATATTCTATTGGGTTTACGATCGTAATTATTTTAGATATATCTTTTCGACGTTCTATCGGCTTCGGATTTCGACCAAAATCGACAAGGGCTAATCTTTCCAAATATTTTTCATCCATATTTCAGTTTACAACTGGCCAAATATTCTATTTTTAGAAATAAATTTATGTTTTATTGCAGAAACTTCTAAAGTGTATTGTTAATTTTAAGTTAAATAACCACTAGTAAATCAATTAAATTGATTCTGTAATCTGGACCATGTCATTTGTAATCTTGGTCACAATCAGTTTGGCTTAGTCAGCAAAACAAAAAATAAAAACACGTCAGGACATTTTTAATTTCCTTTATTTTATCTCTCGTTACAAGAAAAACATACAGATAAGAACATTATTCACAATTAAAACAAACATAATCCAAATTTGTCACGTACTTTAGGAACTGTATATAATATTTAACTTTGTCACAAAGGCATCGAATAATGCTTATGTTTACAATCCAGCCATTATGTTTAATCGTTTCCACAGTCGAATTTGCTAGGGTAATCAGTGGAAGAATATTAAATCAAAGTGTGGTGTTTTATTTTGCGATCCAGAACGTGTTCAGCACATTCCAACCAGAATATGACGTTGATTCAACGTTGTATGTTGGCCGCCGACATTGCTACGTTCCCGGAAGCTACAGGACAAATGATATAATGCCACAAGGCAGCGTATGGGCACTTTTGGTAAACGTTTGCAATTTTTGTTGCTTCTCGAGTAGAGGTATGATCCAAAGCAGGTTTAGTACACAGAAACAAGAACCAAACCAAGGCATTCCCAAAATAAAATTATATATGGATTGCATTTTTTTGAAAGTGCGCAATTGTCAATGCCATACAGTATGGAGTGCACAGTAAATACAAACTCAACCATCGAAATAATATTTTGCTTTTCATTTTTTTTCTCTGATTGATGATTCCTTTAATGAACTGTACTATAAAGAATAGATTGTTCTTAAGTATTTCTTCAAATGTCAAACAGTTAAAGTACTTCTTAGTTTCAACTGTAGCTTAATTAGAAAAAATCTTCTAAAATAAGAAGAGTTTGGCAACGTGCGTGTGCAATATGAAACGTTTTTTAAACCTTCTATTCCAATATAAAGGAATCCTTTGTGATTATTATGTACCTCTAAAGCGAAGCGCCAAATATAAGACAGGTAACTAGAGGGTTGTTAAAATGGACATTCACTGTATAACAGATATGTTTATTTATTAATTACATAAAGAATCAACGTGAATTTGTAACACATGTAATATTTACAGTAAATACAAAAAAATAAGATAAAATAAAATAAAAAATACACCGTCTAAAAATCGATTAAGACATATTTAAAAGCTTACAAAACGTGTTGTTTATATCCACAGTATAACTCGAAATCCATAGCTTTTCTCATGTTTGTCTTAATAAGAGTGTGTTTACAAATCAATAGTTCGTGACATCAGGGTATTACACTATTGCATATCATGTATAATAAAAATAACGTATGTGCTACGACGCCGAATCGCGATTCAATAAGAATATATGTCAAAGTTCTATGAGCATAGCAACATATACCAAACTTTGAAAAGGCACAAAAACAAAGGTATTTCACATGCAAGCCAAGAGAAAAGTAAGAAAAAATTTGTGATAAGTCATTTATCGAAAAGAGCAAACCCGACATTTACCGCCTTGGAACGGTCAGTCGAATTTGCTAGGGTAATCAGTGGAAGAATATTAAATCAAAGTGTGGTGTTTTATTTTGTGATCCAGAACGTCTTCAGCACATTCCAACCAGAATAGGACATTGATTCAACGTTGTATGTTGGCCGCCGACATTGCTACGTTCCCGGAAGCTACAGGACAAATGATATAATGCCACAAGGCAGTGTATGGGCACTTTATCGAAAAGAGCAAACCCGACAGTTACCGCCTTGGAACGGTCAGTCGGCAATATGGACCGACTGGGGTGCTTAAACCGGTTTTCCAGAGCTCTAACTTCGCACTTCTTGACGAGTTTCTCAAATCAAGCAATGAGAAGAAAAACGATCTATTCTAATACAAAATATCCAAGCGCTGATATTTTCTATAATAAGTTATGACGAAAGAAATGACGTCATTGTAACATGTCCACAAAGTGTTTAGAAAAGAATATGGTATTATTTCGATTTGAAAAACTACACAAAAATGATTGACTATAAATGAAATTAACTTTCTGAATGATGAACAAACATGACCAGAGACGAATAAATGGTTGTAGCATCCTGTTCATGTGAAGATGATATTGAAGAACCAAAGTCCAATCAAAGGAAATACAATGTCCATCAAGTCTTCGAAGATTGCTTATACTTAATTTGATTTTCCTTGTGATTTTTAAGCACATCAATATCCGTTCTTTCTTAATACAGTGAATATCGTGAAATTAACGAGATTCATCTTCAGGAAGAACTAAAGAATCGCAGAGGAGAAAACAAATTTAAATTTAAAAGCTGTCAAAAATAAGTGTATCAATATTATTCTTAATATGTAATTTCATTGTCGTATAATCTTTTTATCACGACACACCTGGGACGTGAATATCAATCAAAGTAAAAAGAACACTCTCCACAGAATTGACCTGCAGGTCGTTACTTTCCAAAGCAAAGGTTTCACATTTGCGCAGTTTTCATTCCCGATTTTCGTTTTGCTATCAACTTAAACTACAGAATACTCCCAACCGGTCTTTTTTTAAGTGCAATAGGATCGCTGATAAAGTAATCATTATCCATTTTGTCAATAGCTTACGATGAACAGCTTATCACATGTCATGTTATCGAACACATAGACTATTTACGGTTTAAAAAAAAAAATCTACATTTACATTTTCCGAAAATCTAACAGTTGGTCGTATTTAGGGTCGTTTTATTGACATTATGCTTTATGTTGTCCTTCTCTTGTCGACTATACTCTGTATATGTTTGATTTTAACTGCTGTCTTTTCTCTTGATGACTCAAATGCGACCATATGGGGTTTGACTGAAACCACGTTGAAAGAGCATCAATAAAATTAACGTTTTTATAACATTTATCTTCTATATTATACCGACATTATGAAATAATATAAAACTGATAGCAAATTTGTTAGGAGTTTTCTCCAATAGTTGATATTGAAGTACACAATTACCGACGCCTCCCCCTCTTTTCGAGGACTTTTCCCGGTTCTTGCCAAGATAAAGTTTAAAAGTTTAAAGGTGGTATCCAAAAGTTTGCTTATACCTTAGACATGTAACATCATTTTAACCCTGTTCTAGGTACTTCGTGCAGAACTGCATAAATATATATTTCAGTTAAAGGAAAGGCTGCTTATAACATAAACTCAATTCTTAGACAAAACAAATTGTGAAAAATTTTGCTTTAAACGTGATACAGTGTTTTAAGTACAAAATATATGACTGTGAAGCGTGGCTCTAATGGAAAGTACATTTTTGTATTGACACATGCGGTGTTCCGCTTTAAATTGAACATGGATGTAGGGCTCAAATAAACAGCGTTTCATTTGATTTTTAGGTATCGATAATTTATTTTGTTGCATGAAACAGAAAAAAACAGTCTAGACTATCGGATACCAACTTTAAATAAAATCTACGTTTTGTTGGACCTTCAATAACTGTCTTCAATGCCAGAGTCACAATAGGGCTTCTTACAGTACAATCCATTACGGTTGATGTAAAGCCCAGACTCTTAATGTGGAACTTGTAATAATGTTAACCAATCTTCTGTCTGTGTACACTAGCTTGCATCGTCATCCAATACATACCTCAAAAGCTTGCATCGTCATCCAATACATACTTTAAAAGCTTGCCATCGTAATCCAGTACATACCTCTACAGCTTGCCTACATTATCCAATACAAACTCTAAATCTATTTGCACGATTTTTAAATCGGAGGTCTTGAAGGGGATGGAAATCGGGTCTCTAAATTCATTACCTACTTTTATTTTAATTAAAAATCGCTATTTAAATGTAACTAATCACGTCTAAAATTTAACCCTACAATAGAAGTTTTTGCAGTTTTAACGCAATTCTGGATATCCGATGGCCTTCAGCAATCGTTGAGTTATTTTTTCTTAAATATGACAATTATCAGAAGGTGGTGTGAAAAAAACTCGCAAATGTAAACCAAAAGTAACCTGTTTCAAAAGGCAAACCAGATTTTAACGATAACAAATTATTCTTCAAAAATATACTTAACACTAAATAAACAAATATTACCAGTAGTTAATTGAAGGAAACTTATACTGTAGCAATAAATTTGCGTTTGCATGTTAAAGTAACCCACTGGTAAATGGATTTTGTCTATCACTTTTAATGTCGATCATGAAAAGACCTGGCTCTTGGTAGCACATAATGGAATAATGTTCACATCCTTGCATTTTCTTTTGTTTATACCTTTGTTTATTCCCTATCTAAACATAAATTGTTGTCGTACTCACCTAAAATATGTCATTCTTTAAACACATCAGGAAAAAATTAAAAGGAGTTACAAGAACTATGACATATATTGAACTCTGAACTATCACAGGACAAGGACACAACAATATAAACTTAATATTGACAAAACACTGATATTTGACAATATGAAACAGAGACATGCCTTGGAACTGTCAATTGGCAAAGGGACCGACTAAAGTGAGTTATTTTCTCGCACTTCCTGAAGGATTTCCTCCTAGACAATGTAAATATAATTAAAGCACGTAAGTATTTAATTGAAGACGTTTCACTTTCAATCTTCCTATAAATGCGTACTTAACATCTCATGAAGAACCTACGTACACGTCCCTAATGAGGAAAGTATATCTACCACGTCAATAATCTACTGTAGTCGGAAAAAATCTTCAGTTTGACAAAATACACGATTGTTATACTAATTGCAATGCACTGGATACTGCGACATGGAGGGTGGGGGTGACATAATTAGCGGATTCGTCACTCTGCTGACCCATTACAATCACCTCGTGGGTAAAAGTCCTGGTCTTGACAAAGCCTTAATGTTTGGGGGTGTTACAAAGTCCTGTGGTATTCTGACGGTTCTAGTCAAACACTTGTTTCGGTTCATCAACTATTAATAACAACTAGATGTCGCTATATAAATCATGGCTTTGTCGCCTCAATGCACTTTCAATACAAAAACATAATGAGATATATCTGGACAATCCACGGTCTGTGGACATAACATATAAAGGCATATAGTTCTGTTCGGTACAAAAATATAAAATGCGTATATGTTATAAAATATATTTTTTAATACCACTTTAATTTAGTAAATTATTTATTAAGTTTGTTAATGGTTTCCAGTATTCATTATTTGTTTTTTGGGACATATTTGCATTTGCATTGTGCTGGTCAGTTCTATAATGATCAATTATTTGTTTTTTGAATATATCCACATTGAGTGTTTTAGTTGTTTCTTCTGCTCTAAATATGTAATGTTTTGCTTGCAGAAGAATAAAGTTTACAACATTTTGGTAGTAATTGTTTCCAAATATAATGTCTTTGTTTGACAACTGGATCTTTAAAGTAGGACAATGTGTATTACTTAGTAAGATTAATTCATTCCAAATTCTTTTTACAGTGTCACAATTACAAAAAAGATGAAGGATAGTTTCCTCTTTTTGATGGCACAGGGAGCACTTATTGTTGTCTTTGACATTAATCTTTTTAAGGAGAGTATTTATTCCTAAAATTCTGTGATTTATCTTAATTTGAAACCATTGTAGAAAGGTGTTTTATGGCATTTAAATGGTATATTAAACAGTTTTAAAATGTCACTTTTATTACCACCCAATTCATTCACCCATTTATCTATAGATGATGGTTGCGTGTTTTTTTTTCAACATAGTATCATAAATAAATCTGCATCCTGTTTTGTTTTTTATTAACATTGAAACTGAAAAAGGTAGTAAAGGGTCTAATAATTCCACCCCCCCCAAGGTCTTGAATTCCAATATTTCTTAGGTATTTTTTACAGCCGCTATTATGCTTGTATAATCCAGATAATTTGTTATGCTACTATATTTATTAGTAAATTCTCTAAAGTTTAAGAAAGAGCCATCCTCATTTAAAAGGTCATTTATAGTATAAACATGGTTGTCTAAAAATTTTTGTCTATAGATGAAGTCTCCTCCGATTTTGATATTTTTATTATAAAAGATTTGTTCGCACTTGGCCTCTTTGCTATTACTTGGTGTTATAGAATTTAAAAAGGTGTAAAAAGAGTTGTAAACATCTTTCCAAAAGGGGTTACTTATTAAATGTATTTTTTTAGTTATGTACTCTGCACCGAGCAAATGAATGTTTTTCAAGTGAATGTTTTGGAAACCTTCTATTTGCATACATTTCCTATTATTAAATATCATTTTCCTTATTCAAGAGATACTTAGTGCCTTTATAAAAGTTTTCACATTGATCATTCTCAGCCCTTCCTCCGCATAATCTTAAAAAATCACGTCTCTTTTAATTTTATCTGGTTTTCCATCCCATAGAAAGTCAAAGAATAATTTTTGAATATGTTTAATTATTTCAGTCGGAGGGTTTGGTAAAGATAGGATTAAGTGACTGATTTTTGAAAGTGCGAAGGTTTTAATAACTGTTATCTTACCTAATGGAGTGAGTATTCTTTTAGACCATGTATGAAGTAGCTGTCTAATTTCCTCTATCTTTTTATAATAGTTTAAGGTTGTTATCTTACTAACGTCTTTTGAAAATTTTATACCAAGTAGAACAAATTCTTTGTCCCAGGTCAAATTTGAATCCGGCAGTGGTTTGGCTTCACTATCTTTAAGGCCGGAGAAGGTTGCATAAAATTGTAAAACGTTTAATGCAGACAAGAGAGATACTTCTGTGCCATCAAGAATGAGGGATGTGTCATCAGCATATTGTGAAATTTTATATTCATAGTTATTTATTTTTATTCCTGATATATCATTATTTTGTCGAATCAAAAAAGCTAACACCTCTGCACAGAGGATGAAAATATATGGGGATATAGGGTCACCTTGGCGGCACCCTCTTTCCAGATAGAACCACTCTGAACAGTGCCCATTGATGAGACAGCACGATTCACTATTTTTATAAAAGGTGTTTATCCATTTCCTAAAAAATGGACCAAAGTTAAAGAAATCTAGTGTTTTGTTAATAAAAGACCATGATATAGAGTCGAAGGCCTTTTCAAAATCGATCAAAAGTAGAAGTCCAGGTTTTTTTAAACGTTTCAGCATAGAACATAATATCATAGATCATTCTTGTATTTTCCCCAATATATCTATTTGATATAAATCCAGTTTGATCTTCATTTATAATAAGATGCAATTTTTTTAATCTATTAGCTATAATACAAGATGCTATTTTATAAGAAACGTTTAAAAGGGATATAGGTCTCCAGTTTTTTTAAGAACATTTTATCTTTATTGCCTTTAGGGATGCATGTTATTGCACCTTGTTTTTGGGAAATTGACAGTTCACCTTTCAGTAAGCCATAGTTTAAAGATCTAACAAGAAAAGGGCTAATATCTACCCAAAACATTTTATAAAATTCTACAGTAAAACCAGAAAGGCCAGGACTTTTATTATTTTTCATATTTTTTAAACTATACAGGCATTCTTTTTCACTTAAAGATCCTTCTAAGCTGAATTGTTCTTGGTCTGATAAAATTCGAACTTGTGTCTTATTAATTATTTCATCAAGGTTAATGTCACTTGTTTCTTTAGAGCTATACAGGTTTTTGTATAAGGATTTAACTTCTTCAATTATTTCTTCTTGATTATCAATTACTGCACCATCATTTTTAACAAGTTTGGACATTGATTTTGAAACAAAGTAACCATTTTCCAAATTATAAAAAAAGTTACTACTTTTTTCGCCATTTTCTATCCATTTTGCACGTGATCTAATTTTCACTCCTTCCATTTTTTTCTCGTAATTTTTCCAATTCTGCACGTTTTTCATTTAAGTGTGTATTATTAGTGATGAGCTGCTTTTCCAGAAAGCTTATATCTTTAATTAATTGCTTCTCTTTTTTGTCATCATCTTTCTTTAATCTTGAGCTATATTCTATTGTTTCCTCTCTTATTTCGAAAAGCAACGTTTCAAAAAACAGCTATCATCTATAGTAAACTTAATGTCTTGATTTGTGATCTCACTTATATTTCTGCCTTGAAGTAAGTTTTCTTGACAGTATTGTGTTTTAATAGCATTAATGTTTTGTTTAATTTTTGTTACGTATGTAATGTCTTTTAACAGAGAATTATTCATTTTCCAGTAGGAACATCCCCTTTTGAAGGTTCCAAATTCTAAATGTAGTTTGATCAATAAGTGATCCGTTCTATAGCCGGGTAGTATTTGACAATTTTTTACTTCTATCATAAGAGTGTTAGATATTAAGAAAAAGACCAGTCTAGCTTTTTTATTAGAATTTTTTGAACCATGTAAATTCCTGTTTTTCCACAAACATATCCCTCCAGCAGTCTACTAAATCTAATTCCATAATATTTTTTATCAATGTTTCTCTTGCTTTTGGGTTATTTACATGTAGGTATTCAAAGTAATCTAAATCTGGATTGAGAACTAAGTTAAAATCACCAGCAATAATACATTGAATATCTAATTTTTCAACTATTTTTGTAACATTATTATAAAACTCTGGTTTATCTTTGTTAGGTCCGTAAATATTGCCCAATGCCAATTCTTTCTGATATATTTGACAGTTAAGTATTAACATATTGCCTTCGTCATCACAGTTTTGTGATATTAATTGAAAATCTAATTGTTTGTCAATAAATGTTGCAACTCCTCTTGAACAGCTACTACCATTATTTAAATAAACATTAAAACCAAACTCTATATATATTTGCCTGGTGTCTTCATTTGTAAAGTGAGTATCTTGCAAAAAGTAAATGTGTCCTTTTTTGCTTTTCAAATAATTAAATACATCAATCCTTTTACTTTTGTCTCTAAGACCCTGGGCATTCATGGAGAAGATTACAAATTTATCTGTCATTTAACAGTATGTGGTACTATACTACTGTGCAGAGGTGCTGGCTTAAGATAATATAAGAGCAAGAGAAGCAAACGTACAAGCAGATTTAGAACTGACTCAGTTAATGCTTCTAAGAATGAGGTAACCAGACAAGTTTGATAAGTTTTAGTGTTATGGATTCTATACACCATACTCAAAATAATCAAGTCTCACTACCATTGTGGAGGTTTGACCTGTACCTAATTAAATACATGGACCAATTATAGATGTAATAAAGAAAAAAAACAGGTAAAGACCTCAAATATCATAAGATAATGTACTCAAAATCACTATTTTTTTTATTAAGAAAATTCAAAAGAATTCTTTAACTCATATTTTATTCATATACATGTTATGTATTTTTGTAAAGAATTAAAAACATTTACTCTTTGTCACTTGGGATGGTCTTTATCTGTTATAGAATTTCGATACAGAAACTAACAATAAAAACCCTACCCAAATCTTAAGAAGATAAACAATAAAATACAACATACATAACAAAGATCAGGTATCATGGTGTAACACAAAATCTGCCACAGAACAGTTATCAGGGGCATTTTAAACTAAACCATATTCATATATAATTAATAGTGTTTCAAGTATGCAACAGTTATTTAAAAATAACTAATAGCTTGCATGCTATTTAACTCATTTAATTTTTTGGTTTAGATTTTCACATGAATTGGTACCGTTTTATATATAATAATATGTGCCCGATAAATATGATTACCAAATGGGGTACCCTATTAAATGTTCAGTATTGATTTTCTGTATTCGTGTAAAATAAAAATGCCACTTGTCATGTTTCATAACTTACATGTTTGCAGACATAAAGATGTAATTTGAGCAGGAGGATTAAGTGATCAGAGTTTCGTTGTTATTACGGATGTAAACAGATATCTCGCTGGTTTCCGGTTCAATACCAGTTCAGTGGTACACTGTGGTAGCGTGTTTTACTTGACCGGGCCGGGTCCAAGTGGATCCGTAAACGTGATTGGCTGGTCAAAGTGTATAGCTTGTTCTATTTTTAGATGTATACGCTAACTGGGTTTTTCCGTATAAACAAAACATGTCACTGTAAGCAGATGTAAAGAAAAGAAAGATGTAACACGTATCAGGAGTTATATGACCCTCTTTGTACTTCAGATGGCTTCTTTAAACAACGCGCAGAGCGACATTGATGTCTGTTTGGTGGGTTATCGGGATGATCTTCCCGTTCTTTAGTGAAGCAAAGATCCTCCCCTCATTAGACCATGCGCTGACAATATTTGCAGAACTCGATACGGACTCCAGCAATTTTGCGTTCTTAAAGGTGAGATCTTCTCTAATTATAATAGATTTTCCTTTCAATTTCCGCCGTAGACTAACTGTTTGACGTTTGTGTGTTCTGGCGACGAATTTGCAGATCACAGGTCTATAACCTTCGGGCGAAAGCTTCCCCATTCTGTGGGCTATATCGATATCCCTTTCCTGTATCTCCATCCCAAGATCACCGTTTAGCACTTGGAGGACTTTTTCTATGGTAGTCTGCCACGACTCCCTCCTGTCTGGACCGTGAATTCCATATATTCGTATAGAATTTCTTCAAGTGTATTGCTCCAGATCATTTATTTCCAAAGATTGAAGATGTGATGCGTGACCGAGCTCCCTCATTTTTCCTTTAAGTTTTTTATTTTCTTCCTCCAGACTCAATTTGCTTTGATTTAAATTTTCGACCGCAATTTCTGCATCAAAGAGTTTTCCCTCCAATTCTGTTGTCCTTGTTTCAAGGCTGTTCATAGTTCCTTGTACTTTTTCTAACACTGTGTATACAGTTTTTATTTCTTTTTGTATTTTTGCATTAATGTCTGCTTTTATTTCCTCGAGTTTCTAGTGTTTTCTCTATGTAGTCCTGCGATGCAACTTTATCCAATCTATTTTGTAAATTTTGCAGTATTTCAGTAAGGTCAGTGACTCCTGTCTCTGTTGGTTTAAACATAGTGTCTATTTTTGTCTGTGTTGGATTGCAGCTTGCGGCGCCTGTGGTTTCTTTTGATGCAGTTTTCTTTTGTTTTGGAGTGTCTGATACTTGCTCAAGGCCACTTGAGTCCTGTACCTGTTCATTTTCTAACTCACTATCGTTTCTTGCCTTTCCTTGGCGTTTAGACTTTGTTCCAGTGACAGGCATATTTATTTTTATTATAATTAATCGAGTTTATTTTCTTGGTAGCAGAAACAATATTTATAAATATTTATAAGTAGCTTACTGATCGACTATATCACCAGCAGTCTATTGCACACACGATTGGTCAACGTTAAGTATATTCTACACCTGTGCACCTGAGCACTCCAGCTGTAAACACTGACACTGCTGGGAATATAAAGGCTGTTCGGGTTCGATAAATCTTATCTATTTTAAAAGTGAAGCAATATCCTACCTCCTGGTTGATCCTACCACACTCCTTTTTAATTTCCAAAAGAGACAAAAACACCGATTTGCGAGGAGTAAAGTAGTAATAATATGTCCTATACACAATACAAAATGCGCATAACAAAGCTTTCGGGTTCCCGCGTTGTGTCAACATATAAACAACCGTGAAAAAACGATATTTGTCTTAAATTAACATATTTTATCACTCTCAAACTCTCCACAATGGTAGATGTGTTGTTTAGCAAACCATTCCTTCACAAAAACTACACATTTTCGTTCAGAAAAAATTAGTTATTTAATTTTTTTATCTCCACTATTTACCAACACGTCTACACGCCAATCGTGACCTTGACCTTCCATGTTATAAAATATGATAAATGATTTATGAGGTGTAATTATGTACAACTACCTACATTAACGTTATAGCCTTTGTTGGACCATAATTGTTAATTTTGGCTGTGTAGCGTGTAACACAATCACTGAAATCTTCCTGCTGATGATTCGCATCATAGTGCTACTGTTTTCTTTTTCTTTCTTACCCATCAATTCTACCTCAACTGATACTAATATGTATCAATATCGTTTCTACAAATTCAACAGTCATCGACAGTATTATGTATATTACAATACCCCACCACCACTCCGTACACCAATCCATTTGTTTCACCATTAACCATTTCACCCCTTCATATAAGGCAATAATATAAACATAAACATAAAATATAAATAAACAATAATAACAAAATCGGAACAACAATTTGTTTATATTTTTCATTCTCATTCTGGCCAGTCTTCCTTCTTTTGTAATACTGGACTATAATTGACCAATCATCAACCTTTAATGATGTTGACAATACGCACGTAAACTATTTTTTCTTACGGATACTGTTAGAGCACAACTGAAAATTCCTTTGTTTATTTATCTTTGTTTGCATCAATGATTGAAAGCGCCAGCTTGGCTGACATTATGTTGAATGTAACCGTCACAGGCAAGATGTCTCATTTCTACGGCAGTAGAGTTGTCTTCGGTTGTCAGCGGCACCAAGTGCCAACCCGTCGGTCACCCATGTAACCTTCGATATCGTCGGGAGATTATTGATGAGTCTGAATGAGAACATAATCACTGATAAAACATGGCTAAAACTCACTCCTTTATTTGTATGAGAACAATAGCAGAGCAATTAAACCAACCCTATGCGAAAATAACAAAAGTGTATAGATACACCTACCACTGATTTAAAAGAAAAAAATGGAAATAAGATTAAATTGGAACATGCACGTAAGTCAATACCTGGTATTTGTTTAAAAATGTTACTAAAATGCTTTTTAATAAATTACAAGGTGCAATTATGCCTGCGTTCTCAGTCGCACGGTGGTTTATACTGATGCGTATGATCTTAATCTTCGATTAAAATTTCGATCTTTAAAGAAGGCCTTGTAAAACCTTTAACTTACCATTTATATTCTTTCATGGCTACCATGTTTTGACAATTAATTTTTGATAATGTCTTATTACAGAAGAAAGTATAGCATTCGATCAAAGCATTTTCGGCAGGATTCCTTCCTGGACCAACTCTAATTTCGCTGGACTACAAACTAACTTTTAAAGAGTGTTGACGATAGTTATGGCATATAAACCAACAGTTTGTCTACTCAACTCCCTCAAAGATACATAAAAAACTATGAACTTAAAAAAATCGACATAAATACTAATAAAGCCGTCAGAAAAAATACCGTGTTAAATATATTCATATACTCTTGAAATGTTAGTACTACTACTACTACTAGTACTTATACTAATGCTGCTGCTATTGCTGCTGTTGATTATCACAATAATCATAAATATGATTATTTTTGTTAATTGTTATTATTTATTATTTTTAACGATTACAAACTTGTTCATAATTATGGGTTTAATGAGGATTTATTAATACTTACCCCGTTGATGTCATCCAGAATTCCGTCAATTCCTCAATAATTGATTTATTCTTCTTTGTACCTAAATATCAAAAGTTAAAACTTTGCAAGTTTTTATAGGCGCCATGGGATCAATTTAAATATCCATCTAGTTCTTTTAAATCCAAATTGCCTAAGATAACTTATTGTCTGAAAACCTTGAAGTGATAATGTTCACAGTCCAAATTAATATTGTCAAGATTGCCAGATTGTATCGCAAGCCGCAAGTTTATAGATTAACATTTGAATACACAGTGTACGTCGGATTTACATTGTTGCAGAAATCAGACTATTTGTTTTCATTCTTTAATGCATGTGCAAAACGGATCGTACTTTAAAGGAAAAATATTTGGAATTACCATCGGAATTTCCATTTGAAATGGGAAATTTGTTTTTTGCGCCCAAACCATTCCCGGACAAATTGTCACTTTTCAAATTTGGTAAAGTTATCGATTAACCACATTCCCGATTTGCGTAGTAGAGCAATCTTTGTCATCGATATCGTCGTCTGATTGTATGTTCTGAAACTGTAATGCATGATTAAAATGCAATATTCTTGCTATAACTCTTACGAGCGTCTTTCTCATTCTTATCAGCAGTACCATCGTCATCATTTATATACGTATTTATATAAATATTGTCACGTTGACGACGATAATGATGATGACGATGTTGATGAAACATCAGCATATGTTGTTTGGTCTCATCGACGCCATTTTCTCTTGTTCAAACATCTTTGATGTCGCTGTTATCAGAAGTGTTATTAAACTTCAATTAGACGCTTTCTTCCGGAGAATAGAAAAAAAACGTAAGTAGGACGATTACCCTGACAAATTTCCAATGGAAATTCCAGACATGTGTCTTTTATAGAAAATGAACATTTTTAAAAACATTATAACGTAAAATTTTTACTTCATTTACATTTCTTCTTTACAAAAGAATGTCTGCATTAACATGTATGTTTTTGTAAAATATTGTACTTTCTTTTATTTATGCCTATAATGGCTGACAGTTCAATATGAAGTGTTATACCAGATTTGTTTATAAACTCTTCGCTTTTATTTGGGTACAGGTACAGGTTAATAAGCAAATCATTTGACTGATAGGAAGAATACATATAGAATCAGCGACAAGTTTTACATACACATGCATTATTGACAAAACTTTTTTTAAAAAGTGAAAGTAGAAAAAAATATGAAACAACTCTTCCTCTCTCTCTCTCTCTCTCTCTCTCTCTCTCTCTCTCTCTCTCTCTCTAATTATATATATATATTTTAGGAAAGGTTTTAACATGTCAAAATATTATTGTAACTTTCAAAAGACATAAACTTCGGAATTTCTGTTTAGCCTTAGCTAATAATAGACATAGTGTATTTTTTCTTTGCGATTGTGACAGATACAAGTTTAAAATTTTACTCGTCATGATTACTCCTTATCTGAATACTGTTGGTAAAAAAAATATACATGAACTCGACACAATTTTGTGGATTCTACTTAGTATTTGCATAATTGCAGATACGCGCTTGAATACAGCGTTAATATCTGTATACATGTCAAATCCAAAGAATGGATAAAATACCTATTTTAAATTCAAATTTATGTTTAACAGTTCAATAGTTAATCATATTTTTTCTGAATCTATGTTCAATGAACAGTAAAAAACCATACGGGTCATGACACACAATGTGGAAATTTGGAACGATATCAACAAACTCTTCCGTCAGTAAACACCAACTTTCCATCTCGACATATACTCATTATGCTTGAACATTGACTAAAACAAAACTTATTATTTTTATTTTGATATTACTATTACATGTTTACTTTGTACATAAATCAATCATCTAGAATATATAAGAAAATCAAATCAATATATCGATTCTAATTGGGTTGAATCAATAACTGGATTTGTGTGATTTCGGGTGTGAACAATGTCAAGGAGTGTGAAGTATGTATTTCAGAGACAAAGCAAACTAACGGGACAATCACTGCCTGTAGACATATACAATGTTACAGCATGTATATATACACAATTTAGCGCGTTGAACTTTGTGCTAGATAATAAAGTATGCTTTTAGAAGTATGATAACATACAATAGTCTATTATTTTTATTATCCTAATCTTTTATAATAATTTGGTGGGTAACTTCTAACAGCATTTAACATAATGCAAATATTGATGCACAAAGCCCTGGGCACAACAGATCACTCCATATTATTGCCATTTTATGCCAGGAATATATGCCAAAAGTCTTTGTACAGAAATAACATTATCAAAATATTGTTTAAACACCAATGAGCAAATACCCCTTCACCAAATGCGATTTAATTTATAATTCAATCTAATTGTGCATCATAAAAACAAACATAGTCTTATTTTAAATATAAAATTCTATGGACTAGGCTAGCGCGAGGGCAGTAGATTTTGCTAAATTGCCGTTAGTAAATAAATGTACGCCTCGGGTAACGGTCGTTTGCAATAACAATACTAATGCTGATCGGAACTTTCTGGGATGTGACCGGAAAAGATGAAATTTCTTTAAGAACTTGGGGTGCTACTTTTTACATTTAACGATTAATCTTTTAGATTTCAAACATCAATTGTCGGAAAATTGCTATTACATATACCACACAATTTAATGAAGATTAATTAAGCAAACGGTAAACTTAAATACATTTTTGCCTCGTCTAGTGTATGTTTTTAAAAGCGCCGACTCCTTATTAGCCGAACAGTCGCCACTACCCCAAATAATATGCAGTCGCAGGTTAAAGTCTTGCTCAAATACTGCGTAGAATGAAACATCAACGTCATTGTCGATCAATCTAATATAATCGTATTTATCGAAGTATGAAGCAGTCAGTCATATTCAAGTTTAACATATACTGATTCTGATGAATCAGTGAGTGGTTCCAGACTAATATCTCAGGCTAATCTAATCAACACCAGATTGAAAAGACAAAACGTGCATTTTTATAAAGACAGGTAAAGACATCTAGCCGCAAAATGTAAACCCCCTTCTCTTCTGTAACCTGCATAGAAGAATATGTTCTCATGACTGCTTTCTATAGTTCAGAGCTGTGAAATAATCGTACCATTTAGTCTTTTGATCTTATTAATAGATTTTTGCACTTTGTCGTTAAAACGGTCCAAAAGATCAAAAGGCCAGACACATGGGAATCAGTGCAAGGTCTATATTGACTCAAATACGAAAAAGACAGACCTACAATGATGTATGTTTACAAACTTTTAAGTCATACCCCGGTTGCATCATTTAAAAGGTTCATCAGAAAATTAATGCTGTATGTAATTGATACCTCCTCAAGTGCATTATGTTTAATTCCTGACTTCCGTAAACTTTTAGCAAAGTGTAAACTCTATATATTGCTAGACGGATTTTTCAACTTAAACATAATAGAGTACAAATCGACCGTGAAAAAAAGAAAGTAAAAAAGATGATTTTCTATAAAGAGAGCTCTGTTACCAGGACTAACAGTTGACTAAGAGTTCGTCAATATTGTTCCGACAACTGGATCCTATGGACTTAAGGTGGATTCCGGCTGTTTACCTATGCCACAACATCTTAACCCTGTTCTGGGGATTTTTGAATAATAACGACATACACTTTTACAATATTTTAAGTAAAGCCGGTTACTAACATTACTTCACTTGTTAGACAGTACACATCGTAAAGTACATCGCTTTAAATGTCCTTTATTATTAATTCTATAAAACGCACGATGGGAATTTTAGCTAAAAATAGATATCAACGTCAGTGTTATTCATCCGGATGATCATGTAACCCGATTTCAGAAGTAAATGGTCACGTGGTTTTCTTCATTTAAAAGTTAGCTCATTTAAAAGTTAGCTAACTGTTCAGCAATGGCTCTGATAGGAAATACATTTTTATAAAGACAAGTAAAGACAAGTGGGTTATTATGCTTTACTTTTGACGTGAATTTATGGCATTAATAAACAGCATTTCGCGGGATATTTTCACGTTACAATAAATTGTTTTAGAGAGAAAGAAAATGGTCCAAACTGTCGGACACCTTCTTTAGACAATCCTAGTATCATAGTGTCTCACATAACTTCATTAGATTCATAGCCAGTCAACAATGTAATATAATACATTACAATGGGGTTAATTATTCACTTGCTCATGTTTTATGTTATTTATTTGTTTGCTACTTTCGTTCTTACTTGGTTATATGTTTGTTTGTTTATTTATTTGTTGTTGTTTTTTTTGGATAAATTATTCACTTATTTATTACTTAATAAATTTGATTTATTTTATTTATTCGTTTTGTTTGTGTTATTTTTGTTCATTCAGCCATGCATTAATTAATTCATTCAATTATGCATTCATTTATTTACTCGTTCATTAATCTTTTCATCAATATATTCATTTATGTATGTATTTATTGTTTATATTTTCTATCAACATTTTATTTACATCTATCGTTGTAAAGAAATATATCTTCTTGGTGATTTTAATATCAAGTACTCATATGAACACAGTGTCGACCAATTAGAAAATGCACAAATGGGAAACATGTTTGTTCTAATATAACTTTGGTCAGATGGTTAGTCCAATATGAGTAACTTCTTAAGTTATAGTAATATTGATGATGGTATTTACACAACTCACGCCGATTATATAGTTGAGATTTGCATTTTTGAAAAAACTGATCATTATCCTATTTCTTTCACGAGAAATTTTAAACGATGACATTTAGATAAAGCATAATAGTATTACTGAGATTTTTGATACAGGATTATATTTAAATGACATGTCACAATAAATAAATGCGCGTGAAACGTCTAACAATCCTACCAAAGCACTAAACTATTTGTATATCGTACTAAATACGGCGCCATCAAAACATGCACCGCTTAAAACTAAACGACCAACACGGGAATTTATACCAGGCTGGTTTAATTTTATTATAAAAAGAAGGATTTTAAGGTTCTAAAACTAATCGAAATCTAACAGTAAATCTGATTATAAAGGAGAAGAAAAAATATTTCAATACGGACGTGGAAACAAAACTGATACAAAATATATATGGCGACATCTGAAAACAGAGGACGGCACTGACGAATTTGATTGACTTATGGATGAGCAGTATTGACAACGGAGAACGTGTAGGAAGTATATTTCTTGATATGGCAATAGCATTTGACCCGGGTGAATTTGAAGTTCTACTTTACAAGCTTAAGCTATATAAATTTTAAGACTCTACATTACAATAGTTAAAATCTTATTTGGCTAACAGATTACAAATAGTTAAAATAGAAAAGACGACAGACCCCAGGGATCCAAGAAATTGTTTCCTTTTCGAGATAGCTCGCGCCCAGCTAGCGCTGGAAGCGCTGTTACTAAACTCACTTTTCCCATTATAACCTTATGGATGCACACAATGGGATATATGTATGGGGCTTTTTTGCTTATAAAAGATGCCTGTTTGAAGGCTGTACTTGTTCCTATAGCCCAAATACAGCATCAAAACACGCCAAGCAAACTAGCATGCATCATTTGGATGTCTGCTAATATATCAGATATGAAAACGGTGCTTTTGTGAAACAGCCAATTTTCCGCATTATAAGTCTATGGGAGTAAAGTCGTGTTTGACATCATTTCCTTCTGCTCGATTGCTCAGGACATACATGATGGGCATGCGAAAACTTTCATGAAATTGTTTCCTTTTCGCGAAAGCTCGCGCCTAGCTAGCGCTGGATGCGCTCTTACGCGACACACTTTTCCCATTGTAACCCTATGGGAGCTCACGATGGGCTATATACGCTCGTACTTGTGTTCGGTACAAAAATATAATTTGTGTACATTTAAAAAATATAAATGATTTATAAGGTGTAATTATGTAAAACTATCTTCAACACCCTTATTGCTTTTCTTGCACCATAACTGTTGTTCAAGTTGGATGTGCAGCTTGCAATACTACTACTGAAATTTTCCGGCTGATCATTCGCATTTAAGTGTCACTGTTGTATTTTTTCGATCATGCTAGACATAATTAATAGTACCCATCAATTTGACAACAACAATGTTATGGTATTGACGAAACTCACGCAAACCGTTACAGTACAATGTTACAGTACAGTAAATGTGCACATTTAAAGAATGTTAAATTGTCACTTAGAAATAACGCAATCAAAACTATCGTGATTTCAGTAAGTATCATTGCACCAGATACATCCGAAAGATGATTGTCCCGAGGACGGAATTACCCGAGGAGTTTCGATTGATTGATTGTGTATACTGGTCTGTTGGGATTGGCTGTCATCTTGCCGTGTCTACTTCTTCTCCATATTACTTCCGCGGCTGATCCAAATGCCAATCTATTTATTAAAAAAATGTCAAAGCTCTGAAGTAAGTTATGATGTCTTTAAAAGAAAGCAGTGACGTCATAGGAAACATAATATCCATGTGGTATTTTGAAGAAAGAGAAGAATTTTCTAAAAAAAACTAAGTATAGGATAGAGTCTCTTAAGAAATATCTTAATAGATTCTATCCGACTTAGAAGTCCCCGCCACACTTGTACCTGTTCTACCAAAATGACATGTAATCCGCTTCATAAAACTGTCAATCCAACCGTCAATCGTCTTGACGTGTTCAAACATGACGTCACAAGGGGAGGTGGCAAGCCAGAATGCGTGGTTTGGAGCACATCGATCTATTTTGTTCATTGTAAAATAGAAAATAGAAAACGAATTCTATTGAAATAAATCGCTAAGGAATTTGAATTTTCATAGCTTCTGATTGGCTACAAATGTAGGGCGACTTCTAAGTGGTATGTTTGATTTGACTAGATCTAGGTGGGAGAGGGACAAGAGAAGGGGCTGTGCGCGGAAAAGGGATTTCTTGCTGTTAAATATGGGAAAATATTTGGGAAAGACTTATTGTTGTTAATTGAAGAAGATCATCTAAACGGAAATTTAAAACTTAAAACTGCAGTTAGAAAAAAACGTTAAATCGGAGTAGAAGGAAAATAAAAGACTATGAAAAATGTGAACTAGAGAAATTAAAAAATCGATTTAAAAGAACTACTAGAAGAAACGAAAATACAAATAGAATTAGAATTAGAAAAAAAAATGTCTCAAGAAAAACGGTTACAACAAAAATTATAATAAAAAAGTTTACAACAAAAAATAGAAAGAACAAGTTATAACAAAAATTAAAAGACAGAAGGTTACAAGGAGAATTAGGATAATAGGTTTAAAACAAGAAGAAAAGAGAACAAGAAAGACAATTTCAATTACGCATGAGAGAGTTAGAGAAAGCAAATCAAACACTAGTGCTAATCACTAAAAATTTGATTTAAAAACAACAACATTAGAATTGCTCCACAATTTTAGGAAAAAAGTTATTGATAAATACTTCTTCCATTTTGAAAAAGTTGCTGAGAACTGGTCAAAGGCACCCTGGACTTTACTATCACAAAATGTCTTGTAAATCTATAAAGAGTCACAAGCAGTGAAGCATTGAGCAATGATCTAATTATAGCAAAGTGAAAAGAGCTTATTCTTAAAAACTATGAATATGTATCCGTGTCATATAAGCAAAAGTTAATCGCTGGTGCTCAAGTTGAGAGACAAGAGAAAGCAGCCTATTTGGCTGATGATTATTCGTTAACTCACACGGTCTCTTTTGTTAACAAACTAAGTCAAACACCCACACTTAGTACCTCAATAAGTAATCATTTTTTTTTCAAATCAATCTGCCAATTCCAAGTCAAATACTTTTGGCAAGTTCACTGGCCATACAAGTCAGTTAAATCTTTACAGGCCGAAGCCAGCTATTGGGTAAAGCAATCCCTTATCTTATTGTAATTTGAAATTGCTGTAAGAAAATTAATCGCCTGGTTTCTGACTGTGTTACGACCGGTGTCGCTATATAAGTTTATTTATAAAATGGCACGTTTACTAAACGACGAAATGGTGTAACAGAAAGAACAAGCCAGCAACAAACTAGTACAAACATGTTTTATTTTAATAAACAATTAAATCTGTGGCGTAATAAAACAACAACAAATAAATGAGACAAAATTTCATAAATCAAAATAAATGTTAGCTTACAGTTTGTCCCTTTAGGAGGTGTCCCTTTAATAGTCCAATTAATAATCTAACGTCGAATATTCCTGAAGAGTTAATGGTAGAATGTCCTCGTAGATAAGCACAGTTGAAATAATCCAAAGGTAGAACAATATACAAATGTTTTTTATATAATCCAAATTCAACACTTTAATATTTATGTCACTGTAGAATATAGTAAGTCCACGTAAGTTCCAACACAGAAAGATTTAAGATAGAAGCTGCAAGTATTTCCAAATTATATGTCCAATCTCTAAAGCAAACTTTTTATTTAAACTTCCAAACTACCAAACTTCCAAACTTAACTTTAATTCGGCAAACACGCCCTTATATATACCCAAAGAATTTCCAGAACATTCACGTACCCAGAACATTCTCGAAGACCAGTTAAAAATAAACAATTGAACTTTCAAGCATGATCCTTTTTTTCTAGCAGTTACGCGAATGCTACGTCATCAAAACCACAACGGTAAACAACCCTTAACCTGACTAGCGTAACCTTAAACGCTGGTGTACTACTGTACATAACAGACTGTAAAATTAGAAAGTAAACAACATTATGATGTGTAAGATACTCGGGGCTCACTTGATGACAAGGCATCAACATTCCAATGTCCTGACAAAAAGTTAAGGTCAAAATAATGATCCGGACAATTCTGTCTTGTTCGAAAAGGCTTTACCTGAGAACAAGACTTCACCAGTCCCAAGTGGTTATTTTGAAAGAAATTGTGAAATTATGAGAAAATGGAGACCACCTGCTGTTCCAGCTGATTATGAATAGATGTTTAATATTCAGATTGTTCTTCCCAGGGAATATCAAAATAAAATTCTTAGTTTGGCTCATGAATCATCTTTGTCATGCCACTTGGGCATTTATAAGACTTATTTTCTTTCGTCATGACGTATAGAAAATATCAGCGCATGGACATTTTGTTTTCAAATAGATCGTTTTTCTTTTCGTTGCTTGCATTTAAGAAACTCGTCAGGAAGTGCGAGGTTAGAGCTCTGTAAAACCGGTTTAAGCACCCCAGTCGGTCCATATTGCCGACTGACCGTTCCAAGGCGATAACTGTCGTGATTGCTCTTTTCCTTAAATGACTCATCACAAATTTGTTCTTACTTTTCGCTTGGCTTGCATGTGAAATACCTTTGTTCTGTGCCTTTTCGGAGTTTGGTATATGTTGCAATACTCATAGGACTTTGTCATATATTCTTTTTCATGATCACAACAATGTTACTTGTGCAGTGTGGCGGTCGTAAAAAATCTCCCCGTGCATGTAATCTATGTTGTCATTTAATTCATCCTATAAGGATTGTTATGTGTATTTCCTTTGATGGACATTGAACTTTGGTTCTTCAATTCCATCTTCACGTGAACAGGATGCTACAACCATTTATTCGTCTCTGGTCATGTTTGTTCATGATTTAGAAAGTTAATTTTATTTGTGGTCAACCATTTTTGTGTTGTTTTTCAAATCGAAATACTACCATATTCCTTTTCTGAACACTATGTGGACATTATTTTTCGATGACGTCACTACTTTCGTCATGACGTATAGAAAATATCAGCGCATGGACATTTTGTTTTCAAATAGATCGTTTTTCTTTTCGTTGCTTGCATTTGAGAAACTCGTCAGGAAGTGCGAGGTTAGAGCTCTGTAAAACCGGTTTAAGCACCCCAGTCGGTCGATATTGCCGACTGACCGTTCCAAGGCGGTAACTGTCGTGTTTGCTCTTTTCCTTAAATGACTCATCACAAATTTGTTCTTACTTTTCGCTTGGCTTGCATGTGAAATACCTTTGTTCTGTGCCTTTTCGGAGTTTGGTATATGTTGCAATACTCATAGGACTTTGTCATATATTCTTTTTTATTATAAGACTTAATGGAGAACAACGTGTATACATTGCATTTCATGAAGGTAATAGGTAAATAAGAAAAGGTCTTATCAAAAATTCCACAGATATTTAAATTTTATCTACCAATAGATAAAGGCAAGCAAGGTAAATATAAATGTGACAAAAACACTGAGACGAGACATAACACACATAAAGAAAATCCATCAGTTACCGCCTAAGAACGGTCAGTAGGCAAAAGGGCCGACTGGAGTGCTTAAACCTGGTTTGTGGAACGCTCCAACCTCGCACTTCCTGAAGGTTTTTCTAGCAAACAAACAGTATAAATAACAATATCCCATCAAAGTGAAACAACTAACAGTAATGCCTTTTTACCAATACTTTCTTTAGAGAAGTTTACTATGTGGACTTGTATGGATACGTGTGAAGCTCTATGTTTTCTATTATACAATATTTACAGACAATGCGGTGATACGCTATTTAGACAAGTAATTGGTATTCCAATAGGAACCAACTGTGCACCATTTATTGTCGGTTTGTTTTTTTATACAGCTTTGATGGCGATTCCGTGTTAACTTCATCCTCTCCTAACCAACGCCACATTATATAGGCCTTCAATTCAACTTTACGCTCGTTAATGATATACCTACTATAGAAAATCCTTTCTTTTTTTTCAAATGATCCATCTGATTTACCCTCCAGAACTTACCCTAAGCAAATACCTAACATTTAAATGCAGCATTTCTAGAAATCGAGATCGGTTTTGTCAATGACAACGTCTCTACTAAATTCTGTGACAAGACAAACGATTTCAACTTCAGTAATGGGAATTATCCATACCTTGACAGTGATTCACCTGTTGCTACCTCCTATGGCAGCAAGAGTTTAGCACTAAAGTAGAAGATTTCAGTACTAGGAACCAGTTTATTACTTCAAAGTTGTTACAGCAAGGCTTTCAATTTCACAAAAGGAAGGTGTTTTCAGTATTCTTTCCCCGCGACGATGTTATTGCTTCCATATGTAATATCAGTATAAAACACTTCTGCAGCGAGGCGTAAACCCTCTTGCATTTAATGGAAATATTTTATATAAGATAAAGGAAATTAAGGGTCTTTATAGTTTTGCTTGAAATTCCGGTTGTCTTAAGATGAATGTGTATGTTGTCAACGTGAATTACACTGTTCCGTTTAAGTACTTTGCCCAGTGGATAATGTTGCAGATATGAAATGTTAACCGACACCGTCACTTAATCTTTATTCGTAGTTGTATTTTTGTGTAGAAACTCAGCTTATATGACCTTAATATAACACGCGGAAAGGTCCAACGAGTATTGCAACATATTTTCAAATTTCAAGTACTAAGACTAAGGTTTACTCATGCTGGTTAAATGTAAAAGTGACAAACAGTTTTACATACGTTTTAAAGGGTGAAAGTTTTTTCGTAACTATGCAAAGAATACGATAACTTTCTTTCTGTTTATGAGCTTAGCTCACAGTCGTACAGTTCTTACTTATACTCTTGGATGTCTCCAGACTGTGCTTGTGCATATTATGACTTTCAGCTCGGCTACTGTGCCTTCCATAAGTAATCTGCAATCAAGTAAATACAGGTTAAAATGCAAAGATTTGGCGCTTTTTTATACCAGCAAAACGCCGATGCTAGGCTCCCGTCATTAGGGGATGGCTATTGGCATAGATTTTATCCGCCCACTACACACATTGCCTGGGCGGTGCTTATTCATGGCCAATCTGACCCATCATATGGTGCTACTGTGCTTCAAGTGCCAGACAAGACAGTTTTCAATGTGTCCATTGTTTCTGTATTATCAATAACCTCAAGATGGACACCTCACGCTGTAAGTTATCATAGGTCTTTTTATTTGTCATTCGGTATGATGGTTCTCTTCCTCTCTCTCTTTCTCCTCAATCTCTCTCTGTCTCTCTCTCTTTCCCGTATCCGCCAGTGTCTTTCCCACTCACGCACCTTCCCTTTCCTCTCGATCACTTTCCAACCTCATTTTGTTTTTCATAATTTTAGGCTAAATTTGTATCATACATGTCCTGACCAAAATTCACATAGTACAGTATGAACTGTTGAACTTTGAACTCTGTAACATTCTTCATAGTAGTATTGTAATCCTTTCAGTTATTCATATCGTATTTTGCTTGTCATGTGCCCATGTTTAAACAATGTCTGTCACTTTGATTTTGGGTAAGAGACCTCAAAAGTATACGCAATGCACTTCACGTCCTTACTATCCGCATTCCGTGACACCTGTCTATTAAAAAAGACAAACCGATATCAATTACTAATTTCATTATACAGCGCGAACGTTATAGCTAAAAATAAGTATTTCATAATAAAAGGGCAATTTGCCAATTCAACGATCAAATGGAATATGTATATCCTAAAATATCTATAATTAGCAATAATGTGGATTTTCCATCGAAAACTTGTTAGGTAAATCTATGTCCCTAAATGTTTCAGTAAATTAGATACCGTCACCTGTAGAAACATTCCAAAACTTTTATTGGGGTATAAATCAGTGTCAATTTCAGGTGTTTTTTCATAAAAATGACATCGCTGGCACCAAACAACATTTTCTTTTCGCAAGATTCGATAAATAATGTTTATAAAGTCTTCACAGTAATAGGCCGATTGGTGAAACGCTGGACAGTATCTATGAAGAACGGTAAGTAACGGTAAATAATCATTATGATCATCATGGTGATCATCATTATCCTCCTCATCATCATCATCCTCATTATCATCATCATCAGGTTATTGACTGATGTAATGTTCATATTTGTATTAACACATTTAAAAAAACAAGAGAAACATAAACACTGTAAGATGGCTAAGTTTGTGAATCGTAGTTTTATCATTTCGAGTCTTTTTGTAAAGTAGTTCCTGCGTCCCTCGTATTTCAACACCTAACATAACTTTATGAGGTCACGGTCTCCTTTTATTTGGTACCTAGCGTACATAGTGACAGGAGAAAATCATACAAACACGATTTCTTTTTTGCGCTATAGATGCAGCATATACGACCTTTCGACGGAATCGGTGGTGAAGATTGGTGACCGATGGGTTACACACGATAACCGACGATTGTGGGTCTTCCGACAGTTATACCGCCTTGGAAAATGTGACACCGTGCCTGTAAATATAAAAGGTAACATTCCATCAACAAGGATGACATCGTGTAACAATGGAGTGGATATTCAGGTTCGGGTAGACCCGGGCGGACAATAGCATCTAAAACCGTCACAACGACCAAACAACCCTGGCACCCACCAAGGGAACCCGAGTGTATATGGGCATCATCAACAAGACTTTGCTGACGATGAATCTGATGATCCTGTCCAGTATGTTTTCGATGATTACAATGATTATTATGAACATGAGGAGTACGATGATAATTGGATTCATTTTGAATGTCATGCTGTTAGTAGTTAATAATAAGCGGTGTTTTTACAAGCAAAGGTGTGTCTAAGCGATGGATTCAGTGAGTGTTTAGGTGTTTATTAAACGTTGCTTTCATTATTGTGGTGTTGAGGATTATCATAATAAAACTGCAATAATTATACAAGTGTCAATTGCCAAATCGAATTCGAAAATTGTAATGATCTATGATGAGAATAAAAATTATGCTCCAGTCATTGATTCCGCAATTCTATGTGAAGTTGGAATTAAAATACCATCGAATAATGTAATGATTATGCTCCATGATTTTGTATTTTATTAACACTTTTTGACTTATTTAACAATTAGGTTTGTATTACATAGTAATGAACAATAAAATATAGATGTTTGCTCGTGATTTGTTACCATAAAATAAGATTAAGTATATATTAGCACGCTACTTGCATACGAAAATTATAATTTTCATTTATCTCTCCATATACATTTCTATATTTATATTTTAACGTTTTGTATCATGTCCAAGTAAGCAGCAAGTATGTTTAATTTACTTGTAAGTAAGGACGACCCCTAATAAATAGTCTTTGCATTACACTTAGAATGTAACACTGAACTTATTTAAAAGTCAGACTAAGTTTTTCAGGAGATTCTTTAGTAAAGACATCCAGCGGCGATAATAACCGTTTCAATTGTCTCATTTTTCTTGTTGGATTACAGCAAATGCAAATTAGACATATTTTTCTCCGACAACTTCTACCCAGTCGAAAGAACGGGTGTGCATTATGAAAACAGATAATGCAGTAGTACGGATTTTGTACCCCCTGTGTTTAGGTTAATCAAGTATTTATCACAATGTCTATGACACCAATAAAACAGCAATAGCTACACATATAATATATCCATAACTTCAACATCTGTACGAGTTCTGAATTTTATTTAAAATACAGTATAATGACATACACGAACTGAAATTTTAGAGTATACATATTCTTTCTTTCTGGTAACATATGTATTCACCATTTTTGAACAATAAACACAATAATCAACTTAAACGAAGTATAAATTCATAGGCATCTATTTATGGATATATTACGGACTTCAATGTTATCTGCCTTCACCTACGCCCCTTTCACATCGACAAGGAATTTCCTACCCCAACTCTATCATCGACATATTTTATATTCCATAACTTGGTTCATTAAGTAACATTAAGTTCATTAAGTAACACCGCTTGCTGGGTTTTGATAACTTATTTGTTAGTTTCAGAGTTGCAAATATTTGTAGTCGTTAAGTCGTTTTCGCTATTGCGCCACATCCCGTAAATAAACTTATATTTAACAGAAAAACAATAAAAAACAAACAACTATTTATCTAGTTATGTGATAAATAGAATACAAATTTTCTGTTCATTTAAAAATAAGTCTGAAACAAGTTGAATGAAAAATGGATATTTCGCCGAGTCTCTTTTCGTATCGTGGTATCCAACTGTTTCAATGAAAACAGATACTCTATACATGGAAAGAAACACCGACGCAAATGCTTGAATAATTATTAGACAATAACTGTTGTTGCATGCTGGCACAATGAAATCAGCGAAATTCGCAGACATGTAATTTTTACAGCAATTAGAAAGCAATTAGAAAGTGAAAGTAAAATTAGTGTACACAAATACATTCATGTAATGTTAACATGGCTGGAGATTACATTTGAACAGTATAAAGACCAAACAGAAAAACTTCAATAAACACTACTCTGATCAAATAAAACTTCCAATATAAAAACATTTCAAAAGAAACAACACAACCTAAGATATTAACAATAGGTTCATTTATAAAGGTTAAAACGGATGTCTATATATCATGTATCTTAAAAAATACGACAACTAGATATTGAAAATCAAATTTCGGAAAATTAAACCAGAAGTCATATGGGTAGATCGAATGATGTTAGACTTTGGACTGTATGAACACATTGTCCAATGTTAACCCACTTAATTAACAATACAGGAAAAACAGGTGTGTGGCTGAAATGGCTATGGTTTATTTGACGAGATGAGGAGATATTTTTGGTCGAGCCTTTGAAAAGACAAACATTACTACGCCATCTTAATTAAGTAGGGCCATTTCTGCTACAGACCTATCATACTAGTTGTCGCCTAAATTAAGTCATGGACATTAAAATTGTTGTTAAAATATTTCTTGCTTTCTTTCTCAAATGATGATAATGATTATGATAATGATGATGAAGATGAAGAAATAGGAGATGATGATCATGATGATCATGAGGGTAATGGTGATGATGTGGTGATGATGATGATGATGATGATGATGATGATGATGATGATGATGATGATGATGATGATGATGATGATGACGACGACGACGACGACGACGACGATGATGATGATGTTGATGATTATGATGATGATGATGTTGATGATGATGATGGTGATAATGATGATGACGACGACGACGACGACGACGATGATGTTGATGATGATGATGATGATGATGATGATGATGATGATGATGATGATGATGATGATGATGATGATGATGACGACGACGACGACGACGACGACGACGACGACAATCGTTCTTCATGCTGTTAACGTAACTAGAATAAATCAAGTACATAGTACCTTAATATGAAAATTTATCATCGATACAATAAGGCCCTGTTTGTGTTATGCAGCACAGATAAGATGTTAATTTAGAATTGATTTTTGTTTAAAATATGCATTGCATAAGAACATGCAACCGTTTACAAAAGCATTTCGCCAAATTCGACACTTTATTGTATTACTAAAATCCATGAATTGCTATAAATAGCAAATTTGGAATTTCCACTGATATTGTGGGGTATATCGATATACATGCATCCTTTAATGCATGTACATTTCAAAAGCGATATGTGTGATGTTAAACAGAGCAATATTCTAGTGACGGTTAAAACACAACATGCCAACCAAACAAGATTGTCATTCTAAGATTCGACAAGTTATTTCATCATCATCTTCACCACCGCTATAACCATATTCATCATCGCATTTGTTATCATTAAAAATCGAAAAGGTTAACAGTTTCATGAATATATGGTTCACATTTTAATCATCTATCGCATAACAAGTGAAAACTGATTTTTTTGCAAGAAATATAAAGCATATAATAAATACATTCATGAACAAGCATTCTGTAAACACCCATTGAGTCTTGCAAAACAGTTTCTGAGTCTCTCGTATTTCTACACCGAATAAGATTATACAGTCAAAGCCACAGTTTATTTGGAAACCAGAAAGTCTTGTGACAAGAAGATAACAAAATAGCAGTAGTGTTTATACGGACCATCATCATAATCATCATTATCATCATCATCATGGTCATCATCATTTTCATCAGCAGGATATACATAATTATCATCATCATCATCATCATCATGAAAAGGGTCAATGCCGAATCCAGTCAATTATCGTCCAGTCTTATTAACCAGTCTTTGCTGTAACATGCCAGCTAGGTGCAGCCCTCAACAGAAGAGTCCTAAAAAAAATGATAATTCTGGACTTCAGAAAAGCCTTCGAACTTATTCCACACCAGCGGCTGCTTAGAAAAGGTAACCATTATTGTATAAGAGATCATACTTAAAAAAACACAGTCCATGTCCAAAGCTCATATATTGGTAGCGGTGTACCTAAAATTCTGTTCTTGGTCCATTTCTGTTCTTTCTAACGGCCTCCAAGACTCGTCTTTTTTGGCGAATGGTTGCATCTTATATCGTCAGGTTAAATGGGACCTAGATCATCATCTCCTATAGGAGGATCTGAACTCTTTAGCTTGAAGGCTTCCTGGGGTATGGACTTTCACCCACAGATAAGTAGTATCCTATAAGTATCTTGGACAAAAAACTCCATTTATATCAAACTATACGTTGAAAGGCATCTAACGTTAATACGGACAAACAACCAAATATTTAGGCCTTATTTAATATTTAGGATTTAAACCAAACACTCTCATAGAATCCTTACATCAACAGAATAACTAAGAATAACTTAAAAAGCAAACAACATTACAGCATAACACCAGTAGAGCAACATTTGAAATTATGTAGTAGTGTCTGGAATCCTCACCATTAAACACTCACGTACAAGGCCAAAACGGTCCAAAGCAATCCGGTATGGTTTTCAACTGGAAAGTAGCACAGGCATTGTGTCTGACATGCTACATGAATCTAACTGGAAAGCACTACAATGTCACAGCACAGAACACCAACTCAGCATCCACACAATTAAAGATAATCCATCGATAAGAATATATGACAAAGTCCGATAAGCAATGCAACATATACCAAACTCCGAAAAGGCACAAAACAAAGGTATTTAAAATGCAAGCCAAAGCAAAAGTAAGAACAAATTTGTGATGAGTCATTTAACAAAAATAGCAAACCCGACAGTTACCGCCGTGGAACGGTCAGTCGGCAATATGAACCGACTGGGGTGCTTAAACCGGTTTTACAGAGCTCTAACCTCGCACTTTCTGCCGAGTTCCTCAAATGCAAGCAATGAGAAGAAAAACGATCCATTTGAATACAAAATGTCCAAGCGCTGATATATGACGAAAGTAGTGACGTCATTGAAAAATAGTGTCCACATAGTGATTAGAAAAGAATATGGGTTGAAAAACTACACAAAAATGGTTGACTATAAATGAAATTAACTTTCTGAATCATGAACAAACATGACCAGAGACGAATAAATGGTTGTAGCATCCTGTTCATGTAAAGATGGAATTGAAGAACCAAAGTCCAATGTCCATCAAAGGAAATACACGTAACAATCCTTATAGGATGAATTTAATGACAACATTGATTACATGCACGGGGAGATTTTTTATGACCGTCACACTGCACAAGTAACATTGTTGTGATCATGAATAAGAATATATGACAAAGTCCTATGAGCAATGCAACTTATACCAAACTCCGATAAGGCACAAAACGCAGACAACAACAACAACACACACGCACACACACACACACGCGCGCACGCAAGCACGCACGCACGCGCAGGCACACACACAAATATTATTAAAATTAACAACAGTTAAGAATTAATTGTTGAAAAATGAAAAACCTTTGTAAGCGTTCAAAACCATCATTAAAGAAGCCGAGAATATGTTATGTTACCATTAAACTTCGCGCTGATTTTACGAGCTCATAAGCGATTAAATATAGAAGTTAGTGCTAGTTTTATTTCATTCCACAAGTACACCGGTGTTGTTTAAAGATAACTAAAAATTGCATTAGGAATTAGAAACTGATCCACTCATTTTTGATCGAATGACATAATTTGAATTGAATGGAAAATATAAAAAAACAGCATATCTCGTGAATTCATTTTGTGATATGAGAGCTGCCATTTTTAAATAGTTATTTGTTATTTCTTACAACATTACTTTAATTCCATGTACAAAGTTTACAATGCATTCGGGAACTGGAAGCGGAAATGCTCGATTGATTAAAGCGTAATGCTGATGGTAGCAACAATAGCTAAGATTTTACTGTACACATTAGAAACGGTCGTTGCTTATTGCATTTATTTGTGTTTGATGCAATGTCTGTACACTTCTGTTTAAAATAATTTCAAGTTTTAGAGGCAAAAAACTAGGTTTATTCGATTATTTATCTGGTCTCTGGGAGGCAAAGCGGAAAGGTAAAAATCTATTATTGCGCGAACCATCTTTAGATATTTTACTTTCACGTTTTCGTAGATATTATAAAAATCTAGTAACAATTGTTTCATTTGCAAAATAGTATTTTATATAAATAAATAACACATAACAATGCATTTTCATAATAATGAGCACGTTGCATTTCATTTTAACAAAAAACTTTCCATCGACTAGAACCTTGAAGTGTCCCAGAACGCCAAATTCGACGAGTCGGTTTCTTCCGGCAGGTCTTTTCAAAGTTCTTAGAAGTACCAAGTTTTAACACTTCTGGGAACATTCGCGGTACTTAAAGATCATATAGAGATTGAAATATACGTATCCAAATTTTCAGACTTCAAACTGCTGTTATAAACTTAAAATAACAATCGGCAGACATTCGGGACGTTCGGTTATCCATTGCATGCGTCAGAATTTCCTATGAATAGGCTTTCCTTGAAGGTAGCTGAATCGATCTCATTATCAAACCGAAGATACCAAACTTACGAATCTCGTATACAAATAGAAGGTATACTATCATGTTCCAGCGTTTATACTGCAACAAAGCTGCTAAAATACATACACAACGAGGTCACATAAATAACCCAGCAAAAAGATTTTTGTCAAAGTCCGACGTTGGGTTTACGATCGTAAATATTTTAAATATATTTTTTCGACGTTCTATCGGCGTCGGATTTCGACAAAAATCGACCAGGGCTAAACCTTTCCAAATATTGTTCATCCAGATTTCAGTTTACAACTGGCCAAATATTCTATTTTTAGAATTAAATTTATGTTATATTGCAGAAACTTCTAAAGTGTATTGTTAATTTTAAGTTAAATAACCACTAGTAAAACAATTAAATTAATTCTGTAACCTGGACCATGTCATTTGTTATCTTGGTCACAATCAGTTTGGCTTAGTCAGCAAAACAAAAAAATAAAAACACGTCAGGGCAATTTTAATTTCCTTTATTTTATCTCACGCTATCATAATAATAATAAACAGATAAGAACATTAATCACAATTAAAACAAATATAATCCAAATATGTCACGTACTTTCGGAACTGTATATAATATTTAATTTTGTCACAAAGGCACCGAATTATGTGTTTTTTAACAATCCAGGCATTATGTTTAATCGTTTCCACAGTCGAATTTTCTAGGCTTATCAGAGGAAGAACATTAAACCAAAGTGTAGTGCTTTATTTTGTGATCCAGAACGTGTTCAGCACATTCCAACCAGAATATGTCGTTGATTTAACGTTGTTTGTTGGCCGCCGACATTGCTACGTTCCCGGAAGCTACAGGACAAATGATATAATGCCACAAAGCAGCGTATGGGCGCTATTAAATACCTTTTGCAATATTTGTTGTTTCTCGAGTAGAGGTATGAGCCAAAACATGTCTAGTATACAGAAACAAGAACCAAACCAAGACATTCCCAAAATCAAATTATATACAGATTGCATTTTTTAAAAGTGCGCAATTGTCAATGCCATACAGTAGTACAAAATAAATACAAAAACAATCATCGAAATAAAATTTTTGCTTCCTATAATGATCTATGATATTAAGAATATGGTTTTTCTTAAGTAATCATTCAAAAGTCAAATATTTAACTTCTTAGTTTCAACTGTAGCATATGTTAGAAAACTCTTTTTAAATAAGAAGAAGCAATGTGCGTGTGCAAATATAAAACTTTTTTTAAACCTTCTATTCCAAACTAAAGGATTCCTTTGTGATTATTATGTACCTCTTAAGCGAAGCGCCAAACATAAGACAGGTAACTAGAGGGTTGTTAAATGGACGTTCAGAATCAGCGTGGATTTGTAACACATGTATTATTTACAATAAATATATTTTTAGAAAATGAAAGTAAACAACATAAATCTACAAATGTGTCAATAAAACAGTCATGTAACATTTACATTTTCCGAAAATCTAACAAGTTGTCGTGTGTTGGGTCGTTTTAATGACATTATGATATACATGTATCTCCTTCCCCTGTCGACTATACTCTCGGGTATATGTTTGATTGTAATTGATATCTTTTCTCTTGTTTCCAAGGCGGAAACAGTCGGGTTTTCTCTTTTCCTTAAATGACTCATCACACATTTGTTCTTACTTTTCGCTTGGCTTGCATGTGAAATACCTTTGTTCTGTGCCTTTTCGGAGTTTGGTATATGTTGCAATACTCATAGGACTTTGTCATATATTCTTTTTCAAATGTGACCATATGGGGTTTGACCGAAACCACTTTGAAAGAGCAACAATAAAATTATTTTTTTATAAGATTTATCTTCTATATTATACCGGCATTATAAAATAATGTAAAACTGATAGAAATTTTGTTAGGAGTTTTCTCCAATAGTTGATATTAAAGTACAAAATTACCGACCTCTCCCCCTCCTTTCGCGGACTTTTCCCGGTTCTTGCCAAGAAAAAGTTTAAAAGTTTAAAGGTGGTATCCAAAAGTTTGGTTATACCTTAGACATGTAACATCATTTTAACCCTGTTCTAGGTAATTCGTGCAGAACTACATAATTTTATATTTCAGTTAAAGTAAAAGCTGCTTATAACATTACCTCAATTTTTAGACAAAACAAATTGTGAAAAATATTGCTTTAAACGTGACAAAGTGTTTTAAGTACAAAATATATGACAGTGCAGCGTGGCTCGGATGGAAAGTACATTTTTGTTCTGACACGTGCGGTGTTCCGCTTTAAATTGAACATGAATATAGGGCACCAATAGACAGCATTTCATTTGATTTTCTTAGGTAACAATAATTTATTTGGTTGCATGAGACAGAAAAAAAACAGTCTAGACTATCGGATACCAACTTTAAATAAAATCTACGTTAAGTTGGACATTCAATCACTGTCTTCAATGCCAGAGTCACAATAGGGCTTCTTACAGTACAATCCATTACGGTCGATGTAAAGCCCAGACTCATAATGTGGAACTTAATGTTATATTAATGTTAACCAATCTTTTGTCTGTGTACACAAGCTTGCATACCTCAAAAGCTTGCCGTCGTAATCTAATACATACCTCTAAATCTATTTGCACGATTTTCAAATCGGAGGTCTTGAAGAGGATTGAAATCGGGCCTCTAAATTCATTACCTACTTTCATTTTAATTGAAAATCGCTATTTAAATGTAACTAATCACGTCTAAAATTTAACCCTACAATAGAAGTTTTTGCAGTTTTAACGGAGATCCAGATTTTAACAATGACAAATTATTCTTAAAAAATACACTTAACACTTAATTAAACAAATATTACCAGTAGTTAATTGAAGGAAACTTATACCGTAGCAATAAATTTGCGTTTGCATGTTTACGAGACCCACGGGTAAATGGAAGTATGAACAACTAGATGTAGCTATATAAATCTTGGCTGTGTCGCCTCAATATACTTCCAATACAAAAACATAATAAGATATAATTGGACAATCCACGGTCTGTGGACATAACATATTAAGGCATATAGTTCTGTTCGGTACAAAAATATATAACGCGTACATGTTATAAAATATGATAAATGATTTATGAGGTGTAATTACGTACAACTTTCTACATCAACGTTATTGCCTTTGTTGTACCATAATTGTTTATTTTAGATGTGCAGGGTGTAACACAATCACTGAAATGTTCCTGCTGATGATTCGCATCATAGTGTCACTGTTTTCTTTGTTTATACTCATCAATCCTACCTCAATTCAATTATCACTATCGTTTCTTGTAATTCAGCAGCCATCGACAATATTGTGTATATTATAATACCCCAACACCACACCTCCACATACGAATCCATCTTGTTCAAGACAAACCACTTCATCCCAATATAATAATAATACAACAATCCAATAATACAAACAAAAACATAAAATATAACAAACAAAAACAACACGAACACTATCAGTTTCTTTAAAGTGTCCATTCTCAATCTGATCAAAGTCGCTTTTCTTTCGTAAAACTGGGCTCTAATTGACCAATCAACACCATGTTATGATATTGACGAACATCACGCAAACTGTCTTCCAAACGGATTGTATGTAACAGTACAACCGAAAAGTCCGCTGTTCAATAATTTTTGTATCTGTATGCGTCAATTATTTAATGTGCCAGTTTGACTGACATAATGTTGTATGTAACTGTCACTAACAAGATGTCACATTTGCCAAGGCAGTAGAGTTGTCAGCGGTTAACAGCGGCACCAAGTTCCAACCAATCGGTCACCCAGTGTAACCTCCGATATCGTCGGGAGATTGTTTATGTGCCTGAAGGAGAACAAAATCCCTGATACAACATGGTTAAAACGAATCACCTTTATTTGTATGAAAACAAACAGTACACTGACTGAAATAACTTCATGCAAAAATATAATTGTATAGATACCACTAGATTAGAAATAATGGGGAACATGATTTAATTGGAACTTATGCATAGTGTATGCACGTAAATCAATAGCTGGTATTCGTTCGAAGAATCTCACTTAACAAATACTTCTTAGTGAATAACATGGCGCAATTATGTCTGCGTTCTCAGTCGCACATTAGTTTATTAGTTTAGTAAACAGTACTGATGCCTGTGAACTTAGCGGCTGTAAGTTTGATACTTGGTGAAGGCATTTTTTGACTTTAAAGTAAACATTTTCACAATGTATTCTTGTAAGGTTACCAGGCTTTTCATGAGTATTCTTTGCTGATGCCTAATCACAGAAGGTGCAGCCTTCGATCTGAACATTTTTCTGCACCCACACCTATTTCGAGAGACAACACACTCCTTTTAAAAGTGTGTGTGACAATGGTAATGGCATATATAATAACAGTTTGTCTTCTCACACCCTTAAAAGTAAATAATAAACCTATAATGTTTAAACCTAACAAATTAGACTTAATTCTAATAAAAACAAAGAAAAAGAATACTTCGTTGAAAATATGCATGCTTTTAGAATGCTAATAATAATAACAATAACAATAATAATAATAAAAATGATGATGATGATAATGATGATGTTTATTTATTATTTTTATTAATTGATATAATTTGTTATTTTAAAATGATAACAATGTTGTTGATTATATTGGTGGTAAAGATGGTTCATTAATACCTCGTGTATGTCATCTAGAATTTTGTAAATCCGTTGGCATATTTTCTAAACTCCTCTGTCGAATATTTTAATATAATGTGTAAAAAAGCACGCTTTTGTCGGCTTAATCGAATCAATCTAAATATACATCTAGCCCTTTGTATACACCCAAATTGTTAAAAATAACTCATTGTTTTTTTTTGGAGTGCCACGTTAAATCCATTAACACCTCTAAATTGAATTGATTTATATTTGAATATATTGAACTGCTTTAGCTATTTTACCAGTGAGCTGTCAGACCAGTCAGTGTGTAGTCTTAGCATACTTCTTATTTCCATTTGACACATGCGCACAACGGGTCGTGCTTTAAAAAGAAAATATTAGGCATTACCGTCGGAATTTCCATTTCCATTGGAGATGGGAAGTTTGTTAATCTTATCGCCCCACCAATTCCCGGTTACACCACCACCACCATCATCATCATCATCATCATCATCATCATCATCATCATCATCATCATCATCATTCAATATCATCATCATCATCATCGCCATCTTCTTCCTTAGGACATTGCAGCATCCTCACCATATATATTAATATTAATATTAGCATTTCATGTTGACTATGATGATGACGAAGTTGATGATGACGATTATGATAACGGTGATGATGATAAGGACGATGATGATAAATCTGTTTTTGCTTCTGACGACTATTTCGGTGGAAAACACATTATTTTAAGATATTGGGACAATAAATATGTCTTGTGTCATGGACGGCATAGGTTTGTTTTTGTTTTTTGAAATACATTGCAGGGACCATTTATGATCATCAAGGTAACGCCCAGCTGTTTTGGTGGAGGACGATCAAGACATATGTCTGAGTAGAAACACCGGCGCACCGTCAGTAAGCTGGAAGACTTTCCCACATTAAGTCCTTCACCCCGAAAGGGACTCGAAGCGACGCGGTCTGTGGCTTAGCAGTCAGAGGAGTTACAAATCAGCGACTCTACCACCACGCCACGGGCACCCCACTTGACGGCGTTATCTTCTTGTTCAAATATTTTTGATATCACAATTATCATTAATTCTACTGACCTTCAATTGGGCAATATGTCTGGAGCGCGGAAACAACGTTGGTCTGATGCCAACCATAATAAATTTCCAATGGAAATTCCAGATCTCTGCTTTTTATAGAAATCTATTTTTCAAACCATTATGACGTAAACTTCCTAGTTTTAATTACATATTTTAAACAAAGGAAACAAACTAAACAAAAACGTTTATTTTGTGAAATATTGTGCTATTGTTTATTTCACTGTTTGCCTAAATAGTAATTTCTTATGATTATTCTTCAGTAATGACGATATAGGCCATTAAACGATCATTGGCTTATAGAGAGAATACATATAGAATCAGTGACAATATGTCCATACACATGTATGTCACAATACAATATTTTCAGAAATCGAAAGTAAAAAAGTACATGAACAAATGTATTTATGTGGTATAATACCAGGCGCGTATGAAGGGCTTGATAAAGCAGACTTAGTTGTCTCACTTTGATGGGATATTTTTATTTGCACTGTTTGTTTGATAGAAAATATTTCAGGAAGTGCGAGGCTGCAGCGCTTCACAAACCAGATTTAAGCACCCCAGTCGGTCCTTCTGCCGACTGACCGTTCCAAGGCGGTAACTGCTGGTTTTTCTTATTGTGTGTTATTTCTCGACTCTGTGTTTTTTGTCACATTAACATTTACTCTGTTTGCCTTTGTCTAGAGGTAGTTTAGATTTAGATGTCTATGGAAATTTTGGACCTTTTCTTATTTACCTATTGCCAAGGAAGAGAGGGTCTTGGGGAGCTGGGGCCTTAGCGTATCAAGGATATGGCTCTGGTTGAGCCTGGTGACAGGGTTAAATTTGAAGTAGAGACTTGGAAGTTGGGGCAACAATACGCCATTTTCGCTGCAAATTTACAAGGTATCTGTCAACATTATATGCACATATCTTGACAATTTTGACAATGTAGGTTGGAGGCTTGGCGAGGTATACATATGTTGATGAATTTGATACGGTCAGTAGGAATGTTGATGGGTAACATACTGGAAATAATTCTAGAGTCAACTTTGCTGGTGTCCCAAAGTTGCGGGGAAAATATCAAAAAATATAGCTCGCCGTATCATTGCAGTGAACTGCTCCACTTCTGTGCAATATCTTTTATAGGCATAGTGGTCTAAAAGGATATTTGGATGAAATTAAAACTGCTCAACTGAAACTCAGGACAGGGAGAGTATCCCCCAAAAGCTGGAAGAGCCTTATTCCTCGAGGAAGTTGCAAACATTCAGACAAAAAAGGGGGAAATAGTTGCTGTTACGTTGATAGATGACTTTAAATTGTTATGCTGCAAAGGAAAGAGATTGAAAGCGCATGGTAAGATGATGTTTATAATGCAATTAAGAAAAAATGTTGTAAATAGATACCTTCTAAAAAGAACATCAAAGAGGCAGCCGCCAAAGTATGACACTTGATCTATTAGGAATTATTGGTATTCTGGCAAACTTGAACATCACCTTTGATTTATTAAACATATATAGTATGGACAAAATGAAATGAAAGTGTTGTATTGTAGGTTGACAGTGTTGACGTGTTTGGAACAAAAAAACATTGACCAAGCCCACTTACCAAGATGATCGTTCAAAGAGGGGGCCATCTTGGAATTTTTAATTTCTTAAAACGCTCATCGATGCCAGCTGGGCATTATTCAGATTTTTTATCTGAAACATGTCTTCTTTCAGAATCAGTAAGTCATATTGTTCTGATCACTGCACCCTCAAATTTAGCAATCATTATATCATAATTTCCGAAGTACAATTATGAGATTCATAGCCAGCTTACAATACAAGCCAATGCTATACATGTACAATGCATTTTTTCTGCAATAGGCTTCGATATTTATTCATGCATTTATGTTTTTATTTTTTGGTTTGTTTGTCGACTTCTTGATTTCTTTCTTTGTTTTTATGTTTGTTTATTTGTTTATTTTTGGTTGTGTCATTGTTATTAGTTTATCTGTAAATTTGTTTATTTACTTAGTATTTTATTTTTTCATATGATTAATTTGATAATTAATTGTTTGTTGCTTGTTTCTCCATGCAGCCATGACTTATTTCTTGCTTTTAATCATGCATTAATTTACGCATTCAAACATGCACTTCTTCTTTTACTTATTTATTAATTGATTTATCCGTTTATATATTTATGCTTTACTTTTATATTCTTATAATAATTTAAATATACGAATTAACACTCATCGTTGTATAGTATTGTTAACATAAATCAAACTAGGTATCTATTCTACAGATCCAAACTGTTAAATGTATTATATGTTAAAACTGTTTTATCTACCTACGAGCTATTTGTATGTATGAAGGAAGAAAAGATATTGAAATAAGAAATTGAATTAACAAGATTATAAGTTAACATGTGAGGTAATTGAAAGATATTAGTACTTAATTAATTTCAATGATTAAAGCACAATTTACGCAGAAAAAAAGCTATTCCAGTGATAACATAAATACACTAAACAACACTATACTCCTCCATCTCATACCCCTATCATCCACATAATAATCTTGATCACCCTCCTCGTAATTCCCCTTCTCCTCGTCCTCTTCCTCACAGTCCTAATCATAATCCTTCTCATCATCATCATTATCATCAACATCATAATCTTCTTCCTCCTTATCATTATAATCATCATCATCATAATTCTCCTCCTCATCATCAAATGTCTCCTCCTCCACATAATCATCTTGATCCTCATCCTCATCTTAAACCCCGTCCTTATCATCATCAGCATCAGCATCCTCATGCTCATCATAGTCTTCCTCGTCTTCGTCATAATCCCCCTCCTCCTCATAACCCCCCTCATCTACATAATATCAACAAAATACTCTTGATTATCATTCTCTTCGTAATCCCCCTTCTCTTCCTCCTCTTCCTCACAATCCTAATCATAATCCTTCTCATTATGCTCCTCCTCCTCATCCTAAGCATCCTCCTCCTCCTCATCATCAAAGCCCTCCTCCTCATCATCATTTTAAGCCTCCTCCTCCACATAATCATCTTGATCCTTATCCTCATCATAATCCCTCTCCTTGTCCTTATCATCATCAGCTCACACCGCTTTATAACCGCATACACAATCGTGACAGATGTATGTTTTCATATTATTGCCCTTATGAAGTTTGTAAAAAGAGCCTGAAGCCAGATCCTATCGGATGTTTGCTTTGCATAAAAAAAGATAGTGTACTGTCTTGTTATCTCTTGTACAGGATTGATTTTCCTACCATGAATCAGGTCATCAGGCAATATATTTATTTAAACCTCCTTGCTTGCGGTTGAAATTTCCTCCATATATATAAAAGGCTTGATACCCCACACCCTACTTTTGCAGACGGACATTAATACATCCAGACATAACCTAATTGTTTACTTATAATTGTTTTACAAGAAATTTAGTAACTTTAGACTTATGATTAGCGAATTCGCTCATAAGATGTTTTTGTTACATCGCATCGACACAAGTAGGATAACGTTGGCGACGTCTATCTTATTATTTTTGGAGGAAGAGCTCAGCCATTTGTCTTGGTGCAACCACTGGCGCACCGCAGGTCAGGTGGAAGATCTTCTCACATAACAGTTCTCCCTCCAAATAAGACATTTAGAAGGGTTATCAGGGATCCGGTTACCTAGAAATGAAGGAATATGAATTTATTGAAGCAACACCGCAGTTGGAAGTTGTATATTTTGCATGTATCCCATGTTTGCTAATCTAATCAGTTAGGAAAATAACCCAAACGGACCAACCGATGCAAACACAATATAGAATGTTGTAACCTTTTACAAATAGCAACGTAACATGCGGCATATAGGGAAGACCTCGTTAGATAAATTAAAAATATATCGTTATTACACATATTACCCGACATATCCATTAACAGGAAAATATCTGACACAATATGTTTGACATAATCTCTGAAGGATTAACAAAATGTCCAATATATATTCTAATATTTATGAATTAAAATGAGTGCCTTATAATTACAGTCCTCATTCACATGTTATCTGCTTTTGTTTCTGCTGGCCATTATTCCTTGTATATTTTTATGATTTCATGATTAAAAGTCTTTTTAAGGCGTGTTTACTGGTGGTATTTTATCAAGCTGGTAATTGGTATGCCTGTGATGTTATAGAAAACCATACACAACAATAAATGCCATTCTGTTTGTGTATCTATTTACGTGACGTTTAACTTTAGAACATGTATTAGAGATCGTTAGCTATTATGTATAGAGATATTTTAAACTGTGATTAAATGGTAAATCTTATGCATTAAAAACAATTTAATGACAATATATTATCCATTATTCTACTAGATAAAATATACCTACGTTGTTATTGTAGAGGGACATGTTGTTTTGTTTTTGGCTAGTCATCTGTTTCCATTATGCATATGTTAACAGACGAAGAGCCAAAAACAAAACAGCATGTATATATATATATATATATATATATATATATATATATATATATATATATATATATATATATATATATATATATATATATATATATAGTAGTGTCTACTTTAAGCTGCGTCATACCGGTTAATTTTAAATCATATACTGTCTATTTAAACGGAAGGAAAAAATAATCTGTATTTGTCATTATGGAATCCTTTGACAGTTTGAAGACAAACCCCATTTTTGTCATACCATGAAGTCAATTTAAATATTTATTTATTACTCTTTTTGGAAAAAAATATTTTTATGTTTTGTACGTGAAGCATAGTATGTGGTTCCTCTGTGTTACTTTAAATGCGATAAGATCGTCTACATATTTTTTCTTATATTTTTCACTTATTCTGTCGGCATTTTTATTGATTACGAGACGTTCTGTTACTATGTTTGTATTTAAATAGCTTTCGAATAGGGTTACCGAACCCCAACTAATGTCAACTTAATTGTCAAGCTGAATTAGAAGCTTTTACATTTGTTTAACATTCTAACTACAGAACAAAATATTATGAGTAGATGCTGGGGGTTGGGGATTTCGTTCACAACATCATAACCGCATACTTTACATCTTTGTTTAATGAATCAATAATACACAAAAACTTGTTGTGAACTGTTGCCCGGTCAATAGAATGAACTTTTACTCTCTCACGTCATCGTGTCTTTGATGACGCTATTGTTTGGTTGATGTTTCATTAATATCTAAAACTAATACACGTTGGGATTAAAATCATTCTTTTTTTTGCCCATGTAATTTTACCGAAAGAAAATATAGTTGAATCGGTACGGAAACATTTGTTTTAAGAATTGTTGTGGAACATGCTCTTTGGTAAATAAAAACTAACTTTCTCCGTGTTCAACAATAACATTTTATTAAAACTACTGTAACAAATATGGGATCAAAAATATATAACAATTCCTTGGCAAGAATAATAATAATGAAGAATATGTACATATGGAATACATAGGAATATGAATAAGGTGAATATAAACAGGCTTAAAATCGATAGGAACATATTATGATATGTATATAATACTTGGTTTTAATTGTCTTAATCTGATCCCATGATATCTCTGTAGTTATACAACTTTCTTACGTCTCCGGACACACTTTTTCATTTACTATTTATACTTATTTTATTTCTATCTTTCATATCTAATTCTATGCATCCAAGATTAATTCCTCAAAGTGCTGAGCCAAATCGTCTTCATCACTTTCATTTTCACTGTCCGTTGAGCTTTCTGAACTTGTTGCTGTCTCCTCGGCTATTTCATTGTACCCATCACTTCCATCCGGAAATCGTTGATACCATTTGCCACCCGGGTTTCCCCGAACTTCAACGGAGACCCCTTTGTTTGTTGAAGTCATTTTGTTAGTTTCGCAATAAGAAACTTCCTCCACAGGTATTTTATCGCACTTGCCCAGTCGTTCAAGATGACGGAACACCCAAAGTCGTCTATTGTCCCACGTGACCCAACGGTCGTCTATCTTCTTGACAGTAATAACCGGGATATCCATAATGTCCGTTCTAAACAGAAAAAAAATACAATGAGGAGGGTTAAGCGACCATTGCCTTTAAGAGCATTTAGCGTTGTGCGGAATAAAAAAAATATTCTTTATTGAAAATGTTTATCTATCGAGTTTGGAATTTTCTCCATGAGAATTTTGGAGATTAAAGAAAACACACAGACGATCCTTTGCGCAGCTCTCACCATGTTTATTTGTTTACAATATATCGTTACATTAGAAATAAAAATAGTACTGATGTTGGTTTTATACAATCTCACTCTAACAACATTTAATTCAGTAATTCAGCAAATAGTTTGTAGAAAGTATAGTCGATACACGATAGTCCTAGAATAACAGATTTTGACAGTCAACGATAATAATACAAGTTCGCACCTGGCAATACGACATTAATTATAAGTTAGACTTCTGGGACTACTGAACACTACTATTCAAATTTGGTGTAAGATGTAAATACCTTCTTTCGCATATTTCATCCAAAGTAAACCCAATTCGCCGATTACATCGAAAGAATACATTAATTGAGTCCTGGCTGTAACAGATTTCAGAAGGACGTAGTTCCATTGTTTTCTTTGATGTTTCTTCTTTTTAGACGCATAAACCACGTTCTTTAACGCGCTCCACTATCTATGCATAACAACAATTGATCACCATGTTATAATGTTCTCTTGTCTTATAGACATAGCGATATTATAATCCTATTTTTTGTGGAAATCCCAGCCGTAGTCATACTTTCCCGTAGAATTACCCGTAGAATTAACCGTAAGCCAACATTTACGCTGTAGTATGCGTTGTAGGCTTGAGCAATAAATAACGTCCTTGCTAAAAATAGAATTTCCAGAAAACGAAAGTAACAGCAGTCAGATTGACAAAGTATTTGTTTGTTAATATAACTGTTTAAGACCTAAACACTATCAAATTTGAATATCATATACCGCAAACAGGTATTTTCAGTGGAAAAACAACAATGGAAGACTATTAGTGCTATTTGGAGTTATAAACTAGCACTTCCATATTCGTTGTATTTTAAACGTTCATACAAATGGCCTTCACTAGGTCCCTGTTTATACATGGTACATTTAATGTTTACACAGATTCTAAAGTAAAACTATGACACCACTTTATGATAAAGTATTGGAAAATGCATCGGTATTCTAAAGTAATAACGGAGACTCAGCTTCAACTATTTAAATCCACGCATTTGTATTATCCATTGTATTGCAGCAACTTTATATTTGACACAGTGTGAAAATAAAGAATACACCAATAAGCATTTAAGAATTCTAGTCATTTGACATTTCTAGTACTTAATAAACTTAAAAATATTGAAACAGGAGAACTTAATATACAAAAATATATTGCGTGCCAATAAAGAGAATAAAGTATTTCTTTCAAAGTCTGTCTCATACAGACATATTTGTATGCGAAACAAAAGTGTTCTACTTTGGCTACTGATTTGATTAAATCACTATTTTAATTTTCGATTAGTCTTCTTTCTAGCAAGCACACTTGGACCCCCGAAAGCTGGTCTTTTTAGAACATTTTATATGAGAGTGTAAAATTTAGCCCATTCCATTACGGACTTTCTCTGCGGTTCTAGATCTAAAACAGAGATAAACTATATATTTACCACTCTTTGCCCGCCCCAAAATAAGTTTATGTGAATAAAAGGGTTAAGTAAAATTACTTTAATAATACAAACAATAAACTATTTAAAGCAATTATGCAGTGCGGGATGTCCTCCATATACAGGAGATGTGATGTGAGGTACAATAGTACAGCAATAAATTGAACCAGGCTGTGTAATGATGACAAAACAAGACTAAGAGAAGAGTAGAAATAATAATAGCTACAGAATATCACGATAAAGGCTATACAATATTGATATCGACAAAGACATTTAACTCAATGCACCAAAAATGTACGGATTGGCGAGCTACATACGTCTAGGTGTTCTCAAAAGCTTTCAGAACAATAAGCGTACATATGAAAGAAGTTTAATCAGTTTTAGTAATTTGCTGTGATCATTTTCACACATAATATGTAAGGATATGATGTTTGCATTTCTGGACCCAACGAATGGAATTAGTTTTTTAGATCTCGTAAAGTAGGAACATTGTAAATAACATAGTGGTGAAACTCATCTCCTTGAACCCCGTGTCAACGTACTTTTTAAATCGGTAAGTGAGTCTGAAATTTATAATGACTGTAAATTATAACCTCTAGATAAATCTAGATAAAAATTTAAAATTATGTTCTGATTAAAATATTCTGTCATAAATATATTTTGATGAGAAGGTAATGTGAGAATACCATGACTGCAAAATCTGGTCTTTACGTCGTGTCTCGACAAGAGACAAAATAATTCCTCTAGACAAATTCAATGCTTGGCTATTCCATATGTGACTTAAACCACTTTCGTTTAAAATAGTTCTGACCTTTAGTAACCATGCATATTCAACATTATTATTGGACATATCATTTATTATTATTTTATAAACAGTAGAAGAAGGGTCTGATGATTACTCACAAGCTTATGCCAATATGCAATAATACGTTTGTTTATGGTAATTGAAAGCGGGAAACGCCCCAAGTCACCATATAGCATAACATGTGGGGTACTTTTCTTGACTCGTAAGATGTGTTTTAAAACATCAGTGTGGACCTTTTCGATCATTTCTAAGGTCTCAAAACCCCAAATCTCACAAGCATATAGCAAGGTTTAATCAAAAAGCTTGATTTGGCAATCTATGGGAAGACATAAATTACGAATTTTAGTGTACAAGATGAAGATAGCCTTTCTTGCTTCTTCACAAACGTGGCTTTTGTTGGCAGGGGTAAAGGATCTTGATTTACAAAAATAACTCCTAACTACCTTTAAAATTATATCTACGAAACGATATATTTCTAATTTGTCTTCTCCTGTCTCCAAATACTTAGACCTTTGTTTTTTTAGTATTAACGGAAAGTTTCCAAGTGTCACAATAGTTAATTAAGGTATCTTATAGAGAGACAAGCTCGTTTTCAGTCTTGGCAAAAACGACAGTATCGTCCGCATACAACAAAACAACGATCTTTTAGTATACATCAAAATCTTGGTCGACAATATTTATTGTAGATACATCATTTTTAGCATAAAGTTTTCAAGGTCATTAGGAAAGATAGAAAAAGCACAGGTGATAAATTTTCTCCTTGTCTAAAACCATTACAACATTGGAAAAAGAAATCTTACTTTTTACGTTCAATAGAGACACAGGATTTAATATCATTGTACATATTTTTTATTATTGAAAATAATTTAATACTTGTGTCACCTTTATATTTCATAACATTGGCCACAAGGCCAGCTCTCCAAACAGAGTCAAAGGCTTTCTTAAAATCTACAAAAACGCAAAAAATACTTTTTTTTACGTTTACAATATTCAGATAGCATATGCAAAACAAAGATATTGTCAATAGTTGAATGTTTTTTTCCTTAACCCAGATGGATTGGTATTTAATAAATTGTTGTTTATTTCCAGAAAATAAGTAAGACGTTCATTTATGGTTGAACTTAAATAATTTACCTAGACAACTAAGAATTGTAATTGGTCTATACTTTTCTGGTAAGAAAGCATCACCTTTGTTTATATATATATATATAGGAGTTATGGATCCAACACGCCATGTGTCAGGTAAAATTCCACTATTTAAGATATTAAAAAGCGTGACATATATAAGCAAGAACATATCACTTGTGTTCTTGGGGTATTAATTGGAGATATCATCAAGACCGCTACATTAATCATTTTTCAACTTTTTAATAGTATTCAATATTTGGTCTGCTGTAATTTTACAATCTCAAAGCTATCAATTTCAATTTCCGTGTAGGAAGGGTCAGGTACATAATCATTACAGTGTATTTCATGATTAAGATTCTTGAAGATTTCATAAAAAAATCAATATTTACATCACGGCCAATAGACTTTTTGCTTAGACTATTAATATATCTTCAATATTCCTTTGGTGACTTTGTTCTCATGTTACGTATAGTTTGCTTTAAAAAACGTTTGTAATTTACGATAGCTTTTCAATTGGTACTTTTATATAATCGACTTGCGCCTTTCATTTGTGAACTATTGAATTCAGATTTAGTTAAAATGTACTTTTTCTTTTTTATATTAAATTCATTTCTAGCTTTGTGGCAAGACTTATCAAACCTTTTTTGTTGTGTTTTTTTTATAATTGTAATTTTTACCCGTAACAACAGAGACACAAGTTATTCTAGCTGAGTCGCTGAAGACTTTGCCTATTTGCATCACCGTATTATTGATAGTTTTTTGTTAACAACTGATTTTCTATCATATTTGCATCAATATTACATCTGAAATCAGCTACTTTATCGTTTTGCCAACGATTTACCCGCTCGTGTTGACAACCTGTGCTTTCAGGGGGTGTCAGATATTTTAAATTAAAATTTATAGGGTTATGAACATCAGGCAATAAGGGGCAAAAATCGTCAACAATAAAAGATGAAAACAGATCGAGGCTACCTTTTGAGCTAACACACAACCAACAACAGAGGAGTTTTTAAAAGTAAACAACCTACGTTATTATCTTGAAAGGCTCCGCCATTTAAAATAACAAGTTCATTAATTTTGCACATGTGAATAATATTTTTCCTAATACGGTTAGCTTCATGGTCATAGAAAAAACGTTATAATGACATTTTACTTAGCATATTTAATATCGATTTGCTCCCAGTATCATTAGGATCAATGTCCATGTTTCTATAAATATGGTCATCAAATGATGAAGTATCAGACAAAGTTCCTGTGCGGGCATTTAAATCGCCCATAAGAACGACATACTTATTGCAAGAGAGCACATTTTCTACTTCAGCTGCAATGCTTGATACAAGTCATGTGAAAAGTAGGAAGTGTTTTAGGCGGGATATATGCTATGCCTAAAAAGACATTCCCGTCCAACGAGAAACGAGATTTATCAACTTTTACCCATTGAATGTATTTATTTTCGGTATCAATACTTCACACATATTTCGAGACATTATTTCTGACAAATAAACCAATGCCACCAGACCGTCGTCGTGTTTTTTTTTTTTTTCGATGTTTTGTTGTGAACGTGAAGCCATCTAAATAAACATGGTCAAAATGATCTAATTTAGTTTCCGCGAATGCAAAAATGTCAAATTTACAAATATATTCACAACATTTGGGCTCATTTAATTTAGATTTAAGACCACACACATTAACAAAGGAGAATGTCAGATTCCCTAAACAGTTTGCACTATCACCATGGCAATCCTAGGGTTTAGTACTAGAGTATGCATTGCGCATGCGGTCTGCGTTCTCGCGACTAACTGGCTTGCCTGCAACATTAAGCTGGTCACGAACAAGAACTGCCCGTTTGTCCTCACGGCGAAGGTGTCTCACTACGGGAGATAGGTATCTACGACGCTGCTCAATTTCCTCAGGAAAGTGTTCATTGATTCGTAGTCAGATCCACTAAGTTTAAAGGCAGAGCGTCGGACAAGTTCCCTTTCTTTGAAAACGGTAAATTTTGGCACAATAGGACTTAGTCCAGGCCAGTTTCTGCCCTGGGAATTTCTTAACCTGTGAACTCGCTCGAATTTAAGACCACTCAACTGGAGTTTATCATTGAAAATCCTCAAAGTTCCTGCTCAGTATTCTCAAAACATTGGCCATTATTTGTTTGAAAGTTTTCAGGGATGTTAGTAAAAATAAGGATGTCCCGCATGCTTCTGCATTTAAGGTCAGTTAAGTTCTCCTTTAGGGACACATTTACATCACTGAGGTCAGCTAAAGTTTCAAGAAGTGATTGATTTTCATCTCGAAGTTGTTACATGTTATTAGAGCAGTGCGAAGGTTTGTCTGTGAATGTCCCATTTTGAGTAACGACCTCATCATACTAAGAACTCATGAAATCCACAGAGGCATGTAGCTCAGATGTCGCTGATTCGTTACCTTTAAGCCTTTGTTCACAGTCACACATTCTAAAGTTAAGCACATTAATATTGGCCGCGATCGAGTCAAGCTTATCAAGTTTTGATAGGTCCGTTTCCAGCAATAACAGCTTCGACATCATAGCGTCATATTCAGAACTAGATATTGTCATCTGATTGGGTTATTAAATATTGGATGCCAACAAAACGTGACCTGTGTCTAAGTCAAGATACGACAACACTGTCTCAACAGAAAAAAAACAACAACAAGCAGCTTATGTCATGACCATTCATGTAAACAATATTTATTTTGCTTTCCATAATGCTTTAATTTCAAATATTCGATAATAAATAATAAATGCGAAGACTTCAAGAATTCTGTGTTAGTATCGTCCTAGTCTTGTATGATTGCTATTACATATATGTAAATTATTGTAACGATTGCGGTTTCTTTTAGTTAGTGTTGTCTTTCAAGCTTAAAACAATTATCTTTGTAGACTAACACAAGCATTGTGCCGCGTTTCCGGAACTGGCGACGTGACTTCCTATTATGACTTTAAAGTAACATATCGTTTCATGGAATGAAAGTGAATCATCAAAAGGTTCATGCAACACGCAACATCCTGCAGGTGAAACAAGAAAAATCGAAAGAATTAACGTAAACAGATATGATTTATAGTTATATTCCAGAGATTAGATTTATACTCAACACTGTAACTGAAACTGTTGTCTATATAAACTAGTCTGTTAATGGACATTTGACACTTGTATGGCAATTTTCTCCATATTTACAAGTAAAGTTGGTCCCACACTTTTAAACGTTTGAATCAATTTATTGCGTAATTTGCGTATTGATCGAAACAGTTGAACAGTGTCTGTGTGAGTAATGTACTTTGTGGAATTTGCCATGCATTATATTACAGGTGAGATGTATATGGGATCTAGAAAGCTTGTATATATGTATACACTGTTGCCTACAAAATAGAACTGTCAGGAATTTACTTGATTTTTATAACTCTAAATCCCTTGGGGAATTTAATAGGAACAATACGTTATACCTTGTTTTCCAAAATTTTTACTGATATGCCTTTGGTAATATTTCGGGGCTGACCTTGCGTCAGCATTTGTAGGTAGATAAAAAGTGAGTTTAAAGACATACGCTGAAATAAAAAGAATGGTAAAGGATTGGTGTCATGACCAATTGCATTGTCTGTCGCTTAGCTTATAACGTTCTAATTGGGTAACGTTTTGACAAAAGACCTGGTCAGATATATAAAATCAGTCATTATGTTCTACGTACAAATGTAACAACATGATCTTAATAATTATGTGCCACACTAGATGCTTATCACATGATCAAACAAAAGTATCTGGAAATATAACAACGAATGAGTTTAAATCCCAATTTGGACACACATATTACACAGAGCTGGCATTCGTCATCGATTCATTAATACAACTTTGCAAAAATGTACAGCAAGAAAAGAACATTGTCTGTTTACTATGCTAACTGATAAGTACTTATATACTTTCCATTCTATTTAAGAACCTTCTGCACAGAGAACAACTCGTTCGTTGTCCGTTTATTCTCTTTTATTGGCGACGCGCTGGAGCGCAGTCGACATGGCGAGGATGATCGTCCTAAGCAGAGTTATCGTTCGTTATTCTCAATTGTACCACTGGAACAGGCTCACTGTAATGAATGTCAAGATTCTCGACGCAAATAAGGTAAAGAGGCCGGTTATGTTTACAAGCTTCGTGTATATTATACGCACATAGTGTTTACATTACATTGTTTTGGTCTGATAACGTGAATAACTTAGCAATAACTATGGAATTATTTTCTGTACTTTTTACGCAGGGCAAATAACTACCGATAGTAAACTATAACACTGTGAATCTAAAACATACAAAAACTAAATAAATTATCAACTGATATCATTTAATAAAACAATATATTCAAATACTTTATCTTTATCACACTTATATTTCTCAAGCTAAGTGTGTAGCCGATTTGAAACTTGTCTTTTTTAAATTCTAACCGACATTTTACCTGACGTCATACTAAGTCACGTGTCCTAAAATCCTCTGAGCCTGTGACAAAGATAAATGTAATAAATCGACAGTGTAAGTGAGCGGGTGTTAAAATCGTGTTGCCAAGGCTTTCACATGTTTTAATATAGTTTACCGCCTCCTTCTGCAGTACACATATGGCTTTAGGTTATAATTACGAAAATGACACATTGTCTTTATTGTATTATGTTTATTGTACTGCAACACGTATTAATTCAAATTCCAGAGATGTTGTTTAAATGATAATTTCGGGGTTCCTTCCACGTGAAATCGTTCCCGCTACGATACAAGAAATTTGAAACTGACGTATATTGAACAATTTCTTAGCACACATTTTTAGATAAGGCACTTAATTAAATGTCGTTAAAATAATTTCCTAGTTCTTGTCTATCTAAGTATTTTTTATATGTCTCAGGCGAAAGTCCATACCAAAAGGCGTTGACCTCTGAGTAAAACCTTGAACATGTAGTAGATTATCGGTTCTAATGCTGATTAAGATACACATCACCAAACGCGTCAGGTAACCACCGAAGACTTGCTGAATTATTAAACAGGCAAACGTGTGTGGATTACCTTTTTTTTTTTATTAACATTCGATAAAACGCTAATTCCCTGGAGTAGGGTGTGACATGATATATAATAGTTTATATATAGACAGTTTATTCTCCTTATAATGCCTACCCTTTCTTATCAGGGTATTACCGGCACGGGGGCTTATGAGTTGCACCAGGGACTAAACTCGGCCAGTCACTTTATCCTGACACCAGGTAGTACCACAAATATCTTTATAGCTAGGTATTCCATTCAAATAAGGGAAGTCAACTGCACTTCAGATGTTCAACACACTAGTTGCCAGTTGAAGTATAAAAAAATACTATTGCACAAAACAAATGACAGAATTTGTTTAAGGAAATGGAAAATATAACACTTTTATAATCTTAATTAGACAGAAAGTTAACTTAAAGAAAAGAAAAATAGCTATTTATATTTTCTAAATATTTAAAACATTGGTATATACTTTGACGTAAAACTTCCTCATTACAAATCATTCAAATTGGCAGATATATTGAAATTGTTACATGATATAAAAAAAACATTGTCTGAAGAATATTCATAGAAAATGTCATAGTTAATTCTAAAATGTATTCAAACTTTTAAAAGATAAGCGTCCTAGGTATGTTTGTTTGTCTATTTGGTTTATCCTCCCACCAACAGTATTTCAGTTATATGAAGACGATTTCCACTTGAAGCAGATATAGTGATGCCTTCATTGTGTATAGCATGCCGTGAACACCTGGCATGATACCACACCCAGTCACATTATCCTAACACTTGGCCAACCGGTCGAGGAAGTACTTATATTTGCTTGAGCGTAAGCAAGGGAGCTGTACCACAACCATTTTAACGACATTAGTATGTCGCGGCCCGGAGTAGAACTGTCGGGTTTGCTCTTTTCGTTAAATGACTCATCACAAATTTGTTCTTACTTTTCGCTCGGCTTGCATGTGAAAAACCATTGTTCTGTGCCTTTTCGGAGTTTGGTATATGTTGCAATGCTCATAGGACTTTGTCATATATTCTTGTTTATGATTAAAACAATGTTACTTTTGCAGTGTGGCGGTCGTAAAAAATCTCCCCGTGCATGTAATCTATGCTGTCATTTAATAAATCCTATAAGACTTCTTACTTGTATTTCCTTTGATGGACATTGAACTTTGGTACTTAAATTCCATCTTCACATGAACAGGATGCTACAACCATTTATTCTTCTCTGGTCATGTTTGTTTATGATTCAGATTGTTAATTTTATTTATAGTCAAGCATTTTTGTGTAGTTGTTCAAATCAAAATAATACCATATTCTTTTATAAACACTATGTGGACATTATTTTTCAATGACGTCACTTCTTTCGTCATAACTTATAGAAAATATCAGCGCTTGGACATTTTGTATTCAAATAGATCGTTTTTCTTTTCATTGCTTGCATTTGAGAAATTCGTCAGGAAGTGCGAGGTTAGAGCTCTGTAAAACCGGTTTAAGCACCCCAGTCGGTCCATATTGCCGACTGACCGTTCCAAGGCGGTAACTGTCGGGTTTGCTCTTTTCGTTAAATGACTCATCACAAATTTGTTATTACTTTTCGCTTGACTTGCATGTGAAATACCATTGTTCTGTGCCTTTTCGGAGTTTGGTATATGTTGCAATGCTCATAGGACTTTGTCATATAGTCTTATTAATTATTTTCCAAATCTATAAATACGCACGATGTGGATGTCTGCTAAAAATAAATATCGACGTCAGAGCGAATTACCCCAGTGATGATAAAACGTCATCTCAAAACTTATTGAGCATGTGCCTTTCTTAGCTTAAACATGGCGTCCTGCGCATGGTGGCTCAGATAGAAAATACCTATATGTAGTGACATATATGCATAATTTTCACATATATGTAGGACATATTAAAAACAGCAAATCGCGGGATCTTTTCGGGTAACAGTTTTGGTTGTTTGAGAAAATACAAACGTCCGAACCTGATCGCATTCGTTTGAGCTGGCGAGTTTCCTTTGGGTGTCGACGATAACGGGCGCAAGATGGGAGAATCAGGAAAGGCACCGGGTGGTTTACGGGTAGATAACGGCTGACGAGAGCTAGAGATATCTGGCGATGCATCGGATGGTAGTGGGGTCGACAACACCTGACGAGAGCTGTGGGCTTTGTGCAGTGCTCCGGACGCTTTTGGGGTGGCTGATGCCATGCTTTCAGGAGACCAGACGAGGAGCTAAGATAAGGGCTTAAAGGCAGATGCTAAAGAAAAGCAGAAACGGAGGCCAAACAAGTTTAAATACTACCTTTAAATATAACATTGACACCTAAGAAGTAGTTTACACCTTTACATACCTGGGGCTAACATTTAGCTCTGACGGAACATTTCATAGGAGATAGGATACACTATCAAGACAGGCAATAAAACACCTTTAGCCTTAAATGCCATCTTGCACAATTTCTAATTATCACGGTCAGTCATAAGTTATAATTATTGGAGAAACTTATTTCACCGATCCTTGATTACAGATCTAAAGTGTGACAAGCTCTACGATCTATCAGATTGAACGAGTACAGCTTCTATTCTTCAAACAGTTATTGGGGGTAAAATCTCAGACGCAATATAACTTTGTATATGGAGAACTGAACATCCCCACATTCCAAAAATCATTGAGTGATTAAATAACCAAAACACGCACGTTGTTGAAAAACTGCTTACTGTTCCGACCAGGCTAATGCCGTGCTATGTATAAACAAAAATAAGCTAAAAACGAATAATAAATGTTTGGAAGTTAAGGATATACTAATCCGATTATATGTTTGTAACTTTGCCCCAAACGTGCGATATGTGATCGTATTTTCAGAGACAAAATAATTCTACATTCTTTCGGAACGCTTTTTTTTCATTCCGTTGGAAATCGTTGATTCGAAATTGCATAACTTATGCAAAAATGACCGTTTGTTAATGTAAATAACTGCAAATGTAGTCGGGTTCCCAGCTCCTACATGTGACAGAACGTTTCTTGCCAAACAATATCGCGTAAAGTAAAATTGGTAGCAATACTCGTAACATACACACACACCGTTTTGTTTATGTACAACATTAGGGACTACAAGTGTCATTCAACTAGACCAGCTCAAGAGATATCCTGCTTATTTAATGGACTACTGACACAAAGAGAAGTGTGCAGCACAGGCCAATCCGAGCAATGTTTTTATAAACATAAAAATACAGCTGCATTTAGAGAACCGGTCACATTTATTTATTATTTTTTAAAACTGTTAATTTTGCTTTTTGTAACGTTGTCTATCTTATATTTAGAAAATACGAGAGATTTCAATATTTCAATAAGATATTCTCAGATCATATGCAATATTAAGTAACGTTGATTTACCAATGATCTGGTAACAAATATGAAAATCAAGTACATGGGCGGATCCAGGACTATTCAAGGGCGGTGGTCCTAATAAAGAGAGCACTAGAGGTGCTAACCGTAGATGGGCCTGGAAGGCATGCTTCCAAATAAAGCTTGTAAAGTGTTGCAGCTACATAGAGCCCTTTCATTTTCGAAGCCGCTAAAACGTTGTTGTTTTTTCAGTTCGTTAAACTGTGTGTACCCTTGACAAAGATAATATATGATCATATTTTATGGGATGAGGGGAACGGTCAAATTGAGAGCTATAGATAGAAGGTCTGCTCCCAAATGAAGTGTATTGACATCTAGAGGGCGAAGGTTGCCTTTTTTCCGGCAGTTATTTCTTTTATATCTCTCATTTAAGAACATTAAAATAGAAAACATTTTATCAACATGTTACATTTTCAGTGCTAGCTTGTATTGTATTGGTAAGGCTTACCCATCATGATATCTTTGATATATCCTTGCCGGACATCAAGTCATTGTGGATATTTCGTTCTTCTACTTGTAATATGCTAATAAATAATAACAAGAGAGCCATGAGGCCCTATATTGCATATTGCTAACATAAGTGCCGTAGTCATTTAGACCTTGTGGCTATGCTTTTGGACAGATCAAAATTCTTTGAACACTCTTGATACAAGGCCATCAAAGGAATACATAAAACAAATACCAAAGCTATAGTTCTTGTGGTTTCTGACAAGAAGATTTTTAAAGATTTCCTGAAGCGCGACGCATATATGTGGAATGCTCACTTAAATTTGCACATGGAGAAAAGATTGTTTTGCGACCTTTCTAAAGCTGATAAAATACGGGTCCGAATTCGGTATAAAGCGTTCTATTTTAGTTATTTATTTTTATATTTATTTATTTTTGTCACATTAACTTGTCAAATTAATAATAAGATACTGAGAAAGAAACATTTGCATATGGATAAAAGTTTGTTTTGCGGACTTTCTAAACCAGATCAAATACGGGTCCGAATTCGGTAAACGCGTTCTATTTTTTTTAATTTGTGTGTGTCTGTAACTTTCAAAGTAACTTTGAAAATAAACAATAAGATAGTGAGAAAAAAACAACATACTACGTTCTAGAAAAAAAAAACTATCTGAACAATACTTATTTGTATAATGTGAAGCTGCTGCACATGTGCACTTTCTGCTTGTACACTTAATATTATAGTTAATTATAATAAATTTGCAACTTTTTTCTACATATGTTACAGATGAAAACCTATTAAATGGTGTCGGATTTTGCGTTGTTTTTTTTTGTTTTAAACCATTCTATGGCCTCATGAAAATAAGTTATACATACTTTTTCTCTTGATATAACGTATACTGAGCACTTTCAAATAAAAACCATAGCGTTTCATATGTCTTTGTTACTTGCATACTTATTGCTTTGATTTATTTACATCTTCCACTTTTTGCGTCAGCTTTGATGCTTCGCATCAACGATTTTCTTGTTTGATAGATCAAATTCTTTTGACCAAATTTGATCCAGGACCACCCAAGAAACATGTATACAAATATGGTATGTTTCAGACATGAAGATTTCTAATTTTTTCTATGTAACCTTAATGTAATATGGACATGCCCCTGGTGGTCATGTCTTTTGTCGGATCAGAATTATTTGAACACACTTGATGCAGGGTGACCCGCAGAACATGTATACCAAATATCACGCCTCTAGCTCTTGCAGTTTCTGACAAGAAGTTTTTGTAAGTTTTCCTATATAGCCCTAAATGGAAAATGGCTATGCCCCTGGAGGACATGTTTTTCGACAGATCAGAATTATTTAAACAATATTTATACAGGACTACACAAGAAACATGCATACCAAATATTAAAGCTCAAGCTTTTGTTGTTTCAGACATGAAGATTTTCTAAATTTTCCTATATACCTTGTATGGAATATGGACACGACCCTGGTGGCCATGTCTTTAGTCGGTTCAGAATTATTTGAACAATCCACATGGCCACCTAAAACATATATACAAAATATCAAGGCTCTAGCTCTTGCAGTTTCCGACAAGAAAATTGTCTAAGATTTCCTATAAAGCCATATATAGAAAAGGGTCACGCCCTTGCGGCATATGCTAGGGTGAGTTAAAAAGTACTTCTTCTATTTTGATAAAAAGGTGCACCTACAGCTTGACTATTTTAACTAATGACTTGCAACTCCAACTATGCTGAAAATCTACTCTAGACTAAAATTAAATGTGGAGAGGTGTTTAAACTGACCTGATGTATATGGGTGTTTCTAACAATATCATCTGTACTCAAACATTCAAAACGTAGACATCTGATGGATATATATCACAAATATGGACTTATGATATTGATGCCAAATAGAGTAAATCTTCCTTGAATCAAGAGTCTCTACCATAGATAGATGGTTAATTTTTATTCTATCAGTCAGACAGGACTGTAGGATACTTCCCAGCAATCATTCAGTATAATAGTAATGTTCCTTCTCATTGCTGGATACAGCATCCGTATGGGTTTTTTTTCCTTTTCCACATTCCATTTAACCTGTAAAATAATGTTTCATTTTAAGTAAACTTTTAGCTGGTAAATAACAATATTGTCATAATATTTTCATAAAGTTTTAAATGGTTTTAGACCTATAGCCTAAGGTGCACAGTCACAGTCAAGTAACTACTCTTACTCATCTCTTTGGGTCCTCACAGTGTGGCTTTAAGTCCATTTAGAGCAACGACCAGATCTGTAATAGCTTGATGTATCTTAAATGACCACATTGTGTTGCTGCTAGATTGCTTTGGTTTATCCCACTTGTTCATAGTCACTTGGACTACAAGTTCTTCTAAGGTCTAATATTTTACATAGATGTTGTCTTTTGGTAAGACACAATATTTACTATGTACAGTACCAGGTATTTCCTGTCTAGAAACATCACTGGTGTGTAGGCAGGAAGTGAATTTTTAATTAAAATCACAAATAATAGTTTCCATATCAGATGTTATGATAAATGTTTGAACATAAAATAGATCAATAGATCATAACATAAACTAAAACCTTTTCTAAATACCAACAAGAAATATTTACTCCTGGTAATATTTTGCCTTAATATTTTTCAAGTCTTATAAATTTAATTAAATTTAATTAATATATAAAGAATTTCTTCCTTAGAAATGACAATAAGTATTATTCACTGTTGCAAAATGAGTTAAAACATTTTCTTCTACAGGTATTGTAGAAGTTAAAGATGGCTGCTTTTTAAGATAAATAACATGTAAACGAACACATGCTAAAATACCACAAGTTCACAGACATATGATATTTTCTTGGTCCCAACGTGGGAGACTTAGGCTACCAGAGAGGGAGATTTGGGTGCCAGAGAGGTAGATTTCCGTGAATGCGCGTTAAATTGAATATGGGGCTTATTTTATTTGTGAAACAGTATTTTTGTCTTTTTTATCAGTAATCGTTGTAATTTCAGTTTTTTTTTATAATGTTTTAGTGAATTTGGAAATAAATCAAACATTTTTGTTTCACTATCTAGAAATAAAGTGTATGCTTTGGTTTTAAGCTTGTGGCCTTCAAAAACCACAACAGACAAACATAGTGTAAACAAATCAAGTGTCAACAGCACTTTCTAATGAACTGAAAAAAAAAGGTTTCCAAAGTGATCTTAATATATTTTAATATATTCTACTGCCAAATCCAAATTTAAATAAAATATTTATGTACTTGTTAAGATATTAAATTTGAAATAATAAGTATACAATCATAAAAATAGTCTATTTAATTTGTAAGTTAGTGACAAAAGAGTTTTGGTAATTATAAATTACTAGTGGTAAACACTTTGATACCATTATTGCCTAACAAATTAAAGTTAAATGAAATAAGAATACATGAAGACATTATACTAATCAAGAGTATTTAGCAAACAAGTGTTTTTCCTAAGACAAACTAGTAAGTGGATAATTGTCCAGATTTTTCTTTTTACATATAAAAGTTACATGCAAAAAAAACTCAAATTATTTTACATTTATTTATTAATTCGTCTTTTGACAATGTATCATCTTTTAACATAATTGATGTAAACTGGTTTGAACAAGTTGAAATGGAAAATATGGTTTAAAAGTGTCTGTGGTTGGCATTTTATTTACTATTCATACACAAAATGAGATGGTGTCAACTGTCACACAAACGATTTACTTTTATGATTAATATATATTTGCAGGATGCAGATAAATTTTCTTTCAATGAAAACAATACTATTGTAAAAGAAACGAAGTTATGAGTGCCGATAGTGTCCTAAATAATATGCAGTTAGCAAAAAGGCTTTACAAAGTATCAAATTAAATCAACGATTGTTTCAGTAGCACAATGCACAAATATACATGTTGCAAACTCTGTGTATTCAACAGTGTTATTATTTCGCACATTCATCTCTTTCATGCAAACTTATGTTAATTTCATATGTACAATTTTACTGTTATATTATGTTTATTTCCAACCATTTTTACACGCAACATTTTCTTAGTATATGTTTTGAGTTTAAATTGGTGATTCTTCCAGTTGTCCCCTTTTGCCGACTGACCGTTCCAAGGCGGTAACTGTTGGGTTTGCTCGTTTTGTTGAATGACTCATGGCATATTTACTTTTACATTTGGCTTGCACATGAATACATTTGCCCTATGCCTTTTCAAATTTTGGTATATGTGGCAATGCTCGTAAGACTTTGTCATGTCTTCTTATTCATGGCATGGGAACCACGGTCACTCGCTTCGTTCCCTCCCTGTGGTTTCTAATTCCAGGATGAGCTGCCCATTCAGACAATAACCTTAACATGATAAAACTTTTCACAACAGTACCGAATTAAGAATATTAATAGTAGAATAAGTTTAATAAGTACACACGAGCGCACCAGTTTTAACAAATGCTGCAGTCTGCTGAGGAAATGGCTATATGACGCGATGACGTCACACATATAATTAGCACATCTACGCAGGTCAGTTGATAAACGTTTTAAAACTATTCTGTCATGTTAGTTGTCTGCATTCAAGTGCTTGCATGCCCATATTTCCACATATTTACTTAATTTACGTAGTCTATTTTGAGTACCGAAATAAGGGAAATCATTGAACTTTTTTTGCAGTCTGGAGGTTTGTCAAACGCAACAATAGAGCTGGAAATTAGTACCTGGACTCGATAATGAAAAAAATGAAGACGTTCTGTCTAATTATCCTGAGCTTGCATTTGGGTAAATACAGAATAGTTATCATAGCACCGGGTGATTGAACATTTAAAATTTTGAACTTCGGTTCATTGTCTGCGTCTGCATCTCGAAACCCTTATATAAGTGACCCCCCCCCCCCCCCCCATTTATTGCCCCACCCAGCATGTGAGGGCATCTGTTTTCTGATAAGCCAGGCTGCCACAGTCTGTAACGATTGTCTGTCACACATTATTGTTCAAGATCCAAGTGTATGTATGCTATATCTGGGGGTTGAAAATAGTCATTCACAGTTTGTAAAGGAAACAGTTGTGAATATATATATATATATATATATATATATATATATATATATATATATATATATATATATATATATATATATATATATATATATATATAAATCTCTTTTTGTTTTCTTTCTTACTTTGTTGGTTGATTTTGTTATTTCTTGTACATTTTGTTATTTCTTTCTTTCATTCTTTTAGTTTTCATAGATATTTTAAGTTATATTTTATTTTGATTTGTAAAATGTAACGAAACGTTTCTAACAAAAGCAATTTAAAAAAGTCATTCATTGTCAGAAAGATGTCCTTCAGACTCATTTTAAGTCATTTTGAATATTTAAACTTGTATCTCTCATGTATTTTCAAAATCAAATATTTAACTATGAAATAAATACATAATCATGCAGTTACAAAATTGACACCTAGTATTTAATGCAATACAGAATATGTAAGTGATCATACAGTAAACAACCCGCATTATCACTAACATTGATGTTTATGGCTTTATGTAAAACTAGCCTACTGTCTCACTTCCATACCTGCAGGTAATTTAGTTTTGCATTAACCCATCAGTGGTTTTACTGTGACAGATTAGTACTATGTTGGCTAAAGACTCCTTGCAGTGATGACCAGCAATAAGCAGGTCTGGTCACAGCAGGTCGGGGCCTGGCTCAGTGGGTTACCACATAGCGTTCGAGATCTCGAAAGGAATGTGGTATATAAAGTAAAAAGACGAAAGCAAACATAGCATTTTCAATGCGTGTATTTGGCAAGTAAGCGTGAGTAGAAAAATGATCAAGACCATCATGGTACGTTGTAGGAGATTGCGTTAGGAAACATCGTTGATGTAAACATGTCAGCTAAATTGATAGTAAATGGCGTCACAAATTGCTGCAAAATTCCACTTTTGGGTATATGCAGTAAAATGCTTAATGCGTTCTACATATTCTGCAATAAAATAAATTATTTCTTTTTGTAATTGGGGATCTTTGCCTAAAAGCATGCATATATACAAGGTGTTGGATGCTTAACGTGTTTCAATGCGGGTTCCCACATGAGGTTAAATGACATGGCTATTATAGCAGATGCTCGTTCTTAGTCGTGTGTGTTTGTGTGTTGGATATATATTTTCCTATCACAAGTTGAATAATTAACACAACTGTTTTAAGGAATGCGAAATCGTATCCACCAGCTCTGGTAATGCAACATGGCCGAGGATCTGGTTCAGAAACAGGAGAGCGACGGCTCCGGTCTTAGGTTGCAGGTACAGATCTTAGTTTCTGTTATAAGCCATGCAAAAGTAGCAAGCTTAAGGAACTCACTGTGTTAAAAATGAAGCTTGAAAAATACAATTAACAAGACACTCGTGATGAAGAAGACAGATGTGTACACTTACAAGTGAACAACGCAACAAGGGCGTCCATCAATACCTTGATTTCTAGGGTGTCGATGACTACTTTTGACCTTGACAAAATGTTGAATAATGTTGGTTTATTGAATTTAACATCTATCTCAATCACAGATACTACAAACAATTAAATGACGATTTGCTAATTATAAAACTCCGGCATTACATCTATTGTGCGCCCCAAAGTTAAACTTCAGCAAAACCTTTATACAACAGATTCATAATATATTACTAAGCCTGCATTATAAGTAACACGCAAACACACTCACGTACATACAAGCATTGCAGTCGTGTATAAACATTTATACAAATAAAGACTTGTGTTGAGGTAAATATATCATTTTCAGGACATGAACAATGTGATATTGACCGAGAACGCAGTCTCGAACAACCAAAACACTTTAAAGTTAACGGGTATGTGATATACATAAATAAATGAATAAAATGTTTCAAGATACGTAATCAAACACCTTTAACATTATCATTTAAAACATAAAATAGGCGTCTACTTGATATTATAATGAAATACTATATAATGACAAATCTTGTTTCATGACATTTAGATATGTATCACATCAGCTTTACAAAGATTGGAAACAAAGATAATATTATAATATGTTTTAATTGTACTACGGGTAGTTCTATTAGAATACAGCCACAGTTATAAAAACTATTTTCATACATTTAATATCAATAAGAATTATTGAACTAAATAGAATTGATTCAAACGGATCGTTTCTTCATTCACAGCATATCTTTTTCACCGGAGAAAATGTTATACAGTGGCGTTTTGTCTCTGATTATTGCAACAAATACCGATTCAAAAGAGTTATCGAATTAAAATAGTTTGATAGATAAGATTCGTGTTTGAATTCAAGCTCACTATATTCAGAAAGACAAGCAAGGTCTTAAAGAAGCAAACATTTTTTATCTGCAAATCCTAATTTACAAACAATTTTAGAATTGTACAATACGAAAAAATAGACGGAATTTCCTTCAAACGACCATAAACAAATATATAAAATCAATGTATTTGACTTATTGCTAAGTACATTTAAACGATAATTAAAATTATACGATGCTTCTTGCGATAGAAACCTTTATTAGTAGAGTTATTAATAAACTTAAAATAAAAACAGCATAAAATTATGTTTAACAATAACACTTTTATTAAAACTGCTGTATGTAACAGATATTAGGTCAACAACCCATATCGGGTCTATGATACGTGTAATGATAAACAATACGAATGAGGCAAAAAATAGAAATAGGTTTGACTGGCTGGAATATTGCTGAATATGATTGCATGAAATAGATACAAAACAGAGGACGGTAAACATAGTACATATAAATGTAATCAATATGCATAGGATTGTATATGCCTATATAAACTTTGATGACTATAAGCACGTGCTAGGTATTTATATTATCTCTTTATGTAAATTCTCTTTTCTACTAGATACATGAGTCCTAGTTGTTCTTTAAAATCAGCACAAAACCTTTTCCTTTTGATATATTTCCGTATTGTTTTATATCTAATTATTTGAGTCCAGGTTTAACCCTCTAAAGTGCATAACGATATTAGTTGCATCCTTATCTTCGTCACTGCGATTTTCTACAGAGTTCTTAGTTGTGGTGTCGGATATTGCGTTTGTCTTCTCTGCCTGTTCCGTATACCCGTCGCGTCCATCTGGGAACTTCTGAAACCACGTGCCACACGGAAATCCCCGAACTACAACGGAAACCCCTTCGTTTGTTGACGTCATTTTGCTTGTGTAGGTGTAAGAAACTTCAATCACAGGTACTTTATCGCACTTGCCGAGCCGTTCAAGATGGCGAAACACCCATAGTCGTCTATTGTCCCATGTGACCCAACGGTCGTCTATCCGCGTTACTTGCATAGCTGGGATTTCCTCAATCTTTGTTCTAAATTTATACACAGAGAAAGATTACATAAAAACCAACAAATACCTCAATAAATCAAATAACCTTATTATCACGTTAACCTTAAGTAAACAGCCATTAAGGTATACACACACTAAAGCACGTCTAAAGGTCATAGTAAAACAATAACAGTAAAGAATAGAAGGTACATATATTATTATTTTGTAAAATATTTTAGATTCCCTGATGCTAATATAGTCAGCAAGGTCGTCAAATCTTTTGCTGTACAAAACGGAGCGCGTTATTTAGAAAGTGAGCTGGCGAATGTCTTTAGGCGCTTTTGGGCAGGGAATCATAGATCCGTCTTCCCAGCATAACTATGTATTCACTCTGTTTCATCCGAAAAATGATACACAGTCGCATTTTTATACGTGTTTTTTCTGAAGACATTGTTGATTTTAAACGATGTTTCTAACAACGTAACATCATTTAACACCACAATATTGCAAGAAAACTGTACATACACAACCGTCGATAGTATGCGTACATTCTTTATATACATGTCTTGATTTCTTACACTACAGAAGGAGTACATTTATTTTTGTCAACAGACAATGCCAAAAATCATTCAGATATGATATATGAATGGTAGAAACATTTTCAAATCGATCAGAAAGAAAATGCAATATATGGGCCAATGAATTGACCTTTCTATCAATAAATGGTAATGGTGCTTTTGACGTCTGATACTAGCCCAATCTTGAACTTGATACTTAATTCCTAAATCTGATCGAAATGGGCGAGGTTATATAAAGCAAATGAGCACACACTGTTACATTTCTTTAATTCTTTATTAGCTGAGCGTTCGTTTACATTGAAAGGCATCTGAGAGCCTTTGAAATTGAAATATAGGTCTAATATGAAAAAAAAACTTACCTTCCAATAATGTGTTTAAGTTTTAATATATTAAGTATTTCCAGCGCATTTTAAAACATAATATCCTTCATATATTGTTAGCTATAAATACCTTTGTTCACATATGTTATCCAGAGTTTCTCCAATTCGCTTTCCACATCGAAATGAATAATGTATCGTGTCTTGGCTATAACGAATTTCCGAAGGGCGGAGTTCCATATCTTTTTTTGCTGAGTCTTTTTAATCACGTTGTTACTTTAACGCGTTCAACATTTTGCGCATTATCATTATTAGCCACCCGGTTAAATATACTATCTTATCTCATAGCCAATGAAATAATGTATGCGTATAATCTACAAAAGCCTTTTCCGAAAAATCACAGTGACAGTAATTTCCTTAGGAAAATACATGCAGCCGTCAAATATATAATACATCTAAGCCTTAGTATTTACTTTTATCATTGAATATCTAACGTATTGTGTTATTTCATAACTTTTACTAGCAAACCAGTCAGCAAATAGGGTACAAGAAAGTGCCTCTAATCACCTTCACTTTCGTATATAAATATAGAATTTCAACATATACGGAAATAAAAATCTGGTTCATACATTTTTTGATTAGTAGTTATCTTGTTACGATAAATTTTGAAAACCCACACCTGCTGACGTAGACCGTCTACATGTATTTTGCGGAAATATATAATTTTATTTCCACCATATATTCATAAGCAGAAAATTCAAACACAGTAATATAGATATGTACCATCTATACATATTGTAAAGAAAAAAAAAAGAACTCTACAATATAATAATGTAGAAAAGCATTAATTCTTTAAGACTAATAAACGGAATTTCAACAAGAAGAAAAAACCATATCACTACTGAATATAGGCATAGTTGGGGAACAAAATTAATCATGCTAACAAAGATCTGAATGATGATACTGTCGATGATGATGCTGTCGATGATGATGCTGTCATTGATGTTTAATCTTACCTGTGACTTCATTCAAACTGAAGTTGTCAGCATCGTCAATAAAACTTTATACTGTGGTTTTATTGAATCAAATATTGGGGATGCACTTCCGTTTTCTGGAAAAAACACACTTTTATATGATCGAATATATGCACGAATAATGTACACTACCTATGTTCTGAAGTCATAAAAGTTATCAGTTTAGGATCAAAAGGGTTGTCTAGTATCAACTGATCGCTTGTTTTATCCATTCTCTACACCTGCGCATAACAATGGAGTTTTATTTGGCAGATAATACTGATGACCTATTAAAGAAAAAGATACTAAAATGTAAATCAAGTGTAAATCAATTTGATGTTCTATAAATATAAATGCATGTTACAAAGACTCGGTGGCGAAGTCAGTAGAGCACTGGGATGGGATGGGATGGAATGGGATTAGCCAGTAGAGCACTGGGATGGGATGGGATGGAATGGGATTAGCCAGTAGAGCACTGGGATGGGATGGGATGGAATGGGATTAGCCAGTAGAGCACTGGAATGGGATGGGATGGGATTAATCGGCATTTTCGCCGATACTGTGCAGCGACATTTCTTTCATTATAGCACAGGGGCACTTATAAAGTACCCAGGTGCTGAAACTGGCCGGTCCATTATACTGACACCGACGGGTCAGGCGTAATGCTGCCCCCTTAGTCCCGAGCGTTAGGAGGGAAGCCATTACTACCAACTTTAAAGTATGTGGTTTGACCCGGCCGGAGTTTGAACCCACGACCTCCCGACCCGCATGCCGACGCTCTACCACCTCAGTAGAGCATTGGACTGCACTACAATTCGAATTCTACGAAGACATAACATTTTCTTAATTGTGGTTTGATTCCATTTTTGTCTTAATATTTAATTTTTATTTTAACAGCTTCTAAATTTTATGGACGAGTTACTTTTAGAATCAATTTTTTAACAAAGGTCCATTAATGATGAATAAAGTTAAACAACATGATTTTCGGGGTTGTTATGGCTTCAATCCATTAAAATTACATTTTAAAATGCCCGTGTTTAATTTTGTGATACGAGTTTAAAATCTTGGACGTATTTCAAGAATAAAAACCTTGTGTTATCACGATGTGTATGTACATTTCCTCAATAATATATGGCTATTCTGTGCAAGTTTAAGTTTGAATCTAATCAAAAGCGGGGGTGACCGGTTGACATATTAGGTTCTTTATAGTCAGATTATGGTTCAGAAAATCGTGAAATATTAAACAAAAGTAGTCATTATCTAGCGAATCTACATATGACATTTGTACCCCGCCAGTAAAAAAAAATATATATTATCATACATTATGCACTTAGATGTCAATAGCGCTATCGTTTTCTCGAACAAGACGGTGAAAGTTTAATGGCTTGCTCTGCTGGATGCACAGACGTTAATCTCCCTATTTAAATACAAGACGCAAGTTTATACAGCGGCACATTTGTTTACATTTGACTGCCAAAGGCATGCACTCATTTGAAATATCATCTTCTATGTATTAACGTTGATGCATCAGTGTGTGTTTTAAAACTAAATGAATAAATGCACAATATATGCATGAGACTTTGATTATAATTGTTTCAGTATGTGTATTGTATTCATGTTTATTGAACAACTTTTATACAGTTAATTTGTATATAATTCATAACGCATATCATTAACATGCTGGTGAAAATAAGGTTTATCGTAATGTATTGTTTTATCATGGTATTGTGTTGTATTGTAGTACATAAATTCTGTCATTTTTGCCACATAATAAGCATTGTCCCATTAAACAAAAATAAAAAATAGTGACTTGAAAAAGGAAATCGGCATAATCCCGACAACCCAGTTGGTTCGAATACTACTAGTATCAGTAAACACTTAAAACTATACCCATAACTTACATTTAACAATTGTTTTATTCAAAGATTTATAGGTAGGTATCGCATTAATAACCATGACGGTGTGTACTTGATAAGTGTAAAAATATACAAATATACTCTGCTAAATTTATTCTAGAACGGAGTCTCAAATCCACGCAGTAATAATTTGAAAATACGCGATCATTGTCTTAAGCTCTATCGCTGTTAAAGTCCGGATAATCGTGAATGATTAGTGGATTTATATAACATGGCTAACACATTTGCTTAATCCGGATTATCATAGTAAGTCGAAGCAACGACGTTAACAAGAAAAATACAGAAAGTATAGGAGGGAACATAATGATCAAGTTGTCGAATGCGTAAGTGGTGTTTAATGTGCGATGTATGTAGGTTGTTTCTCCGTGGATTTACTCATTTTCAAATGGAACTTAAAAGGTTTCTGAAAAAAGTGTTTGTTTTTTTACATAATTCACACGCACAAAATATATAATAAATATATAATAGGATTTCTATTGTTTTATTATTATGAGTATGTTAAAGAAGAGTGTTAACTCTATTCTAACAAATGAAGATGTTATGTATTAAGCGTAATGTGATTTGTCAGCAACATCAATAAATATGGGTGCATGGTTTTAATCGAATAAATAAGAAAGACACCTTTGAACAGAAGTCTCTGCATTAGACATCAGACGCCATGAGTAGGAATGTATTTTAACATATATAATGTGATATGTAAACAATTGAAATAGTGTTTAAAGATACATCAAAATAAGAAACTTAAAACAATATAAAACAAAACAAAAAATAATATTTAATTATAATCGAAAAAGCGTTATATATGATATTAAAAGCAACTTAAAATATTAAACAAGAAAAAAGATAATGTAGGATTATTATCGAGAATAAGAAAACAGAATCCCTGCGGATAGACATGGATCCTAACCAACAAGTGAACAAGTGGCTAGCTGGCCGCAAACTAACTAGGAGTGTGACGCCAACACGTAAAGAACGAGATACTGTCACAAGCGCCCTCTCGTGCCATCAGATGGACGTCAAATCACGGACCGGAAGTCCTGATAAAATGACGCCAGTCTCCAAGTTTCTTGACGTCGCAATGACGGGAGCTCATGCACGGCGCATATCAACACATGGGAAACTTCTTCACCTGAAAACAAAAGTTAGAAAAGAGAGCTTTCTCAAGCCTGGTGGTGTAAAGGCGTTAATGACAACACCAAATATTATCAAAGCATTTAAGAAGCAAGTTTCGGTAAGTATATGTGAATTGATAGATAGCTCATGTATTGACTTGCAAGCAAAATATTATTGATATTGATCAAAGCTACGTTTTGTAAAAGCATTTTATTTTTTATTTGCAATTAGAATGATTGATTCCTCGACAACTGCCGAACTTAATATTAAAATTATCTGCTTTAAGATAAAATCTTCCATTTAGTTATGTTCTTTCCTTGCATTAACTAGCTACATGGGATGTGACTAGTTATCATTCCGATGTTAAATATTGTTGACAACTCCATGCAACTGTCATACATATGGGAACTATTGTCTATACGAAATACGGGAGAGAACTGAAGCCTGATTCGTGAGCATTTGTCCGGATGAGTTTCGTACCATCGAACGTCGTAACGTAAGGCCATGTATGTACCATATGTCATGTTTAGTATAAATATAGATCCTCACTATCTCGGGGGAAGCCATACATGCTGATGTTACACTGTCACAATACGACAATTGTTGTTGGCGGGAGTCTCCCATATACACTTATAAGACAACTTTCATGTTTAAGTTCTCTATGTTCTTTTTGTTATTCTACTTGCTTTTCGTGGGGATTTTTTTCGTTTGATCTTGCTCTTGTCCTTTTTTTTGTTTGTTGTCATTGTTGTTGTTCTTCTTCTTGTCATTGTTGTTGTTGTTGTTATTATTATTATTATTATTATTATATTATTAATATTCTTTCTTAGTTTTCTTCTTCCTTTTCCCATTCTTCTTCACCTATGAAAAACACGGTCATATTCATTTTTGAGCCAACTACTACAGACTACAAGTAGCAATTAAGGTCGACCAATACAAAGGCCTCTTGCACTAACCTTAATCTGATTGAGTACAGATTAGTGTGCTTCATATTTGACCATACATGTAACAAGTGCCAAGGTTCTAAATAGAAGGCACCCTTTATTGTTGTTTGCCTGCTAGATTTACATGTGCTTAAAATGGGAGCATTGTATTTCTTAACAATGAACCAAGATAAATCGACTAAATCCGAGAGATAAATATGATATTTTGTATCGGCGCACAGCAAATCAGTTGGAAGGCGTTCTCACAATGTTTCTTTTGTCGCTACTGGGGCTCGAACCCGTGCGAGAGAAGCTCGGCTTTCAGACAAGTTACAGGCCAATGACTCTCCCACTCGACGTACATTATAGAATGATAATATTTGTTAATATAAGTTTAACAGTGAGTACATATTTTAAAATAAGCAGGTAGTTTAGCAGTTTAATTTTATTGAGGAACCGCGGATGAATTGTGTGCTATACACGAAATTTCAAGTGAAATAACCTTCTTAGCTGTCTATAGTATGCCAGTATGTAGTCTTTTCACGGCGGATTATTTAAGTGTACAATTTAACGGCAACATAGAAGTGTTAGGCGTAGCGTTACTGATTAAGCATATGTGAATATAATGAAACAGACGAAGCCATGACATTGACGGTGATATTCCGCCTTTTCTTTAGCAGCAAAGTCAAAATTTAATACTTTAACTGAATATCTTTTTTATCTTAATGGGAATAAATACAAATAAAAACAAGAATGTAACAGCGGTAAATATTAAATTGTATCCCCAACTCACTGTCCTGTCAACAACCACATTTCAGCAACCGTTTGTTGCCTTTACAATAAACATTGTTATACGCAATAAATAACTAAACTAAAGCTTCATACAATACAATAAATAATAATAATAGGGTATAATTTGTCTGCAGTTATGTCATAAGATATACGAGGCAGTATTTGGTTATAAACAGAATTTACTATGTCGTAATCACAGGGATTTACTAATGATGATCGGATCAAGTGCATTATACGTGGCATTCGTGTTGCTTTTCTTTTGTGATAATCCGGTAATTACTTTACCTACTTGAGACACACGAAATTCAATCAAGACTAATACATGAACATTAATTGACGTTGACAAGTAAATCCCCGACTTCTTATATGCTATTGACGGTATAAGTTAAACAGTGACCACCATCACCACCACCAACAACAACAAACATGACAAAGTTGATGCAGGACATCAAAGTCGCCAGAAAGAAAATATCAGTATACTACGTATGCTTAGCACAGTAGCATTAAGAACCACGTCATTTGCTTTCGTGGAATAAAATGTTTTAAAATGCTATTGTTGTTGTTAATTGAGTAAATTTGTACGTTTGAAGGACACTTTTAATTCCAAGTGTAACAAATCAATATCGGTGAACAACACACTACATGTACTCAACAAATGACGTACAAAGTTTCCAAACAAATAATGGTGGTACGTCTTTGAAACGAAGTCAGCAACATCCGCCTTAGCGCGTGAAATCTTTACAACACGCAACAAAAACATTGAATTTATATGACCTATTTATTTCCTCGCAATACGTCTCCAAAAGTAATAGTCTTTCGTACAAAAGTAAAGCCACGAAGTTTTAATCTTAACAAATCTGAATACCGATGAATTACACATATGTCTATAAAAGTGTTCGATCAACTGTGTTTGATAATTAGTGCAGTCTGTCCAAATCTAAACCCAACACACCTCATGTTGTTGTTATATTCCACGAGCTTTTCTTGCTCGATTTGCCCTAAAACGTTTTTGTTGAGTTGTAAAAAAGACCAAAATTGCAATTACTGATTATTAAGAAAGAAACCCATAAATCTTATATTAAAAATGCGTAACCATGACTGTTACAATGAAGAAGAGTTTGGTCGAATTAGTGCGGTCCTGTAATTTGAAAATAAGATTTTGACAATCGATACTAAGGCATAAAAGTTTATTTGCTACTTCTTCATAGTTCCAACGTTTTTTTTTTTTTTTTTGTTTTTTTTTTTTTTTGTTTATGTAGTAGTTCTGTACCAGACACGACAAAAGAAACAGAACATTTCAGTTTAAATGTAATAATGTGTTCTTTAACAGCTGAAATAGAATAATAAATACCGGGTCGCAGACCCAATTAAAAAGTGACATACAGAGGCAAAAGAGCAGAGCGTGGTAAGCGGGAGACAGAAAGGCGGAGAAACACAGATACACACAGAGGCAGAGAAGCGTGAAATGAGACAGAGACGGAAAAATGAAACTCGAGAGGCACAAAAGGAGAAAAATAGACGCAAAAGGCGTTAAGGAATACAAAAATAGACAGACACACAAAAAGGCCAAAACAGGACACAACGAGAAGGAAACACATTAAGTCATGAATGCAAGAAGCATACGAAAACTGAGACAGATGTAGACAGATCGGATAAAAGGAAGACGTAACAACGGAGAGACGGGGTGGGGTGGTTAAAGTGGGCAAAACGAACGACAAGAACGGAGACGGAGGCACAGATGCGTAAAAACAGAGACACTCAGTTACAGAGAGGCGTAACAGCAGATGGAGAGACGAAATCGCATAGCGGCACTGATTCGTAAAACGGAGAAGAAGGGGCGGAAACGTATAGCAGGACTGAGTCGTTAAAGTCCAGGAAGAGGCCGAAAGGGTAAAGGAAAATGAAGAGACGGAAACTCACAGCGGCGCTGAGTTGTAACGAGAGAGAAGGATGCGGAAACTCACAGCGGCACCGAGTCGTTAAGAGGAAGAAAAGGACAGAAAGGCATTAAGGGGGACTGTTACAAGCGGAACACATAGGCATATTAATGTAATATGAGACAGAGGGAGACAGACAGGCATAGAGGGAGACATAACAGAGACAGAATGAGACAGAGTGGTGTAAGGATATGAACATTATGGTTCAGATGGCAGTTTAGAATACAATGTTACAGCCATACAGAGATAGGAACATAACGTGTTCAGATGGCAGTTTAGAATAGAGAGTTACAGCCATACAGAGATAGGAACATAACGTGTTCAGATGGCAGTTTATAATACAGTGTTACAGCCATACAGAGATAGGAACATAACGTGTTCAGATGGCAGTTTAGAATAGAGAGTTACAGCCATACAGAGATAGGAACATAACGTGTTCAGATGGCAGTTTATAATACAGTGTTACAGCCATACAGAGATAGGAACATAACGTGTTCAGATGGCAGTTTAGAATACAATGTTACAGCCATATAGAGACAGGAACATAACACGTACAGCTGGCAGGTTAAACTGCAATGTAACAGTCGGTCTGTAGAGTTGCCTGAATCTACACGTTTGTTCCTTTAGAAAATGTCTTAAAGCAACATGACCAACCAATCGGCTGATTTAAACTATTAACCACGTCAACTGAATGACGACAACTACTAGGTCCATTTGCTTAACAATATAATGTTTGTAACAGAAGTAGCATTATATGCTGGACTTTATTCTACAAACGTAAATGTAAATATGTTGTAATTACTGTTGTTATGACTTCATCATCGGTTAGATTACCCATTCCGCGACCCATATTCCATTTGTTTGCTCTCCACATAAAAGCAAGTTAATATGAAGCTAGCACAGAATAGTTTCATCATCATCATCATCATCATCATCATCATCATCATCATCATCATCATCGTCATCATCATCATCATCGTCGTCGTCTTCATCTTCGTCGTCATTGTCGTTATCATAATCATCAGCAGCAGCAGCCTTACCATTACCATCATCACCAGCAGCAACAACAATGACAACAGCAATATCATAATTTATCTAAATAGATCAATTCCCTGTCTAATGTCTAGTGTCTTTGGTTCAAACTCAAACGTTCATAGCTGTCGTTAAAATCTAGGTTGATCCTAATCACATATAATATCATCTGACAATATCTGATACTTGCAACAATGCGACGTTTAATGTTTAGTCATCCAATTAAAAGAAATGTTTGGAACGGAGTGCCAAGACTAGGTGTACATAATTAATTGTCTCCAACCTGTATGTAGGTATTTGGAAATAATTAAAGACCTCAGGATTAGTCTTGTTTTAAAACAGACGATTTTATTTCCACTTCACTGGCAAAACTGTGTCAATTATGTATTATCCGATCTAATTTTCCTTCATTGTGTTACCTATGTAATATGTTACCTGATAACTTCTACGACGATGTGTTTCCTGGGTACAACAGTATGATGTCAACTTTGCAGACCTACTCAAAATCACTAGTTGGATAATTGTTTCTGTTAAAGATTTAATCAATTATCAATTTTGTCATAAGAAGAGATGCATTTTTTCTCTGATTACATCAAGCATCCATTAACAAGTGCCATAATTACTACTATGACCTTTTTAGACAACATGGCAATATTTACACTAGGTAGTAACTTAAATTATATTAAACATATTAACGGGGGATTTTAATTGTACACTACTATTAATTTCAATTCTGCGTTACTTGTAACATTACAATATTTACCATCGCAGTTAAGTTATTAAAGACTAGTTATTGTATAGGTTTCTATGTAAGTAATTAAGGTTACTTGGCCATTACTGTAAATACTGTAAATATCGAGTGTTGTAGAGATAAAACATTAGGTATAAAGTTTGGATACTAATACTCGGTTCATTATTGCTCATTGGCAGGTGTTCTTTCAATAACAAACAAAACGCAAAACAATATCTTTTATAATGACGAATAGCTTCATTATGTCGCTTATCTTGATGCGTATGCAGAAACTATTGTTAAGGTCATAACGCGAATCTGGACTGAAGTTACGATTTCAGAAAGAACGAGTTAGTGTTTTAATACAACTCTCATGCAAGTGGTAGATTAAGACGGATATGTTATTTCAGGAAGGGTATACAAAGAATTCTAAAAGATGTGGGATAGTACGCTGTCGTCGGTGAATTAAATGATAGAAGAAGGCATTTATTAAAAACATGTAAAAAATTCAAACAGACTTGTAGTGATCAATTTTGTGTGGATGCTTTTACGGATTTTAAACATTAAAATGTGCATGTTTGCTTTAATATTTTTATTTTTTTAACTTAAATTTGGCATTTTGTATCGTACTTCTTAAAGTAAGTCAGATTATTGATGCATTGTTTCGGCGCTTCTTAAGTGGAATCCACTAATAAATAAATACGACTACATTGATCATTACTGAAATGTCTTAACCTATTATATCCGCGGCCTAAAGACCTACGTGGTATGTGTTCTGGTATCAGATCATTGGCCGTGCGAATTCTGATAATAAATTTAATACAACGCAATCTAACAAGCAATCTAGTGCGCCATTTATCTACATTGTACGTGGAATTAGATGAAGCCCAATAGATGTTTAAACAATATTGGTTGTATTCGAACGGATGAAGATGTATGTTGAGATTGGTAATTTAAAAAAGAGTATGTTTATTTAAGACTTCCTGTAGATGAATACTGTGTCGCCCGACTGTGTTTGTTAATAAAATAGGAACAGTCAGTACACAATCTTTTTGTGTCGGTTAGGGTCGTATAAACACGGTCTTTGTATAACATCTTTTCCCGGTCTATTGAAGGCTTCTATAGTTAGTTGACGCATGATTCTATAGGCTGTTTGTTTATAATAATCATTTATATACACTAACATTGATTCTGTGTTTAACTGTTGCGCCAGCCCTCTCAAGGCATGATTGTCGCTTTACAGTTGATGGGATATCTTTGCGACAGTTAAAATATATCAATTAGGCTGTATAATGGCCATCGAATAGTATAGTGGCGATGATTTATATCGTGTGGGGTTAAAGGATCATTGAATAAAGTTTTCTTACAGAATGCCTTCAAGACACTGTTCTATGACATCTTTATAAGGGAATCAGATTAATGGCAGGACTGTTCAGAAAATTTGTAACTGGATTGCGTTAACAAGGTTCAAATAATGTTCCCAGTTTATTAATAATTTGAATCGTGCGCTCGTGGGCGATGTGGGGCTTTGGATTGTTCTTTGTTGCGCTTGATGGTTCAACGGATACTGGGTATAAGACAAGTTTTAGATAATTACATTGATGTTGCTATGGATAAGTTAACGGGATAAGTTAACGGATGAAGTGATACGGGTTTAACCTTCTTGCATTTGCTCAATAAAATGACAAACAATTATGTAATAGTCTGAACTTTTGTGAAAGTCAGACATGATGCATTTTTCTCTGATAATATATATACTCAAAATGCCCACTTAAGCTAAACTGCTTGCTTATCTGTTTTAAGTGTAACTGTAATATGGTTGAAATAATTCTGTTGCACATTTATGATCTGCTATAAAAAAAATGATGAAAGTGCATGAAATGTTTGATACATTTTTTTATCTATTCCTTTCTACTACGGACGTTGGATGGTAATTTGCATACATGTTGATAACTATCATAGGTTGTGAACTTTAAACATTTATATTTTAGGATAGCTTGGTTTTCAACTTAATATACTTTCGATTTTGAAACTGGTACCAGATGCTTGTATGCAGATTAATTATTAGAAAAGCAATTTAACAGCTGAAAAAATCTCTTTCAAAGTTTAATGTGTGTGCTTTACTTATATGAACTATTACTTATTTTAGTGTCAACATAACATATGTTTTCAACTGTTCTTAATTTATTAGTTATTTATAGAGAAAGATAGATTCAGCATCAGATTGATCGAACTTAAGTTTGCGTCTTACATTGGTCGAAGAAAAAAAAAGTGTAGATACAGGTGAATTTTCTTACAGAAATGTGCGTGTATGAATGAAGCTTAAACAGTGGTAAACTGGTATTTGGAGAATTTCCTAACGTGAGGAATAATTATAAATCTAACTGTGTTAAGTGTTGGGAAGGCCTAGTTTGACATGACCGCATTGCGGCTAACGAGCAGTGTGGGGTTGTTTGAGGACGAGGACGGTGAGGAGGAGCAGAAGCAAACTGAACAAAATGGGGAGGAGGTTTTCTCCGACGAAGAGGTTGAGGAAGAAAAGGTAACTCTTCCTACATATAAAGTGTTAATATTTTATCCGCAAACCTAGACTCCGTCAGATAAATACTATAGCAGACGCATACCACAGCGGCAACATACACAAATAAATGTAAAAAAACTACTGAAAATAATACCTCTATATCCCATCAGTAACAACTTTAGTATGATTTTCTGTTAGCCTTATAAAGTTAAACTTATCAGTTTTGTTTGTACCGTTAATATACAAATGATGACAGCATTCTTTCTATTATTTCTAACATAGAATGATACAGCATTGTGTTCTGTTTGATGTTCTATTATATTTTAATTTACAAAGAGACAGACTTCATAAAAATGGTGGAACTGTGTTCATTGAAATATCATTTACGACTATTGTCATACCATGGGCGACTGATTGTTTTTCTACCTCGCCATGAGGGTTGTTTACATGTATTGTAAACTTGTTTTTGTAAAATAAAACACTAGTAAAAGTTTCTATCTAGACATTTTCTACTGGGTGGAGTAAGAAGGATGAAGATTTATATTTTCTATCTTTTTTTAAAGTGTGGTTTTAACGTGAAATACGTTAGTAGCTGAGACGTCTCTACTGAGTCAATACTGAGTAAAGTTTGAATATAGAATTAAATGAAGAGACTGTATCACAGTTTCTTTGAACCATAGTCCTTTCCCGCGCACACAATAGGTTAATTTCAAATCAATCAGGTGTATCAAGCCTCCCGCCCAGGTGTTGTCTGTGCTACAAAGATCAAAGGAATGTTTTATACAATAGTGTCGATAAAAGCCGGTACTAAACCAGGCACAGCTATTTTATCTAACTGATTGAGAGTATGCTCAAATTAAGTTCTCAAATATACCTCTCTTCTAGGAGACTCTACCGCATTCAATATATATTAAAATAAGAGTTTGTTGACAGATACACGTAAACACACATTATCATATTTTGTATTAGAAATAGGAATGGACGTATAAGCTCTAAATTTTACACAAATTCCTACTAAAAGTATTAAAACGATAGTTTGCAAATAATTAATAAGCACATTCTGTTAATATTTTCTATGTGCAATTAAATGCTATTCTTTTCATTGTGAATTCCTCTGGATTTCCTTACCGGAAAGTAAGGTCCAAACTTTAATTGATATTAAGTTGGGGAAAAACAAGACTATGTACAGTAAGATTCGAACAGGTTTGAACTTTGCAGTTTAACATTTGCTGGTGTGGACATTTATACCCCGGTGAACCCGACTTATTAATCTACCTTTTCAAGATCCTTAAAACAGATTTCTAAAACAAATAAGTGCCATCTTTATTTCGCATTCTCAAGCGATGTCAAATCGTGGTAAAATGGTCGTCTCTGTCAATTGCTTATTTACCGCCTATTCTAACCCATTACCGCCTATTTTTATTCTTTCCGCTTAACTCATTCACGGGGTGCCATTATGTCAAGTTTCATCGTAATTATACATTCCTTACAGAGCCAATGTTAGCACAATACGGTGTTTAAAGCGGTATGTAGATCCGGAGATGTTAGCACCATTGTCGACGACGAAGCTCACCTTTTGTTATTTTTAGACCGATTTTATCAGTGTATACTCAATAAAGACTTCTCAAGCACTCAGACAGTGATCTTTGTCTTATTTAAAGTGGGAGGTGCACATCCCTTTACAACAGGGCACTAGAGAAGGTCATGATTTTATTCTTCTTTTGATTGTATTATATTTTTTCATTAGCAGGTTCCTTTGCCCCATCAGAAATGCAAACTAAAAAATTGTAATGACATTTATACAATGTTTCGCTTGTTTTTATCGTGTTTTATTTTTTCAGAACAATTTATTTCTACTTACTGATAATGAAATAGAATACTTAAGAGGCGCTCGTGGCGTAGTGGTAGAGCCGCCGACCTGTAACTCCTCTGACTGCTTAGCCTCTTACCGAGTGGGTTCGAACTCCGTTCGGGGCGAAAGGCTTAATGTGGGAAGGTCTTCCAGCTGACGTGCTATGCGCCGGTGGTTCTACCTAGACATTTATCTGGTGTCTTCCTCCACGAAAACAGCTGGACGTTGCTATAATGATCATAAGGTGGTCGCTGCGATGTATCTACAAAAACTCCAACAACAACAACAACAAAAAAAAAATAAAAGTAACCAAACAAAGCAAAACAAAGAATATTTAAATTGTCCATTGAACACGTTTTTGGTCATTGATAGATGCAGATTGTTTCAAACAATAATACGAACGGTTAAAGTAAATCAAATAAACGAAACAGAAAAATATGTTCGATACAACTCCATTGTGTAGTTTTATAGTCGTCTAATTGAAAACAACAACAGCAGCAGCAACAATATGAACTGCATCATTAACTCAGTATAGTTAAATGATATGTATAAAACATGATTATAAGGTTTGCTTAAATGGTGTGTGCCGACCGTTCATTGTAAGTGAATTATGTCATTACTTAAAAGTTTTATGTTAATTTTTTGTTCACAAAATGTATTTGCAAACGTTTTGCTTATTTATTCACCCTATGACTGATGCAAACACATAATATCCAAATCTCTGTTCATCAAGAATACACATTGTTCTAGAGAAAACAGCCAAAAACCACTTCACTAATGCGTTTCATTTATTTGTTCCTGCAGTTAATGGGTTAATTAATGCAAAATAATATTTCTAACATTACAGCGACGCTGTCCGATATTGCCAACACGACGTTCTGACAAAAAGTTTTTACACGTACCTTTTTAAGTTTACTATTAAATCGTATAAGATACAACAAACTTTGGTGATATTTGCAACAGATAAAGTTTCTGCATGACAGTCTGGACCCACGTGCTTGAATGTTAAATAGACCAATTGTGGTAAAAAGACGATTTGAATTAAATAAACTGTGATACAGTTTATTCGTTAAGGTTTATAATCAAACTTAGCCCAGTACCTACTTTGTAGAGACGATGTATGTACTTATAGGCTGTTTCAGCTTTAAGTTAAGGAAAGTAATCTAGAAGTATTCTGTTAACGTTTACATAAAATGGGATACATTGGTGAAATGGACATTGCCTCCCTAGTTCGTTAACATCCGAGGTTTTCCAAACAGTAGGTAGGTCCTTTTAGTTGAAATGCTTGGACTTTATCGCCTGATCTTTTGAAGTTTAAAAAATTAAAAACGTGAAATTCTTAATTTTGCATAAATATAAGCTAAAAATCCATTTAAATACTTATTTAAATATATATATATATATATATATATATATATATATATATATATATATATATATATATATATATATATATATATATATATATATATATATATATATATATATTTTAAAATAAACGGAAGTATTTCTTCACGATTGTTATCCTGTGTATCACAAGAAAGGCAGAAAAGTCAACATACCGACAAGCATAAAAACCGATTAAACAAATGAAAGGACCTACACTGTACTTACATTTAGGGGTTATTCGGGGGCTATTCATTGTCTCTCATTGATTTAATCGACCAGTCAAAATAATAAATGTCACGCAAATGCACCATTACCCCCATAAGATGAAAGGAATTCCTTTTGATGAAGATTCTGTGAAATAACCAAAACTATTACAGGACAATTTATTCTTCATTTAGCATCGACTATTTTAGTCCATGTTGTCTTAGTTGGTATGTTAAAATGACAACGGCGCTATCATTCATCGCCTGAAATAGAGTATAATTTCATCAAATGTCATTTCGACCTAGATTCCGCTTACGTCAAAATGTCGAGGGTTAATGGAAGGCAGAGTAATTAATTGATCGGTTGATTTCTTTATTGAAGACAATTTCAAGTGTCATCTCACTGTCTATTTTCCATTCTATTTGAGAGTTCACTATTGTGGCTGATCGTGAAACTGTTTATTAGGAATATTCACTTTATCATGGATTTTGTTTACAGGTCCCATATGAAACAAACTGTAGAAATAATTTAGACATTTTGTGGAAGTCAAAATGTGGTGGATATAAATGTCGGTGTTATGACTTATGCATTGATAATACTAATGTCTGGCCTTGGCCATTTTTCCTGACAAAAGTTATTCTTTGTGGAAATAACCATTGTTCTAGTCGATTTGAAAACTAACAAGGAATACTCATATTGTGGAAGGCTAAACAGTTTAGAAGACAACTTACGATATTGCTTTCGACAATATGAGTCTTTCACTTTTCAAATGCGAAAATATTTGTAGTAGAAAAAATATCATTTTGTAAAAAAAATGAAAACAGATCAATGTTAATGGCACCAGGAGTCTATGTTTCAATCAGTCATGTTGCACAAACGGGTAAAGGTGAGTTGCCATTTTGATAAGACTGTTTGATGTTATCATTGATTTTTTTTTAAATCTAAACACTCACTAGATGATGAATAGCACTTTCCCGCCTTTCAAGGCTGTTTTAACTTTCGATACAACGAAAGCCGCCCTGAGACGGCACAGTCGTTTCAGTTTTAATGTGTTCAGTGTCTGCTGAACATATTGTTTTAACAACCACAATAACTAAATGTTTTAATTATCAACATGTATTTTTTAATGTGATTACCATCTGTCAAATTGCTTCTTCCTAAAAAATTTGCTTAGCAAAATATGTTGATACGCATATAGTTATAGGCAATGGTATGTGTCTTGGGATATCATGTGAGCCAACTATGATAAATTCATAACAAAAAGAAAATACCGGTACTTGTTATCGAAGGTTATATATATATTTAATTGCGGTGGTTAGATGTACCAAGAAAGCGGCTTCTGACTTACGTTTAAGACTTACCAGTTTACGTGCACTTGTACATTTTGAATATTTTTCTTTCAGCCCTTTGTAAAGTTCCGTCGAATGGCACGAGCTGTGAAATTGCTGATTCAAGTCTGCAACGTCTGTAAAAGGTACCTATATATTTGTTGTAATAATCATTATACAATCAATCTATTTAATCTGATCGATAATGCAACAAGAGGAAATGAGAAAAAACATTTCGGAAGCCTAAGTGGAATTACAAACATCTGGATAAAATTGTTAGCTGCGTTGTTCTTTATTTCTCAGTTCTTTGTGGAAGTTTTAAGAAAAAAAAATGCATTCGTATGACCTTGTAGTGCGAATTTTAATTGCTCAAAACGTGTAAAATGTAACTTTTACTCTTCTCACTAACCCATCCTAATTATTGTTAATGATTTTTCTTTTTCTTTCCGAATAAGACAAAGCTGACCTTCCCCTCTTTTGAGTCGCGCTTCCTTCCTCCGCCATTGTTATTTACGAATTGAGGATCAATGACGAAAGTAAAGTCAGTGAAACGGTTTGGCACGATAGTCTACTTGTATTAAAACTGTTGTTTTTGTTTATGTTTATTTTGTTAAGGTAAAATGAAAAACTACAATTCGATGTAATAGCCTATAGAAGATACTCGTGATGGCTTCATTCTGTCCATTCCATATATTCACATAGATATTACATAGCTTTCGTTTTAAGAGATCTAAGGATATTTTTTTGTATTTCGTAACTTTTAATTAGGACATCTGTAACGTAACGCTAATTTTCTAGCATTGTTTTGGACTTACTGGCCTATGCTTTTTTCCTATCTTATATGATATATACATGTTAAATACGCTGTTAATTTAGCTGATTTAATTTATAGAATGTGCGGAATAGCATATAATTAAACCCTTCAATAAGGTGAGACAAAATGAAAGAAATTGAATCAAACGAAATAAACGATATAAAAGGAAGAGAAAAATAGACAGTTTAATTGAATTAAAATGAGGTCTTTTCTTAACACGAATAAATTCGACATACTTAAGTAAAAATGACATTTGTATGACATAAAAATGATGTTGTTTCTGCTGCTGCCAATGATAATACTGCTGCTGATGACGATATCGTCGTTTTACTGATAGAAACTTTTGCTGCTGGTAACCATGAAGAAAAAAAAAAGAAATGGCGATTAATGAGTTGATGTGATGCGTTTTTTATTGATGCTATTTTTAATAAATATATAGTAATATAATCCTGATGGTAATTTTCAGTCTGCTGGCCGACTCGGTTGCCCAGGAGGCGTGGTTTGCCCTGGTTGACAACATAGCCGCCGCCGCCGCTTTGACGTCCGACCGGAAAAAGGAACGGGCGTTTGTCACGTACGTACCTAACGAGAAACAGGAACTAGAACAACTCAGCTTTGACGTCGGAGAGTACATGCGGCACAAAAAGGCAGAGGTAGGAGGATATTGATTGTTGTTGTTATTGTGTTAGGCGGTTGACATTTAATCATGGTCATAATCGGGACAATCAGCTGTTTCTTTTGGAAAAGAGCTCAGACGAATATAAGTAGGAGCATTTTTTCAATCCAAAGTGATTTTCGATAAGTTGCACACTTAAGATTTTAGATCAAATAGGCATATGCGTTTTTATTGTGTATTTCCTCATGTGGTTTTATTTAGCACTGGTTCCAACAACATAATACCAATATGTTCTTTTTCAAGTAACGCTTAGTCTAAAAATCACATTCCATATTTATATACAGTATTTCATATATATTATCGGCGATGTATGGAATGTGATATTGTCATGTGATATTTTCTTCATGTTGTATTCTCCTTAGGACTACCTGACGGACGACATTCGGAGTATTATGAGGCTGCGACCAGGCACGCGGTCAGACGATCAACTCATGGAGGTAAGACATTCGGATTTTTCCGGCTAATTCCGCTTACTTAAGAAGGTTTATTTTCCGAAACACATCCTATTATGACATTCCTATAGCATTAACCGGCATACTGTATGGAAAATCTTCAAAGTTGGTGCATATAATAAAAGTACATGTATGTCCACAGAAAATTCAAATTAAAAAATAAGATTCGGCTAAGTGTAGTGAGTGTAACAAACAATTTCCTTTCATTTCATTGTCGAAGCAATGTATATAATATTATTTATCTGCGCTGTAAGCTACAGGCCGTAATAGTTTGTACATAATGGTAATATGTAACAATGGTTTGACAATCATTGATTTGGAAAAATTCTTTCTTTCTTTCTTTCTTTCTTCCTTTCTTTCTTTCTTTCATTCTTGATTTTTGTTTCTTTCTTGATCTTTCTTTCTTTATTTCTTTCTTTCTTGATCTTTTTTTCTTTCTTGATCTTTCTTTCTTTCTTTCTTTATTTCTTTCTTTCTTAATTTATTTATTTATCGAAGAGTGTACATTCGAATCTGTGACCATTAAACAGGGCGTTTAATCCATTAGTCCATGTATCCTAACTGTAATATGATCGTAAATATACTTATGTATCGGTTTCAAAAACGAACACTGGTTTACAACCACCGGCATCTTTAGGGAAACAAGTGAGATGTCGTTTCAATGTTACAAAAATTTCCGACAAGGGAGCAAACTGTAAATGACATTAAATAACTTTGTTGTCAGTTACTTCCCTTACAAAAGTTGAATTGCTAAACATATTCTTTTTGCACTATCGTTATTTCGAATATTAAGGCTTTACAAGGATGTAATTTATACGTTTGTTTCAGAGTAGTTCGTCTGTTACGTGGAAAGAATTCGGTTGACATTGTAAATTTAGTATTTCAAAAACAAGAAGAAAATCTGTTTCTCCTGCAGGTTGTGAAGTGCATGAAGAACATATGCAAAGCATTTAATGAATATCCCCTGTCTATCCAGAAAGATATCTGCCAGATGGCCTTCTATGACCAGTAAGTGATAACGTTCGCCATGATATGTTCATTATTTGTAATAATTTGTAAAATATTATTATCTTGACTTGATCTCACTCGACTGATCGTAGAGGTTTGATGCTCGTTGAAGTTGAAAGCTTACAAATATCGTCCTATTAAGAGCATTAATCCACTAAGAGCCTAAATTCAACTAAGTGTCTAAATTCAACTAAGTGTCTAAATTTAACTAAGTGTCTAAAGTCAAATAGAAAATGCTGGAAATAGTGTAAATACGATTTATTGTTTGTTAGAGATCAGTTTTTTATTGTCCTTATACAATAAATGAATATATTTTTGTTATTTTATCTTTAGACATACATTGTAGTTGAATTCAGAAGCCAGCCTCAAAATAACAGTGTACATAAGTTTGCGTGTCTGCTGTAGATTGGATTCCAGCAACACTCAAGAAAACTATCTTCTACAGCTTAATTCAATTAAAGCATGACTTTTCTTCTTTGTTTCAGATACCGACGTAACCGTGTAATTTTACGTCGCGGTTTAGCCCCAGACGGTATCTACTTTCTTCTATCCGGAGAATGTTAGTTTTTTTTTGCCTAATTATTTTCATTTTTGTTTTGAATTTATTGATTGAATTCATCAAGATCTGATTTTATGTATACGACTAAGTCTAATCGTTCTCAATATTTTAAGAGGTGGTATTTTTATAACAGGTCTACAGCAACTTTATACTAAATCCTTATCGTTCTGCTGGAGGTCACGTGCTTGTTAGATCACAGGAATCTATGTCACCATAAAGGAAAAGCGGACAATGCTTGACGTTTTAGATTTAAACGATGTTATAATATTTTAAGTACAGTTCTTAAACCAATAGTTTTTATTTTATTTTGAAGAACTCAACTGATAATATAACACATTAAACTAATATAATACACTTACAGCGTTATTTTTACATTTACATCATGTGGAAGTTTTTAACATTGACACAAAAATAATTTCCACTATTGTCACGTGCTTACCGGCAAATGTTACTGCAACAACACGAATGTGTAAATCCTTCTCTAAGGGACATAAAACTGTACAATTTGACTCGTCAGAGTAACGTTCCTTTGAAGATAAAACAAGCAGACGTCACCCAAAGATCGTTTAGATAAATCGATTATTTATCAAATGCTCTCATGTTTCCGTTTACTTCTATCATACTACTTACAATCGCTTTCAAGTTAAATCATATTAGAAGCCCTTTGTTGCTCCAGTCGTGGTACGTATAGTGTATTTTTGGAGTGCCTGGATAGCCAACACTGCTTTAACTTTATTTAATAGTGGTGCATAGGTTCAAATAGGTCATTTCTTGCAATTAAAGTGCAACCGAGGTTTATTGGTGCATGGCAAACATCACCATATTAAACTAATGGTCAGAGAATAACTACTGCATTTAAAAGTTGTATTTTCATTAATATGGCAGTACAGAGGATTTTTGCAGTCTAAAATTGAACGGAGGTTTCGTCAAGCCACTAGTGAAAATCACGTTGAAGTATACATGTTGTTAATTCGTGAAAGTATCATTCGATGTTGACAACGGCATGCGAACATTTATACTGCTCTATATTTACTACAACACATTTGACAGTCGTTAACTGCACAACTTTAATAATTATAATAAACTATCATTTTACATCGCTATTTGAAGATTCCGCTCGGTTTTGGTTGGGTAAGCTAACCGGTTGGACTTCAAAAAGCAATACACCAATATGTCGTAAAATGTTATATACGAGTCAGGTACATATAGTTATCCACTGAGAAAGTCCACTTGTTCTTCTTTCAAGGATTGTGTTTTTCAGTTACTTTTAATTGAATAATCTAAGACATGTGAAGCAATACCACCACGTATAGTCGTAGTAAATATTCAATAGATATATGTTCTATAAAGACAGTTACAGCTTAAGGCACACTGTATGTGCCAGGAGCATATAGACATACAATCACAACAAATAAATATTTGTTATTTATTGTAGTATCACAAAGTTTCGCTTAATATGAAAAATACTATATTATGCATCAGGCAGACTGATGGTATCTATGACGCTTTAATGTGTTAGTTTGATCTGTGTCTGTCTTTCAGTGGTTGAAAAACCAGAAGGTCGTAAACAACCAGAAGAGATAGAGGCGGGGCAAAAGTTTGGGGTGAGTTTTAAAATTTGATTTGGCTTGTTTAGCTTAAATGTGGAAAAGTGGTCTCTTATACATATTTTATGTCCTCTTGTAATCTGCAAAATCTGCAAAAATATTCTATTCTGTATTTAACCGAAAGGCTTGCAACATTGAAACATGTATGGACAGCCAAGTATATATATATATATATTAATATAAATATAAAAGATAGAAAATAAATTTAAATATGCATGAAACAGGCAATGATGCATTTATCTTACACACATATTGAGTCAGTAAGGCTTAAATTCCTTTTTATTTAAGTATTAGGAACATGGCATACGATTATATGTGTGTGTGTACTTTAAAAGTCATAGTATTAAGATACATACATTTAACAATTTTATTCTGTTTCCAATATTCAGGTGTACATGTGTAGAATGTAAAAAAAGTTAGCCTAGAATGAGGTTTGTAAGACTGAATAAGTAAAACAAACCAACATTATTAATAGTCAAAATATCTGCTTTACACACCTGTAATACGGACAAACTTGATCTCTTAATAAGACAGTTGTGTATTCACTGCGGAGACGCGTTGGACATACATGTATTTAAACACTATTATTGTTTTTATATCTAGGTAATTAAGACATGGATGCTCTTAAAGTTCAATGTGTAACTTACCCCTAGAGGTATTATTATAAAGCTGACCAAAAGGGATAAAAAAGAAAACACAGAAACATAATTGATTTATAAGGAAATTATATTAAGTACATGCATATTTAATAAGAGCATTGTTGGAATTCTTTCTTTACCAAATCAGACGCAAGTAAAATTAAAACAAAGTTTAGTCAATTTACCACAACAAAAGAACACTTTTAATTTGAAACTATTTTTACACATGGATAGCTCGAGGTTTAATTATAATCAGTGCACGTTTTCAATAAAATAAACAAATTCTTGATAGCCACTTCACCCAGGGACAATTGTATTTGGTCACAATAGAGGAAACCTATTACGTTTCTATTGAAAATACACACATATACAATATCACAAACAAACAGTTATTTCAAGGTTCTTTTGACGATCGCTGAATACTGAATACACCTCTGACCGGTTTTGAGAACAGATTCTATCAGATATTGACATTTATCGATCATACCCTTTAATCGAAATGTTGTGCAGAAGTAAATCACAGGGCTTTGTTATCCTTTATCTCTTGATTTCATGGCGCGGTTTTCGTGTGTGACAATAGAAGGGAATCCTTTCAATATGTCACAAGCGTCGTGCTTATATACGCGCTGACCTGCTGATTTGTTTGACAGGTTGCATGCGTAAAACAGGCGCTTGGAAGGAACTAGATTAAAACATCAACCATTAGACATACCTGTATTAAATGTCTTTATAGGATAATAATATTACAAGGCTTGGGTTGTGAACGGTGCATCAGCGGAACTGGTTAAAGTGTTCAATTAAAACCTCGGTTATAGTTGCAGGAAGTATTGTACATAACTTGTCTACTTGGATTAACATTTTGGCCACTTGGGTGTAAGTTATATTTTCCTATGTTTATTATATAGCCTCAATGCTCAAATATGTACGTGTTTCGTAAATCAGTTTGGTAAATCAGTGTAATAACCCTGGCTATCGATATTACTATTGAAGTGAAATCTCTTAACGTTTATGCTCAGTATCACATTTTTAGAAATAATTCTAAAGAAAAATAATTAGCTTATTTATTTATTTTTTTTTACTTTGCATTTCAGCAAATATTGTTGACTAAACTAATACGAACACATTAAGAGACGTGTAAAAACAGAAGCGAAAGAGCAATGGGGAGCTAAAAAGATTAGAAAAGAGAAAAAAGACAACAACAGATAAACATATGTCAATTAAGAAATATTGTGGGTCTCAGATGAGGAGTGGAGATGGGGCGGTTGTGGGGAAAAAAGGCAACGGCTAGAGAAATATAAAAAATAGCTACGTAAATAAAATTTCAACGGAGGAGATATGGGGAGGGAGAGCAAGAGAAAGGCCAAGAGAGAGAAATAGATTGAGACATAAAGATGACATGACCCGATAAGGAGAAAATAAAACGAGAAGTTCAACCGTTATGTTACCATTTGAAATGAGTTAAGTCATTTTACGAAACAAATATAAAGGCGAGTTATTCTCACCAATTTTATGAAGGGTTATACCCAGATTGATATCTGTCCGATATGTATATGGCAAAGCCTGGTTAACCTTCCTCGGTTATAATACATGTAATATTATCTAAATTCATACCGAAATCAAAATGCAATTCTCTTTTTTTTCAATTTATTTTTATTTTAATATCGAGAAGAACAGCAACAGAACAACCAAAAGAAAAACAACAAACAAACAAAGTGCAGCTAAGTGAACTAACTATTAAACATATTATATAATACAAAAAAAAAAATACATACAAACTTTGGTGAGACATAGACGATATACAAACCTACATCAGCACTAGACATGCCTAAGTAGCTGAAACAACATTTGCTATTCAACGTTCAACAATTAAACTTTATTTGCAACCTTTAATTCATGTATTTTTTAAACAATACGGACAATTTACATGCAGAGTTGTAAACAACAAACCACCAAAATAGTTTTTTTTATTCATTTGAAGTGTAAGTATATAGTGTTTCAAAGACAACTCTAATCTGTTGTCTGTTTTATATTTCTTTATAATCCTCCATCTTCAGGAAGAAGAGCTAATTTGCGGGTCCTCGCGAAGAGCTACGGTTCTCTCAAAAGACGATGTAGAAATCCTGTTTTTGCATAGATTTGTAAGTATCTTTCCATTTTATTGTAATCCTATCAAATCAGACGTACATGTTAGCCACATATATGTTTAGCTATGTTGAATGATCGCTCATGGACCACAAAGAGCGGTATTAGGTTAGACACAGATCAATGGAATTGGAGTTAAGAGCTGGCTCGGCTGATGTCGGTTGTGAGGCTAAAGTTACGTATAGGTATTGTGTAGTAAATCATACGCATTCATGTTATAACAATAAAATAATAAAAATACATATTACGTTAAAAAAGAATGATTTGGAATTTTATGTCAAGAGGCTGACAGTAATCATCATCTGGAATGGTAATATTTGTTTTAGTTTTTTATTTTGGTCTGCTCTCCAGTAAGCTATAAATGCTGGTTTGATAACTAACTTCGAGTTGGCTTCAATAAGCAATGTCCTCATCGTTGTGATTTCGTACCATGCGCTTGTCAAACTGATAGTCTTTATCTGTTCATTTCATTTGTTTATGAACTATTCATAATTATTTAGTCCTCACAAATAAGCTTATTCGCTTTTGGCGACATAATTCTCCTTAATGTGCGGCTGGTACTGTCACCGTTAATTAAATCTTTTGACGAACGAAGATTCAGTTGATCATTCAAAGCTGATAGATTACATCAAAGAAAACGCTACTGGCACCCGACCAGAGCGCATTAATACACATCCGTGCGAAAGATAAATGCAGTTATTATATTATTATCTTGTTTGTATGCGCCTTTTAAGTAAATATTTGCGGATGCGCCGAGTGTGCCAAAATATTGATCAGGGAATTATTGTCGGATATTTAATAAACATTTACTGATGTCACGTTTTCTGATGCACATTTACTATCACATGTATTAAGATGTTTATTATGTGGTTATATATCCATGTTAAATATTTAATGAGTTTGTCATTAATATTTTAAAATTGACACTTCCTTTATAATCTGTAAGAGTTATGTGTACTTATGTTAGAATTGGAAAATAAATTATCATGAATTATTGCTACTCAATGTGTAGATCAATATCGAATCGATTATAAAACCAATAAAATTGCTTGATAAATAAAAAGAAGAGAACCCAAGAGAACATAAATATGTTTGACTTGTAACCCCCGTATTATAAGAGATATTCTATTCCTTAATAAAAGTTTGAGTTAAAATTTTAGAAAAACAAAAAATAAAACAAAAAACAAATCGGTTAAAAATAATTTTGTTTCAGCAGTATCGTATCTTATGCAAAGTAACAAAATGCAAACCAACTTTGTTTGATAATACTGTTAAATGTATGAACATGACGCATAGAGACAACATGTGATACTGGTGTTTTCTGATAGGTATCAACGCTTCAGATATGCTATACCGCTTTTGTTGACAGGTATCAACGCTTTAGATATGCTATACCGCTTTTGTTGACAGGTATCAACGCTTTAGATATGCTATACCGCTTTTGTTGACAGGTATCAACGCTTTAGATATGCTATACCGCTTTTGTTGACAGGTATCAACGCTTTAGATATGCTATACCGCTTTTGTTGACAGGTATCAACGCTTTTGTTTCTCACGTGGCAAAGAGTGCATTACAAGGACATCATTTGTATTGAGATTTTACGTAGTTAAGCAGTTTTGCGCATCATTCACTACCACCACCACGAACACAACAATAACAACAACAGCAACACAATCGAGACCAACTTTTCCTCGACCGCTTAAACAAAACCACCGTATAATGTCTTCAATCCCCTGCCTTTGATGAAGTCAACATTTCACTAGAAACTTCGAACTATTTTCCCATTCCGTTCCGTCATTTATAAATCAGTTAGGTGTATTCAGCGGGACCATTGTACCGGACCATGTTTCCTTATTGGGTGCCGCAGAATTGAGAGGATAAACGTGTTCAAGATGGATGTTTACATCGCCGACTTATAATCCATCTCATCAATAACCCATCAATATTCTCTCTACATTTTAAAGGTGTTTGACCGTGCAGCCTGATAGTGAATTGTACCTTTCAAAGTATAGCACTACTATTAATATTTTCTTTGATTTCTGCAAGCATGCAATGTACGCGTACCTTCGAAAGTTAGTATTTGAACAAAGGTTTAATTGCTTGATTATGTTAAGGTCAAAATTAAATTAAATTTTCACGTAGTCTTGGGTCAATTTGCGTACATCGAAATCACATTTTTGATTATGTTATCAACGTTAGGTGTTTCGAATACACTTTAATAACGAGTAATAATAAAACAATATAACATGTGATGCTTCAATGGCGATGCCTTGATCATTTTACAAACAATGTTTTTTGTTGAGCTATGAATGCATGTAACAACTATGTGCCAGCTCCTTTAACATCTTCTTGTCATGTTCATGTGCAACTCCAATCGAACTTTGGCATGTTTGCCGCGAGCTCCTTGGGGCGATGGTGTAAATTAGCCTCTATAGATTCACTGCAGTGGCATCAATGTTCCGAGTCTACATACTTAGCCTCCTATTAAGGGATTTACATAACTATCATTGCTTCTACAATTGTGGAATATTACCTGGATTTGATTAGATATGTCAGGTACGTCATTTATGCTATTAATGTTTGAAAGTGGTGTCATAAGTTTAGTGCATAGTTACGTACATGTTTATATTCAGAAACGAGTATACTACCTAAATAAATTACTTTCAATAATACATTTGTACGAACAAAACATCCATATATGAAGATTACGTAAAGACAAAAGTTTACCATTAATAAAACTGACAAGTACTATGTTTGGTCCATAAGGATTTAATCTATCTATTTCGACATGAACGTGAACATATTATAATCGAGTGGAACAAATCATAATATGCACAATATCTTCATAGTAAATTTCCGGACACCTTATATGCCAAGGTCATAGAATCCTCTGCAGGGTCACACAAGCACACGATCACACAATGAAAGATACTTATATTATACTCACTTGTACACCTGCTTAGAGAGTAACAGCAAAATTTAGCACGTTTTTCATACATTATTTATAACTTTGGTATTAAAAGGAATCGTAAAGTCATTTATGACTTTAAATGATAGTCTAATAAACTTTTCGGTTATCTGAGAGTTGGTGATTGTGTTTTACTGCTATTTCATAAAAATTAGATGTTGTATACCCAAACCATTGACATGGATATCTAGATTCTTCTCAAATATCCAAGAAGTAACCTCACCACTACAGTCGAACTTTCATAGGAAAACAACAACAACACTTCAAAACAAATCGACGGTACGTTTGTATATTAAAAGTGGTATCTGTCAGTTTGGACCATTTGTTTCTCTCATGCAATTCAATAAAAAAAATCTTACATGAAATGATCCCTTGAAATTTACTGGAGAACTATTTGAAAAATATAGCATAACGCCCCACTTGACAATACAGAAACATATTCCCTATCTGAATCACGCTGCACAGTTAACTTTTTTTAAACTAAGAACATTTCGTGACCACTTACTTTGAGGTCACGTTACATGATCATCCAAGTAATCGCCTCTGACGTCGATGTTGATTTTTAACTAAAATTCTTATCGTTCTTTGTTATAAATTTAGAAGTAATGTACATTGTATGCGATATATTCCACGACCTGTACTGTCGTACAATTGAGGTTTTGTTATAAACAGTCTTTTATTAAATACACGTTTAAGTTTATGAAAATGTATGCACAAATTCCCTCAGAATTCTATTGTATTGTCTTGTCTCTTATTGTATTGTAAATACAGGCAAACCATCGGATACTACCTTTAAAATATCAGCAAAACGTTTATTTTTGTCGAGCAAGGAACTTTATTTATGTTCTCAAATCGTAGAGCGTCGATAATAGGAACTATTTTATGCAGGATAAACAAAACATGATTTGGAAATAAAACGCTTTTATTTACAAATGTCTGGGATTACATTGAACATCTAAACAGTATCCCATGTATTCAAGCCCTTTATCATTTAAAAATTAATTGGCGTACATCTGAATATCCTTGAAGAGTAAGTTGTTGCAAGTAATTCACTTGCTGACGTGCAAAGCATGAACGTTTTAACAAAATAATTTCGTTTTCTAGATATACCAGTTTCAAAATACTAATGATAGTACGCGCTTTTTTTCCGTAGCCGACATAAATATACAAGTCAGACCAACCATCCCAGCTATTAGCAAATAGCTGCTAATACTTACTTAATACGTTCCCCTGACTTTCAATGGTGGTATATAACCCGTATAAAGTCTTGTATTTTCTTCAAAAACTTCCCATACAAGCTGTAGACTGCAAACGTTTTCAACATAATGAAAAACTAATGATTATATTCATAGCTTACAGTCAATCGCTTATCGATTTTCGGTGCTCGTTTGATGCGATCAAATGGTTCCTTTACAAATTGATTTGATATCAAACATGAAATGTACCAGACTGCGTTTAAACATACTATGTAAGTTTTCGAGAAACATAAACATAAGCACCGAGATACAGAAAAGGGGTTGTAATTGATGTCCTCTGAAATAATTATCACATAAACCCGACCCAAAGGACTCTTTCTAATCCCTCCCCGGGGTCACGTACCTTTTATTGAATATTGGGCCTGGTGCATTTCAATTACGTTTATTATGTATCATTATTTGCAGTGATTTATATGGCCTGAAGGTATAATAGGTTCAATGTTGACATGTAGGTCAAAACCATGTTAATGGGTTCCTGGCTTGTATATACGCCTTTTGTCTTTACTATAGAACTTTAATTTACAGCTCAAATAATGTTCTTTTCATGTTGCTGTAGTATATGGTATTCATATCAAATATAACCTAAACAAGTATGGTTTATAGTTAATGTCAGCCAACAAGAGACGTGCAATGATAATTTAAGAGTTAAAATAATCAGATTGATATAGTCACATGTCAAAGACAACTTCAAAATGACAGAAAGACAATATAAACTAAACATATCATAGCTAAAATAGAGTAATATTATTTGACATACAATTTTACAGAACGTACAACTAAATATCTAAATCCCAATAACTCAATACAAACAATAGTTATAAACCGTAATTAATCAAAAATTGGACATCAGAGCAATTCATTTAGAAGGCGAAAGTCCAAAATCTTTAAGTGCATCTTGTTTTCCTCGAGTTGGTTAATTTAAGTCTGTTTGCTGTTTTTCATGTGTTATTTATCTTCGCTCAGCTAAAATGTTGGGGACACTAACTTTTAAACAACACCCTGTGAAAATACAAAGATCACAAATAAATGCGATATCAAGAATTTAACTGACATGCATGTAGCAAATGCCTACTTAAGTGCACAGAAAATAATAAAAAATTGAAAGTACTGGATGCAATAGTTGAATGAACACACTAAAATGTTTAATTAATAATATGTATTGCTTACCAAATGTGGTTGAATGAAATACAGATAGGTCAACAAAAGGCTATTCAAACATAAATCAGAGGCAAAACGATTATATCTACAGTCAATTGCAATAGATATATATTCATGTAACATGGATTTGATTACTATAAACAACAAATGCAACAAAACATTCTTTTACTTTATAATACTATATAAAACAATATTTTTTCATTTCATTATGGAAAACAAGATTGTTTCCTCATCCCTGCAAATTGTGAGAATAGTCTTTTCTTGGCCTATCGATATTTAATTTTTCTGACTCTGACTCTTGGCATGTTGATCGGTTTATCGTCCCACCAATAGTATTGCAGTTATCTTGAGACGGTGTCCACTTGAAGCCGAAGAAGTGCTTCCTTTACTGTGTATAGCATGCCTTGATCACCTGGCACACCCAGTCACATTATCATGACACCGGGTCAACCAATTGTGGAACGACCCTTATATTTGCTTGAGCGTTAGCAAGAGAGCTATACCACTACCATTTTAATGTATGTCCTGCTCGGGATCGAACCCGGGGCCTCCCCTACCTGGAGCCGACGCTCTACCGATTGCGCTACCAGGTCCGGTATATTTATTGTTTGTTGATCTGATACAAAAGAAGATCAAATCCAATAATCGCTAGTGTTAATCCATATATAACGGGATTAGCAGAGATAATGCAAGCTGGGTGGTTTGCTTTACGTTCATTTATAACTGACACATTTTATGACTCTGTATGACTCTGTATACAATGAATTTGTTAATCTGTTATTGTTATATTGTTACAAGGTCTTCTATAAGGTAGGTCTTCTGCGTTTAGGTTAGTCGGCACAGGACAACTACAACGGTATAAGATTTATCCTCTTATATCCTCAAAATTTCAGTCATCAGAACAATCTGCTAGCATTACACCTACGGTGAATCAGCACAAACAACAACCACACACTGTTGCTTCCTCCTCGTAAACAGACCAGAAGCGTCAAAGAAATAAGAAATAGAGGCAACGCCACAAAAAACAGGTGTCTTGTGACAATAGTGTTTCTATTTACAGGATTATCGGGTGATATTCAACATGTCGTCTGACTCGTGTGACCCGAAGAACCTTGAGATCTGCAAGTAAGTTGTTTTATTTATGTTTCTGAAATCCCAGAGTCACAATTATAAAATGCTTGGGAGGATTCACTGACGTACCACATTTCGGCACGAATACTTACTCTTATGAAGGCTTTTCGGTCCAAGTGGAACTCGAACCAACGGGCTACGGAGTAAAGCGATATAAAGCTCTATAAAATGAGTTACATGCACCACGGTAAGAAATCGGTTAACAATGCTGGCTAATCTAATTTCAGATTTGTTCTTAATAAGTTAAACTTTAGTCTCACGTTGAACCCGATAACATAAAAAGCAATAGACGGCAATATCATAGTTTAAAATCAGTCCTAATACCAATGCGCAACATAAAGTTATGGTCACACATAAGCTAGTAGAACAAAAAAGAATCCTCACTTTGTCCTATCAAAAACTTGGAAACACCCTTATACAATTACTTCTTTAGAATTCTGCCAATAAATGTATTCTAAGAAATTTGATTAAACGTTCCTTAGATATCTAAACATATTATTGTTTGCTGAGAAAGCAATTGAAAGTTATTCGTACATGTATTAAAATAACTAAAATATTATATCTAGTAGACTTTTGTTTTCAAAACATAATTCAGAATATATTTACCTAACTACATGTATTTAACGTGACACGCATTGAGGTAACAAAGCCAGTGAAAACTCTGTGACAGAATTTAACAATGAATTTTCTAATTAATACGTTTTGTATCAAAGGATTGTCTTACACCACAAAGTATTACGTTTACATGCTTATAATGCACGTTGCCAGCAATTAAAATGTACATGTAAATGAATACATTGATTGACAGTTGAGTACTTCCCTCGTGTTGCTAACTCGATTTCAATATGCATTCAATGCTAAACACGACAATACTTATTTGAATTAAAAATCGTTAATAAAGTGCTAATTTTAAGATTGCACATATGGTCAAATGATATAAAAAAGAACAAGTGTGTTTAATGACTTCTTCGATTTGGATTTGAATCTTCATTTATAACTAGAGGTAAGCTTTTTCTGAAATGTTAAGTTAGGCAGAATCATGCCTAATTATTTTCTTCAATGTTGGAATCGAAATAAGATTTCAGATGCTTTGACAGATAAATCCGGTAGGGTTTTGTCAAATATCCAAACGGTTAGCAATGTATGTATAGCTCTAGTAAAGATACGTGACAGACTTTTTAAACCATTTCCATTATCAATATACCAATTATATGCAGGTTTAATTAAAAATTACAGTTTTTCATATGTCGTAGTATAAAATTTACATTTGAAAATTAATCTATTAACTTTTGACATTAAAAATAATTTACTAACATCGGCAAAGAATCATGCAGATAATGCTCTTATATATCATTGCACTATTTACAATGATTTTTCTTCCTGTTTTTTTTTTTCTTGTTTCTTTTTTTTTTTTTTCGAAGTTGTCTCATTTTTGAGTCGTTTTGTCTTTGCATTTTTAAATTCACGACAACGACACAATTATATCCACTCTAGGTTCAACTATTTTGTAGAAGAAGACTCTACACAAATTTCTAAGTAGAACCAACGGTGCACCGCAGGTAAGCTTGTCGATATTATAAAAATTAGTTCTTCGAATCCACTCTAGCGGCTAAAAAGGTAGAATAATTCCAAGGTGGATAATATGTTACTTGGCAGCAGGCGCCCCTGTTCAGTTCATTATGACCCACGCCACCAGGATTTAAGCCATTTTAGCTCACACAGTGACAGTTGCAGTGACACCACAAGGCCTATTTTACCACAATCATTTAATGTTTGCAATACTGTTTCTTCTAGAAATGACGCAGTTTTTCAACATTTTCCCATGCAGAAGTTGTTGGATAACCCTGGCACATGGAGCGCCTTAAAGTACAAGTAAGTAACGTCACATCTTGTAGTTTCCACTTTCAAAGCGACATGAACACTAGGTGGATTGTTCATCGTTTGCATAAAAATATTCTTTCCTTTAATGGCGAGAATACAAAGCGGCACTATAGTCACGATGTTTTGTAAAAATAAGCATAAATAAGCTTGCATTATGTATAAGCTGGTACCATACTCATGAGCTTACCTGTGACCATGCCGTTTTTAGTTTTAAACATATATTCGTGATAGTCGATAAGTATGCACATTCTTTTAACTCATTTATATCTTTCCTAATCACCCACTTTCTGGTCAAAGTCACTACACAGACAAATATCTATTAACATCGGCACACAAAACGCATCTACAGCTGACCTGTAGACAACGCAGTTAGGGATAACTGCATGGAACAGGTATGTATTTCAACGAATTATTTACAACGTCCCTTTCATACATTACATATATAAACATTTTTGTTGAATTCATATGACACGCTGTATACAATAATTCTGACATCGTTACTGGTGTATGGTAGAAGCACACTAGCACTTTATCAGGCGTGTTTTAAGTAGTTTTAACTGACATACCTAACTTTGTTCTGTTTCTTTTTCACAGATATGGCCGTTTGATTGTCAAAGATAGTAACGATATAGAATGGATCTACGTCATCAAATCAGTAAGTTACCCTTTTGAGTAAAATAGGAAAAATTACAAAAGATTTCAAAAGATTGTTCAGTAGGCAAGGTGTATATAAAAATATCCTTTCCAAAAATATATACACCTTACACACGTGCTGATATGTCCACACAGACACATATGCTTGAGATGCGCGAAGTGATTCTTTAATTGTACATCAAACATGATATGTTCTGATAATGAAACTTTAGGCAAAGCACATTTACACTTTTTTGGGATTTTTTAAAGTTGTATTTCTACAATCTGTCTCTATAAGGTATAAAGCTGATTATCGATCCCTTCTAGCTATTAGTGGCACACTGGTTATGTCTTAATTAATACTACATTGTAAGTTATTGTAAAAAAAAATAAGTATTTTATGTTAAAATAGTAAATAAAATTCGATTAATGTCAAACACATGTGTTAATTATTGTTTAATAAATACCCCAATAAATCTATCGTGTAAATAAGAATTAACCAAAAAGGTACATAATTAAATTATTAAGATAAAATAAGTTAATTTAATGACAGAAAGCAACGTTTGGGAATAATAGGGCAGCTGATACTTTTATATGGACAGCGAAGGGAGTGTGTGGGATTAAGAGAGGATTAGCAACTGTACAAACATATTACTTTCCGCACTCTGATTTTTCAGCGTAACATACAGAGTGGACAATGTGAGAACACCTCATTTGCATACCTTTAACAGATTAATTGCTGAAAACACGTAACAACAACAGGACTTTTATGTTAACTTATTTATATTAACATCATTTAATACAATGAATTATGTTTTAAGATTTCAAACATATATACCTATGCAGTCGACCTTATTTTCATAATCACATGCTTGAATGACATGTACATGTATATATTTATTACGCATTTATACTTATATAATGCAGTCATTTGATGATTTCATACAACTCAGAGTCAGGTGAATTTTGATGCGTAAAAGTGAATTAATATGCACGAGTGCAGATTAAAGAAAATGCACGATGAAATGATACAGTATACCTGCAAAGTATAAAGTCAGTAATTGAATTAATGGAATGATAATAATAGTAATTAATGAATTATTTTCAGGGTGAGGCGCGTGTTCTAAAGCACCTCGAGCCAGGTCGGGTGGATGTGAAGGCCAGACGACAAAAAATACAGCAGCAGCTAGAAGAGCAATCAGCATACCACAAGAAGAAAAAAATACTCGACTTTATAGCCGATGGCAACGGAAGTAAGTTTTCCGGCATCATGTTTCGCTACAAGTTTGAATCTTGCATATATATTCCTAAATGATAACCGGTGGTCATAATACTGCATCCTACTTAATTGACAGAGAAAGTGTTCTCACGTAGGACTGCTGACGCACCGCTGGCTACCAATCTCTAAGTCAGAAGTCACGTGCCTTTCAGCTCACAGTTACTTCTGCCACCGCGAAGTCAAAAGGACAAAGGATTTGACGAACGAGATTTAAACCAGATTGTAATATTTTTTATCAGCCTTTAAAATGGTATACCATAATTGTAAAATTTCAACAGTAGAAAATGCTTAAACGAAAAGGATCTTTTGATGTTATCACATTGAAAACGTAAGGAATAGTTTATCATTGAGATCGCTCAACATCCACCATCATAGTCTTCACCATGGTCACATGTCGGTTTAGATTGCAGTGGTTACTGTAGCATAACGAAACGTAACCTGTTATGTTTGCCCATTTATAAAACCCGAACATGCAGTGTTTAACTTCTTATTTTCACGATGAATGAGTTAAAGGCATTGCGCCGACGATTTCTAGTTATAGTGTACAGGAACGACTGTTTAAATGATGGAAAAAGGCACTGTTTTTCACGCTATCGACAGTGACACATGGAACTTTACGATCCGTTCAATTTGAATTCGTATACATGCTCTTTGGATTTAACAGATACCATGTAAGGTATACTTGCGACTAGCTGATACATATTGTATATGATGGTCGTTATTTAAATACAATACACACCTATGCAGAACGACAGACGTAACACTTACTATCTTGCTAGTTTCAATGCTCCATTGATCTCTATTGAATCATTTCTAAAAGTAATCTTCTACTCGAAAACATGTATGTCTCTATTCTACATATCAGGACAATATACACACCAGCTTGTAATCATCAAGACATCGCATACATAAAATGTAGTTCTATAAATGGAAATACGGTGTAAGAACTGTTTTGTATTTTAGATGACTTTTTCTTGCCATTTTAAGGTATCAGAAAAAAATGTATTTTACTAAATACAAATCCATATTATAAAAATTCTTTGCAGGAAAATCTTGCTACGCTGTGAAAAACTATCATCCGGGACTGAAAAAAACAACACTTCCAAACCAAAAACACACGAATGGTATACGCAATGTAGCGGACATTCGATTACGGAGTCAGTCGGCGATGCCCGGAAATCACCGAAGGACGAGTCCGCCTGATCCTGCCAGTCGAGTGAGTCGGCCGATGACGACACATACGGATACTCGGCATACAACCGATCTGGATGAGGACCCGGATCAAGAGGATGAGTCCAAAGGTGTTAAGAATTATAATTATAATTGTTGCTATTGTTGTTGTTGCTTTATTCCTGATTTGTTAAAGAGCTATGGTTGTTTCGTTGATGATGTTGTTTATTAAATAAACACTTCAGAAAACCAAGCTTTAAACTTTTGGTTTGTTTGTTTTTAATCACACGAGATTAATAAGCGAGAGTTAACTAATATAAGCATTGGACTTTACGTGTTTTATTTCACGATATTTAAGCGAGAAAGATAGTTTTGGCAAAATTCTTGCAAGGGATTTGCAAAGGAATGCTAAGACTGCTTAAGCTAAGTTCTGATGCTGGAATGCATGTCAACGTATATAATATATATAATTTACGTATTTAATATTGTATGTACTTTATTTATTTAAATGTTATTTGTATGAACTTAAGTTGTGTATACAACTCAAAGCCGTGAATAAAATCTAACAGTACGCAGGCAAGCTTTGCTATATGTTTTTGCATATTTTCCCAGTTGTAATTTGAGAGGAATGTTTTACGCTTATTTTATTTTTTACACTTTTCAGGTCGCGACAGCAGGCGGAAGGAACCTGAGCCGGAAGTCCGCATTGTTACTTCTCCTCAAGGAAGTGAAGGTAATTTGTCTCCTTTTCCTCTGCCACTGTCATCATCAGTTATCACCGTAAAGTTCTAACAAAGTTGTGTTGTTGTTTTTTTGCTCGATTTTTTTACTGTATTCTTCAAATTTGGAGGCAATAGCAGATACATATAAATGTCGGGTATATATACGCTTTGGTATCTGAACTTTTGTATCAACACGAGGTATGTACACGTGAGTACATTAATGTCTTAGTTTACATATAGGTCTAACCACTAGTTAAATACATTTTCCAGGAGCTAGAATAAAATATTTTTTTTCAAAACTTAGTCCTTTAAGTTCTGAAATCTACCGGTTATGTTTACTTAATGTTAAAACGCGTCGCTGGTCGAGGAGTAAACTACCCCCCCCCCCCCCCCCCCCACACACACACAACCTCACCCCAACCCCATGATAAGATATTCAACGTGATGGCGCACCTACTAGCCAATATGAAACGTTCAAGCTTATCCTTAGAGTGTCCGTTATTTTCACCTTTCCCCAATAGTTGTCTGAATTCTAATAAGGTCGATATTATCAGCATAACCGTGTGTTTATCACCAAGTAAATATCATGCATCAGGAAATGCTGTTTTATTATTTTATGTAATATTTTTTATCTTACCAGGTGACCGCAGCGAGTCACAAAGGTCATTTAGAAGCGAGGAAGACACAGACAGACGACCCAAAACGACAGACAAATTCAAGTAATGAGTTGTTTTCCTTTTTTTAGCATTTAAAGTTCTTAGTTTGTGCTATGGGTTATTTAAAAAAAGACAGATCGAGATTAAGCATTTAATCAATAATACCTAAGCTGGCAAAACATGTATACGCTCAGTATCTGTTATATCTGTGTATATGACATATAGATACATTATAATTGAACGATAATGTAGAATCTATCGTATATTGATAACAATAAGCTATGCCACGTCTACCATTACAAATATAATCTTACATGCTTAAAAATAAAAGGAAAACAACTGTTTTGGCTGCTTCGAAGTGTATGTTGTTGTTTTTTCATTTGTTAATGCCGTTTTTATGAAATAATAACAACATCAGCAACAAAAGCAGTCCTCGATATTTAACAAAATACAATGTATATAGTAAAAATTTGGACACAGACACTAGCAGAAAAGGTTGTCCAAATGTTTTTACCTCATTTGTCATGTTAACATAAAATATAATATTGTGTCTGGGGTGTCTACTGTCTTTTGTCTTTTTAGTTACTGTTTTGAAACAGAGACGTGCATATTTTTGATTTTTGTTCAGATCCGCATCTTCTAAACGCTCGGACATGCGCAGTGCTCGCAGTGATGACGACAGCAGCATGACATTACCTCCCTTTGTACAGATTGAGACATTACATCCCGGACACACATTTGTAAGTTTTTAACAAGCTTAGAAGTCTGTAACAAAAACAAATGTAAGTGTTTGCTATAAATACTCCAATTTCCACACTTATATTAAAATCGAATTCAGCATGTTATCACCAGAATGATTCAGCACGTAGTAAAAACACAGACGAAATAGTCATAACATATTCGATTATATAGAATAAACACTTCAAAATAAAACATATTTATAAGGATAGATTATGCCGTTACAGGGCCTTCGTTCCTGTCTCGAGCTGGATGAGCGAGGTCCATCAGTCAGTTTGGTAAGTTTGTTTTCGCATTTTTTTTAATAAAAGACATTAAAAAAGCCTTATAACGTAATGAATTTAATTTATACAATTTTAATTTAATTTAAAATATAATTAAATATACTCGGGCTCAAACTCATGCCAACAGAACAATTGTGTATTTCTCTGTACATGCTTGCAGACGATCCAAATACACTACTCGCAGTACTAATGTTGTAGTACACCCACATCAGTTGTTACTGGGACATAAATAATAAGTTGAATACTAGCTGCGTTCTTATGTTTCAAAGGTAAGCGTAGCCTATGGGGTGTTGGTACTCAACAAGTCCCTGGCCACACCTGTTGTTACTGTGATATAAATGACAAATAGACCGCTAGCTATGTTATTATGTTTACAGGTAAGCGGAGACTGTGAAGTGTTGGTACTCAACAAGTTCCTGGCCGCACCTGTTGTTACTGTGATATAAATGACAAATAGACCACTAGCTATGTTATTATGTTTACAGGTAAGCGGAGACTGTGAGGTGTTGGCCATCAACAAGTCCCTGGCCACACCTGTTGTTACTGTAATACAAATGACAAATAGACCACTAGCTATGTTATTATGTTTACAGGTAAGCGGAGACTGTGAGGTGTTGGCCACCAACAAGTCCCTGGCCACACCTGTTGTTACTGTGATATAAATGACAAATAGACCACTAGCAATGTTATTATGTTTACAGGTAAGCGGAGACTGTGGGGTGTTGGTATTCAACAAGTCCCTGGCCACACCTGTTGTTACTGTGATATAAATGACAAATAGACCGCTAGCTATGTTTTTTTTATGTTTTACAGGTAAGCGGAGACTGTGAGGTGTTGGTATTCAACAAGTCCCTGGCCACACCTGTTGTTACTGTGATATAAATAAACCACTAGCTATGTTATTATGTTTACAGGTAAGCGGAGACTGTGAAGTGTTGGTACTCAACAAGTCCCTGGCCACACCTGTTGTTACTGTGATATAAATAAACCACTAGCTATGTTATTATGTTTACAGGTAAGCGGAGACTGTGAAGTGTTGGTACTCAACAAGTCCCTGGCCACACCTGTTGTTACTGTGATATAAATGACAAATAGACCGCTAGCTATGTTTTTTATGTTTTACAGGTAAGCGGAGACTGTGGGGTGTTGGCCATCAACAAGTCCCTGGCCACACCTGTTGTTACTGTGATATAAATGACAAATAGACCACTCGCTATGTTATTATGTTTACAGGTAAGCGGAGACTGTGAAGTGTTGGCCATCAACAAGTCCCTGGCCACACCTGTTGTTACTGTGATATAAATAGACCACTATCTATGTTATTATGTTTACAGGTAAGCGGAGACTGTGAGGTGTTGGCCATCAACAAGTCCCTGGCCACACCTGTTGTTACTGTGATATAAATAAACCACTAGCTATGTTATTATGTTTACAGGTAAGCGGAGACTGTGAAGTGTTGGCCACCAACAAGTCCCTGACCACACCTGTTGTTACTGTGATACAAATGACAAATAGACCACTAGCTATGTTATTATGTTTACAGGTAAGCGGAGACTGTGAGGTGTTGGCCATCAACAAGTCCCTGGCCACACCTGTTGTTACTGTGATATAAATAAACCACTAGCTATGTTATAATGTTTACAGGTAAGCGGAGACTGTGAAGTGTTGGCCATCAACAAGTCCCTGGCCACACCTGTTGTTACTGTGATACAAATGACAAATAGACCACTAGCTATGTTATTATGTTTACAGGTAAGCGGAGACTGTGAGGTGTTGGCCAACAACAAGTCCCTGGCCACACCTGTTGTTACTGTGATACAAATGACAAATAGACCGCTAGCTATGTTATTATGTTTACAGGTAAGCGGAGACTGTGAGGTGTTGGCCATCAACAAGTCCCTGGCCACACCTGTTGTTACTGTGATATAAATAAACCACTAGCTATGTTATTATGTTTACAGGTAAGCGGAGACTGTGAAGTGTTGTTACTGTGATACAAATGACAAATAAACCACTAGCTATGTTATTATGTTTACAGGTAAGCGGAGACTGTGAGGTGTTGGCCATCAACAAGTCCCTGGCCACACCTGTTGTTACTGTGATATAAATGACAAATAGACCGCTACCTATGTTATTATGTTTACAGGTAAGCGGAGACTGTGAGGTGTTGGCCATCAACAAGTCCCTGGCCACACCTGTTGTTACTGTGATATAAATGACAAATAGACCGCTACCTATGTTATTATGTTTACAGGTAAGCGGAGACTGTGAAGTGTTGGCCATCAACAAGTCCCTGGCCACACCTGTTGTTACTGTGATATAAATGACAAATAAACCACTAGCTATGTTATTATGTTTACAGGTAAGCGGAGACTGTGAGGTGTTGGCCATCAACAAGTCCCTGGCCACACCTGTTGTTACTGTGATATAAATGACAAATAGACCGCTAGCTATGTTATTATGTTTACAGGTAAGCGGAGACTGTGAGGTGTTGGCCATCAACAAGTCCCTGGCCACACCTGTTGTTACTGTGATATAAATGACAAATAGACCGCTAGCTATGTTATTATGTTTACAGGTAAGCGGAGACTGTGAGGTGTTGGCCATCAACAAGTCCCTGGCCACACCTGTTGTTACTGTGATATAAATGACAAATAGACCGCTAGCTATGTTATTATGTTTACAGGTAAGCGGAGACTGTGAAGTGTTGTTACTGTGATATAAATGACAAATAGACCGCTACCTATGTTATTATGTTTACAGGTAAGCGGAGACTGTGAGGTGTTGTTACTGTGATATAAATAAACCACTAGCTATGTTATTATGTTTACAGGTAAGCGGAGACTGTGAGGTGTTGGCCATCAACAAGTCCCTGGCCACACCTGTTGTTACTGTGATATAAATGACAAATAGACCGCTAGCTATGTTATTATGTTTACAGGTAAGCGGAGACTGTGAAGTGTTGGCCATCAACAAGTCCCTGGCCACACCTGTTGTTACTGTGATATAAATAAACCACTAGCTATGTTATTATGTTTACAGGTAAGCGGAGACTGTGAAGTGTTGGCCATCAACAAGTCCCTGGCCACACCTGTTGTTACTGTGATATAAATGACAAATAGACCGCTAGCTATGTTATTATGTTTACAGGTAAGCGGAGACTGTGAAGTGTTGGCCATCAACAAGTCCCTGGCCACACCTGTTGTTACTGTAATACAAATGACAAATAGACCGCTAGCTATGTTATTATGTTTACAGGTAAGCGGAGACTGTGAAGTGTTGGCCATCAACAAGTCCCTGGCCACACCTGTTGTTACTGTGATATAAATGACAAATAGACCGCTAGCTATGTTATTATGTTTACAGGTAAGCGGAGACTGTGAAGTGTTGGCCATCAACAAGTCCCTGGCCACACCTGTTGTTACTGTAATACAAATGACAAATAGACCGCTAGCTATGTTATTATGTTTACAGGTAAGCGGAGACTGTGAAGTGTTGGCCATCAACAAGTCCCTGGCCACACCTGTTGTTACTGTGATATAAATGACAAATAGACCGCTAGCTATGTTATTATGTTTACAGGTAAGCGGAGACTGTGAAGTGTTGGCCATCAACAAGTCCCTGGCCACACCTGTTGTTACTGTGATATAAATAAACCACTAGCTATGTTATTATGTTTACAGGTAAGCGGAGACTGTGAGGTGTTGGCCATCAACAAGTCCCTGGCCACACCTGTTGTTACTGTGATATAAATGACAAATAGACCACTACCTATGTTATTATGTTTACAGGTAAGCGGAGACTGTGAGGTGTTGGCCATCAACAAGTCCCTGGCCACACCTGTTGTTACTGTGATATAAATGACAAATAGACCACTACCTATGTTATTATGTTTACAGGTAAGCGGAGACTGTGAGGTGTTGGCCATCAACAAGTCCCTGGCCACACCTGTTGTTACTGTGATACAAATGACAAATAGACCGCTAGCTATGTTATTATGTTTACAGGTAAGCGGAGACTGTGAAGTGTTGGCCATCAACAAGTCCCTGGCCACACCTGTTGTTACTGTGATACAAATGACAAATAGACCACTAGCTATGTTATTATGTTTACAGGTAAGCGGAGACTGTGAGGTGTTGGTACTGTGGTACAAATGACAAATAGACCGGTAGCTATGTTATTATGTTTACAGGTAAGCGGAGACTGTGAAGTGTTGGCCATCAACAAGAAGTTCTTCATGAAACACTGTGACGACGCACTCATCAGTCTTATACGGCTTAAGGTAGGACGATATCTATCTGTTTAAACCAAATATTGCATAAATTCACCCCTAAAGGACACTTTTTTCCATCCAAGCACATATTGAAATAAACTAACTTCTAAGACATTAAATGAATCGTTACCAAACAAAATGCAAATCAAATGTCTCTGGTGGGGCGTAGACACAATAACTAGGGACGGTCGAACAGTTCACGTTCAGTTTAATGCATCATTAAGCGAAACACGCATTTTATGCATGCGTGTGTTGTCTTGTTACTATTTTGTGTTATAACAAAACAAAGTAAATAATGTATTTATAGTGTATTTATGTTTATTTATACAAAGGTGATACAAGTTATCTTTTCATATTGCAGGCCAAGCCTTTCCCGTCCCAGACAGAACTTGTTGACCGCCTGGATGCCAACATGCAATGGGAGGAGTTCAAACAAGAGACCCTGAAAGATTTCCTTCGGCACAGGGTCCGGATCTCCAGATAGGGACTGATCTCCATTCAAAATGGGTCTTCCTTATGCATTTTTTCCAGAAAGCTGAGTGATCGGATTCAAAATATTTTAAGACGGATCATCTTTTGTATATATGCAAACATTTCCAAGAGATCTTTTAATGAGCTGCGTTTACTGTATGATCTGAGTTAGATTATTGGCAAAACGAAAAGTCGTTTTAATGCCCCAAATGTAACATTTGTCTTCCCAAGGCACGGGTAATTTATCTATTGGTAGGCTTGTCTAGGGACGCTGTGTACGTGCGTCCGTTTGTTTATACATCCCCTAGATGATATGTACATATTCTGACTTCATCATATCAAGACATCATTTCTGTGTTGTTCTTTAATACTCAATGCAATGTATTTCAATATGTAGTTTTCTTTGGAACGCATCAATATAAGATTCATGATTTTCGAGGAGAGAACCATACTACAATGTGTCAACACTGTCTACTAAATTGTCTTTTCTCTCCTAAGTCAGAAGAGCAAAATACACGGACTTGCTTACCGTGTTAGCATCTCAATGTTTCCACCTCCATGAGGTTCACTTCCGCTTTGTGGCAATATAGTATGTGCACAAACGGGTCATAAGCTACGCCCGAGGTGACCATCTTCTTCTTAACATGTGCACATCGTGAACAACAAATCGCATTAAGCTAAACCTTTAACACACGTATTTATTTGCATCCTGGAGTTTAACTTATGTTGGCAAATTAATTTTGTTAATTTAGTTTAAAATGCTATTGTTCTTGTAGTTTTATTTCTATTAACTGAAAATAGATAACATGACATTGTTATAATGCTATGTTTTTTCTTTACAAAAGAGGGTTATTTTGTCTCTTTGTGTTTATGTATTTGGTTGACATGTGTTGTGTTTGTTAATAAAGCGTTAACAAGTTTTTATTTATCTTTTCCTTATTGATTTTTTAATTAGGAAGAGATGGTAAAAGATAACTGAAAATCGCTTTGAACATGTGTTTCTAGTTCACAACGTAATACAACCCCTCCAACTATTACATTAAATGACTATTCCATGTAACCGACTCCTGCTGCAGCGTACGATTGTCAGTACAGAAGGAAATTTCATGCAGAAGGTCACCGAGTTTCTGATGCAAATATTAATGGGGATGGTAAATATGATGCCAATCGATGAAAGATCACAGTTTATTGTTGACAATTGACGCAGATTGCGTTGGCAAGATAAAAGCACAACATCAAATCGAAAAATAGAGTACACTACAATATTTGCAGTCTCCCGATTCTCTTGAGATGTTTTTTTGACAGTTGTTACACTTTCCAATATCTCTAACTTAAGTAACTAAATATTGTACACTGTGTCCGGTCACATTCGAGTGCCTGTCCAACTGTCCACACATCCGAGTGTCATAACATTTACTTTGTTCATCACCATCGTTTATTTCTATCACTTGATTTATTTACAAAAGCATTTTTAATAAAAAATAATCCATTTTCAGACGTATTTCTTAACAACCAAGCTTATGAACTAAGCTTAAGTTCGAACCTGCTAACTACTAAAAACTCCGTACAATAACATATTATCAAACTCAAACCTAACTACGGAAAGGGTAATGAGACTAAAGTATAAGGTTTCTTATGACGACTGGATTAAGTCTCCTTTTCCACGACAAACTCATACATATGTTCACCAGGGAATATCCTATCTACATACATTTTAAAACCCATATTTTAACTAACAGGTCTCTCTTTTGCTATTTGTTGCTTAGCCATGCTGTGTTTACAATAAGACACATAGATGTCGTAGATTGCGAATAAATGTGCCACATGATGTCTTAATGTGCTGAATGAAGCTGTAAAAGTTCAAAACTCAATATTTTGTAAGATTAAATCACGTTCGGACCTTCACTTGTGGTGTGAGATGTACTAAATTTAAAAAGTAGTTATCCCGGATCCGCGATTAGTTTTTCTTGCCGGTGTTTAATAATGCAAATGATTTCACATCGAAAATTATATATCTTTTTTGCGAGATGATTGTAGAATTAAACATCATATTAATGTTTAAATCAACTTTAAATATTGAATATTATAGCCAAAATAAACTGAAGAGAGACATTGATTTTATTAGTTCGAGGTGTATTCTTTGGTCGACAATTTTAACTTGAAAAACTGCACAAGTTTGTTTCACTTCTTCACAGATAACCGTTTACTAAATCTTTAGACATTGACAACCTTATTTGATTTTTTTTATTTAACACCAATGCACGAACATATATATAAATTAATTTTTAACATTCACATAAGTTAATAAAGCAATCGGGAAGTGAAAAAAAATCTCAGTTTTTATTTTATTTTTCTTGGCAATTACAATTGCATTTGTGAAATTTGCAATCGACAGTAGCTATTTACAACCCAAGTAGTGGTTCTATTTAGGAAGTGGTCATTCGAAAGATAAGTAGAGAGAATTTGGACAATCGGCTATAAAAACAAACTTGTAGGGGAAAACTAAATAAGAAGATCCATCCATTTTTATTTTATATAGATTTGGTAATACCCAACCATTGGAATTAAGGTATATGTGAAGTAACTCAGCAATTCTCTCCCCTGCATGGATTTCGTCCCTCAAGAGCGACATTCATATCCCTGCAATCGTTATCCTGTTATACAAAATGACCTCAGAGCTTTAATGAAAAAATGGCTTGGAAGTAAACTAAACCACAAATGAAGTTCAATTTCTTAAATTATATTAAAAATCAAAACAGTGTTATCTACCTCTGCTACTTATGCAAATGAACATGAACTAAATTTGTTACAAAACAAGTGTTTCAGTTTTTTTGTTATCCTTAAAATAAGGATGCATAATATACATCTTCAAGAAATAGAGAATACGCGAGGCCTAGAAAATCAGAAAGCACGAAGCTCTGCCGAGTGCTTTCTGATTTTCGGGCCGAGCATGATAACATTTATCTATATCAACACTAACCTGGTATTCTTTTTATCCCATCATCAACATTTTTTCAAATGGAAACCTTTTAAATTTACCGCTACTGCTCCTCCCTTACATGATCTGACATTCTAATGCAATATACGATCTGACATTCCAATGCAATACACGAATTTCATGCGCGTGCATAGAGTAATTCGGCTATAAGAAATAGTTCTATTTTACAATAAAAATAAGACAATGAATATGTTATTTATTTTTATTTTATTTGCGCTATACATAAGGTTGTAATTTTATTGATTACGATAATTAAAAATAATGGCTAGAAAAAAAGCACACCCTCGTGTAAAGTTATACATGTAGTGTGTAATGTCAAGGCCATGTAACATTAAAGTTGCTACGCACTCGGCATTAAGAAACGCGAATTACATTCGAGGTTTGTGTGTGTTTGTGGATGTAACAAACAGGTAGCTCATGGATTTTAATTGTTGATGACATTGAAATTCTGAACAATGAATATAGCGCTTTAAAATTGCGAAGATAGTTGTGTTTTTGACAGGGTGGCTTGCGCAATTTGAAGAAATGTTGGGATTGGAGGTGATGGGTTGGTGTACAAGTTTACGTCTAGAAACTTTGACCTATTAACACATTTGTCCGTGCAGTCAGCTGTATTTGGTTCGACTAAAGATCGAGCTCTATCTAAACCATTTGAATGTTCATCATGTAACGGCATTTGGTCATCAGGGTTCGTCCCCAGATTAAGCAGATGATTGCAATCTGAGACAGTCACAGATTCAAGATCAATTTCCTTCTAAAATGTTCGGATTAAAGCCAAATTTTGCCTCGAAGCTCATCTCTGCAACACTGCTTAGGTTTTCACACAATTCTTCATCACATTCTTTCAATTAAACGCCGAATAACATCTAAATAACAGGGACTCACATGATCTGACATTTCGACAGTCGTTTTTATTTTGCAGACTACAAATTCCTTTTATTGATTTTATTACTTTTCCTAAACAGTTTTAATTATGAACCTGTATTGTAAATGTGTACATTTTGATTAATAAAGCTTCTCTATTTATTTTTTTGTTTACAAATTTTCTATATCATTGTTAAATAAAACTTCGGAAGTTTAAGATGAACTGTCGGGTTAGCTCAGTCGGTTAAGACGCTGCTACTTAAATTTTCAAACCAGTAGGACGGAGATCGAAACCTCGCTCATCACTTCTTTAATGGCCTCGTTTGCTCTATTTTACCAATCTTTATGTTATGGTCATTTTTGGGGTGATCACAAGCATAATTACGCGATAAATATGAGTTTCGTTCAGCACATTCCTGATCGTTCCGTCAAAAAAGTAGTCCGGCTTAGAGCAGGTGCGCGAATATCGGTTGATAAAGCTCATCTTTATCACATGGGTTATATCAACCGATATTTAAAGAGATGGTGGGATAAAACACAATCTTAAACAACTCGTATCACACAATCCAAACAAAAATAGTAGCTCTCTAATAACATTTATTATCAAGACCGCTCGCTCTACTGCGACTTCAAGAAGGTATGATGAAGATTCAGGTAGGTAGTTATAAACTCAGGAAACTCTCTCTTTGTAACGATCTCCAGAAACATGCACATGGCCGTCTGCAGCCGAGCTTTGTCGTCAGCCGTCTTCAGATGGCCTCGATTCTCGTGCAGCCAGAACTGCTCCTCTCGTACAGTCTCGGACAGGCGCTGTACCGCTGCCAAGGTAACCGTGTTGTTGTTGTCTTCAATAGTAGCTCGATGGAGTATCCACTGCCATACCTTAATGTAACAAAAATTACATTATTCATATTTCATGATGACTGATTCTTGCTTTGACAGTGTCGCGCTTGAAAGGACCGGGCACCTTTTTTCGTGACGGAGCGACTTTTGACAACGCTCTTTAAGAGCGTGTGTACACGCTGTCTCGAAAAAGCAGATCGCCGTTAAGACAATTTAAACGCGATAATTAGCAAGGACGCAAAATGGCAGAAATCAGCATCATACGTTAGTAACATCCTTTTTATTTTATGAAAATACGCACTATGATTAAGACCTGGAACAGGTGAACAGGTTACAGCATATGGGAGCAAGCAACAAAGACATTTTAAAAATGTTTTATTTGAACGTTTTCAGTATTCTATACATCTCGAATAAAGTATGTATAACATATATTAGTGATACAATATAATGATTTAAATCAAAATAAAAAGCAAAGCCCGACACCATTTTAAGGTTTCCAAGATGTTACATATGTTGAAAAAAAACCTAAAATGTACAAGTAGAAATTGCACATGTGCAGCAGCCTCACAATACACAAGTAAATCATTGTTCAGATTGTATTTTTCTGGAACATTGTATGTTCATTCTTTCTCCGTATCTTAATGTAAATTTTGAAAGTTGTTTTGTATGGAAGCATTTTTGTATATGGATTGTGTATACAAAGAACAATCTTTATTATTTTTCTAAAACTAACTTACTTTAACCTACTTTACACATTAAAACTGAAATGGAATGAAGAAAAACTGGGAGAAACAGTAAAAAAAAACATTTGGCATGTCCCGTTGGAACTAGTGTTGTAACAAAGCAATGTTATGAAAGTATGTGCGACTGTGGTTTATAATTACACACTGAGCTGACATTAAAAATACAACTTAACAAAAGTTGCTGTCAAGTGAAGGGTAGTATGTCATTCAATATAGGACATATCTACTACAAAAATGATCATATTGATTTATTTAGAAAACATATTTAATATTATCCAATACGGATACTGCTATTTAGTAAATCTGGATGTAAGGAAGTAATAATAAGCCTGAACATATTCTGTTTTTGCTAAATGTTCGGGTAATAAAAGTCTTGGACAACGAGAAATATATCATGTCAGGTATAGGGTTTAAACCCAGAACCCTCCGATCCCGACTCCAAACCAGAAGCTCTTGACCAAAAACAATTCAACTTTGTCATAAAGGCTTACTTGGTGTGTTTCAAACGTTTCGTCAATGATCATCGAAATCAATGTCTCTTTGAAAACTTGCCATAACGGGTCTAGGATTTGACTTAGAAAGCATCGGGTCCCGAGTCCATAACCTTTTGCTCTTGACCATGAACACCTCAACCATGTTATAAATGTTTTCTTGGTGTGGTTCAAACGTTTCTCCAATGATCATCCAAATCGATAACACGATCTTTTTGAAAATTTGTCATAACTAGTGTAGGGTTTGACATTTCTCTTATGCAGATGAATTAATCATTCGAATCTTTAATAATACTGTCACGTTTCGATAGTATGAGATTTGACCATTTTGAATCCTTGTGTCTAAAAAGGTTTTATGACATAGCTATTACGTTTACTTTACTAGTTTTGAGCATAAGACTTGCTTAACGTTAAAACTTGCATAGTTATACAACCATAACTTGTGTCAGATTAATCCTTTTTCACGTAAAACATCACAACTGTTGTCAGACTTATGCTGCTACTTGTTCACTAGCGGACATTATTACAAAGGATTTCTGAGAATCTTACAGCTCTGCAGACAATATTATAGATCTAAAGCGTGGGAAAATGTGACTAGGGTTTGAATTTGAAACCCTCCGATTCAGCGTCCAAAAAATATCTCTTGACCACAAACACCTCGGAGATGCTATAAAAACACCCTTGCACGGTGGCAGCACCCGAAATGCATTTTTTTTAGATTTACGCGGATAATACAGAAATCATATTATGTATATTGCGAATATCTTTAAATGTTGCATGGACGTTGCATCTTAAGTTAGATTTTTCCGTGTATACTCAAAGGACCGTTCAGAACAAGTGCTTTCTGGCTATTGACTGCTTGATGCTAAAAGAAAATCTCAGTTTGTTAACATGCAGTCCGAAGGACGTACCGAAGAGCATTCCTATTTACGTAAATAACGACGTAAAGAGGCTCTGTATACATTTAAGTTAAAGGTTTAGAAATTTTAACAGCAAAAAAGAAATAAACCAAAATCTCTCGTTTTCTGCCACGTTTGCATGAAAGTTACAGACACACAAAATAAATATAAAAATAAATAAATAAATAATAATAATAATAATAATAATAATAATAATAATAATAATAATAATAATAAACAATGACGCCGTTTACCGAATTAAGACTCGTAATTATCATGGTTAGAAAGTGTGTAAAAAAACTTTCCCCATGGTAAATAATGATAATAATAATAATAATAATAATAATAATAATAATAATAATAATAATAATACATCAATGACGACGTTTACCGAATTAAGACTCGTAATTATCATGGTTAGAAAGTGTGTAAAAAACACTTTCCCCATGGCAAATTTCTGTGAACGTTCCATATATAGGCGTCGCAATGCAATTTTCTTAAAGGCATTGTGTTCTTGGTCGAAAGTTGGTCGAAACACAAAAGGGTTAACCTACCTGAGAGCGAGATATTTCAGCTGTAGCGGAGTCTTCCACGGCACCATTCAGGTAAAAGTGACCTTGACCTGATCATCGAAGGAATACAATACACGAAATGTCAATAACTGTAATAAAACTAAATCATATTTATGGCAGGTTTTATAGACATTAATATGCCCTTATAACTGGCAAAATTGAAAAATCGGAAGTAAAAAACACATCTGTGCATGGTAATATATTATAATGAAGCCTTTTCTAATGCTTTTTTTAGTTAAATCTACAACAGCTAAAACACAGTGTTTATAATAGTACTGGTGCATACATTCTGTTGACCAATACTGTAATATTAATATGTTTGGGTGCCGAATATTTTAAGCATTCTGTCTCAGTGAAAGTAACATTTTGTCTGATTTAATAGTACAATTTAATCCATCTATTTAGAAAATCGTGTATCAATACAAGAATATAAATATACAGTTTTACATTTTAAAAAAAGTATTGTTTTATCCGCAAATATAAAATAAACAGATGTGTTTGCGAACTAGGCTATACGAACTATGAATTTATTGATTAACTAGCATTTAGTTGAAGTCATACTAACTCTAGTTGAACTAAAAGTTTGGTACAAGACGTATATGACACAAAAAGAAAAGCAAACCTTGGTTTCGACTTTAATCAAAAGGAACTTTTAAGCGACTGTTGAAATTTGTTAAAATCACAGCATTGTCGGCGAGTACAGTATCATGCCAGGTGTTCTCAGTTTGCTATACACATTGAAGGCAACATTATATCAATATAATATCAATAACTTAAAGACTGTTGGGATTAATATCACTCAAGTCGCTATGTTGAATAAAGACACACAAAAACGTGCATGAATCAATGATACTTGGCCTATTTCAGCAGAGCAATAGGAGTGCTATACAAGAAGGCCTGATTGCAATAAAAACTCATCTTTTTATTAAAGTTGTTTTTCTTTTCTCCTTTTTAGAGGCTATCATTTTAAATCCCATTTCGTTACAGACAAGTAGGGTTTCTTGTATTACATGTAATTTTTAAACAAAATACCATTTACATTCTCTTTGGGACAAGTAAAAGAATGTGACTGTCAAGGGTGTTAAAGCTTTCACGTAAACGAATCGTTATGTAAGAAAATATGACATGGTCCTATGAATAATGCAACATATATTAAAATTTGAAAAGGCACCGAAAAAAGTTATTTACATGCCAAGTAACTTAAAAAAACACACACACACAAGAAAACTGTGATAAGACACTATATTATAGACTTACCCCGTAACCATGCCTCGATGAAAAGAATGCCGACTTTAATATTATGCTTCAATCCAGCCTGCGTTACGCTACCCTGTTGTGTATTATGGAATAAAGTACATATATGTTTTGCAATATCTCATAATGTGTATTTACACGAAGGTCGATCAATTATTGGCGCAAATGTCTCTACCAAACTTTCCGCAACAAAAAAGCTTAATTTAACAAGTTGTTTTGCTTTGATACAGCCGGGAGGTATTGTCATCATGACACCAAAGAAAACACATACAACTTTAGTAAGCATCAGGAAAAAATAGGGCCCGCTTGACCATTAGCCTTTACGGAAATGTTTAAATTCAATTTGACCTATGTCGGCATATTCCGACACATTCTGGGAGAATGTACAGAAAATATTTAAACTACGAAAGTGTGACTTGGAATCAAGCATGATCATCCCTTAAACGATGTGTATAAAACTCTTAAAAATTGTCATATGCTTTTGGCCATACAAGATGCCTTTAGCCACGTCTACTCACAAATGAATAATTATAACAAACTATTTGTCCACGACTTTGTGAATAAACTAAAGAAAATACAGCAAATAAATTTATAGTTAAGTTTTATTACTGATTGCATATTAAAGCCATAACATTGTGTCTTAGTGTTACAGACACATTATACTGTAGTTTGCTATAATAAAACTTTAATATGGTAATAGTTTACTATAATAATAGTTTACGATAGCTTCAAAATAGAACATTTATGATTGCTATTGTATGTTGCTGCTTTACTATCGAAGTTTATTTTTGACTTTCACTTCTAAAGTATGGCCTTGGAGGTCTTACACCAGGCATCTGAAGAAGATCACTTGCAGTGACGTCAACTTCCGGTCTGAGGACATCCATCTGATTCTTCCCACCGGTCATCTGTTGAAACATCTGTAAGGGGGAACACTCAAATTGTTTTTCAAAATTGAACAACAACTGGACTACGATATACAGCGTCAGCAGAACAAGCTTAACGACACGTAATGAGAAACCTAAACAGTTACAGCTCGAAAAAGTCAGTGGGCGGTCGGACTATGGTGCTTAAATCGTTTTACAGAGCTCTAACCTCGCATATCCTGAGTGGGGTCTCATAGTTTTACAGTCAAAAGAAAACTAAATCAATTTGAAATAAAACAGTTCAAAATGATAACGCATATTCAGATCTAAATAATGATTTTATGAAATAAAAACAGTAGTAACCTCATATAACACAATAATGTCTAAATTCTATTGGAGCAAGTGAACATATTATTTTGTTATATATTAGATCAGCTACGCGCAATGTAGATTTTCGAAGAAATATGTTTTTAATCAAAGACAGAAAGCACCTGATGATGAATTGATTGTAGTAGTCTAATCAGGTTAAGATGGAATTTAGAACATGTACCAAAGAATAATACAGGTAACGGTCCTGATAAAACGAACTAAATGCAACTATATGTTACACGCACGAAGAGAGTTTTTACGACCGCTACAATGCACAACTATCATCATCATTATCACCACCGTCACAGCCACCACCACTATTACCTGTTGCATGACAGGAACCATCCGCATGTCGTACACCATAAAACCGTCACACCCAGCCTCGATCTCTTTACGCTTCCCACTGAAAGTATAGACATAAATACTGGTGATGGCATATAGCATCCTTTTTGTAATTTAAAACCATGAAAAAACCGTGTAAATAAAAAATAATTAATAAATATAAATAAATAAATAAATAAATAATCGAAATTTGTGTTATCTTCTTGCTTTTCAACAAAATAAAAATTTTTTATCTTTTACTTGAAAAAAGTGTATTGTTAGTTTTATTATTCATTTGCAGATCTATGTTTAAATGTCAAATATTTTTAATAAACTGGTTGATTTTTATTTTGGAGAGTTATTTTGGAGAGAGAAAAATGCAAGGAAACAAAACCTTAATCATGCGCGATGTAGTAGAACAATACGCAGCCAGAATATTAGTTTTGCCTTACGTTGAACAGAACATTCAGCTATTTAGTTGAATTTTAGTTGACATTTTATGTACTCAATACATAATCAGTGTCAGTCCAGTGTGTACAATAAACATGGGGTATGGGTAATTGCCACATTATTTTCACTGTTATTCAGTATTGCCATGTAAATACAGGGTCATTATATGCTTCACGGCACATCCTATTGAGATACTACCTAGATCTTACCGACCGTCTTACTAGGAATCATTAAAAGACAACAAAAAAAACACCATAATCTATGCAACCTCAGTTGAGCAATGTGGTAAAACTGTTGTAATATGAGGATAAAATAAGACCATTACATACTATAAAAATCATTTCCCTAATAAGACAACAGTGGGGCTTTGGATATAACAGTCTCAGGGTCAATAGTGCAAATAAAGCCTACAGGAGGTACACGTATGAAAAATTCCACATGATTGTGGGACTGCTATTGACCAAACTGATGAGCATTTGTGTGTGAACCTGTGAGGTTCAACATGAATTCAGAAATGATTTACACCGGAATAAAGAACTTGCCTTTTGACTTTCTCCATGATGACGTCATAATCCGGATATGACGTATTTGGGGGCAGTAGTGGCGCAGCCATGCCACCGGTTGCGTGGCAACCACGTTTATGACACGTCTTCACGACTAGGTCCATGTAACTCTTCAGGAAGTGTCGGTCCATTGATACATACTTGTTACGGTCAGGAAGAACAAAGTTCTTTCTGTGTCCTGAATATATAATGTTATTTAATTTTACTGTATATATTGTTATATCTATTTGCACCGTCAGCAACCCCTTGTCACCTTATCGGTAATCGTTTATACAACACTAATTTGGGATTACAAGTATCTTAAACAATTGAACAACTCTCCAGATTTACGATCCAAATCGGAACTCCTCTGGTAATTCCGTACAGTACAGCATAGTATACAGTTTAAATTAAAAAAAAATCCATATATGTACAATTAGCAATGCACGAATTATCTGAGTGTGGGACCGACTAAATTTTATTGTATATGCAGCCACACAGAGTGCATAAGCCCATCCACGCATTTATACTTAAGATACTTGAAACTCGTCAGCCAATCACCGCGTGGGTTCGAGCCCCGGGGCGAGAACTTTTGTGTGGATAGGTTTTCCAGCTCACCTGTGGTGCGCCGGTGGTTCTACCCCGACATAAGTCTGGGGTTTTCCTCCACCATTAATCAGCTGGATGTCGCCAATATGACCATAACTGTGTCCGTGCAATGTAGAAAAACAAAACAAACTTAAGATAAATCCCATTGATATAATTAACTATTTGCATTGAATCGTAAATATAAGGTCACGCACCTGATATTTTCCATAAGGAACAGGAAAAAAATGTATATTTAGTGCTTACACGATTTTGCAGCTATTGATGCTTTTAGAAATGCTAAATAAATAGGCACCCACTTCCCTTTACTTGAACTCAAGCTGGTGCGAAAACTCATGCATGTATAATGTGTCTGTGCATGTCTTCCTTAGTTACCAATTTTATTTTATATACTTACAGATGCTCATTCCAAGAAGTCAAACCGGTAAATTAACACTACAAGCTAAATGGTAGTTCCAGCGTTAAAATTGTAATTTTTATAAAATGGATCAACTCACCAAACTTGTTTACAAACGAGGCGGAATAATCCCAGATACCACAGTTGAGGCCGCATGAATGGTCCCGGAGCTCATACAGTATCTCCTCAATCTCAAACGATGCCAATACGTTCTCAATCAAGACACACGCCTTCGTACAGCCATGCGGCAATCCAAGCTAGCAGAAAAAAAACATACATGTATGCATGGACATGATTTTTGTTGTAATTTGTTTAGTGGTGGGGTTCTTCTCTAAATGTTAGTAAAAAACATTCTGAGTTGTGCGTCAACAATGAAATATAAAAAGTTTGATGGAAGGGAAGAGCTACTGTATGTTAACTGGAAAACACATATTCTTTGCTTCGGTTAGGTTTTAGACTAATATTTACACATGTAAATGCGAAAGGATTGTAAATCGACGACCAAATTCCCACTATCGTTCCAACAAAAATATGTTTCAGTAATGTTATATGCATAACTCAATCAACCTCTATTAAATAGCTTAGGTGTGGAGAGTTGAAGGATTTGAGTGCATGTGTGTTACCTCTCTCTCGGTCCATGTGAAGATGGAGTTCCACAATCGAGCCTCAAGACTGCCTTCAAGCTACAACAACAAAGTAAACATATCAAGGCGTTCAAACAAACCCTGCGCACACAACATAAGTGACATTGCAAAATTAGTCAGAACATGCGAAGATTTTGTAATTTCTACTCCACAGTCTTGCCAGAATAGAATCATGCAAGCAGTGTAAGTAGGACTTTCTGTTGTACAGTTACTAAACTAAACGTATTGACTCGCATCAAAATTGGGACGAAATTGTTTAAAAATAGCGGTAGATCGTATTTTTCACCTTGGTTCTTTGGAATATGTTAGAATAGCAAAAGTATCACCATAGTAATCAATTACAATTGTGTTTGTTCTTCTTCTTCGTCTCCCTTATCTTTTTCTTTCCTAATTTTTTTTCTGGCTCCACAGAGCTATGCAGCCGGTTCCGCTGAGCTATACAGCCGGTTGCACTGAGTTACATGTATACAGTCGGTTGCACTGAGCTATGCAGCCAGTTCCACTAAGCTACATGTATATAAAGCCGGTTCCGCTAAGTTATACAGCCGATTGCATTGAGCTACATGTATACAGCCGGTTGCACTGAGGTATGCAACCGGTTTCACTGAGCTACATGAAGACATCCGGTTCCACTGAGCTACATGTATACAGCCGGTTGCACTGAGCTACATGTATGCAGCCGGTTCCGCTGACCTATACAGCCGGTTGCACTGAGCTACATCTATACTGCCGGTTGCACTGAGCTTTACAGCCGGTTGCACTGAGCTATACAGCCGGTTCCACTGAGCTACATGTATACATCCGGATCCGCTGACCTATACAGCCGGTTGCACTGAGCTATACAGCCGGTTCCACTGAGCTACATGTATACATCCGGTTCCGCTGACCTATACAGCCGGTTGCACTGAGCTACATCTATACTGCCGGTTGTACTGAGCTTTACAGCCGGTTGCACTGAGCTATACAGCCGGTTCCACTGAGCTACATGTATACATCCGGTTCTGCTGACCTATACAGCCGGTTGCACTGAGCTATACATCCGGTTCCGCTGACCTATACAGCCGGTTGCACTAAGCTATACAGCCGGTTCCACTGAGCTACATGTATACAGCCGGTTGCACTGAGCTACATGTATGCAGCCGGTTGCACTGAGCTATACAGCCGATTCCACTGAGCTACATGTATACATCCGGTTCCGCTGACCTATACTGGCGGTTGCACTGAGCTTTACAGCCGGCTGCACTGAGCTTTGCAGCTGGTTTTGACCTTCTTATTTCATCTCCCATTAATTTGCACTTCTCTCCTTTAACCTGCCCCTTGATCACAGTTTTGCAGGATGTGACAGGGGACTATTCCTCAGAACCGCAATGACACGCTACCGTGGCGGTCATTAAAGTGACAGGTAATCAATAAAAAGAAGGGTATTAATGTTAAGCTTGCGAACGCAAACCTTAGACAGGTAGAAGAACGGACCGCTGCCTTTGTTAAGAAGGAGTCTGGCGTTGTGGAACATCAAGAGTCCGAAATCAAACAATGGCCCAAGAACTTCTTTACCGCCAACCTAAAATAATACGATCAACATATTATTAAGAAATGATTAATTATTATATGCTTCATCGTTACCTGTGTTTTACATGTAGCCAAAATAAACATAACCATTGGAGTGAATGGCAGAATAAACCAGATTACGATGGCACTAGCTGCATAGCATGTAAATGTTCCGTAAAAATAATTGGAAATAAGGATGATTACGAAAAACATAAACATCAAGATAAAGAGTCTCCCGAACCTGTCGCAATGGTCAAATTGGCATTTAAAATTGTCTTATTTTTAAAGTTTTTATATTTTTAAAGATATTTTTCATGTAATCTTTATGCTTTGAAAAAAATAATTGAATGAATAAAGTGTAAAATGTGTATGTGGTCAGAGAAACTGCTGCAAAAAACAACAACAGAGTATGCTGTATAATGATTTTAGCTGGAAATACAAACATAATTATAATGTGTATTAAAGAAAACATCCTATAATGCCACTTTAAATACAGTCAACTCTCGTTATCTCAAAATCGGTTATCTCAAATTTCCGGTTATGTCAAACTGTTTTCTACGGTTTCGTTTTTTTCCCTATAGTTTCTATATAGTTCGACTCCGCTTTACTCAAATTCGGATATGTCAAATTATCGGATATCTCAAACTAAATTATTTGTCCCCACTCATATAAAACTGTTGAAATCAGTTGGTCATATTCAAACTTCAAATTGCTATAAGATGCAAAACGGCAACAATAGTGATTTTCACACCTACCGTGAAACTCGCGAAGATTTGGGCGCGAGTTTTATCGCCAATTATCGGCAATCAGGATTTCACATTATTTAGAGAAGAGGTTAATCGATTATTATTTAATTAGCTGATTTAATGAACAACAATTTCGTTTATCTATTAACGCTGATTAAAGTGTTTCAGTTTGTACTTGTTGTTGTAAAAGTTTTTGAGAACTTGCAGGTATCAGCTTTAGGTATACAAAATTAGGCCGTGCACTTACGACGACGCAACAACCTACATTTAAAAGAAGAATATTAAATTACATTGTAAAATATCTAATAACACTTTAAACATGCAAAACCACACAAACTTGCAGAAACTTAGTGTACAGTGGCAGATATAACAAGGAATTTCAGTCATTACCAGTCATCGTGTAGCAGGTAAGATTTTTAAGATTTACACAAACTATCCTTAAATTCGGATAACTCAAACTTCGGATATCTCAAACTATTTTCTACGGTCCCTCAAAATTTGAGATAACGAGAGTTGACTGTATAACCATGAAGGAATAAAGAAAAAGAAAAAATGACATAAAAACCCGTAAAATCTGCATACAAATAAGTCTAAATAGTTTGTTAATTAGTAATTACCTATTTTGCTTACGTCCCCAGAGAGTACAATGTTTATTTATTAAGACTTAGCAGCAAAAAGTGTAGACACTGATCTATATTATTTGCATACGCATAATAAAATAAAGCAGATAATATGTAAACATTTAAACACTTGCGTACCAACATGTTGTGTTCAACCATGTTCCAGGCTCGAGGTCGAAGCATCAGGACTGGAAGTGTCTCAATAGGTCCGACACCTACAACATGACAACATTCTATTAATGCCCTCAGTAGAACGGTGGTTCCAGTAAGTTTCCAGTAAGTCAAACTCATGACAAAGACTTCTTGATGTAAAGTCATTCAGCTGATATGCGGTGTGCCACTGGTTCTACCGAGATATTTGTCTTAAATCTTTAACACAATTATTGGCTGGAAGTCGATATAATTGTTATTTTGTGCACTTGTGATGCAATAAAAATGAAACGTGTTTCTGGTATGAGGGGAGATCATTAATAACATGTCGTATTGCAATGCATTGTCTCCCTTGTTGATATGCATACATGCTTGCATACTCTTGACAAACCTTATACCAGGAGTTACATAAAAATATCAACCCGAGAATGTCTATATCTTAACCACTTTCTTTATGATAGCTTATGCCTAGGTCGTAATTATTGCCCGGTGAGCACATGGTAACTAGGCTTCCCTGAATACGAACGGTAATATACTTGTGTCGTGTCCCGTTGACAGTAAACCTTTCTAGCATGCGACTGTGTGCATTTAAACGGCACCCCTAGAATTAAAATTCGCGACGCTTCATTTCACTGTTACTTTCGCCTACCTGACAGTTCGTTATGGACAGCTTGATACACATTAAAGAGGCCTGTCAGCTGATTTCGCCAAGTAGGGCAGTGACCGTCGTCAAAGTCGGTCTACAATAAAAAATTAATAACTGATAAAAATAACAAACAAAATAGACGTTGTGTTCCAGTTCAATAGTAGATCGGTATGTTGACCTGATATGCTTGTGAATAACTTTGAGTGAATTCTTAGTTATTTGCTAAGACAAACATGACGATTCGTGCTGAACAGTGTTAGTGTTAACATACGAAGGCATACTACATTTAACGTCTCCATGCAATTAGAGAAAATTAAACAACAAGAAGAAAATAAGGCCAGTAAAACAAAATAAAATCCACAAATAATGGTGCACAAAATGCATGATAAAATGAGGTAAAAGAAAAAAATAAAAACAGGACAAAACGTTGGTTCTACAAAAGGCTTCAATATATTATTCGAAAAGATACAAGTGCTTGCACAACACATTCAAAGAATAACGTTGTCCTCTAGAACGAGCGAATGTCGTGTCGTGTTGCATTGTCTCTCTTACCAACGCTGTGATGATCATGGTTTATATTTATATATGTAGAATCAGTTCCTAAAGGTGATAGGTTGGGTGTATGACTTAAATTGAATCTATGTAAGTTTAGTTTATTGTGGTAGGAATGCATTTTTTAATCAAATGTTACAAACGGCGAATATGGACGATGAACCCAATAAACAAACAAATAAACAAACGGCGAATATAATTCTAGAGGGACTGACAGTGAACAGCGCCTGAACAAATCGTACAATTAGTAGAATGTATGTGAATCTTTAATAATGGAAACCATTAGGTCCAAATCTTGTAATGACACCTTCCACCAGCCTTCTTAGGCATACTTAAATATAATGATACTTTAATTCTGAGTACATCAAACACCTACAAATGTAGCTCTGTTCAATTTTAGACCTAAATAACGAGTGTCGTGTGCGGTGCCTCTTTAATTAAATATTTATCATATTTTTGAAGTAAATGAAAAGACGAGTACATCCTGTCTGTCAGCAATTTTGTTAATGGTTTCCAGGAGCGTGGTCAGTGACAGAAGTTTACTAAGTCACAAATTGCTTAATTTGAAGGACTGCAGCTAAATTACATTCTATCCACCCATTAGGATCTGTTGAAAACGATCATCGGAGAGTCAATAAATGTGAACTTTTTCTTTTAGATACAAAAACACACACCTACAATTAATATATGAATAAATTAAATCCCGAAAGTATAAATAGCACATTGAACAGTGTTATTTGTGTATTATTTGATCAGCATTCTAGTATCCTGGACATGTTCCTACTCGAAGGTGGTCAGGAGAACTCTCTGTAAGTACACGTTTAAAATTATTTCTTTTTAATAAGCTAGACAATTTGTTGTGCTGGTTCAGTATAGTGATTAATTTATACCACTGTGTTTTGTCGTCTTGGCGCTACTTTCCAAATATATATAGACAACAACAACAACAAAACAACAAAAAAACGCAAGAGTAAAAAGCCGTGATTTGTTGTTTCAGTCGACAATGACGAAGATTTTAGTCACTTACTTTGCACTGGTCGTCTTGCTAGTGACAAAGCTAGATTGCGCCATTTTGAAATTGTTCGTTTGAGCGTTATTGTGTTCGCCGTTTCGTATAGCCATTATTGTATCATTTGACATTTCGTTTTGACATTATTGTGTCATTTCAACATTTAGTCTTGGCATTATTGTGTAATTTCAACATTTCGTTTTGGCGTTATTGCGTCATGTCGAAATATCATTTTGGCCTTATTATGTTATTTTTACTTTTCGTCTAGTCGTTATTGTGTCATTTCGACTTTGGTCTTGGCATTATTGTGTCATTTCGACATTTCATATTTGCGTTGTTTAGGTCATTTCGACATTTCTTCTTGGAATTATTGTGTCTCTTCAACGTTTTGTCTTAGCGTTATTGAGTGATTTTGACATTTTGTCTTGACTTCATTATGTCATTTCGACATTTCGCCTGGGGGTTATTGTGCCACTTCGACATTTCATCATAACGTTATTGTGCCACTTCGACATTTCATCATAGCGTTATTGTGTCATTTCGACATTTCATCATAGCGTTATTGTGTCATTTCGACATTTCATCTTGACGTTATTTTGTCATTTGACATTTCCTTTTGGCGTTATTGTGTCCTTTTGACTATTTGGCTTGGCATTATTGTGTCATTTCGGCATTTCATATTTGCGTTATTGTGTCATTTCGACATTTCTTCTTGGAATTATTGCGTCCTTTCGACTATTCGGCTTTGCGTTATTGAGTCATTTTGACATATGTCTAGGCATTTTTGTGTCAATCGACATTTCGTCTTGGAGTTATTGTGTCATTTCAACATTTCGTCTTGGGGTTATTCGACATTTTGTCTTGGCGTTATTGTGTCATTTCGACATTTCGTGCTGGCATTATTGTGTCATTTCGACACTTCTTCGTGGAATTATTGCGTCTCTTCGGCTCTTTGTCTTAGCGTTATGGAGTCATTTGGACATTCCGTCTAGGCATTATTTTGTCATTTCGACATTCCGTCTAGACGTTATTGTGTCATTTCGATATCTTGTCTTGGCGTTAATACGAAGACTAACAGACAAAGTGGCAATAAAAATCAGCCATCATAGCATTAACGTATTCTCTTTCGTCACGCGAAATTTTAATACTTACTGAAAAAGCAGTGAGCACAAATGAACAAGTAAAAGAAATCGGAATGAGTAATATTTACTGCTTAAATTAATAAAGATTGTTTTTGAATACATTGGAATACATATTCGAACCTGCTGGAAGTAATTTTTAAACAATCATTTGTTAATGTCAACAATGTATGTCAACATATCTCGTCAGTATATGAAAATCCTTACTGATATCAGCTTAAATGTCACTGCTACAATACTGCTTTTGTGGAAAAATAATTGCCGACATGGATAATTTTAATGATGTTGGTGCTGTGCTATTGTATACATCACAGTTTCATTGAACTAAAGAAGATTAATTTAGTTTCTAGTTTTACAATTCATAGTAATAGGTCAGTAAGACTAAAGTGACAAAAATACCAACGTTTGTTTTTAAACGTAATGTATCTTATAATATATACTATTTTATCTTGTTGCCAGGATCAAATTGTCTTCACCTGAATATACGACTGAATACGACTTTTTGTTGAAATCTTATCACACTCTTAAAATAATTAAGAAATTCAGCTTAATATTTGTATAAAATAAAGCATGATGATTACATCATTGGTAAGGATAATTTAAGAGTCGGTGCAGTTATCAGAAAGGTGTGTAATATATATTGTAATACATGTATGTTGATTGTGATATAAAACATGTAAAAATAACACTTTTACGTGCACAGGTCTAAATAGGCGTCTTTTCTGTCTGAAAAAATCGTTCTTGCACTTTCGTGTCCAAGGTATCTATTTCAAATATCTATTATTCAATTAATATTTAAGATAAGATTCATATAAAATGTTCTATTCTGTTCTGCTTTTTAAGTCAATATTCCAACAGATCCTGTGGACGTGTGGACAGCGCACAGTTGTCACGATGTTTTCTCACCTAGGGAGACACACGTCAACAACGCTGGACAGGTGATAATTTACACAGACAGCCGATAAGATGTTACCATACTTTGTAGTATTACTGGTTCTTGCAAATCCTCTTCTGCTACCTTGCGACCGACACTAAATACATGTAAATACGTAACCGCTACAGCTGTATATAAATAACACAAAAGGGTTCTTCTTATATCTGAGTGATTCCTGTTATATGTAAATATAAATATATTTTGAATATCGATATGGATATTTAAGTAAGCATCCTTTAAGCACAAATGCCGAGTATGCTTGCAGATATGGCTAAACAATTGAAAGCTATTTTTTCTGTCCGTTGCAAGGGACATTAATAGGTAGCAGTAACTATAAAAATTAACACAAGTTCTAAGTTATTTGTAGACTCTACCATAGAAACTGCAGGCCATTGTATTTATTACTTAAGGCTAGGTTAACCTTCAGGTCCTGATCAGACATCTCTCATCGGTAGCTGCCAGGTCAAGGCACGTATCCTACTAAGAGTTATTAAGATAGACTCTTTCCAGTTAATGGTATTAAGAAACAATATCTTCAAAATGTCTGTAAATATCAATTAAAAGTATACAACTTGTGTTTTCTTGCGTTTAATATGCTATTGTAAGGACAAATCACTTCTTATGTTCATGTGCAAATTCTGACATGACTTCAAGTCGTGACTTAAACTTACTTATATGAATACATGCCTTCGACTTTATAAACGTATGGCGATTAGCATGTTTAAAAGCTGCCACAAAGAGCAGACTGTTCGTGTCACGGAATTAATTGTGATAATTATAAAGTCAATAAATATCATAGAATTATCCAAGCTCGTCTTCGATAAATGCGATTGAAGAACAATAAGACATATTTTATTGAAATTGAATCAGAACCCGATTTGTGTCTTTAAATATAAAACGCCTTTTATAAGACCATGGACTTACATAGGTTACAATATAAAACAATGAGGAAAATGTAAGTAAAACAATTGTTTCTGCACATCTGTAATATCATTATCAACATAAACACCAATCTACATGTCAGTCAATAAATTGAAAGAAAATAATTTGTGCAATTCTGCGTGTGTTAGTAACATAAATTGTATACACTTGCCATATCGTCGCTACGATTTAACACATAATCGAGGTTACCACCCATTTAAATCATTCATATATTCTATATATTCAATTTTGGAGGAAGAAAATAAGACGTGCGTTCCATTTTATAATATAAACACTGACTTTGATCACATACCACATAAAATCCATATCCACTTTGTATTAATATATCTTGATGTATAATTCTTCATGTATGATTTTTTTTATCTTTAACTGTTAGAGCGAGAACCTTTGTTGAAATCAGCCATACAAAAGTAGAAGGGGTTACAGGGAGGCGACTCCTATCTACGAGGCCACGGCGCCTGTTTTTTTTTTATATATCATCGCACCGACACAACAATGGTGAAATTGGGGACGTCCAACTTTTATTGGTGATAGAAGACTATGTGTAATTGGCCAATTAGAACAATCTCCGCACCTCAGGTCAATTGAAAATCTACAAAGGTAAGATCCTGCCCCTATCGACTATCAGGCCCACGCGGTGCGGTGCAATTAAACTGTTTATTAAAACAGACAAAAGGAGGCACACAATCCATGCACTGTTAACAGTTGTATTAAATGGCAAAATTCCACATGATTCCTTTATATAAGTTGTATCTTAATCCTGCAACATTTTGCAGCAGTACAATTATAATTGTATTTCTAAGAGATTTGCTAAAACAGCTTACAAGTATAAGTAGGCATGGTATAAAAGAATCAGTACCAAATTGTAGATATCATGTTTAAACAACTTCCATCAGGAGCTGGCTGATCTAAACAGACACATGCTGTTAAAGACTAACAGTGTGTGCTTAGTTGAAGCGATAACAAGACATCGAAGCGGTTAAGAGAAGTTTGTTGTGCAAAGTGTTAATTTCGACACCTTTCCCTTTCTTACGTTGTTGCCATGTCGATAATAAGTCTGTCGCCAGTTTCTCCAATCGTGCCAGCGTTATTAGCACCTGGTCTTGGGATAACATATACTTTCTCTGATGTTTAGTCAGTCACGAGTATATAAGGCAACAGACCCAGAGGCAACTACAGAAGGAGCACGATCTTCCAAGAATAACGACCAAGGAGGCAGCAGAAGTCGGAACGCTAACCTATTTGCATCACTTTTGCATGGAGGGAGAATGCACATTGGATGGCAGTAATTGGCACTGAAGAATTGAGAATTGGACATAGAAATGACGGATGGATAATGAAACGGTCAGAAACAACATGGACTTCTTGGTTTTGTAAGATGGTCATTGGTTTTATCGACTCCAATGACTACCTAACAACCCTCGAAGTCTTTGTTACCGCAACAATAATGCCAGGAGTAACATCGGCGCCAACAGCCGCACCAATAATGCCAGGAGTAACATCGGCGCCAACAGCCGCAACAATAATGCCAGGAGTAACATCGGCGCCAACAGCCGCAACAATAATGCCAGGAGAAACTTCGGCGCCAACAGCCGCACCAATAATGCCGGGAGTAACATCGGCGCCAACAGCCGCACCAATTACGCCAGGAGTTACATCAGCGCCAACAGCGTTCACGACAACGGTTCTTGTAGTACATGTGTTTCTGTCACTATAACTTATGGTTAACCGATGTGCCAATCTACTGGAGACTAATCAAACGCTTTTTTTCTCTTGTAAAATCATTTTAAGATATTCAGTGTATGCATAATCATTAAGGTTATTGTCTTTTGGTTGTAGGGTCAGATTTCACAAGTTTGCTAAAAGGCATGTACATTATTTCAAGGAAAGAATGTCACTTTTTGCAGATAACAAACTCTAACCAATAGTTTATAATCAAAATCTTTTCTTCATACATTGTTCTAGAATTTAGGCAGCTGAATGACGACTTGTTGCATTAGAACGCTTTGAATAACACATACGAATACATTCCTTGTTCAATAAATAATAGTACCAAGCACTTCTGAAAAAATGTTAGAAAACAACAGGGATAGACAAAGACAAAATGGCATAAACTAGAAACATCGTATAGACATAGAAACGATAGTTTGTGCTTTGATACTGAGATATGTGCGATGGAAATAAGAAACAAGACGAGTCATGCATTATTTCAGATGCATATGCGTATTTCCTTTATTTACGCGACTCGTCAACAGATAAACTGAAAGAATGTGAACACGTTGTATGTTTCGGGGCCATTCCTGTTTGGTGTAATTTTGATGTCTTAGTTTGAGAAAAGACCAACTGAGCGTCCCTTACACCAGTCAGAGTATGGTTCGACTGCACCTTAGACCTAACATGGATACTTGTAACTAGACAAGCGTGTTCCAATCTCTTCGAACTGGACACAGAAACTGAATATCAACGGGATATTTACAAGATTAAACGGTTACCTAGAAACGAGCACGCTCAAGAATGAACAAGACAAGCCCTTCTGGTGAAGCGCCTGACAACCAGGCTAAAAAGAAAGATCAAGAAAACAATGACAAAAACCTTTCCCAACAAAGAGTAACAAAACATAAAAATCACACCATTAGGGTATTTATTATGATTCTTTCTACCGGAAAACCACATACTATTGCATACTACATGTTTTTAAAAGCTATTCTACATTATAAACCTAGTTATAACCAGATAACTTTTTATTTTAATGCCCCTTCGTCAAGAAGTAACACCAGACCTAATTTAAAGACATTTTATCTTTTATAAGCTAAGAATATAAATAAAAACATTTGTCCTAAAATAACCAACTTTGTGTTTTTATCACTCTTTCAGTGCACATGTCATTATCCTAAGAACGAGATATCCAGGTGTGTTTCCTCAATAAGTATATACAAACATTATAAATAACATTACGCTTCTAATAATCCATAGAAAACTTGTTTAAACAAGATTCTCTAATATCGCATGATAGTTTTGTGGGTTCATGTGTACTTCATATTTTACGCAGCTTTTTGATAACAGAAAAGACAAAGCATTCAAAAAGCAAGCAAACACTTGACTCATATAATTCCCTAGTTGGAGAAGGCTTTTGTAAATTTATTAATGTTATTTCCCGTTTTGTTCAGGAAGTTAGCTATCGATGACTCACTTGAATTCCTTGAGCAGACGACTTTAAAGCAGCCACAAAATGGCTCAGGTTGCTAGGTGACACATCTCCGAGATCAACATGGCGGCAAACCAGACGTTTTGGGACGGGTTTCACTGTCCAGTCTTGTTGGCGCACTTCTGAATTGGCGAAAGTCGGTAACCAGTCTGAGGAATCGATGTCAAGTTTAATTGTCTTCCTCCGAATAAGCATCTGTTAATATAAAGAACGGTAACGTGATTATATACAATGAGAAATGCATAAAAATGTGACGGCTTTATCAAGCTGTGCACTGTACGACATTCTTGTTACAGTTATAGACCGTCTTTACAATTGTTAAAGAGAGAAAACTAAACGAATGACAAACTTGTACCATATTTATCCCTTTCCAACAGAGTAAAACTGCGTAATTTATCTCCAGACTGTATCCAATTCATTAAGACTATGGAATATTTACCCAGTCATGATTGGTTTGGCTTGAATTGGTTATAGTCCATGTACATGTAATGGCTGACAATATGACATATTACGGTGGCATGCTGTGAACTTTAAGGAACTACAGAACAATTTCTGCTAAAATGCATTTTAGGCAGACATGCTTCGGAGTTCGCTAATGAGGCATTTAACGCTATAATAAGAAAGAGTTCTTCGCGGAACAGTAAATTGAATAAGAATTTCCTTTGTCGTTAGATAAATAAACACAAACACAAATATATTGTCTTCGCTGTGTCATTAATTAATGTAATACATATGTACATCAAAGGAAAGTATTAAAAAGCAGTCAAGCGGATTTTATAACTTTAATTTTTTGCCAGCCTTGTACAAATAAATATATACTTTTGTTTTAACAACATTTAGTTGATGTTTTTTTTTCTATTTACTACTCTCTCTTATCTAATTCTATACATTTATGTCTAGATGACCATCTTTCAGTTGGACGTACCTTATCAACGTCATTTTGGAATGTCGTCACGAGACGTTGCAGGAAGGCGACAGCTGTCGGTGTAAGAAGGGTCCGATAAGGTGTGTCACAATTTATGGGCGGGCCCTGAAGTTCGACGTCATGGACACCTAGCTGTGGGTAGAAAATGAAGAACATAACATGTATATGAGGCATACACTGTTACATGTAAACATAAAAGTGCAGTTTTTGTATAACCTTTATATCATTTTTCATATATAAAAAGGGAAATCAATAAATAGACATATTTATAAAATGGGTATTAGTCGTTTGTTGCTTTTTTCTTAAAGATAAATGCAGTAAACCATGGGAGCTTATGCTACCGCGCAGGCAATAACAGTAATATTTTGAGTTTACATGTTCCTAACCGTTTTTCCAAAAAAAAAAAGACTTATTCAAATTTTGTAAACATATTTAACAAATAAGTAAAATCTGCGTCTTCAACAATAAATAACTCAAATGCTTGAACATATATGGCAATGTATGTGTTGGTTTGTATTTAAACACCACTAACTAAAATACAAATATTACCATGTTGAGGATTAGTTAAAGTTATCAAAATGTATCCGTACCTTGTGCATTTTCTCCGTGAGATTCAATGCCTCAATAGAAGTAAAGCCATTTGTTTTACAAAGTATGGGTGCTGGTAATGAAGAAGTCCAAACCGGAAATGACGTTTGGGATACATGTTTAGCTTTCTGGTTGGTCGCCATTTAATACGTATGCGTTCTGTGGACAAGTTTCGAAGAGGAGTATGTATTAAACTGGTAATATGAAAATTGAATATGTTATAGTCTTGTACTTACCAATGGTATAAGACCTTGGTCCCGTGCCTTTTAAATTTTGAATATATGTTGCAATACTCATACAATCTTGTTAAGTCTGTTTTCCTTTGACGTTCATTGGACTTAAGTATTTTAATTCCATCTAAACAATGAACAGGATGCTACAACTATTTACCGTTCTTCTCAATCATTCTACCCTTGATTCAATTATGTAATTTCTTTAACAATGTATTATTTTATTCAAACTGAAATAATACTTTTCAGCTCAACCAAATACAATGTGGTTTTAATTATGTCAATACTTTCTTTTTTTAATGGGGTCATATCTACATAGCTCTAAGAATACGTCATCACTTGGAGGGTTTGGTTTTTAAATAGACACAGCTGGCATTTTATAAACCTCTCAGGAAGTGCGATGTTAGATTACTATCAAACGACTTAAGCAACCCAGTCTGACCTGACCATTCTAAGGCGGTAACTGCTGAGTTTTCCTCTGTTTAATATTATATCTCGTCACTGTTTCCTGGTAACTTTCACATTTGACTGGCACGTGATTACATTTCCAAACTTTAACATATGTTGCAATGCTTATAGGACCTTGTCATATTTACTGGTCCATTTTTCACTGTTTAATACAGCAATACCAGGTTTGAGTCCTACCAACAACAAACATTTCTCTTCTTTTACAACAAGTTTCTCTCTCTTCTTTTTTGTTCTTTTACAACATGTATCAAACGTACATTTCCTAAATTTATCAACAAGTACCTTCCCTTTTACTATTTTAAATCCCATACCATTTCAACCGCTATGATAAAGGTAAAACAACATGTCAAACAGGTGGCTATTGATGATAAAAAACATTGGTTGAATCATTGTTGTCAAAGGCGTCTCGTCAGTCTTAAATGTCCTTATCAATGGCTGTCTAAGTTAGCTTTCACTTAAAATATACGCACTGAACATATTCCTTATATTTCCTGCATTTATGGTCACAGACTATACAATTAACTGGCGTGTGTTTTTGGATAATAAATCGTATGACAGCTATTTGAATCACGTTATAGTATGGAAAATGCGATGTAGTTTTCTATCTGCTGGTAATCAAAACACACAAAGACAGCACAAAATCTATACAACACTCAATTCCATCAAGAGCTGCACATAACAAAACAGAACACATATCTACAACTGAACTGAATAGCTAACTGAGCAGAAAGTGGATAAGAAAAGTAGATGTTGCACTGTGTATATACAGATAAAACAACCAGTACTCGACAGGAGTTATGTTATTAAGCCCTTATCTTGGTTATTTTGGTAATAACCTATGTTACAGTTATAGCTAACAATTGCATATACATAGACATATTATAGAGAAATTAACGTAAATAGTGTAGATCCTGGATCAACTGATTAATAATAATAATAATAATAATTATAATAATAATAATGATAATAGTTAGTACTAGCAGTTGTAGTAGTAGCAGCAGCAGTAGTAGTTGTAGTTGTTGTAGTAGTAGTAGTAGTAGTAGTAGTAGTAGTAGTAGTAGTAGTAGTAGTAGTAGTAGTAGTAGTAGTAGTAGTAGTAGTAGCAGAAGTAGTAGTAGTTGTTGTAGTAGTAGTAGTAGTACCAGTAGTAAGTATTTTAGTTAACACACAGGTTTTGTAAAATTTGATTTAGTTTTTTTTATTCAAATATATACACGAACTTGGTTATTTTATTAAATTCGGTAGTTATTTTGTGAACCGGAGTTTGTGTTAAAGTTCTGGACCTGTAACTAACTTCGGTAAACATCGGCACTCGGTATGATCCGGTTTCATTTGAATAGCATTCGTCGTCATGTTTCGTATTTGCTATTTTTAGTAATTTATCACCACGTGATAGGGATTTTTCATGACGTCATTTGGTTACCCATTTCTCCAAAATGGCGGAACCGGGAGCTCAACGTCGTGATCGTCGAGGGCGATATTGTAAAAATCAGGCGCGTATCTGTGCCGTTTTTGAAGTTACGCACAATTACAAGAGAAATAACCTTTGTAGTAATACTTTTGATTATATTCGGTTCTTTTCTAATGAATAACAGGTAAAATGCGGACATGCGAGGGAAAATATGAACGACTAAAATCCTGACGTGTGTAAGTTTAATCATTTTAAAACCTTTTCAACTTTAATGATGTGGTAATAAGATTTTATATTATAGAAACTACGGAAATAAGACATATCATTCCTAACCCGGTGTAGGCATCAACTTTCATCGTGTTTTTGGTACTTTCAGATTTTCGATTTTTCGAACGGAAGTTACGCACGTGCGTAAAGTGCGTAATGGCAGAAACGCGCCTGGTAAAAATAGTGGTTTACCGACAACAAAGTCAAAACTGTAAGGGACAACCATGTGCCATTAATACCAAAAGAGTGCTTGACTCAGTTATTCCTAAACTGTCAGATGTTTTTACGAAAAACGTGTAAAGTGGTTAATTTCAAATATTTCCCTCAAGCCAGCCAAAATCAGTAAAGAGAAGGTTTTCATGTGATAATGCAGAGTTTTACATACATATTTCCATCTCCAATACCAACTGTAGGTGATTTTTGTATAAAGCAGTATAATCTGTAATTGACCATTTTGATGTTACTTTTCGCTACAAATTCTCTTGCAGTTTCATTATCGTAACATTTACAAATTCTTATAAATTTTATTAGAAACGGTAAAATGCCTTTAAAATCTCATATTATGGGAAGTTCATGCTGCAGAAAATTTTAAAACTAGTTGTATGTGTCTAACTAGCTTCAAACTTGAGATACTTGCTTTTATAGATAGAGTAAATTTTTAAACACACCCAAAAAACTCGGATTTTTGCTTGGGGGTACATGTATGCAAAACTCTGTATTTTTATAAGTATTTGTCCAAAGTGTAATCTTATTGTTCTGATTTATCATGACAGAATTGTGTAACAGGAACATTGGTTAAAAATTTAATATAGAACAGTAGAATTTGAAAAAATAGTACTTTTTCATTTTTTGTCCAAGCACAATTTACGGTGTTTTTGAAAATCAAGGGTCACTTTTTAAAAATGCACATAACTTGAGTTACAAACGGTAAACTTCCTTAAAAACTCACCAAATACGATGTGTTTTATAGTACAGATTCAAGAAACAGTATCATTATAAGGATTGTGGAAGGTCACCATTACATGTCCAGAACCTTAAGACACCCTTCTCATATAATGTCATCGATTCGTGTAGTATTTGTAGCACCAGGAGTTGATAAAAGTCGTTAACCCTTCGAAAAACAAAACACCGGTTCGCATATCCCCAAGTGTTAACTATAGTTTTTTATGCTACATGTAGATATATTGCCAGATAATCAGTAGCAAATAATGCGAATCTCGCTGGCAGTTGTCTGATCTGGATCTACACTATCTTGCTAAGCCTGATCAACACGCGTACTTGCTACAACAATGCTGGTGCACCACTAAACATTTCAGATCGACGCTGGCAGAGCATTGATTTCTAGTACGTTAACAACGGTTCAGTTGCTTGCACACTACACACAATTTGTACACAAAACTTCTAAGGGTAATTTATAGATCATATGCATACAGCATTGTCTTATCACTTTATATTATTCCAACATTCCTAAAGTTGTCAATCAACATTTAACTACCCAATAATTCCTAGGTATATATGCATGCAAATAAATTTGCATAATTGCATATTTAATCAGAGAATACTGCTCAAGATTCAGCAGTAAATAGTATAGAAAATGTTTAGCTGACTGATTTAGGTCGTAAACATTACAGTCTGAGTCATGTTATTACTGACGCGAATAAACATCCACGCGATTGGGCATCAATATACATTAAAATTGCATACTAAAACGTAAAGTGCATACCTTCAGCTGCGTTGTTCCTGATAATGGCAGCTCCAAACCGTGTCAGTCTATTTCCTGTGCTAAGTATGATAAGGTTGTCAGACATGTATGATACAGACATATACAGACATGATAAACTCACAGGGGTTGTTTGTAAAACTTGACTATCGTCTGCTTGCAGCTCATTGTAATGTAATGTCACGGAACGGTCCCTTTGTTCTACACACCAAATGCTGGAATAGCTTCAAATGATTTACATTTAGTTTAAAGGGATGGTTATAGCTATGTTTATACATTCTAGTTCATGTTTATCGACATAGTATGTTCATCTGTCAAATGTTTATGGCATACGATAACTTTTTTTTTCAAAAGAAGATTAATTTATTTTGCACTTAAATTTGCTGTCTCCTTCCTTTCTGCTTATAATCAGACTCCAATTTCTGGATATACTGTACGTGTAAACGGGCTTTGTACACATTATTGGCGCCAATATTATGGAATGCTCACTAAAATTTGCACACGGGGAAAGTTTGTTTTGCGGACTTTCTAAACCGGATCAATACGGGACCGAATTCGGTACAACGTGTTCTATTTTATGTTTTTATTTGTATATTTATTTTTGTGTGTCTGTAACTTTCAAAATAAACAATAAGATAATGAAAAATATATATACAACGTTCGAGAAAAATACTCTCTGAACAATACTTATTTGTGATATGTGAAGCTGCTGCACATGTGCATTTTCTGCTAGTACACTTAAGTTTTATAGTTAATTAAGTTGGTTTCGCATTTTTTTTTCTACATATGTTACATCTTAGAAAACCTAAATCATTAAATGATGTCGGATTTTGCTTTTGTATTTTGTTTTTAACCATTCAATGGTCTCAGGAATATAAGTTATACAGGCTTTTTCTCGAAAAATTATAGTATACTGAAACCCTTCAAATAAAAACTATAACGTTTCAAGTGTTTTTATTACTTACTTCTATATTGCTTTAATCTCCAACCTTTTGCGTCGCATTTGATGCTTCTCATCAACGACTTTTCTTGTGTACATTATTGGTATGCTCGTGCGTTTAGTTTAAATTTATGCTATTATCACTTAAAACAAAGAGCTTTGAACTTTCTGCCGAACTCCGACTCTTTTCGAGTCGGCAGTGGCTATTCTTTTTAACCACAGCGAAACCAGTGTGTGGGGTATGACATTAGGCATATTCATGTAGACAAGGGAGATAAATCAAATACACACTTTTCGTGTTTGTTACACCCCTTTTAAATAAAATTTAAATAAGACACCATACCTTTAAACATTCAGGCTTGATAAATTGAGATAGAATTGCGTGTAATTATTTTATTTTACAGGTACGTATAAATGTTTTTGAGCTGGGTTGGAAAGTGACGTTATTGAACCTGTTTATATAAATTATAATAAATAATTAGTTTCATTTATCTTTGAACTTACTGTGTCTCTTTAAAAGCCTGGCTTTATTTATAATAGTATAATATCTACACAATAGGGAGTGATCTCACACGTCTTCTGATACGTCACACGCGAGCCTGGATACTGTATTCTTGCGCTTTGGAGTGTGTGTGTGTGTGTGTGTGTGTGTGTGTGTGTGTGTGTGTGTGTGTGTGTGTGTGTGTGTGTGCGCGCGTGCGTGCGTGCGTGCGTGCGTGCGTGCGTGCGTGCGTGCGTGTGTGTGTTTGTGTGTGATATTTAAAGATTAGTTTTCTTACTGTGTTGTATTTTATAATTCCTTTTGCACTAAGTTGCACTTATCCTGCTACAGGATTTCAGCTTACATCACTACCTTTCATTTCCCTTCAAATAATGGAAATAGTTAGAACTACTTTTGTTGCGCTGGACACAGGGATTGACTTACATTGTAAGGGAGACCGGAATGCTAACTGAATGAAGTAACTGCCTGTGTACTTGTTTTGTGGAAGTTTAAAGTTAAAACACTTGTAAACATTTTCATTGAATTTTATAGAGCACTTACAGATACAAGTTCTCTTTTCAATCATCTGCATTTGGACGATAGTCAACCATAAGTTTGACAGGCATTTTCAAAATATGTATTTCTCTTCTTCCTTATCTTGCTTTTTCTTCTATATTTATTGATTCCTTAAAACAGGCAAAGGTTGGTGACCATTAAGGATATGATGTCCTATGTTATCAGTAACTATAAAGTTGGTATACCGACTAACTAATAACTGTTGGTTAAACTCATTGTATTTTGGTCGAGTCACTTATGGGCTTTCATTTTAGACCTAACCTTAGTTAACATGCAATCACATGGAAAGTATTGTATGGTTAATATAATAGTTTCTATAATCGGACGTTAGTGACTTTGTTTTTGAATTTGTCCCAATGTAATATCAATAAAGAAGAGGGGGTTGTTTTGCAGCTGAAGACTTACATGTTTGCCAAACCGTTGCTCAATCGATTTACCACGGAAAATGTAAAGTGATCATTATTTGCCTACATTTAACCGCTTACACAGTTAAACATTCACCGACTAAACAGCTCTTTTTAGCGCTTTGATTTTGAAGAACATTTGCAACGAAAGTTTATTGACATAATACAGAGTGTTTTATTATGAAACTAGGGTAAGTATTTCGTTCTAGTTGTCAATTTACTTGAGTTTAACCATGTCTGTTACAGCCTCGAGGGATGATGAATTAGTAGACTACATGAAATTTTGCCTATTGTTTCTTGTTCATGAGCTAGAAGTCAAAATAACGTATTTTAGAAGGCCATTCCGTGTCCACCGATTTCTTCAAGGATTCCAATGTAAACGTATAACGTAATATTAAAAACCATAGGATTGCATGCGTTTTAACTGGTTAATGTCTGGTTACACATGGCTCAATATCAAAGTACATGAGACTGAAAAATGGTATTGACTTAAGAACGTCATCGTGCGCACGGCGTAAATAAATTGATGGCACGTCAACTAATTTTAAATATAGCAATATGTTTAAAAAGGTGCTTCCTTTAAAGGTGGTATCCAACAGTTTACCTATCTATTTCATGTAACATTATCTTATCCTTGATGTTGGGAATGTGTGCTTAATTGGGATATAGACTTAAGTGTAAGAAAATGTTGATTATAACATTACATCATCCGCTAGACAGTAGAGATCGCACAATACATCGTTTTTTTAATGTCCATTTTTTCTAAATTTATAAATAACTACGATTGGAATTTCAGCTAAAAATAGACCTCGACGTCATAGATAATTACAGGATAATCATGTAGCGTGGTTTCAATTGTAAGTGGTCACCTGGTTTTCTTACTTTAAAAAAATAGCTAACTGTGCAGCGTGGCTCGGATAGGAAATAAACTATGTAATTTCAAATGTGGTGTTTTGCTTAATTATTTACATGGATGAAGGGTACTAATAAACAACATTTTGCGAGCTATTTCAGTAAACAATAAGGCATTTGGTTGTTTGGGTAACAAAAAATTGGGTCCATACAGTCGTAAACCTCCTTTAAACTAAATTCTATTCTTGGAATGTGTCTCGTACGCACAAAATCATTAGAGTTAATCTGCGGCATTGTTTGAAAGTCTAGTGAAGATAACATTGAGATGTAAGTTGGTAAACTTTTTTTTAAATAAAAATAAACACAATAATCGTCTTTAATGCTCCTATCATATTCCCTGATACGTACGTGTGAAAGATGTGTCAATAGAATGGCTTTCCTCCCATGTCTCAACATACACAATCTAATGGCTCATTAAATATGAATTGATAGAAAAGTTCAGTTTATGGGAGGGTAAAATATTCACATGGGTTATAATAGTTGTTGAACACTAGAGGAAGTTGGACAAAGGGTTAACTTAGTATATGTTCTCAGTTTGTTAGTAATTAACGAAGTTAGTTTGCACTTGCATATATACAGAAGCATAAACATACCTATAAAAAAGAAACCAATTTTAATGCGAACAAAAATGAACACTGCCTTTAAGTTCCTTTTCTTAATATCTAATTGGTGCGTGCAAATGCATACAAAATTAAAGATTTTTTTTTTTTATTTCTTTAGAGGCATGATTACTGCCGCTTTGGTTCATTAAATATAAATGAATAAAATAACGGCAGTTCATGGGTAGTGAAATATAGAGTTAAACATACTAGAGAGTAATAGCGAGTAGTGTACAGAAGTAACCACATTGGGCATTGCTTTTTGGTACAGCTTCAAAGAAGTTAAAATGCGCGCGCAATGAGAAGGAGAAAACACATTAACCTATTTAACCATCTAGGCACCAGCCAACAATCGTTACAAGTTGGGTACTGTGAACATGTTACAAGGAAACCATATTTGTTTAACAAGCTGGAAGTCAAGGAGTCGGTCCAAGTCTTTTGTGAAAATAAAGATATCAATAATAACTATAATAATAATAAAAAAATCTCAGAATGATTGACCTTAATATTAGTAATTGGGTAAACCCATGGATGGATCCAGGCGGTGGCGCTGTGGGGATGCATCCCCCAACCAACCAGGTAAAAAGGTAGAGTTGTGAAAACGCATACATGTAAGCTTAAAAATACTATGCTTTTAAAGTAAATTTTGTTTGTTGACTGCTTAGTCCGAAGTTGTGGTCCCTTACTATGTGTGTTTTTGTGTGTTTTACTGCGATAAAGTTGAATAGATATTGATTCATACCCCCACCAAAATTTTCTATAATCCGCCCCTAGTGCAACCATTTAAAGGCGGTGACGGGTTTTTAAAAATCCTAATATTTATTTGTGACTAAAACTTTATCGCATGTAAGCGTTTTCTGCCAGTTTCCAATTTTAAATTAATAGATGGTTAACAAGCAGTTTACTGTTCCGCTAACAAAAAGCACTTATAAACGGCACTTATGTTTGCCCTTTAACGGCAAGCGTGTGCCAACTAAAGCAGCATTATCGTGTGTTTGTATTGCAATTTAGGTTTATAATACGATGTTTTGTAACTTTGAAAAGGAACAGTACAAAGCATCAATATTTCCACCCGTTTCTGTTGACCAAGAATTGATTTCCGCACCTGGGACAGTTATGATGTTGCCCAATGTATCAGATTTAAACAAAGGTGACATTATAGAGTGTCATTGTTTAGGTAAATAGAATTTTCAGCAAAAACATCAATAAGTATTTGTGACATGACTTTCCTTCTACTTTAGTTCCGAACTTTGGAGAGAAGGTGCCTGTTTGATGGTAGCTGTATAGTGATATCCTGAGTATAGTTAAGACATAGGACTTTATATATTAGAAAATAAAACCTTCTGTCCTTGTTTGATCCTTTCTGTTATTGTCTGTGAAATGTTAATTATCAACATCATTTTTCGATTAATTGTATACAGTTGCAGAAACTTGACATTGAAAGATCATTCGAATAAAAAGGAACTAAAGTTTAGGGAACACTAGATCTTGTTATTTAATTGAATGATTTTTTTTAACATTACGACTGAATTCACTCGCCAGAACAAACCGTGATATGAGGTTACTGTTAGTGTGGTGTGTCTTCGGACTTGTACCAGGTAAGTCGTAAAATGATTTGTTACCTCTCTGTGACAGTTACTTCGTTTGTTTGTCCATCTGATGTTGGTTATGATGACATGTACATTTGGTGAGACGTTTATTGTTAAGTGATCAGGTACATCCACTTACACGATAAAATTACCTAAATCATGCTACAGTTGAAAGGTTAGTGCATGAATTATTAGCCATTTTTAGATTTTTTAAAAAGTCTTGATGACGCGTTATGTACAGGTTACGAGGGTAAAACCCCACAATCAGTTGGTCATGTGCTGGTTATATGTTGGTCCTGTGTTGGTTATATGTTGGTCATGTGCTGGTTATATGTTGGTCATGTGCTGGTTGTATGTTGGTCCTGTGTTGGTCCTGTGTTGGTCATGAGTTTGAAAGCCTCAAGATGAGGTATCATAGCAGGTAATCACACAAATGTCATCATAATTGCTACAGTTCTGAATCTACACGGCGTCTAGTAATGCTAAATAAATTGAAAGGGCCCAAACAATGTATTTAAATAAACGTGTCATCTCAAATGTTTCGATTCTTAAAAGTGGATGTTTCGATTGCCAGAGTTGTTAAATTGGTATAGTTTTTATTTGAGTTCATATATGATAATACAGACGGCGTAGATGTTTGTATTAGGACAGGTAATCAAGAATATGTACTCATTTTATAATAACCATTACTTATCTAAAGGATTATTTTCATATCCTCTACCCCCAGCCCCCTGATCATTGTAAAGTTTTCATTATGGTGTTAAGTATTTTAAAGGTACATTAAGCTAATAAACGTATGATATGTTATCAAAATGAAGACTATTTCAACGTTTTCGCATCATGTTAAGAGCAAATTGTAAGTTAAACGAAAATCAAATTATGTTGATATATTTAGTTCACAGAGGGAGTTTTGAATTATGTTGTCAATTTCGACATAATACCACAGTGACTGCAGCACTAAATACGCGCTCACACGAGATAGTGTCCATACCATCGCATGATAATGGGAAAGTTCATATGTTACTTGTTGAAAGTTTGCGTACTCAAAATAAATGTTATCCATCTATTCTTTGCATACAAAAAATAAAATAGTTGTTTTGTATATATTTTTTATGCAGCTGTCATGGCGAGTACCTTTGACATACCGATTCTGCCGCACGATTCATCCGCAGTCATGACGTTGTTGATTTCCTCTGATTGTGTGCGTACTACCGTCATCGTCAGTGTCATAGAGAACGGCACAATAATACAAACGTCCGATGTCGTCTTAGAAGACTTAAACGACTTCGTATCCAAATTCAGTGTGGAAATATTTCCGGTTCTACCTACATTCCCTAATACAACATTGGAACCCTCGAGGATACGAGCGCAGGCCACGAACACGTTTGAAATCCAGGTTTACACCTTAGCCAATGGGCACACTGAAGGGTATTATGCCGTACCACAAGCTTACCTTGGGACAGAGTACTTTGTCAGCAGTTTCTGCGCTCTTGGCGGGTTTTGCCAGTTGGCAATTCTTCCGGTTCAAACTGCGGCGACCCAGGTGTATATAAAGTTCCCACCGGAAGTAACAGATGTAAGTGTCTGCGTTGGTGACTTTGTCTGGGATTCAAGCATGCACAATTCCCTCAACATCACGTTCCCGGAAGTGTTTATTATAGAAACTGCGCATCAGATCACAGGTATGTGATTGCCGTATTAACGTATTAGAAAGTACTTTTGTATGAATGGATTCTCCTTTTGTGTAAATTTTACAATTCTATTACTTTACTATGCTGCTTGCAAGCAATGTTTGTGCGTTGGTAAATGTTTTACACTGATAGATTAGATGGAACTGTACCAAAGAAAACTAGTTCTGGATAGATGATTCTACTTTGCTGCAGGAAGATAACAAGTAGCATCAGTAAGACGGCCAAGGTCACACAAGTTTGCATTTTTACGTGTCTTCTGTGTTATTCGATCTCTTGAATTCAGACCTTTTATACAATTAGAAGATGGCGAAATCACAATTTATTATTGCGATGTGAAATTCATTTGATTTCTGTTTTTCCTTTGTCAATTGTTTATGCATTAAATACTTGTTGACTGTTGCATTTATTATTCTCTGCATATAGGCACATACATATATGCCGATGGACCAATCGGAGTTGTTGTTGGATCAAGAAGCATCAGCCAATCAAATCGTTTGTACCATGTGTCCGAGCAACTGCTTCCTACATCACAATGGGGCAAACATTACCAGATCCTGTCCAGCGGTGTTTCTGATTACGGCGACGTCATCCAAATTGTTGCTTGCCAGAGCAATACAGTTGTTGAGATGGAGGGATACCCGAACGTGGTGTTACCATTTCGCGGTGCTTTTCTTGAAAGACGACTACCTAGAGCAAATGTGGCCCTTATACAAACAAAGAAACCCGTACAAGTCGCTGTAATTATAGGAGTCAGCTACATGTCGTCAAACCAAAACAACTGCTCAATTGCAATGGCAATGCTCCCCGCAACGGAGGCTTTCAAAAAGGTTTACGAAACTGGAATGTTTGGTGGTACTGGATCAGTAACTCTGGCATACAAAACGACAAAACCAGGCCTCCGTGGTGCAAAAGTGGATACCACTACTCTACACAGCGTCGTTTACTCAGAGTTTCCAAATGCTACAAACATAACGTTCCATGAAACTAAGCCAGACTTGATAACGTTTTCGTCTGCGGAAAAGTTTGGTGGTCTCCTTTCATTCGGATCTGCGCTACTACCATTAGAGCCTTTGACTTTGCGGGTACTAGTAGGTTGTTTTTTCATAAAATATTGATGTGTTTAATAGAAAAGGCATTGCTGGAGAAAGGGTGTTTTTATTCTTTTTGTGTGTGTGTGTGTTTTTTTTTCATTTTGTTGCGAGGATGGTAGCAATCATACTAATAATGCTGATGATGATGTTGCTAATGATGATGATAATAATTATGATGATTATAATGATGATGGTAATGATGATTGATAGTGATGGAAGTGATGATGCTTCTGCTGCTGCTGACAATAATGCTGCTGATGATGATTGTGATGATGAGTATGATGATGATGAGTATGTTGATGATGATCATAATGATGATGATGATGATGATGATGATGATGATAACGACAAAGACTTTTTTACAGGTACAGACATGTGTGACTAACCAGGTGGATAATTACCCTGGTGATCAAGCTGACAATGATTGCGATGGCCTAGTGGATGAACACACGTGCAGGGGTGGGTTTTCAATATCAATATAGTGATGAATTAACTGCGTAAACGTGATATGAATTACTAAATTACTCAAATTTGCATACAGGTTAATAATACTTTGAGGCACCTTATAAGTGTGGGGCATCGAGCCGGGAGTTCACGGCATGCCATATTTTGCAGTGAAGGCAGCACTGTATCAGCTTTGTGTGACACAGTCTTTAAATAGCTGAAATACTGTTGGTTGGACAATAAAATGATAGAATTAAGTTATGCTAGAGGTGTGGGTCTTGCGACCCATGAGTATTGATGGTCCGCAAGAACATGCGACTATTTTTGTGGTACTGTTCGTGAGCACATGATGAAGGTATGAATAGAAATTGTCAAATCACAATAAAGATAGGTTGCTCCATAACAATTACCGAAACTTTTATAATATTTTTCAAGTGCATGCTGGCACATAATCATGCCTATGTCAATTGACAGTAGTGAAGGTTGTTTGTTTTTGAAAACATATTGAGGCACGCCTATAGGGTACATCACTGATAGCTTTTTTTTTTTAATTTTCAGATTTTTGTTTTAAGGTTTCAGTCATTTATACAAATGATCTCATTTTGTTTATTATTACTATCATTGTGAAGTTGTCTTGAAATAGGCATGATTAATTAAATAGTTAAGACATAAAGCTGTAAATATGAATTGCTTCCTGCAGTATATACTGTTATGTGATATTGCTTATAGTTATTTGGCCACACCCGACACAGTTATGGCAAAACCATAAGGTCAAGCTGATGTTGATGTGGCAATCAAACTACAATTAGTTATCTTAGAAGAAGCATTGACTCATTCCAGACCAGGTTACTGCCTTCCTTATTATCTAGTGCTCTTACTGACAATTAATGACCTTAAACCGGTAAATGCTTCATTGTATTTTCCAGAAAACTGTGGCAGTAATCCTTGAGATAACTGATATACATGACGCTAACGAAACGACATTGTCCTCACATACGGTGGACGTTTTCAGATTTGCGTACATAAACGTCCGTGTGCTAACATGTGGCGTTGCGACGTTACGTTTTAGGGATGCCGTCAACAACACCGTGTTTATTCAGATCAGCCATGGATTGGTGACGTTCACAGTATGTCTGCCAATATGCGATTCCACAACTCACATATTCGCACCTGTAACTTCTTCCCAATTGTGACAGGTAATATAAATTATCATTTCGTATTTATATTATCGCGTACAAAGACTGGACATTTAATATAAGTTGCAAGGCACATATCTAAAATGATTGTTTTCTGCTTCACCAAGTACTAAAGGTTAATATAACTGAGGTATTTGGTATTTAAACGCAGACTGCTGTCATTAACAGCGAACGTAAATACAGCTAAAACTGCACACCTATGTTGATCTTAAAAAAAGTCCCGCGCCGAGTCTTAAAGAAACACATTCAGGGTCTAATGGGTTTCCACGACGAGTCTCGAACATACACGTAGATGCGCTAATGAACTATACGTCAGCGAATCTTAGCCCTTCTGGAAGACGTGGTTACAGCAACTGCGCAACAAGACATAAGGAACGCTGAAATATTCTTTATTAGTAAGAAAGATATTGTTGCAGAGAATCAGATGGCAGATAAACACTTATTTGAAACAATAAATAAAAAAATATTTGGTAAATGGCCTCTTCGAAATCCAAGGTTATAAGAACCTGAGATAAGAACAGCAGTAAGTAGAAACAAATTTCAAATCTGACATCGATTTACCCACAAAAACTAAACTCAACACTCCTCACGCCAATGCATCAGCATAAGATTGAACATCCAGTCTGTGTGAAAGTGCTTACAGGATTACTGGCACGAACAACTTTCAAACATTGCTGGAAATAATACATTCTACATATCGATTTTTGGTTCAATCTAAAAATTTATGACAAGAATTACTTGAAACGACATAAACAGTTTACCTTTTAAAATTTGATTATTCCTATTTTTCTCATTAAAATGATCCTGTAAACGTGTTTTGAACAAACATGTTCATTATTTGGAATAGATATCCTGGATAGAGTCATATTATAACAATACTTGCTAGTTTCTTAAAAACGGTATAAATAATGTTAACTTTATGAAAACAAATGTCATTAATCAACAGAAATTTGATCGACTTATCATTTTTATCCGTATATGTTAGGTGTGTCTTACATATTATGGACTGCAGTCGCGCTCACTTAGGATGTTCCGTTTGTCTATCCACACCGAAAACAGCATGTACTACGAAAACAATATAACGATGTTTTTCAATATTTGGTATGTATTTGATGCATGCAAATTGGAGAGTAAAATTATATAAATATATTTGAGGAGCTCGATGGTATGTGTGGCGTAATGTTCTTTTTTGTTCAAGTTAGACAGATTCTTTGACCAGTGAGAACGTATGTTAGAATATAATAAATCATATTAATAATTGGTTTATCTTTTATAAAACAATATGTTTCATTACAGGGACCTGGTTACTTATTCGATATATAGCAGTGGCTCATTCATATTTTTGACTCATGGATTCGATTCAAAAGTGCTTCACTTTACTGAACTACCGGCCAGTCTCAGAAACCTTACGTTTGGTACACTTGATACAAACTCTTCCATTTGGTATGGTAAGTTTGAACTACACAATTACGAAAGTTTATAAAGCCTACCATCACAGTCTCTTTCTCATGCTACCCTTCTCACTTAATTTTACTTGTCTATAATGTTTTTATATGTTTATCTACACTGACATTATTGTGTTTTTTCATTAGATTATTTATTTTTACATATGGAAAAGCCCCATATTATTGATTTTTTTTATCAACGTACCATTAACTATTACAAAAATTAAATTGAAACTCAATATCGTTGTGTGTTTCCGTTTTCAGATTTGATATACCCAGACTGCGCGCCGTTGAGTACTGGTATGTCATTTTAATAACGTTCTGTATTGCCATTCACTTATAGAGCATTTTAACAGGTTCTGTAAGAGTTAATATGTACATTGTATTTAAATATGACATGGCACTAGTCAAAGATATACGTATGTAAGTTAAGTAAAGAGTAAAACAAAACTTTCATCATCATCATCATCATCATCATCATCACAACACTAAGGTAAGACTTTACATACAAACATAAAAAAGATAAACAAATATACAGTAACAACACTACAACGGTCAAACAGAAAAAAAACACACGAAAAAACAAACACACACAAAACAACAACAACAACAACAACCCTACCCATAAAAAAACAAAACAACATCAACAAACAAACACACCAAGTCCGGGGGTCTTACTTCAAGAGTTTAACCCGTGTAAAGTTTGTACAACAATTTTCTTAGAAATCATTTTGGGCAGGTTATGAATTTGAAATGGCATTTGTCTCAAATGAGAAGTGTCTGTTAGAATGAGAACAGTTTTCCAATTGGGAAGTCAATTGAAAAAACGGCTACAAAAATTACCTACAATCATTGACATTTTACAAACAATATAACAGTAAAACAATATAATATTTAAATTTGTAAAATATGTTCAGAAAAGAAAAACAACAAAACAAACACACATCAAAACTAAACTTTTCCAAATCTTTTTTGAAATATAAACTGAAACAATTCAAGCGATGACGTACGAGGGTCATTCATTATATAATGCAATCTGTGAAACAATTTCAGAAATAAATAATCTAAGGTTGCTACCTCTCTACATTTCTTCAAATAATATCCTTCGTGATCAAGACGGACTTCCACCTTTTTGGCAGGTCATCCATGTCCGTTGCTAGGCAACCATTCTCAAGTACCGTCATCCTCGCGGCCGCGGCAAATTCAAGTGCAATTTTTTTCGGGGGGGGGGGGGGGGGGGCAAAAAATAAATTGTCAGTGTTAGAATGCGATTATTCGTAATAAGGCCATATGACATATTATAACTGGTTCGGGATTTATGCATATTATATATAAAGAAAGGCAGATAAGCACCCACATGCAGTGCAATGTCTTGTAAAGGGCTCAAGAGGTGGCTCTATTTGTACCTTAATAGGGTCCAACTTGAGAGATGAAGAGACTAGCCAAACTGTGGCTATCAATGGCATGGCATTAATATGTTCTTGTAGTCACAACATGTGGAAAGCGACTCAATACAGCGAAGAAATTCCGGGTCGTAAACTATAATCACTAGTTTTTCTGTTAAAACGGCATACAACACTCAGGTTGACATCCTATTTAATAATTATGACTTATGATAGGTGTTTTCAAACAATGGAATTTTGACATTGTTGAACATATGACTGGATTGTCTAAATACCGACAATTTTATATATTTCCTTTTGTACCACAAACAGGCATTCGAATTGTTCCTCAGAAGAATGTAAAAGTGAGAAATAGTTGTATTTGTGTCAACTTTTGTAACTTGTTAATAAAATTTTCTGATTCTGATGATATTTTCAGATTGGCGATGCCTAGATCTTGCTACGAACTGTGTGGAGCATGAACAAGATATTTGCAACGACGCCATCTACCAAACATGGTCCGGAATTTATTGTCGAAAATATTGCAGAATATGTAAGCGAATCTTAATAAAAACGCAGAAAAATTAAAAAAAAATCCTTTGATTTAAAATTGCTACTTTTGCGCCAGTCTGTTTTCACATATCTGAAGTCTTAAGTGATTTCGTATCACGATGCTAGGTAAAGTTATATTTAATATTCATAGAATTGGAATTTCTGACAATGTTCACTATCTGTGCGCTTTAAGAACTGAATGGCCTAAATACAGACAGGACGTAGGTCTATTGTCGTGAAGAACACTCCGTACTAAACGTGTATTTATGTGTTTAATCCTCATACTTTGCACCTTATTAAACAATCATTATTTCCCCTCTTGAATCCCATTTTTATCTACTTCCGAAAGCAAGCACACTAAGAAACATGTTAAGAAAATTGTTAATTTGTATAAGCTTCCATGTTGCATAAAGTACTGGTCCACTGTTTAATTTTTTATTAAAATAATCGGGTAGTCCAACACGACAATCATACATGCACATTATTAGTAGGTGTTTCTAGCAAGAAAAGCAGTGTACATGCTACACACACTTTCCTCTGAGTCTAGTAAAATGTATTATAGCTTGGTTGTGCTTCTATTCGCGTCTTCAAACGACAGCTTTTATGGAAAAAACTGTTAGCGAACTTTAAACAGGATGTATTATTGTTCGTAAAGACTCTGTGATGTGAGCGAGCGTTTCTTCGATGTTTATACAGGTTCCCCAGACAGCTATGGTCGACTTTTTGTTGGGGTTCCGTACCCAGGCGGACAGATGAATGTCAGCATTATGTCCGTCGAACCGTCATCAGAACCTCTCCGATTGGGTAACTAATTAACAAAATTAAATCAAAAGTCACTTAACTTCATTAACACTTACTATAGTTGAAAAAGTCGTAATTGTAGGTTCAAAGGCGGTTAATTGTCGGGCTTGCTCTTTTGTTAAATGACTCATGACAGATTTGTTCTTACTCTTACATTTCGCTTGCATGTTATTACCTTTGTACTGTGCCTGTTATCATATATAATCTTATTTTTCATGACCACAACAATGTTACTTGTGCAGTACGGCGGTCTTCAAAAAGTTAATTTCATTTAATATCAACAATTTAGTGTACTTCTTCTAATCGAACCTACGTATCTCTCTTCTAAGCACCATGTGGACATTTTTTTAATGACGTCACTACTTTCGTTATAATTTATCAAAAAAGGCGTCAGCGCTTGAACATTTATTCAAATGGATCTGTTTTCTTTTCATTGCTTGCATTTGAAAAACCCATCAAGAAATGCAAGGTTAGAGCTCTGTAAAACCGGTTTAAGCACCCAAGATGGTCCTTTTTGCCAACTGAACTTTCTTAGGTGATAACTGCCGGGTTTGCTTAAATGGTTCACCACAGATTTGATCATTTGGTTTGCATGTAAAAATCTTTGTCCTGTGCCTTTTAAACTTTTTGTATATGCTGCAATGCTCATAGGACTTTGTCATATGTATTCTTATTATAGAAAATGCATGACGAGAACGAGGTTTTAAACACGGTAAGAAAATGTCAAAATACTTTTTTTACATGTCCAGTTTATAATTCCTAGTTCTAGGAATAGATGTCTTGGTCTATAATGTAGCTGGTTATTGCCGTTGTTGAATGTTCCGTTAACACTTTATTTCAAACGAAAAACGTTCCTGTCGGGCTTTACATTGGTGTTAAACTGCCAAACCATACAGAAAACAAACATCATAAAATATAGTTTGAAGTTTTGATACGTGCAAAAATGTAAACGAAACATTGGGACGTCTGCGCACTGCATTCTTATCAGTTTTACAATAAAAAAAAACAGCGATTGAGAAGATAATTAATTCTGTATTTTTACAGCCTATTCCGAGGCAGTATATGGACGGGAGGACTATACTTACAACATCTCCGCCAGCGATACTTTCAGTCATACCAAACTAGCGGTAGAACATGGCATGTCGATTCACCTCATTTCAACCGTTGATGTTCACGTAACTGCGATCATTAAAAACTACGGAAAAGTTACTTTACAACCAGTTGACGCTCTGGGAATGACGTACATGACGTTGCTCATGACAGAAAGTGGCATTGGAGTGTGTAGCATTGTACCACCGTCCATTGATACTCGCATACGGATGATCACACGTAACGAATCAACAGAAATGGTCGTTGCAAGCCCAGGTGAAGTCATTGACGTTAACCTTCCATCATCATTGGCTATGAATGCAGTTCTCTTCAAAACCAGTAAACCTGTTGCGATATTTTGCGGAGTTCACTATAAATACAGCTACATATCTTGGTACCAGCTCAGTGCCGTTGAGACATGGGGACGACGTTACGTCACTCCGTCGTATAACATCACTAACGTTACATGGACTGGCAAGATTCGGATCCTTACCAATAGTGCTAACACTTTCTTTAACGTTTCTGGTGGATTTGACGGTGTTTATGCTCTGGACACTAGAGGGGACTTTCAAGACTTCACTTTTGATCCGAATAACACACTTGTTATTTCTTCTAACAACCCTGTTGCAGTTGGGATACAATACTTCCCTTCTGTTACAATATTAGACGACACAACTTCGGTGTTCCAGTTCCTTAGGCCATCTGAACAGTATATGGAGTCCTCAAAACTCTTTCTGGACTTTCCATCTACGAATGATCATGTGATCAATGTTATCAACGACCACCAGACCGATACGACTGTATACCATGACTTAGTGACAAATCTATCATCTACAATATACGTCTACACGTCTAATGACTCTCAAAGATCCTCCATTTCTGTGCTAACCAATGACACCCGACTCTTAATAGTCCAGTCTTCAGTTCTATTTACAGATCTTTCCCAGGTATGTTTGGTTTGAAAGCGTTAATGTTTATGTATAGATGGTTTGTTTGTTCAAATATAAGCGTATACATCGGCTTCCCCCTGATAATGGCCATGATTTTAAGCCCCAAATATTGTTCGCGGATGAACATATATCTGGCTGGAATCTAAGGGCAACGAAGGTCAACAGGAATACCTTATTATATGAAAGTGTTTTCTGCCAACAGGATTCGAACTCATTCGATGCTGGGTTGGAGGGCTATTTTAAAAACCTCTCGGCCACACGTAATGTTGACAGATCTACAACATCGTAGATGTTACCTACCTTACGTACGACGCTTATACAAACAAACTCCAATACAATACAAACACAAGCATCTGTTAGGTTTCCTAACGTGAAATGATAATGATTTCGTCAGTTGTCATATTTTATTTTAATAGGGGTTCCAAACCCTTTTTACGATATGAAATTCTGGCCGACATAAACATGGTAAGCTTGGCTGCTGGAAGCTTCTATTAGTTGGTAAGGATCCCTGACAAATGTTCAGGAAACCGCAGTCGCACCAGATTGAAACTCATGCTTTTATAGTTATCGTCCAAACTATTACTCGAACCCACGCGGTTGTGGTAGTATGACTTTTATGTGCTGAATCTTTTGTCACAAGGTGGCGTGCCGACTGACAATCGGAAGCCCAGGTGATGGATTAGACAACGACTGTGACGGCCTTTACGATGAAGATATATGTACCACTGGATATGGTTCCTCGCTGACAGGTAAGGGGAGACAGTCTCTATGCAGCGGCCATGTGACCTTATATAACGCACAGTTACATCTGCTGACCTTGGAGCCCAATAGCTAGAGCTTCAGCTACTAACTGGAGAGGTCACCGGTTCAAACCTTGATCCATGACATGACACAGATGTGAAAATGGTAGTGGTGTAGTTTAGCGCCATTGTTTCCGCTCAGACTCAAGCAAATATAAGGATATTACTACTGTTTGGTTTGATGTTGGGATAATATCAAAGGGGTGGGTAACATGCCAGATGTTCATGTGATGCTTTCCATTGTGAAGACAAAACTGTATTCATGAACGCATACATATAGGAAAGTTCGATCTACATCCTATTTTAACAATGTAAACATAAGCGAGGTAAAATTGGTAGACAAAACTGCATACCATTTGTCCAATGAAAATGATAATTCAATATCGCTTTGTGCAACAATATGAGTCCATCATCGTGGTCGTGAATTAATTCCATAAATACATTTTCTGCAACATCCTATTTGAGTTATGTGCGCCGAGATATACACGTTGCAAGGCATGATAAAATATGTACGGTCGGGCGCTTGGGGTTGTCCGGGGGCATGCTTCCCCGGAACATTTTATGTTTCTAGATCGTACATAGCAATATGGGGAAATTTCGGTATTAAAATATAAGTATATTTAAGTAAACTGTTGTTTTACAGGCATTTAAATATTAAAACAATACTTGTATTTTATCAGACTTTTTTTATTTAAAACTTGAATCTACTCAAAATTAAGCGCCAATTTTCTTGTTATGACCATAGTATGTAGAAAACGAAAATTGAACTTAAACTATTTTAGAACACGCAACAGAAAATGGTTCAAGAAGAATTCGTCTCACTGATATATCTAAACAAATGTCAGGGTCTATCATCATCATTCTAACTACAAAGATACATGTTTTATCTGTCAATTAAGTAGCCATTGTCAACTAACGAAGCATGAAAAGTAAGGTGATAAACGCCGAACAAAAAGATGCAATTCTATGCACCTCTCTCCACCAGACACTACTAAGGTGTTATTGTCCCAAGGAACGAAATTATCTGTGAAGATATGATTTTAAATATAAGAGTACAAAACTTGTCCCATACCAAGTAAACGACGCTACATCAAATTCACTTAACTAGTAAGAACAATATATTTTTATAAATTTACTTTTTACTGTGTGAAAAAGGGTACATGTTGGTCGCAATAAATATACACTTTACAACTACTAGGGAAACATTTTTGCAGAATTAATATTTTCATGTATTCATACTTTGGGGACAATGTGTTCGCAACCGCATATTCTGTGAAAGGCATGGCTCATCGTTCCTAGTGCGTGATTGATTTTGCTCCTGTCCGTTGATTGTACATTTTACATGAATCTACTCGATTCACGCCCACATACGCGTTCAAGCATCTTTAAGAAGAGGCATAGTCAATTATGTAACGAAGGATGTACTATAATCAATTTTACAAATAATGACGCAAATCCTGGTTAAATATAGCATTAGTGAATTACTATAAAAACTTAAGTTTGACGTTAGGATACATATGAACAATGGCGGCAATGGTCATTGTATTTTAATAGCCCGTAGACATGTAATCGCTACATCCGATCCGTAGTACCGCGAATATACTGTTATTTCATTTACAAGTTTACATATATATTGTAGTTCTTCACTTCTGTAAGACTTGCATTGCATTTATTGAAAAAAACATATGCATTTATTCACAAGCTTGGCCAGTGGCGACCAAATGCTTTGGTTATAAAAGTTCGGTCCCAAGTTATACCGTGCTTTGAACTAAACTCTTAAGTATTTTAACACCATGCAAACAGTGATCGAAACATAAATAACAGATAATATTAACAAGCTTAATATCGTAAAAATAAAATATTTCGCAGGATCGAGCACTGCTCTTTTAAGATAAGTTAGACAGTCTTATTTTAAAATGTTTTTCGTAATTCAGGAAAAGTGTCAGTCGTTGTAAAATTGATTTCGCATTTCGTAGTGACGCGATTGTATTTCCGCCTGTGCACACAGTTTTAATTAATTTTACCGAATTCGTTACCAATTCGTGGCAAATTGTTTCATACAAATAGAAAGACAATAAAGTTGTTTACTGTCCTAAGTGTATTTAAATTGCTGTTGCTAAGCTAAACAAGCTATATCATATGTGATTATTTTCCCCTTGCTTTGCAGACAATGACATTGACGGTGCGTTTGGAGAGGATTGCTCTGCTATAATCAACGGTATGTTCTGTCGATTATCGTTGGTTTGAACACGAATTGTATGACAAGGGGCGGTTAAGCAAATGACATTTAGGGAGCATGTCGTCATCTATTTACCTTTTGATGTTAATTCCTTTAATTGCTAAAACGAGTCTTGAAAGGCACAAGATTAAATTGATATGTAAATGTTAAGGGGAGATTGACCGCTGCAACATCTCCGTGATTGGTAACGGTCAATCGGAACACCTCGGATAATTCACGAAGCATCTCTCGGATGTATGTAGGTAGTCGGATCACCTCAGCCATTTCCCGAAATGGGACTTCTTTTGAGACAGACCGTTGCGTCAACACACGGTCAAAATGACCTGTGTGAATGCACATGGCTGTTATGAATACGGAAGTGATTGCTAAAATGAACAAAACAAGTACGAAGAGGTAAACAACAGATTATTTTGGCATTTTTTTATTCTAATAGTTAAAATATGTTTCATGCAAACATTTTGAACTAAATTTTGTAAACGGTCCAGAACTTTGGTAATATTGTCAATTAAATTCGGTGTAGATCTACGTGCACACTACACGTAACATAACAGCTGAACAGTTAATACATGCATGCATTCTTTTAAGATTGTATTAACTTCTAAATCCAGCAGTGTAAGCTTGAAGTTCGTGACTTTAGCGTAGTGACGTCACACGCTATGTATAGAATGCATATTACTGTTTAACGAAAGCGAAAGTAGCAAAACTTGCTCATCGTATTTTTTATTTAAATTTATCTATAAATATCAAGACTTTAAAAGTTTCTGGACATAGAATAAGGCCTTAGAATATGGTTGTTTAATCATTTATCTTAATTCAATGAATATTATAATCGAACGTATTTCCTACGAGGAACTATTTTTATGTAGGCACAAGTCTCAAATTTTGGGTGAGTTACGAGTCGTAGCGTTGCGTCAACACACGGTCAAAATGACCTGTGTAAATGCACTCGGTGTATTGTGGGTAAAGTAGTTCTTCAACATGGCTGTTATGAATACGGAAGTGATTGCTAAAATGAACAAAACAAGTACGAAGAGGTATACAACAGATTATTTTGGCATTTTTTATACATTCTAATAGTTAAAATATGTTTCATGCAAACATTTTGAACTAAATTTTGTAAACGGTCCAGACTTTAACGTAGTGACGTCACACGCTATGTATAGAATGGACATATTACTGTTTACGAAAGCGAAAGTAGCAAAACTTGCTCATCGTATTTTTTTCCATTTATCTATAAATATCAAGACTTTAAAAGTTTCTGGACATAGAATAAGGCCTTAGAAAATGGTTGTTTAGTCATTTATCTCAATTCAATGAATATCATAATCGAACGTATTTCCTACGCGGAACTATTTTTTATGTAGGCACAAATCTCAAATTTTGGGTGAGTTACGAGTCGTAGTATAGAGATGACTTTAACGTAGTGACGTCACACGCTATGTACAGAATGCGAGTCGTAGTATAGAGGTGACTTTAACGTAGTGACGTCACACGCTATGTATAGAATGAGTGCAGTCTAACATTCAGCCCTGTTTTTTGTGTAGGAGACACGATTCTGTATCCACCGGAAAGGGCATGGTGTGTTGATATTGACGTACCGTCAGAGGGCTGCTGGGAAATTTGTAGATGCACGTGCTCGTGGGTTAGTTCTCTGCAGGAATATGACAGTATGAATGAGACAGAACAGCAGAAGTACCTCGAAAACAAAACCTCCCATCTTGTGTACGTATGAAATTAACGCATAATGTTCTGGCTTAGTAGTCACAACCGCGCCCAATCGAAGTGTGTGTTCTGCTTACTCACTGCATTACTAATACGTAACGAAACAAGAATGTAACAAAAAGATCTCGGCACATAAAAGTGTACGCCCAAATTAAGACTCGAACCCATGTGGTGATTGATAAATAAGTTTTTGGACGTCATGATAAAACGCTTTATTATAATAATGTATATAAATACATATTGCACACAAAGTTTCATATTTAATTATCGGTATAGATTCAATGCAATTCTTCATAATATTGTTGATATTTTAAAGAAATGTACAAATTATAACCGATGTCACGTTGCAGCAAAGTCCTTACAGTTGAAAAGGAATCCTTGTCGGCCACACAAGCAAAACTTGAGAGCGCCAATGATGAACGAGCGTCTTCGACAAACATCGGTTTCGCCGGGATTGGAATGATCGTCCTTGTCGTTGGAATTATCTTCTTTTTAGACGTAATCGGCATCGCCAGGAGAGTCAACATCTGTCGCCAAACCAGTGTCTCCAACTAATCAGAAATTAGCAAAGCATCAGCACGGACCGAAAGGCAAGACGATGCATCTTTGTTTTTACTGACGTAAACCAATCATATGTATTGGCGCATGCGTAGTTTAGCTGCATGATAAATACAAACTATCTGTTTTCTTTAAATCTGCTCATCCTGATCACGTGACTGCATTTCTCATTGAAGCGCAGGTGGCTGTCTCCTAATTACTATAATGATCGTTCTACAGTTTTCACTTGCGCACCATTGTTTACACGTATACTACCGAGAATTTAAATTGACTTTATAAAAATGCTTGTTTTGTTGTCAAATTGAAATAAATGCTGACATTTTCGTGTGTGTATCTTTTGTTATTGAAACATTATGATAACTTTACATTTTGTTCACCCGTATTTGGTGTTGAACCCTTTTTGTAAACAACCGTCTCAAAATGTCAAGCCTACATAACGAAAGACTTCGTGTAAGATATGGATAGTTTGTTTGGAAACTTTGAGCTATAATTCACACAATTAATTATTTGTCCTACAATTTGAATGTCAGACAGTTATCACAGACATTTGAATTGTATCTACCCGAGGACAAAGGCAAACAATGTTAATGTAAATGTGACAAAAACACAGAGACGAGACATAACACACAACTAGAAAAAAACATCAGTTACCGTCTTGGAACGGTCAGTCGACAAAAGGGCCAACTGGGGTGCTTAAACCTGGCTTGTGGAGCGCTCCAACCTCGCACATCCTGAAGGTTTTTCTATCAAACAAACAGTGTTAATAAAAATATCCCGTAAAAGTGAAATAACTAACAGTAAGCACCTGCATCGGCAGTTAAAACAGATATAATGAACGTATGTACAAACATAACAACTAGTAATAAAATTAACTATCAACATATGCACAGAATGTACAGTAGATTAAAGCCTCGGCAACCTAAAAATTCCAACCTTGTTTGCATTGGTCTGCAGGTAGATACAATTTAAATATATGTGAAATATTTGATAGGACCTTTTCTTACTTACCTAAAAAAATTAAAGCAGTACAAGCGCTGATATATTATAAGAACAATACAATGACGTCAGTCAATGCCATGACGTCAAATGCCCAACGTGTCAAAAGTGAAATGTAAAAAATACGAAAGAAATCATAGAATTTTAGAAAACAACCCAAATCAACAAAATAAAACGTAGTAAATGTACCGAAAATCCCGATGTTATACCTACTGTGCAATCTCACGTAAAGGGTATGGAGACTGCTCAAGGTGTCCAACCTATATAGGGCACGACTGGAGAGATAAAGAGACAAGAAATCCAACAGTGACTGTCCAATTAAGGCTTTAAGTCACTGTTTTAATATAGTCTCAACGATCCTGTCCGGTCATCGTGATAATTCAATTAAATTGCATACACAATCACAAATTGTCACCTTTTTCCAGTCGTTCTTTTCTTAACTACAATATAGGGAGGCAGCCTTATATCTTTTTACAGTCCTCCTATAGCACATGCAGTTTTCATGTAAATTGCATAATCCCGCACCAAAACCAGAATAGTGTTAGAGTAGCATGAGCACTTATTGAAAGGGGATATACGAAAGGTAAAAACATGCTAAGTACTTTAAAGCTATTGAAACATTACAACATTAAACAATAAAAATAATGCGGTTCTATCTATTCTTAATTGTCATATACAGGATCATTTGCATAACACCACCCACAACTGCCAACTAAAATCAAAATGCACCGACACGAAGCTTTTTATCTATTGCATTATTAAAGTCTTCTTTGGGGGCAGCTTATTGACAGCTGTTTATTTAAACCAAAAAAGAGAAAATAAGTACATAGAAGCAAGTTCTGTTATTTCGGTTCCTGTCTGTAGTTAAGAAGCAGACTTTCCGGTTGAGAATGAGTATTAATACGCGAACACAAATTGGTGGAAGTATAAAGTTCCCTTAATATTTTTTTTAGAACCACGTAGTAAACACAAAGGAAGATTGTAATTATAAGGATTGAATGTTAATTTTGTGTTTTATCGTGGTGTGAAACGTCAGTTGCCTAACATCTTATCTGGCCACAAACATTTTCTTCAATGTATATACTGATTCGTTTCGGTCGAGATGCAAGTACGAACCTATAAAATTAATTTTTCACTATTATCATATTTCAAGGATTCGGACACAATAGATAAGACCTAGAACAACCCCTAGATAATTTTACTGATATTGTCAACATTTGTATACGGAGGCGTATCTCAGTCACTTTGGTCTCATAATTTTGTCAAATACACATATGCATACAAACAACAACTTGCAAGACATTTAAATGGTTTGTTTTATATTGAATGTTTTAATTTTAGACCACCCCAAAAGCAATTACTTGCACAACAATGTAATGTCCTACCGCACTTCTATCAAAGAAAGTGTAATGTTCTAATACTTCAACATGAGGTCCCCAGCCAAGTGTCTCCAGCTGCCTGTTACTCTTACATCTACGTAACTACTTGTAACTGATCATGTCAGTTACCCAAATATATAAGATACGGGGATTGTTAATAAGTGGGAGATTTGCATTACTGTCTTTTTTATAATAACCCTCATCTATTAGAAGCATTTTACTAACACAGAACTGCAGAACTGAACTTCTAGAAATCATGGTCATATAAAATATATTAAAAAATTAATTAACTTGCACTTAATTACGTGTAACTGCTATTGCTAACCTTCCTTCATATGCGAGGTCATAGCCTCCTTTAACAAGTTCTAAGCCTGAATTTTCTAATTTGAATTTTCGGCACTTTCTGACGGTTGGACCTGAAGCTAAACGACAATTGTGCATCATCACTTACGCCCTCAACACTTTTATAACACCAAACAATAAGCACTTTTGGTATCATTGTGCAAGTTGCCATGATCCTTTTGGAGATGTATATGTAATTGAATTTAATTTGGCGTCGAATAAACTGATTAAGCACCGCATTTTCCTCAACGAGGCCGTCTCGACGGCATCTCTGAGAGGTTTAAGGTTAAGTTGAGGAAAGTGTGATCGCTTTGGTCCTGGAGTCTGACAAGTGTGCGCATTCTGTGTCCAAAAAATGGAAAAAAATGCGTTTGGACTTAGTCCCTGGCAGCATAGGGCGAAAATAGGCAAAAAAAAACATTTTCGCACCACTCTTTGAGGTAAATGTCAATTTTTCAAACTTGTCAGTAAGAATATTGAACTGAAATTAAAATGGAATTGTCACTGAAGTCGTCTCAAAGCCCCGCTAAGTACTGGAAACAGAAACACAAACCAATGAGTTCCAAGGACCATAACTCGATGCAGGTTAAATGTAATTAGCTTATCTAAAATAAATGCAATCTAGGTAGGATTGCACAAATCTGCAAGCACACAGTTAAGATAAAAAGGTTCTTATTGCAAGCATGTACTATCTGGCAAGGTTTTACAATATGATGCAGTACAAAAGAAAGATCTAAAGATCATTTATGTTGGTAAGCAAATGGGATTTCAATAATAAAATCAAATGGAATATTTATTTACCATAAAGATTAAAATACATACAATTCATTCAAGAAGTGGTCACACAAAAGTTCATATCTCAGGGTCAAACAGAACCATTGAATTAGTGTATGGCTAAATTGGTGCAATGTCTAACGTCTAGAAGCATCTAATGGGTTATTTCACAAACTGCATATTAAAATATACACATCAGTTTGTTGTAGCAGAAAACAATACCAATACCAATCTACCAGTAAACTGCAGCAAAATGGGTGCAACTTTGTTTTAGAAATTATCAATTGCCATACCTGTTTTTGATGTTACCCAAACAGCGTTTAATTTTACTCCAGTGGCATGCCGAGATGCTGGCTGCCTTTGATCTGGATATACACTGGTGGCACATGTGTTAAGAGGTATATCCATGGAGGAAAGGGTTAATCACAAGTGATGGTGGCCAAACAAAGTGTAACTTAAGAAAAACTATTCTGATATATTCTGTTCTAATAAAGAAATGTGAAGCAAATATGACAGTTTCAGTTGATGAAACAGTTCTAAAACTATTAGTTCATAACTGAGGTTCAGAAATGAGAAATCAGAAATGAGGTTCATGGACCCAGGTTTGTGATCCTATATAGTTCATTAACTCTAAGATTCTACGAACAATAAATGTTCTTGAATCAAACCTACCATTGTCAAGAACTGTTAAAGAACTTTTTTCACGGTTGGCTGGCTGCCAGGGGTGTGGCCATTTGTGGTCAAAAACTGTGACAGCCAAGACCTTGATATTTCGTACACTTGTTCCTTGGGTGGCCTTGTATTAAGATTGTTAAAAAGAATTTTGATCCATTAAATCACTTACCATGGTATTGAGAGGGGTTCTGTACACCCAGTCATGGTTTGAAGATATATTGAAAATAACAAAATGGGTCGCAGGCATTTTTGAACACCATCTTGATTAAGAACTAACAATGGGAATATCTCAATGATAGGACAAACGAAGACTGGACAGACCAAGACTGGACAGATCAAGATAGGACAGACATGTATTGGACAAACCATGGTAAGGCAGGCTAAGACATACCAAGACTGGACAGACAATGATAGGACAGACCGAGTCCGATAGGACCATAATAAAACAGACCAAGACTGGACAGGCAATGATAGGACAGATAAAGACCGGAAACACCAAAACTGAACAAATCATGATAGTACAGATCAAGACTGGAAAGACCAAGACTTGACAGACCACGATATGACAGATCAAGTCTGGAAAGACCAAGACTTGACAGACCATGATAGGACAGATTAAGTCTGGAAAGACCAAAACTGGACAGACCATGATAGTACAGATCAAGACTGGAAAGACTAAGACTGGGCAGACCATGATAGGACAGCTCGAGTCTGAAAAGTTCAAGACTGGACAGACCACGATATGACAGATCAAGTCTGGAAAGACCAAGACTGGACAGACCACGATAGGACAGATCAAGTCTGGAAAGATCAAGACTTGACAGACCAAGAAAAGACCATGACTGGACTGATCATGAAAGAAGGGGTGTAACGATACACTTCCATCACGATACGATACGTTTTGCGATTCATACGATACGATACATATCGCAATACATAATATTTTGGTACTGATGATACTTTTTTACTAATCACCTAGGTACACTATTACACCATGACATATAAAACAATATGTTAGCGTAGCTACATACTGAAACGAAGAGCTTGTTATTCACATATTAAATGATTTAACTATTAGAATAACCTTAAACTTTAAAATGTTAGGTCTTAAAATATAAAAAGTAATATTATATTTCTTCAGTTATTTTTTCTTATCTTAATTGTAAATTCTGAATGTTCATCACAAATAAAAATACAACAGTTTGGTACACTATCAAAGAAAAACAAGATAAAGTTTAGGAATTGTGATTTGCCGGCATTTTTGCCGATACTGTGCAGCGACATTTCTATCATTATAGCACAGGGCACTTATGAGGTGCCCAGGGACTGAACCCGGCCGGTCCACAATACCGACACCGACGAATCAGGCGTAATACTGTCCTCTAAGCCCCGAGCGTTAGGAGGGAAGCCAGTACTCCCAACTTTACCGTCTTTGGTTTGATCCGACTGGGGTTTGAACCCGCGACCATCTGATCTGCAAACCGACGCTCTACCTATTGGGCTATTGCGGCCGGTCAGATAAAGTTTAATAACAATATGAAGTGTCAATACAGTCAGCTAGTAAGTAGTTAGTGCTTTGAATGAAACATCAGAGAAATAACGTGGCAGGTTGTTATTTGGTCTTCCGTTTTGGTCAGAATAATCGATATGATATGTGTACCAATGCAAAAATGATCGATGTATGATATATCATATATCAGAAAATACATGTAAGTACTTATATTTGTTTTTTCTTGTGTTTTCAAATTAGCAGCTAACCAAGGGCCAGCCTAAATTCTTCTGCTTAAAACTAGTTGGCTGCTTAATACAAAATATAGCATTGTTGATGTTTGCAAAGTACTGTGAGCCTGTATGATTACTAGTAAGTATAACATGTACATAAATAGTATATCTACTGACTTTAATAGTATATCTACTGGAAGGTAATGTTCAAATAATAGTACAGACCCAGACTAGACATACCATGATAGGACAGATCCAGACTAGAATACCATGATAGGACATACCATGTTAGGACAAACCAAGACCGGAAGACTATGACAGGACAGACCCAGACTGGACATACCATGATAGGACAGACCCAGACTAGACATACCATGATAGGACATACCATGTTAGGACAGACTAAGACTGGAAGACCATGATAGGACAGACCCAGACTGGACCTACCATGTTAGAACAGACTAACACTGGACATACCATGATAGGACATACCATGTTAGGACAGACTAAGACTGGAAGACCATGAAAGGACAGACCCAGACTGGACATACCATGATAGGACAGACCCAGACTGGACATACCATGATAGGACAGACCCAGACTAGACATATCATGATAGGACAGACCCAGACTAGACATACCATGATAGGACAGACCCAGACTAGACATATCATGATAGGACAGACCCAGACTAGACATATCATGATAGGACAGACCCAGACTAGACAGACCATGATAGGACAGACCCAGACTGGACATACCATGATAGGACAGACCCAGACTGGACATACCATGATAGGACAGACCCAGACTGGACATACCATGATAGGACAGACCCAGACTGGACATACCATGATAGGACAGACCCAGACTAGACATATCATGATAGGACAGACCCAGACTGGACATACCATGATAGGACAGACCCAGACTGGACATACCATGATAGGACAGACCCAGACTGGACATATCATGATAGGACAGACCCAGACTAGACATATCATGATAGGACAGACCCAGACTAGACAGACCATGATAGGACAGACCCAGACTGGACATACCATGATAGGACAGACACAGACTAGACATACCATGATAGGACAGACCCAGACTGGACATACCATGATAGGACAGACCCAGACTAGACATATCATGATAGGACAGACCCAGACTAGACAGACCATGATAGGACAGACTCAGACTGGACATACCATGATAGGACAGACCCAGACTGGACATAATTACCATGATAGGACAGACCCAGACTGGATAAACCATGATAGGACAGACCCAGACTGGACATAATTACCATGATAGGACAGATTATGATAGGACAGACCAAGACTGGACATACCATGATAGGACAGACCATGATAGGACAGATCAAAACTGGACAGACAGTGATAGGACTGACCCAGACTGGACATACCATGATAGGACAGGCCATGACTGGACATACCAGGATAGGACATACCACGATAGGACAGACCCAGACTGGACATACCATGATAGGACAGACCATGATAGGACAGATCAAAACTGGACAGACAGTGATAGGACAGACCCAGACTGGACATACCAAGACTGGACATACCATGATAGGATAGACCCAGACTGGACATACCATGATAGGACAGACCCAGACTGGACATACCATGATAGGATTGACCCAGACTGGACATACCATGATAGGACATACCATGATAGGACAGACCAAGACTGGACATATCATGATAGGACAGACCAAGACTGGACATACCATGATAGGATAGACCATGATAGAACAGACCAAGACTGGACATACCATGATAGGACAGACCAAGACTGGACATACCATGATAGGACAGACCAAGACTGGACATACCATGATAGGACATACCATGATAGGACAGACCATGATAGGATAGACCAAGACTGGGCATACCATGATAGAACAGACCAAGACTGGACATACCATGATAGGACAGACCATGATAGGATAGACCAAGACTGGGCATACCATGATAGGACAGACCAAGACTGGACATACCATGATAGGACATGTCATGATAGGACAGACCATGATAGGATAGACCCAAACTGGACATACCATGATAAAACTGACCAAGACTGGACATACCATGATAGGACATACCATGATAGGACAGACCAAGACTGGACATATCATGATAGGACAGACCAAGACTGGACATACCATGATAGGACATACCATGATAGGACAGACCCAGACTGGACATACCATGATAGGATAGACCCAGACTGGACATACCATGATAGGACATACCATGATAGGACAGACCAAGACTGGACATATCATGATAGGATAGACCATGATAGAACAGACCAAGACTGGACATACCATGATAGGACAGACCCAGACTGGACAGACAGTGATAGGACAGACCCAGACTGGACATACCAAGACTGGACATACCATGATAGGATAGACCCAGACTGGACATATCATGATAGGACATACCATGATAGGACAGACCCAGACTGGACATACCATGATAGGATAGACCATGATAGAACAGGCCAAGACTGGCCAGACCATGATAGGACAGACCAAGACTGGACATACCATGATGGGACAGACCAAGACCAAACAGACCATGACAAACTAATACAGAATGGACCAAGAGACAAGACATTATAGACAAATGCAGACCATTACATGAAATTACAAATGATGATAGATATTACCAAGCTTGGTATTGTAATTAGTAGAGTGTTATAGTGGCATAGGTTCAGATAAGACAGACCATGATAGGACAAACCCAGACTGGACATATCATAATATGACAGACCCAGACTGGACATAATTACCATGATAGGACAGACCCAGACTGGTTAAACAATGATAGGACAGATCCAGACTGGACATAATTACCATGATAGGACAGACCATGATAGGAAAGACCAAGACTGGACATACCATGATAGGACAGACCATGATAGGACAGATTAAAACTGGACAGACAGCGACAGGACAGACCCAGACTGGACATACCATAATAGGACAGACCATGACTGGACATACCAGGATAGGACATACCACGATAGGACAGACCCAGACTGGACATACCATGATAGGACAGACCATGATAGGACAGATCAAAACTGGACAGACAGTGATAGGACAGACCCAGACTGGACATACCATGATAGGACATACCATGACATCATGGACCAAGAGACAAGACATTATAGACAAATGCAGACCATGACTTAAAATTACAAATGATGATAGATATTACCAAGCTTGGTACTGTAATTAGTAGAGTGTTATAGTGGCATAGGTCCTTTGCTAATGTTTAAACAAATATCAAGGTAGTTTCAAGTCTGGTTGGCTCGGTATCAAGATGATGTGACTGGGTGTAGCATCGTGCCAGGTGCTCTTTGTATGTTATACACAATGAAGGCTGTACTATATATGTTTAGAGCGGACACTGTATTTGAATAAATATTGTTGGTGGAACAATAAAGCCAACAAACAAATCGAAACAAGATAGACAAATACAGGACAGACCAAGACAGAGTAAACAAATATTGAAAACGATTAACAGGATAGACATATAAAGGACATTGTATCTGATTGTATCTGTTTAACTCCCGATGCAGGTGCTTACTGTTAGTTGTTTCACTTTGACGGGATGTTGTTATTTACACTGTTTGTTTGCTAGAAAAACCTTCAGAAAGTGCGAGGTTGGAGCGCTCCACAAACCAGGTCTAAGCACCCCAGTTGGCCCTTTTGCTAAGGCGGTAACTTATGGTTTTTCTTTATGTGTGTTATGTCTCGTCTCTGTGTTTTTTTGTCACATTTGCATTTACCTTGTTTGCCTTTGTCTACTGGTAGATAAAATTTAAATATCTGTGAAAATTTTGATAGGACGTTTTCTTATTTACCTATACATATAAAGGACATACCAAGATAGGACATAATATGACTAAGCAGTTTTATACATTGAACATCAAAGGACAGTCCAACAAAGGACTGGCCATGACAGAACAGATCTAGACAGGATGGACAACAACTGGACAGACCAACATAGTGAATACCATATCAGGACATATCAAATCTGGAAAGATCAAGACAGGACCGATTAGGACAGACAAAGGACATCAGAACATGACAAAGACATGACAGATGAAGAAGCAAGACAAAATGAACCAATAACCATGTTAAACAGATCAAGACAGGACAGACCATCATAGGGTAGACACATACTTATCATATTAAGACAGGATAGACAAACTAGGACATGAACCATGACAAGATAGAATACCATATTCTTTTCTAAACACTATGTGGACATTATTTTTCAATGACGTCACTTCTTTCGTCATAACGTATAGAAAATATCAGCGCATGAACATTTTGTTTTCAAATAGATCGTTTTTCTTTTCATTGCTTGCATTTGAGAAACTCGTCAGGAAGTGCGAGGTTAGAGCTCTGTAAAACCGGTTTAAGCACCCCAGTCGGTCCATATTGCCGACTGACCGTTCCAAGGCGGTAACTGTCGGGTTTGCTCTTTTCGTTAAATGACTCATCACACATTTGTTCTTACTTTTCGCTCGGCTTGCATGTGAAATACCTGTGTTCTGTGCCTTTTCGGAGTTTGGTTTATGTTGCACTGCTCATAGGACTTTGTCATATATTCTTATTGACAGGACAGGTCAACCAAAGACAGGATATAAAAGACAATATAGGAAACACCAACACAGGTTGGACAAATTCAAGACAGGGCATTCCAAGATAGGACAAAGTAAGACATGAGAAGACAAGACTGGAAGCCCCAATGCAGGTTAGACACATTCATGACTGACCAGAACAGAATAGAGAAATAATGGACAGACCAAGAAAAGAAAGACCGCGAAATCTTGGACCAAGGCAGGAAAGGCAACAGAAGAATAGACCAAGATAGGACAGATCAAGATCAGGCAGACAAAACAGACATATCATGATAGAACAGCCCAAAACAAAGACGGGAATAACCAAGATAGGCCAGATAGACAATAACAGTATAGACCATCACATTACAGCCCAAGATAGGTCAGACCATGAAATGATAAATGTACAATAAGAATATATAAGACAAAGTCCTATGAGCATTGCAACATATACAATAGGTAAATGAGAAAAGGTTCTATCAAAATTTTCACAGATATTTAAATTGTATCTACCTGTAGACAAAAGTAAACATTGAAACGACACAGGACCAAGGTATTCACATGCATGCCAAATGTAAAATAGAGAACAAATTTGTGATTAGTCATTTTACAATAAGAGCAAACCCGACAGTTACCGCCTTGGAACTGTCAGTCGGCAATATGGACCGACTGGGGTGCTTAAACCGGTTTTACAGAGCTCTAACCTCGCAATTCCTAATGGGTTTCTCGAATGCAAGCAATGAACAGAAAACCGATTCATTTGAATAAGTGTCCAAGCGCTGACGTTTTGTTTGACAAGTCATGACGATAGTAGTGACGTCATTGAAAAATAATGCCCATATAGTGTTTAGAAGAGAGATAGGTATTATTTCGATTAGAAGACCTACAAAAAACGTTAATAGTAAATGAAATTAACTTTCTGAATCAAGGAAAAGAATGACCAGAAAAGAGTAAATGGCTGTAGCATCATGTTCATGCGGAGATGGAATTGGGGAACGAAAGTCCAATGTCCATTAAAGTCCAATGTCCATTAAAGGAAATACACGTAACAACCCTTATAGGATAAATTAAATGACAACATAGATTACATGCACGGGAAGATTTTTTACGACCGCCACACTTCACAACTGACATTGCTGTGATCATGAATAAGAATAAATAAGACAAAGTCCTATGAGCATTGCAACATATACAAAAATTGAAACGGCACAGGACCAAGGTATTTACATGCACGCCAAATGTAAAAGTGAGAACAATTCCATATGTATCTGAAAATCATGCATTTGCACGCAAGATTTCCACTTAGTTTTTAACAAGCTCCATAGCTTTTTGACAGAAGTGAACAAACTCGCATAGTCTTGTACATGGAAAAATCTTTTAGTCCGAAAATGAATATTCCCCCTTAAATTGATGCTGAAAAGATGAAAATTAAACAGACAGTAATTTTTACATTGTAATGAAAAATCAATATTGCTGAACAAATGACAAATGGAATGTCAATATGTCACAGGACCAGTTGGTATAAAAACAAAATGGACATATTATGTTTGGGGTAAAAGAAAAGAAAATTTGGTAGGATTTTATTAACAAGCTGATGAAAACATCTGGGGTTACAAAGAGAGCACCAATTCAAGGCCCTAGAACTTCTGACAGTGGAGAAGAGTTCTCTTTGGCATTATTCAAGTGTTCTTTTACCACCCTGCAGGACCGTCAAACATTGCCACAGAAGTGATTGCGGCATCAAGCAACATCGGCGTCAGATGGATGGATAACAGACCTCTGCATTAGTATTCTCCACCAAGGCAATATTCCATAGGACCAAACAAAAAGCAGGTTTGTTACAATATACAAGAACAAGAGTGACCTCTTTTGTCAGTTGCTCCTACAAAGCCTATGAAACTACATGAAAGAGTGCTTGAAAAGCATCTCAGAGAGTCTAAGCGAGCAGGTCAACAATTTTGCTATATGCCTGTGAAATGAATACCAGAAGTCATCTAGCCAATAAAATGGATGAGTCCATGGCCTTTGTTGATCTAGAAAAGGATTTTAACATACTTCAACATGCCGTTATAAGACGCGCACTTAGAAATGCCTGTGTGGTAGACTGGCTAGTCTGTGATATAATATCACTGTATGATGATGCTAACACAGCAGTTAGACTATACTCTGGCTCCCTCACTTCAGGAATATGTGATTATCCCTATAGCGGTTGCTATAGTAATGGATATCCCGTCCAGATCAGCAAAGAAAGCATCTCCCATGAGAGATCCTTTATGCTAACAACCCAGTCCTGATGGCTGACAATGGCAATGAAATAGAGCTGAGAAGGAATTTGGTTAGAATCAATGCCTCTGCAACAAAAGTCTAAAGGATACCAATGCGGATACAAAGGTAATATTATCCTCTAAAGAATAAGATCACTGTGAGTAACTTCACTGGTACCCCAACCCCCTGTGCAGTGTGTAGTCATGGCATTGACACCAACTCTATCCTGTGATAGAGGAACGGCTTTCAATGGACTCATAGGACCTGCAGTTATGGAAGGGATTTTAGGAAAAAACTTTAACATGTTGAACATTTCAACAGGATAATTCCATGCATATCATGCATTTTTAATGTCAGTAGGTTTAATTTGATTAAAATTTAAATTCCATGTACTTACATTTTTAAAAATCATTATTAAAATAGTAAGTTAATGTTCTAACTTGTGTTTCACTGTAACAATATCATCGTTGTTCTTGTGTTTGAATTAATAATTGTGTACCTCAATTTTGCATTCAGCATGCTTCATTTGATAAAAGAGTATCATCTTCAACATGATAGTGCCAATCAGAACAAAAAACATAAGTATGTCGACCTAATAATACTTATGTTAAAATAATATTGTGGTCATAGTAAGTCAACATTTACTATGAAACGAAGCCAGGAATTAGTTGTATTTTAATGTTACATGTCGCTGCGAAACTACGCACCAATGTAGGTCCCGACGTTTCCTCATCATATAGAGGTGGATGAATTTTTTCATGAGCTTATTTAATATGAATGAAATAGGCCTTATACATACAGCAAATTATTTCATAGGCATAGGTTGCTAATGTAATGCTCATACTTTCCACCACTATCCATCTTTTTCTTTTTTTTTATTTGATTTTATTTAAAGTAATCAGGGCTTTTTCATGGTTTGGGGGGAAAAAGGCCCCAGCCCAAATTTGGGGAAAAGTATCAACAAATCAAAGCAAATGGGAGATTTCAACATTTATTTTTCTGCATTAAATTTTAATCTGCCTTGCTTTTGTGTCCCTGAAAGTGTTACAGAGCTCTTCCAGAGTTTGTTCAGAAAGCTCTGCATGGCCTTCAATATAGATTCTCATTAAATTAGAGAGTTTTTTCCTGGCCAAGGGATCTTGCATTGTTTTTTAAAATAAAAGATAAATTAAACATTTTAAAAACACTATACACTGTCCCTAACTTATCTTACAACATGCCACTGTGCATCATGAAACTTACTAGAAGATTGAAAGTAGTCACTTCGCCAAATAATTATTTACTGAACTGGAACAGGGATGAACAGGGAATACAAATAGAATAGGAACAAAATGTTACAATATCTTGTAAAGTTTTCCTCGTTATTAAGCTGTTTGATAATATTGATCTTTAATAATGAAATTGTTTAACTTTAAAGTATTTCAAGTATGTAAGGTTTTAACTGATAAAATAAAACGAAAAGATTCTTAGTCTGGCAATAGCCACTGGTTTTCTAATTTTCCTTGCCCGTTTGACTTTAATTTGTTATTTAAAAACTTGACAAAATAATAAATAAACAATGAAACTGCAGTAAGAAAATGTATTTTAAACCTAAAAGGATTAAAACACTAACACTTTTTAAATCTTATAATTGTGCCTTTTGTATTTTATTTTTATAACAAAACATATCACGCAATTTGATCTGGGTGTTTTATTCCATTATAGTAGAACATGAATAATGCAAAATGCAACAAAACTTTTCATGGTATGATACCTGTACATCAGCATCTGATTCTTGAATCCAGAAAATTCAAACTTCACAAGTGGGATAGAATCTATGACTGGCGGAGCCTTACTGGTATGACCCTAAAAGTGTCCTCTTTCTCAGTGCAGTAGTGGCTGGCAAGAACCTGGAGGTCCTCCAGGAGAAGCATAGGGTACCTTTAAAGCTATATTAATTTCAATTCTCACATTGTGTTTAATTGACATTGAATGTTAATTTAATAATATACGTTAAGAGTTAGACTGTACTGGTCTACAGTATATAGTTAGTTTGACATTAAAGTAGACATTATAGAATTGTTGACATTTAATTATTTATATTAATTTATGGCTAGCTTTACCTTGGCATGATCGGGTAATTTTTCCAATGACTGTGGCAGCCTCCTTGAGTCAAGTGCTCGAAAAGCCTTCAGGACAGGATTACACACAAAGGCATCTGTTATTTCACCTACAAGGCTATGAATGAAAAGAGCCCCAATTGTTCTGATAAAATCACCAAGATGATCATAAGCTCTCAGTCTTCTTTGGAGGGCAGTTCTGCCATCAATTTCTGCATGCATTGCCTCAACATTTGAGAACTGAAGTTTATCCTGGATAGGTACTGATTGCAGACTGGGAATGATACTGGATAGTTGGTCGATACAGGTTTTTACCTTTTCATCAACATCAGTGAAGTTAAGGGAAAAATCATGTAAGCTCAGACTTGGTATGTTGATAGGCTAAAGGACATCACATAACTGCAAGACCTTCGATATGAAGTTCTTGTTTCCTCTTTTGATCATGCAGTTCATCCAATGTGTCAAGAATAGAGTTGAATCTATCAAAAAACCTAGCACAGGCATTTCCATGGGATAGCCATCGTGTGGTAGCTGCCTGAACAAGCGTCACCTGGACTTCACCATAGGCCTCCTGAACAGATTTAAATACCTCAAACCTAGATGGTGAGAAAAGTTTCCACATTGCCAGGAGAACAGAGTCAACTTCAACAAGGACTGGGTATATTTCATCAGATGCTTCATGCAAAGGGCAAGGCGATGGTTGCGGCAATTGATGTATAAACAGAATGGGGACAAGTGGCGGATCCTTCTCTATAACCCTGAAAAACTCAAATTATTTTGGCATTTTGAAAACCAAATAATTTGGAACCTAAAATTTAAAAGACCTACCAGAAAACTCTGTATATCACAGACACTAATATATTAAGATCTTGATTGGAAACAGTGGCAGTGTAAAATTATCTACTTCATTCAAAATTTAATTATCATATGCATGCTAAAATATTTGTTGAGTACTGTATTAATTTAAACAATGTAACACATAAATCAATTTTATTTACATGTATTTATTTTTGTTTATTTAGTTATTTAATTTCTTTCTGATAGGTAAACTATTGCAAATTCCAATATTTTTTTTTATTACTTTTAATTCATACATACCCGAAACCTCGCCACCCATGATATTTGCACCATCAAATCCTACGAACATACATTTCCTGATATCTATTCCATTTTCAGTACAAAAGTCCTGAATAGCATTAAGCAATGTCTCTGAATTTGCCCTTTTTACATTCACCAGTCCCATGAAGTGATCTTCTGTAGTATTAGACTTTGTCGGCCATTTAATAAAGATGCTCAATTGCTCTTTGTTTTTCTCATCAGTTCTTTCATCAGCGAGAAGTGCAGATATGCTTGTTTTTCGTAGAGACAAAAATTAATCACACTGGAATTTTTCCCAATCATATTTATCAATTCACTAGCTGTATTGTCTGAAAGATATGTAGCATACTCAGGAGTATCCCTTATATGAGCAGATCTTTAACACATAATGACGCTACAAATTTAGTGAAATCCTCAAAATTTGTTTGTGCCCAGTATTTTCGAACGATAAAGTATACTATTCGAAAGAACTTTTTAATACCTCTCGATTTCTTAGTATATCTTGTTTCTCCTTTATAGCAACAGATTCCGCAATTTGTTAATGGACTGAAGCCTTTGATTTCTTGGAAGATTCTGTATGCTTGGTATGTACCTCATACCTTTGGCAAGCATATTTATGATGTTCAGATTTACAGTGTTTTTCAATTTTGCGACTAGGATGCGTTCCAAGACTAACACCTGTCTCACCCCATTTTTAAGATTTAAGTTTAGAGATGAATGGAAACATCTCACAGTATTTACACATGTAACCGCTTTTTGCCATACTGTAGTATAGCCATTTATTGGCGTTTTCATATTTTGAGCCATCAAATCTGCGGCGATCTACAGCTACCATTTTTGTAGGAGGTTTCTCGTCACATACTATGGTGGATCTGTCTGGGTTAGGTTGGGGAGAAGGGCTATCATAATATCTATCTGGGTCAGGTTCGAGAGAAGGGCTATCATTTCAATTCTGATATACTCTATCAACGTTAATAGGTTCATAACAATCCACTCTGTCTGTCAGAGATGTATTAGTTACAGTACATGTATGGCCATCATAACCCATCTGATCCTCAGACATTTGGCAAGAACTTCCTCCAGAGAGATTAAATCGTTGGCGTACCCTTTGCATCTTTTTTTTTTCTAGATTGTTTGCATAGTATTTACTATTGTGCGACATTTTTCGTCACTATATTTCGCGGGTCAGTATAAACGCCGGTACAGCAAGCACCGTTTTTGCTTCATAACTCCTTTCTGTTTTGTAGAAAGTCAACCAGTTAGTGCGAAAATACTTTTTTATATAAAAAACAATTCCTGTTAATTTTCAAACCATATATTGACTATAATGTTATCTGGAATGGCGCCGTGACTTTGTCATATATTCTTATTCAACTTGCGTTACGGTATACGGCTGGGTAAAAGTCTATTTTTCACCGGTTACATTCATACATAAATTCACTGAAAGTAGTTCAGTTGGTCCTTTTTGCCGAAAGACCGTTCCAAGGCGATAATTGTTGGGTTTGCTCTTTTTGTTTAATGAATCAACACAGATTTGTTGACACGTACTTTTACATTTCGTTTGCATATGCCTGTTCGGGTATATGTTGCAATGCTCATAGTACCTTGTCATATATTCTTATTCATGATTACAAGACTGTTACCTGGGAAGTGTGACGGTGGTAAAAAATCTCCCCGTGCATGTAATTTGTGTTGTCATTTATTTCATCCTATAAGGATTGTTACGTGTATTTACTTTAATGGACATTGGCCTTGGGTTCCTCAATTCCATTTTCACACGAGCATGATGCTTCAACCATTTACACCTCTCTGATTATTTTATTTTCTTTAGTCAAAAAATTAATTTCCATCACAATCAACAATTTTGTGTAGTTCTTCTAACAGAAATGATGCCTACTCTCTTGTAAATTGTTTTTATGACGTCACTACTTTCGTCATAACATATTAAGGAAAACATCAGCGCTTGGACATTTTTGACTCGGATAGATGTATTTTCCTTTTATTGCTTGCATTTGAGAAACCCATCGGAAAGTACGAGGTTAGATCTCTGTAAAACCGGTTTAAGCACTCCATTTGGTCCTTTTTGCCGACTGACCGTTCCAAGGCGGTAACTGATGGTTTTTCTTTATGTATGTTATGTCTCGTCCTCTGTGTTTATTTGGTTTTTCACATTTGCATTTACCTTGTTTGCCTTTATCTAGCGTGTAGATAAAATTTAAATATCTGTTAGAGTTTGATAGGACCTTTTCTTATTAAAAACTATAAAACGATTTGTTCTTACTTTTACATTTGGCTTGAATGTGAATACCTTTGTCCTGTGCCGTTTCGGGGTCAGGTATATGTTGCAATGCTCATAGGACCTTGTTCGCTTAATTGGAAAAGTCTTATGGTTTCTTGAATATTTGTTTTCTATAGGTAAAAGGCATTTCGGTTCAATGAGAATTAATTTATGAGATTGGGATTTTTTTTCTTGAAATTGAGAAAAATGGTCACTGTTTGGAATTGGGATCACTGTTTGGAATTGGGAACGGTGCCGAATATCGTCCCCGTGAGACAGGCTGAAAAAGCCCCCAGTAATATTGAAACTATCATATGTTAGTGATCTGTGTTTGTTTGTAGGAAAAACAGTGTTTTACTGGAATATATTTTATTTTTAATGAATATTTCCAATATTATATGGTGTCAGAATTTTGTGTTTATTTTGATATGGGATTTAACCTGTACTCAGCATGAAACAAATCCTGCTAGTTGTCTTTATGTGTTTAGTCTCTATTTACATTTTTTGTATTTCTGTTCTTTTTAAATATGTCTGCCTCTAATAGTTCTCTCTGTGGATAAAATCTCAAGCTAACATCCAGATAGTTCAGCTGAAAAACAACCTAAATCAGAGACTTTTAAGTCATGATTGGGGGGAGGGTAGGGGGGGGGGGGGGGGGGGGGCAGGTTCTGGAATACATGATCTGTTAGTTTTCTTTGATAATTTTCTGTTATATCAATTATTTAACTATTTCAAAAAATGGTTTTAGATTTATGTTCTAAACAATGACAACTTGTGTGTTTTCTTCCTTATCCAAATCATATGACTGCTTTTCATTTTTCAGTTAAAGTAGTTGGCTATTTATGCATATTGTGTATGTGCTATCTGGAGACTTTGTTATTGCCACCAAACATAATTTATCAGAAAATGTATTGCAGACGGTTACAACCCGGGAATCCTTCGATGTACTGCATTGCTTGCAATTGACCCTATTACAGTCAAGAACTTGCATTGCTTTTAAATTACACAGTGACCGGACAGGTCGTTGAGACTATATGAAAACAGTGACTTAAAGCCATAATTGGACAGTCACTGTTGGATTTCTTGTCTCTTCATCTCTCCAGTCGTTCCCTATATAGGTGGGACAACTTGAGTAGTCTCCATACCCTTTACGTGAGATTGCACAGTAGGTATAACATCGGGAGTGTTGGTACCTTTATAATATATAATATGTCAACTGCGGATAAATCCTCAGCTTTTATAATATGTTTTAAACGTATTAACTCTAAGCAATACTACGTTTTATTTTGTTGATTTGGGTTGTTTCTAAAATTTTATTATTTCTTCCGTATTTTTTACATTTCACTTTTGACATATGACGTCATGGCATTTATGACGTCATTATATTGTTTTTATAATATATCAGCGCTTGTACTGCTTTATTTTATTTGAAACTACTCTCTCTTTTGGAATTTTTTGGTTACCGAGGCTTTTATCTACTGTACATATGTTAATTTTATTACTAGTTATTATGTATGTACATAAGTTCATTATATCTGTTTTAAATCCCGATGCAGGTGCTTACTGTAAGTTGTTTCACTTTGACGGGATATTTTTATTTACATTGTTTGTTTGATAGAAAAGCCTTCTGGAAGTGCGAGGTTGGAGCGCTCCACAAACCAGGTTTAAGCACCCCAGTTGGCCCTTTTGCCGACTGACAGTTCCAAGGCGTGAACTGATGTTTTTTTCTTTTTGTGTGTTATGTCTCGTCTCTGTGTTTTTGTCACATTTACATTTACCTTGTTTGCCTTTGTCTACATGTAGATAAAATTTAAATATCTGTGGAAATTTTGATAGGATCTTTTCTTATTTACCTATTCAAAAGCACATAAAGTGTTGCCTTAACTGTCATAACATGCGATATCTTGACATGATGTCAGCAAAAGACGCATTATCCTAACATAAAAGCACCAAGTCCTGGACCTTCTCTTATAGGCTAAGAGTAAGAAAATAACTTGGAGGAAAGGCCTTGGATCAAACCCAAAAAATTCTATTATTGGATCTGATGATCTACCTAGCAAGCTACCATGGCACACCATTTTCTAGTATATGACTGACAATCTATCATGAGAAGTTTGTATCACTGACTTTAATCATAAAAATCAAAAATGTTTTGAATTTTAGAAGTTCCACAATGATGAAAGGTATTTGAAAATTATGTTCTCATATTCCCTTAAACCACCATATGATACCACTTTAGCCCACTATAAAATGAATTGGATGTCTTTAATTTTGTGCTGAACACCATTGCAAAAACAACAACAAAGTCTCCTTTTTAATTCTATTAACTGGAGTAACTTAGCTGTCTACATTTACATTTGTAACACTATATTTTTATGACAAAAATGAGATGACCACAAGATAACCTTTTTAATACTTGATCCAACTTGCAGAAAATTCATTAAGTTGAAATTATGTTTATGCTAAAGTGGTTAAAAACAAATTCAAAAAAATTAATTAAAAAAATGTCTTCTTTTTCTATAAACAGTTATTTTGGCAAGGTTATGGTATATTTTCATATAACTGTGAAGCAAAAAAGATTTGGATTAGATTTGGAAAAAAAAATTTGAGCTAAAGTCAAATTTCAACAACAAAAAAAGAAATGAATCTACAAGAAGATCCACAAAACAGTTCACCATTTTTGTTCATTTAAGGGAAAAGTTGTTTAACCACATTAGTCATTGGACTAAAATATAATCACTTTATTGATTAAGTTTAAAAAACAACACGCTGTCTTTAATCTGTTGTAATTCTGTGAAACTATAACATATTTATCTTGGTAAATTGGTCATACAAATGGCCACATCATCTACCTGTATGCATTTGTGCAATCTATATAGAAATCTGTCTTGTGTATAGAGGTAATACCTATATTGCCCTTAATTTGGGAATGGTTCGTGACGAAAGGTAGTTATGCTTTTGGATTAATAACAGTGTAAAATCAAGAAATGGTTCCGAATTTATTTTTGTTCAGCAATGAGGTTATTGCTAATAATAGATTTCAAATCTTATTAAAAGCTGTATCTGTGACAGATTTTGGATACAATTTTAACTCAGACAATAAGGTTTCTGTATCCATGTACTATGGTCAAGTAATGCCAGTGGCTGATTTAAAAACAGCTATGATAAGGATTGACATGAATAGAAAGCATCGCTATTTACCAGGAAATATTGCCTAGTCAAAGCTCCTAAAGTGGTCAATACTTACCAATTGTGATCAATCAAGTGATGTTTTTCTAAAAAATTAAGTAAAAGAATATGTGCTTTTGCCATGTATTTAGCACTATTTGGGCATTAGAAATTTATGTAAAATGCTCTGGAACATTTATTATTATAACCTTAATTAAAAGTCATTTCGAGTCCATGTGAACATTTGTAAATACAGGTAGTTTTTTCATTATACATTAAAAAATGAGCAAAGCCTGATACTACTTATAGATAAAACAATTCAATTCAATTCTTGTATAAGTAATTCAAAGCCTCCAGCCCATGACACATTTGTATTCAGACAGAATATAGGAGTGATGACAATTTAAGTATTGGTAAGACAATTTGGTATTCAGACTAGACATGAATAAGGTTATACAAGCTACTGATACAAAAAAAGGTCTTTAACAATAGTAATAATCATGAAAAAAGTAAAATGTACCTCAGATATAAAAGGCAAAAGAGTGGAAACCAGTTGTATAAATATGTTATGAAAGGGGGTGCGGGTGATGCCTTTTTAGACCCGACACCAAAACTCCTTCATAAAGCTAAACACGTTCAGAACAAGCAATGCTGTTTCTATCGTGAACCCGGGCAATCCTATATCTCGAGACCGACGTGCCATGTCTTAACCCTGTAGTATATTTTATGGGCTTCAAGCACAGAAGGCAAGCTGTTGTTGAATATGAGTTTATTTCTATGTGTCCAAGTTGGTACTGATTACAATGTATGAATATAGACATTCAAAATTATCAAGCATGGTTAAAGCAATCACATATAATAATAATAATAATAAGGGGAAAATCGCTTAGCATGTAAGATGTACAAAATGTGATTTTCTTTAGTACCAAATTGACAATTAAGCATTCCTATAACTGAAATAAAAACATTTTTACATTGGCTGATAGAAATAACATGTATAATATGATCTTCAGGATATTATAATATTCAATATCAGCATATTACAATATTCAATATTCATGCTTTACTTATCTAACTTTATTAGATAAAACTCAGAAACATTAAAAAATATAAGTATGTTGTACAATATAACATAATAAAGCTTGAAACAACTAGAACTTTTGAGTTTTTATGTAAAATAAGTTATTAAAATTTAAGTAAAGTACCATACCTGCAAGCACAGAAGACAGGCTGTTGTTGAATATAAGTTTATTTGTATGTGTCCAAGTTGGTACTGATACTTGGACAGATGCAACAGCTGCTTATATACTGTCTCTGTGCTGCATGTAAGACAAAGGGATGACATACCCCAGATGCTTATCTGACTTGTTATTTTATTAAGGTTCTTGAGGTGACACTTAATTGTCAGTAACTTCCAAAATAAGGGTAGCAGAACAAAGGATGATTATATATAGCCTTCTGGCAATATCACTTGACAGTTGGCGACTTCAATTTTTATAAAGTAAAGATTTTAAGCAATATTCAGATCAGGTATACTTTGACTACGATTTTAGATTAGTGAAATGAAAGTTAATTCTTTAAAATCTACATTTACAGAGCATCATTTTGATATAAAACAGTATAGGTGATCTAGGACTGATTATTAAGATATAAGACAATATGTATTTCTAAGCAAAAATGGGAAAGTTTTTATGCTGCATTTCATTATGGAAAAGCCCCTTCATAATAAATACAAGTACATGCCAATCAGATAGCAAAGCTTGGGTGACGTATAACAAAAAGTATAAGGAAAGCTAAAAACACAATGGGTACCAAAACCATCAATACATGTAGCTATATACAAGAAAAGACGACACAGTAAACATGAATACCTGCATGTATGACATATGTATTTGTATCAAAATGGGTAACTGACAATGTCATTTCTTATAAAATAGTATTTAGTTTGAAACATGAGTCCCCTAATTTGAATGCTTTGAATTGTCCAAAATAATGGAAATAGGTCTTGAATTAGTTTGTCATGTAAAAGGCAAATAAGAAGGAAGTGTATTTCATCTTTTATAGTATTCATGCCATTTATTCTGACATATAGGGCAGTACCTTTAGCTTCTGTGAACATTCATATGCCTATCATTTTCTACCATTAAACAATGGCCAGAACATCTGAAATTTGATAGAACATTCTTATATCTATAGGAAATGTCCATCCATAAATAATGTTCAACATCAAGTAGTGATTTATAGTAGGCTGATTTGGGCGACTTGTAATATTACTTTGCAGGTTTTGAATCGCACAATCTTTAAGCCTGTCTGTAAAAAGCTTGACGAAGAGCTTGACATTTGCAATTTCATTTGCTATCCAAGAGTAGCCAAAACCAAAATTAAGTTTTCTGATGTGAGATGCCCATGTCACCCTCCCAGCAATGTGGATGCTTCTTGATATCATATAGCACATTTTTGGATATCTATGGTGTGGCATTTGTGTTAGATTTGCCCAATACTTTATACATCTAGACATAGTAATTACAGAAATGGGTGTACAACAACATTCACTCAATGCAAAGAAATTGTTAATGGCTGATTTAAACAACACGCTGTTTTACAGTAGTCAACGTGAACTCTTTCAATATCATCTGAAACCTCATAGCCCCAGATTTCAGCTGAATAGCACAAAATTGGTTGTATCATACTATCAAATATTTTAAATGCTTCTAAATGATTAAAATGGCCAAACGACTGTTAGTATTTATGGATACAAAATACTGATTTAATGGTTGTTTTGCTAGGATGTTTCTCGTCTTTGACCAAGATATCGTACTTGTTAAAAAGGCTCCAAGATATTTATAAAAAGGTCTTCTTTTAAGTTTCCATTAAAGGTCCATCTTTCAGATTCCTTGATAGGACCACCATTTCGAAAAACCATTATCTGGGATTTATCCATATTGAGGCACATACCAGATTCCCGACAATAGTCTTCGATTAGGCAGATCTGATTTTGTAGGATGCGGACTGTGTCTGCAAAGCATGCAACATCATCCACTAACATCGATTATAAAGTACAAACTGCAATTGAAAACAGTAATATAATCGAATATCTGGGACAGTTGTTCTTCATTGCATTACTCATCAACATGTCTAAACGAACGTGCCTTACACTAGAAGATCATTGTCTAACTTTTAAACTTAAAAATTGTCAAACTTTTGTACAGTGGGAAAAGTTATTGTGCTGTTGCATCTGAGCTTGGTGTCGGAAAAGCGCAGATTCAGAACATTGCAAAATGAAAACGTGAAGTAATGGACGAAAATCAACATGGAAATTCAGAAGTGAAACAATCGAGTTAAACGTTAAACTCTAAATGACTTGCTGAACAACTTGTGTTATCATTGGTTTTTAGATGTATGTATTGTATTTTGGGTTTTACGGCACACTGACACTTGATAGGTCATACGGCGCCGAATACATTGAAGTTTAACGACAATAGAATATGATCAGGTTAAAACTAAAATACGTGAGTAAAATATAGAAAAATACAAAAAATCTATCTGGTTAAAATAATGTGAAGTATAATTGACAAACAGATTAATATATGAAACGGTTTAAAATATATAACGGTTGCTAAATAAACAGTTTTAAAATGTATAACTTATTAAGAATATTGTTCTCATTCAAGAAGCCAAAAAGTTTAGAATCCAACACTGTCTTAAACAGTTCATACACGTTATTGACATTAAAATACTTTGACCGAATATGGTCTGTGATGATACACTGTAATAAAATATGGTTGACTGTCAGTGGTTCCAGGCAAGGAACACATACAAGTAAAAATATAGAACGCTTCACGACTTTGTGTGTTGTGACCGTACGTCAAGTGCCAGGACCACTCTTGAAAGAGAAAGTTCATTTGTTTGCGAATGACTTGGGATTGAGTTTACAGCATCAAATGGCTGGTTGGAACTGTTCCTAAGAAGAAACAACATTGTGCTGAAAACTCAATCTGGCGAAGAGCAGCTGTGAATATGGACATTGTGCATGATTGGGAAAATAAACTGCCTACATTGTGTGAAGGTTATGCTGCTTATAACATCTTCAACATTGACGAAACAGGATTGTTTTACACGAAAACATTAAAAACTTCTGGTCAAGTACTACACGAACCAATACATGACAAGCTACATCTTCGAAGACTGGCTAAAAAAACTATCGAAAAACAAATGAGAAAAAAGGGAAGGAAGATTTTGATGTTTCTGGACAATGCACTATCCCATCCCCACTTGACCTTGACCAATGTGAAGCTGCAATTCATGCCCTCCAATACCACATCAGTATGCCAACCTATGGAGCAGGGTATTATCCAGACAATGAAGCTGAAGTACAGGAAGCAACAGCTACAGTATGTGAACAACGAAATGGACAAACATCCACTTAAGACAGGACCAGAAATCATCAGAGATGTGAACTTGCTGCAGGCCATATGTTGGGTCAGCAATGCTTGGGAGGATACTTCCAGCACAACAATTGAGAAGTGCTTCTCAAGGTGTGGATTCAACATGGACCCCCAAGACCACAACATCTGATGAGTGCTCCAATTCAAGCGAGACATATGCATTGGACATTGACGATCTACCATTGGCTGTTCACAAGATGGCAAAGGAAATTTTTTATTGTGATATTCGGGAGCTTGTTGAGATTGATGTGCACTTTGCAACTTGTGAGACAGACATGAGTAAGTGGAATAAACCAACAAATTAACTCCTCGAGGATATGTTTATGGAAGTTGAAGAACAGATAGAAACGGACAAACCAGACATAGTGATGACACTCCTAACATGGCAGTCAGTGTCTTAAGAAAGTGTATGTAAACATTGTCGAAAGATAAACACATGATTCTGTCAGCAGCTATAAGCAGCAGCAAACATTATCAAATATACAGAGCCAATGACCTACTATTTTGAATAGTAAGCATGTGATGCATGTAGCCTTATATATGATAACTGACAACAAAACAAATGCCATAGTGTTAGCACTATTTTATAGGTTTATCTGAAAGCTATAAATAGTACTGCCGAATGCAGATTGGCAGATTGACGCAAATGTTTTATGGGTGCCAGGAAAATTATTTTATGCAATAAAACATAATTATCTGTGCACACATATAATTGTTTTGACCTTTAACCCCAACTATAAACTTGGCACTCCTGCATATTGCCAGCCAGCACACCATCACCTTCCCCATATCCTGATCCAATACTTGGTCCTATCTAAGTTTAATTTTTAAACAGTCTATGGCAATGTTATTAAAGGTAAGAACATTACTTTTACATGATAAATTGCTGATTGTCAATAGATACTGCTAAGTTAGTAGTGGTTGAGACCATATAAATACATGTCATAAATATACTAAAATCTCAACACCCTCTCTGAACTGTTATCATTTTAAGATTTTCATGAGTTTTAGATGTTGACAGCAGGATATTTTGATTCAGATAAATGCAATATTCTTCGTATTCATAAGTTCTATTCGTGTATCATTTTATCCCAGTAGTTTTAAATCACACATACATGTATTGGGGCATTTAGAAATTTGATTGAAAGAGGCATGGGGAATTTTTGTCATAATTGCTTTCTCAATTCTTGATAGATATAATACCATCATTATATATTTGGATAAAATTTGAAATCAAATCAGGTAATATCAATTCAAGCATAATACATTTTGTAAAAACAAAGAACTATATAGTTGTACTATTTAAATGACTAAAAATCTATTAGCTATATTTCCTGTTAAGTATTTGATGATAATTCACTATATTAATTAGTATTTGGCTGGTCAACTGGTGGGAATTCTGAAAGAGAATTCATCTCAATTTTATCATGTTTGTAGTGGTACATGACAAATCCTACTCAAATCTAGGATATCAACAAACAGTTTAAAGCAATACATTTAAAGATAACCATACCAAGTGTCCATTTTCTGCAATGGTATTTTGGCTTAAAGTGGTGAATACTAACACTAATACCATTGCTTTTTATTATTACTGATCTGCAATATCCCTGCACAGGGAATCAAACAAGTAAAGTAAGACTTCAAGGATCTACGCAAAATCCATCTCCCAAACATCACTTCTCAACTGCAGTTGTAGTTCCTCAGCGAATTCATTATATGTGTTGTAAGCAACTGGCAAATCAAGAGTTACTGAGCATGTGTGTGCTACAACCCTCCTAGATAGTCCAAAACTCTGTACAAAATTAATGTGTATATTTTCGAAGTTGATGACATCACTTCCACTGCAAAAACGAAGAAAGCGACTTAGCATGTCTTCATCCAAATTCCTGATGAACTGTCTAAGGAACTGGACCACTCTTTCCTGTTGTGGACTGACAGGGTCTGCTATAACCATGTTAGCTACACTCACACCTTTAGGCCGCAAGGAGATTATATAGGTAATGAGGGCCTTGTCAGAATCAAACGAGCTTCTGAGTCTCTCCAGACGCATCATTGTCAAGGCATATGATGGCTGCTCGACACACATTACATTGGCACATCTTTCAGCTAGATGGCGGATGTTGTCTGCATTTGGAAGTTCAGTTACGTGAAACCTGTCAAACACCTCCACAACGTGTGGCTGGTCATCCCTAGTGTAGCCTCCATTTATCACCCTAGCCATGAGATCTCGGTCAAATCTTCCAAGAGTTGACAACCACGAATTAACTAGCAGATCTGTATCAATTTGGCCAAAGACTCCCCTTACCAGCGAAGCTCTACAAAACTGTAGTGGGATGTAGCCAGTCTGCCGATAGCCTTGGACCAAAACATTGCCAATGCCCTGCCATTTCTCTTCACTCACATTCGGTGAAATAACTGGGACAGCTTCATTCTCTCCTTCAAAATGACGCCCAATGACCTCTTTCCAGAAGGCTGTCAACATGTCTCGAAAGACCCCATCAACATCTACAGCATTTTCTCCAGCCACCTCCACCCTCACATGCCTGTTGTCATCCACGGTAAAGTGTTTGAGGAGATCTTCAACAACAAATGACCGCCTGACTGGCACAGTTCTGAAGGAAAGAATAAAGCCATACTAATGTCAAGTTTCATAAACATTAAATAGTACAGGAAATTGTTGAAAATAGTTTAAGATATGTGTTATATAGCATGTGGTTAAAGGGACACACGTGAGGCTAGGGTCATTAATATATCCCATATAACCCATCGAGTCGACCCTAAAGTTTGGTAGTTTATCAGTGATATTCCGACCAAGTGGTGATTACATTTGAAAAGTTTGTAACTCAAACATCTCGACAATGTTTACAAACATAACACTACATAACATGCAAAATGCATTATGGATACTATTTTCTTGAATCTCATTGGCCGAAAAATCCAATATGGTGAGCAGAGCAAGACGACTAATATTTTCAGAGCTGAAGATAGAAAGAAGTTAATACATGCACAGCTACCGTTCACATGCAGTGATTTTTGGCGATGCTTTTATCGAATGAATGGATTTACGAAACATTCTGATGATCAGAATAAACAAGGACTGGCCAAACTTCTTTTGGAAAGGTACGCCAGGGGTTTTCTCAAATTGTTGACACAGTATCACAAGTCGATATTTTCCTGGATTCGGTGTTTTTATTGTTGTTTTATTAACCATTGAGCTGTATTTTGACAGTTTTAAGATGTTTCCAATTTAGTAGTTAGAACTAAAAGGGCACTGCTAAAATAGTTCATTATATATTTGAAAAACAAATTATATGTTTGAAAAACACTGCAAAATGGTCTTGAAACATCAATTTTAGATAACAGGATATTTGTTTACATAGATTTTTGACTTATTAACTTAAGATTTTCTTGTTGTTGTAGTGTAGCTATATAAACAATTTTCCATTATCATGGAAAATAGTGACAGTTGCTCGTGAACAGATGATGGTTAGGTTGGTAGATTGAACTAAATACCACAACAAAAACAATTAGGCTTTAGATCTATTTGGGCCCATCACACAGTCATGGATAACCCTGCCAAGAAGGGTCTTGCAGACCTTTAAAAAAGGTCACTGTTACATTTATTTTGTGGACTTTGTCTAATTATAATCTTTAAATTATTATTTGCATTACTGAATCAGAGAAACATGCACATGAAACTCACAAATATTTTAATATATTGCTCAATTATATATTACAAAGTGCCTTCAAGTGTTACTACACTTACTTTGTTGCATCAAAACTGTAACCACCATAAATGGATATGTCTTGTTTTAAGTGCAAAATGAGGGTGATAATATTTAGATTAACCAGTTAAGTAATTGAAAAGGTGAAAGTCAGTAACTGATTGCCTAACCTATACTATCTCTTGAATGTTTTCATCTATTTTATACTATCTCTTGAATGTTTTCATCTATCTTTTTTAATTAAATTCTTTGATCAAAACCCTGAGTGGTTCTGAATCAATGGTAAAATGTAGGATGCATAAGTTTGTTTTTTTCTAATCCTTACCTTATGGAATTATGAAAGGTGATTGATTTCTTACATTGATATTGCTAACTTAAGTGCCAGTTGATCTGATTACATGTGCTGTTAGCTTTGAGTTTCCCATAGAACTACTACTTGATTTATTTTAACATTACCAGTAGCAAAAAAATATGTTATGCTGCTTTTTAGCTTCAAGAAAGATACCAGACCCAGAAAAAAGAAAAGAAAACTTACATCTACACCTGGATACCTACTAAGAACAGTAACTTCACAGACATAGACAGACACTTCAAGGACATGGTCTGCTGCACCAGTTAAACACAAAAAGGTATTTAAATATAAATATTTATATACATTGTAGTTTGATAAACTTATTTTAATAAAACTTATTATGGTAGTAGTTCAACTCAACTGAGTTGAAATATTTCTTTTTTTTACTATTGGTTTCCTACATTTATTTTTATGCTCTTTATGCTACAGTGCCAATTTTACAAATACAATTATATTGAAATCAATTTTAAAAATTGTGTAAGCTTGTTTCTTTGAGATATACGCCACATACAGACATGTGAATTTCAAACCAGGACATAGTGTACCACTTGGTTGGACAAAGCGTAGATGTTTACAAAAAATAAAACACACACAAGTGCTTACTAACTACTATTTTCACTTTTTTCGTATAGATCATAAACTATCAATTGATTATATTTTTGTGCACAAACGATGACAGATATTGTCCTTTGTTTTCCCATCAATTTCATTATTCAACTTCACTTTTTTAAGGTTTTTTTTTATACATTTTTTTAATTTTTTTTATTTCTTTACTGCCTGGCGAGTAAAGGACTTCCCATTACAATTCTTTGAAAACCGAGCAACATTTGCCACAAGACGCTCATCCTTCGACAGTAGGGCCTTTCTTCCCGACATGACTATGGGAAACACAGCTGTGTTTCTAAATTTTGACTCCAACTTGCTGTTGGCATTGCTTCATTTTATAGCGGAAATGGTGACAAACGTGCAACATGCTTTCATATTCCCATGCTAAATATTGAAAAAGATTTTAACATGATCAGGGTTCGAACCCACAACCTCCTGCTTGACAGTTGACCAGTAAACCAAATACTCTTCGTTACTGTGTTATTGTGTATTAAAACCATTTGCACTTGAATCCAAAAGTACAAACCAATGTATGTTTATACATATAAATAGATAGCCGAACATAAGCTGAATATTTATTAGTCTCAAGTTAATTCCAACAGACAATAGGAACATCTGAACCTCATAAATATCACCATTTACGTATACCCCACTATACAACTTTGTAGATGATGTACATTTTGTCTAAAAGTGGGGACACTAATACAATAGTACTCAAAAACATTGGTCTTCCTGCATCCCAGAAATGTCACATAATTTATATTTCAGTTACACAAACTCCTGCTCAAAAGCTGCCAACTAAAGGCCAACATCTGATTATATGAAACCCCCAGTTATTAAGATTTTGTCAATCTGCACAAGAGAAACACCAGGTAGATGATCAACGATAAAGCTAAAAAGTGAAAGTTCCTACTTCAATGAAATCTATACAGTTATGGAGGCAGTACTTAACATGTTTTATATATACATCTCAGCATGCAGAGTAAACTATATTTCTTTTCAGACATGTAAAAGTAACAGTCATTGCAGAACTTACTTTTTATATTGAAATGTGTTGCCTATCAAAACAAAAGTATTTCTTACAAAATAATGTTGCTTTGTTGTTTGAAGTAATATGCACCTGACCCTAAATATATAATCTAAAGTCATTAATGCATCTAAAAAATGAGATACATTTTCTTCCTGTTGCTTTTTCCAAAAATTTATATCTTGTATCAATAAATAACAGTTCATTTATTTCTGTGAAAAGGTCAGGATGAGCTGTATGTTGGTGCATAATTTCAAAATTAATGTATTTTTTATTATTTGAAAAGGTTGGACATATCATATAAACACAGTTTCCATCATTTTAACATAGCTTTAAGTGTAAAAAGGGAATTAAAAAATAAAGTAGACATAGTTAAAAATACTTCTTTAATTCTAAAAGGCATTACATTAATTTCATACATGTAAAAAAAGCAACAAAAACAACAAGCTATAAACTCTTTCTTAAAAAAATATAATAAAAAAATCAGTTTTCTGCAGCATGACTTTTGAGCATTCATTATCATTTTCAAAGATTACATCCTTTGTAAATATGTCCACACAATGAAGAACCCAGATCTGTAATGATGTACTGAAAGTCCTGAAAAAAGAGGAGTCGTTAAGCATAGGACTTAAGCTGATTTTATGCCTAAACTATTAATATGTGAATAATACACTGGAATGTTTTGTGCAATAAACCAGCAGACCCCAGATCTGGTAGAGCAATCGGTAGTGCATTGGCTCCAGGTAAGGCAGGCCCCAGGATCAATCCTGGGCCACGACATACCAGATGTTAAAGATGCAAATATATGGGTAGTTCTGTGACTGCTTGATCTGGTGTCAGGATAATGCGACTGGGTGTGGTATCAGGCCAGATGTTCGTGGCATGCTATACAGTGATGGTAGCACTACATCTCCTTCAAGTGAACACTGTCTCCAGATATCTGAGATACTGTTGTGGGGATTATAAACACAATAAACAAAAACCAGCAGAAACAAGTAACTCTAATCAGTAAATAAAGCAATAGGTCTGTTGCATAAAAAATGTAAAATTAAAGATACAAATGATTCATACAGTGCCTTACACAATCATTTCAACTGTTCAACTTCTTATAATTTCTGTTATGCAAAATCTTTGTTAACTTACATAACACCTGTTATTTCTGATTTATCTATTAGGCATTACTTTGAACTATAACAATCTGAATATATATGTACATGTGTATATAAACATACATAATTTAGATTTGGGAAAGTAAACAGCCCTTGTAAATGGGTTTGTTGGGTTTATTTTCACTTCAACATTATATCAGTTATCTAGTGACTGTGTCCACTTGATGCATATATGGCGCTGCCTTCACTGTGTATGCCATGCTGTGAACACCTGACATAATACCAAACTAACATTATCCTGACACTAGATCAACCAGTCGTGGAACTCTCCTTATATTTGCTTGAGTGTTAGCAAGAAAGCTATACCACTACCATTTTAACTACTGTCTATGTCGAGGCCTGATATCGAACCCAGGGCCTTCAGTACCTGAAGCCTCACCCTACCGACTGGGCTACCTTGTCTTGCTCCCTTGTAAGTAGACCCAATCAACACTGATAGCCTGTCGTGCTTCTGTGTATATAACCAATTCCTAATGACTGCGATGAGAAGTGAACTCTTTAGCTCAATTGTTACATTTTGGTCATACACTCCATAGGCTCAGGTTTGGATTCCAACTTCAAGTCAAGAATGATTTCAAGTTAAAGCTGTCATATGTAAGACCATAACTTAGGTAATTTTCATCTTGATAATAGTGCAATTTTAATTGAAAAGATGGTAGGCTAAAATGTCAGCTTCACCATTATGTCATATCAAGGGGTCAACAGCTACATCAAGAGGTCTACGTGGTTGAATAAGTCATACGGAGGCCATTCAGTCATGTCCAAAGCGAAATATGACAGTTTTGTTTTCCTGAAGAATAGTACAAGACATGAAAATATTTACAAGTATTTTAAGTTCTTATCCACATTTATTCACATACTAAAGCATGAGCTCTAAGTGTTTAACAGTATGATTAATTAACAAAACATGCCAGCATTTAGAAAAGAATCTGTTAAGACTATTAGGTTAAATCCAATACACTGACCTTAAGTCACCATACAAAAAGCAAAGCTAGTGTGTAAACTGATTATTTTAAATTGGACATTATCATAGCTAGTATGATTTATACTATTTTTAATAGTTTGCTTTCAATGCTATAAATGGACTGGATTTTCATTACTAATGCTAGTGTAAATATTATCACCAAATAGCCAGTTTGGTATAGGCAAACACAGGGGTGCAGAAGTAGCCAGCCATCTGCAGCACAGTGAGTGAGGATCTGCAGTGTGTGCCTGGTGACTCACAGTACATATGTCTCTGAGCAGCAATGGGTTAACTAAATAAAGACAGAATAAATCTGTAGTGGTGGCAAAATCAATAAAAAGAATGCTTATACATATTTTTCTTATTCTTTAGCAATCAATTTGACCATCTAGACTCTTCTTAGCTCTCTGACAAGACTCCAGTTCCCTTCTGTCCTTCTGCTCATCCTCTTGTCCAACCTCCATTTTTTTTATCATGGCTTATCTTTAATTTTCATTGGTGTCACAACTGACGATATCTAAGAAAGAAAAGAAAGTCCAATTAACACAAATGCCTAAGCTCTTGCTTAAACACAAGAGACAATTTATAAATAATTTGGTAAAAAGGCAGAAAATGACAATAGCAAACTAACATTTCTTCACTGAGTTACAAATTAAAAAAAAACTCAAAAATTATTTGTAACTCTAAGCATTTAAAAGCAATGAATAGCCACTGCTGGCATGTTACAGTCAAACTAGCCACATTACACATGGAATTTAAAATATATAAAGAATACAACAACATCGAACAGAAGATAGTAATAAATACTTAAAAACACTTAATAAAAGTATTAAACAGACTATATATGGTGCCATTTTCACCTTAATTCTCAAATAAACTTGCCAATTTGACTTTGTGGTCAAAATATATTATGGCTTAATATAACTACTGCCAGATGGGACCAGTACCAATTATTTGGTGCCAAGATTTAAATAGTACAATAATATTGAATGAATTATGGCCCTGTATTAGTGATTGCATGTATCTCAGTTTGTTTTATCAAAATATTAGGTCAAGTTAATGTGTAAACATCAGAAACAGAAAATGTAATAAACAATGCTAAGTATTTCTGGCTGTGGCCTTTATATTCTTTAGTAAATGTGTGTTTTGAGATTCACCCTAATCATAAAGCCGATTTTTTTCATGATTAGGGACTAACAATAAGGTTTTGACACTTGCTTTCTCTTTGGCCTCACCGACAATCATAAAACAAACTTAAAATTACTAGAATTTATGTAGAATCATATAAAACAATCAAATATTTAATGCAAAATACTACTTACTTAAGGTCTCCAGCAACTTCGACAGCCATTGTTCTCATGAAACTTCGCGACCTCCTTTTTATCTGAAGCGGTTAGGCTAATAAATTTCCTGAATTCATTTGTTTACATTAGCTGGCCTATGGCCCTAAATATTTTACATGTTTGTGCTATATACAAATATGCAAATGTGTTAAATAGGGAATTATTAAATGATAATTTATTTTTTAAACAGATATGTTTTATTCCCAATATTCCCATGTATGTTACTCAGGTGTGTCCCTTTAAGGTGTAACCAGTGAAGAGCATATAAAACATCCATTGATCCGGTTCTTCAGATAAATCATCAGATTATGTACTATCGTCACTGTCTGTTGTTACACTGTTAATATACAATAGTTTGAGATGTGTATTTAATAGCATGTGGTTAAGGTATATCGTTTGCAACTAGATGAACTTAAGTAAAAACTTTTCACACTTTATCAAATAAGCATATTTATAAGAAACACTTTCTAACCATTGAACAGTAAAGTAAATGGTTTTTAACCAGTGAATAGAATATAAAACTTGTTTACGAACATCCATGAAGGTACTTCAGATGAATCATCTAATGATGCATCATCTTCGCTGTCTGTTGTTATACTGAAAATATACAAAGGTTATACACACACACACTTATATATATAAATATATATATATATATATATATATAGCATGTGGTTAAGGTATATCATTTGCAACTAGATGAACTTAAATAAAGACTTTTGACACTTTATCAAATAAGCATATTTATAAGAAACACTTTCTAACCATATAACAGTAAACAAAAGGTTTCTTAACTAGTGAAGAGCATAAAAAACTTGTTTACGAACATCCTTTGATCAGGTTCTTCAGATGAATCATTAGATATTGCATTATCGTAAATGTCTGTTGTTAACCTGTAAATATACAATAGTTTTACACACACACAAACGAATATATATATATATATATATATATATATATATATATATATATTATATATATATATATATATAGCATGTGGTTAAGGGATATCGTTTGCAACTATATATATATATATATATATATACATAAAAAAACTTTTCACACATTATCAAATAAGCATATTTATAAGGAACACTTTCTAACCATTGAACAGTAAACTAAATGGTTCTTAACCAGTGAATAGAATATAAAACTTGTTTACGAACATCCATGGAGGTACTTCAGATGAATCATCAGATAATGTATCATCTTCACTGTCTGTTGTTATACTGTAAATATACAAAGGTTTTACAAACACACACACAAATATATATATTATATATAGCATGTGGTTAAGGTATATCATTTGCAACTATATATATATATATATATATATATATATATATATATATATAATATATATATATATATATATATATATATATATATATATATACATATATATATATATATATATATATATATATATATACATATATATACATATATATATATATATATATATATATATATAGCATATGGTTAAGGTGTATAATTTGCAACTAGATGATCTTTAATTGAAACTTCTCACACTTTGTCAAAGGAATATTTTTGTAAGAAACATCTCCCATTCAGCTGCAAACAAAGAAATTCTAAACCAGTGAAGGACATATAAAACTTGTTTACGTACGTCCATGAATTGTTTTCTTCAAATGAATAATCAGATAATGCATCATCTTGGCTATCTAATGTTACACTGCCAGCATCTTGGGCAACTGTTGTTTTACTGTCTGCATCTAGAGAAACTGCTGGCTGATTGCCATTACTGACTGGAAAGTTATTGCCAGAAAGTGGAGTAACTTCAGATGTATCTATTGCATGTAGAGTCTGCTCATAGCTGTAGTCCTCATTGTCCTAAAGTAAAATAATTGAATGTTAATAAAATGTTACATAAAAACAAATAGGACCAACTGTTTAAGTAGAATGCTTATAATAATTTTTCTGACGTAGACATTTCAATTTATTTTGTTACATTGTAAACTAATACAAGTATTTTATTTGGGCAACAATGAGGACCTTAAGTAACTAGATATATTATATAGTATATACTTCATTATTAAATCAATGAAATGTTTTCATGCTTGAACAAAACTACTTACAGCAACTTAACATTAGGTGTATGGCACATATACAAATATGACATGAATTAGTAAAGCGTAATAAAATGGTGTTTAAAAATAAAATTAGTATACTAGTGTAGATATTTATCTAACTAAACAGAGCATACAAAATACATAGTATATGTGTTAACAACACTATCATTATGCAACATATATGTATCTGTTTAATACTTTTACTTGTATTCTTCTCTAACTTAACCCTTTGCAAAAACAACCACAGCATCATGGGCAAAGTTCTGTGATGACTGGTAATTATGTGTAGGATAAGTTAGAAAACAAAGCTGCTCAATATTATAATGCAGGAGGGAAATTTAACGATTACAAGCTATTTTAACTGGACTTTCGTCAAGCATTCTTTGCCTATATGTTGGACACCCAGTCAGACAGTTTAGATCTAAGTTGTTAGTATTCTTGCTCTTTCTCTCACAAATTTGCTATATTATACTCATGTTACTGGACCATGGGTTAAATAAAAGTCCCTTGCTGTAGTCATAATATGATTGCTATTTTGCTTTTCAGCTGCTTGTGAACTATGTTCTATCTACAATACCTTGTGATTCGATATAAAGTCTGTAAATAATCATGTTGTTATTAACCTAACTTTTTACATCATTACCTGAAATAATATATTCTTATATTAAACGATTTTTATTAACAAAATCCAATATTTTTTTTATGTAAGAAAATATTTAGAGATTTAAGGAAATTTCTGAGATTAAGAAGGAAATAATGGTATATTTCTTATGGATAAGACTTTTTGACAAACAGAAACATAACTAACTGCTTACAACATATGCATTAAAACTGTTTTCCTGACCGGAACACCACTTATGAATTTTATTATAGCGTTCATCCAATTGATTACACTGCAAGCATCACTAAGCAGCTTGAACAATCTGAGTGTAACATAATGGTACTGGAGCATAGTAACCAACAGAAATGACTGCCCAAGGTGCCTAAACATGACCAGGTCTTATCAGGCAACACTTACTGCATACAATTGATTGACTGGTCAGTGTGAATACATGTAGAGGTAAAACAGGAGTTCAAGATGAGTACAACACCTTTCTTACACAACTTGATAAAATTCAGCAATTATCAAAGGCTGCCTAAACAATCTTATGATGTTATAACTTTCAAACTTGTGTTCAATATTTTGTTTTCATCTAATATTTTAGGAAATAATGTAATGTGCATTTAAATTGCAAAAGAAGAAAGGTGTAGCAGAATAGCATTCAATGTTAACCATTTTGCATTCTTCCATTAATAATAACATACAAAAAATGCTCTTTGCACGGTTGGAACTAGTACTGATTATTTTTTAATATTTAAGTCTCCATGCCTCTATCCATTGGACCAATGTTCTGATTTAAATGTATCTTTAATTTTGGTTTCCTGGACAATTCAGGTAATTTATTACATATAACTATTTATGCTATAAATACATTATTCAATATGAGGGTATTTTTTAGAACAATGCAGACTGGAATTACAACCTAACAACAGATGAAACATGAAATAAACATACATTCGTGTGTTCTACATTCATTTTTTCTGCATAAACGTAACAAGGGTGATACAATTACAACCTTCAAAAGAACATAAAATAAGCAACTAGTTATGCCTAATTAAATGTATAAAAAAAGGATTCCTTAATTTCCATTATGATTGTTGTACGTTAAGTAATTATTTTAACACATTCTCATCAATTGCATTAAAAAGATATTTAGAATGCAAGAAATTGAGCACATTCTTTCCACCTAAAAAGGTAAATTAAATTGGTCTATTTTTATACTAGCCCTTTTTTGTGTTGGCCCTGAACATGAAATGTGCAATAGTTTTTTTTATTTAATTATCAATAAGTATAAACACTATACCAGTTATGATTTTTTATAGATAAATAAGCACATAATGTATTTAATGTAAGTGCTACAAGAAAACTGTCGTTACATACTAGTGGTGGTGTTGTGCAATGCTGTTGCGTCTGCAGACAAGGCATTCTTAGATCAATCACTGGAATAATTATTGGCTGGCTGACAGAAATTCCAAATGGATCTGCAGAGTTAGGACCGGGCATCCCAACCACTGATGTGGGGGTTGACATTGGGCCATCTACAAAGGGAAAGAAAATTGATGTTCTCTGATGATGAAAATAGCAAGAAGGAAAAAGGGGTTTTTTTAACAGAGAAAAAAGAGAAAAAAATAGGAGCTAATTCAATACCAATGTCAACACACAGATTACACATTAGCTGAATACTATGTGAACAGTATTTAGTTCACAGAAAGAAAACAATTTTTCACAATTTAAATGAAGGTTGACAGATCTACTTTCGTGTTCAATATTATTTTTTTTCTATTTTTTTCTACTTTCTAAGTTAAAAGTACCTAAATTGCCAATATTTTGAGTCATTTATAGAAAAGCATTTAGAAAAATCAGACATCTTTCAGATGAGGCAAAACCTATGACCATCCTATTCTTACCCTCACTTAACAGATGCTTCCAACTTCAATGAAACATTTGAACTCACTGTGACAACAGTTGCTACTAACACTCATTCAACAACTATACTCACTGGCTGTTGCACGTGCTCCTATTAGGTTGTTGGCTATGCTGGCAGGCGGCCGGATGTCATTGGCTGTCCCTGAAGCCTGATTCCTCTGCTGCTCCTGTCGACGCTGGTTCTGTTTCTCCTCCAATTCCTTCTGGATCTTGTAAATCTTCTCAGCCAGGAAATGGTAGTACTGCTCCTACACAAGAATGTATCAAGGGTTAAATGATGATTAACTTTGTTTTTAGTAAATTATCTATTAATTAAAAGCTCACGATAATAGGTAGTGCGTAAATCTGATTACAAGTATATGTACATCTTATTATTCTCAGTTCAACATAGTAAGTTGCTGGTACTGAAATTAACACACAGAGACTGGTTCAGAGAATACCAATGTATTTTGAAGTGGTAACAACTTTGAAAGACAACACACCCCTGCTCTTGACCTTTTAAGTGCACGTACATGAGAAACTGTCCTTAAAATCTAGAGGATTCAAGTCAAGTTGGTATAAATTATTCTAAACAGGAGTTAAATGCAGAAAAAGTAGCAGTTGTAGGTGACATCAGGCAAATTCTTAAATACACCTTATTTCAACTTTACCAATACACTTCAACATAATTCATTCTAAAATGTAACGTAACATACTCTGCTGTTTGTAGTCTCATACAAATCTCCTTCCACTTTTCGAGCATATGTCACCAAATTATTCATTCTCCGATCCTTTAGGGCTGTGGGCTCAGGTGTTGGGAAAATAGCTTGCACCCTGAAACAATAGGAGAAACTTTTGAATTTAACATTCATGCAAAATGTTCAAAACTGGATAATTCATAAAACAGGCACTTGCTACTACAATTTCCTCATCTACTAAACGTTAAATATTAAAATTTTTAACATGTCTTAAGCCTGTAATGATGTGGGGTTCAGGTGTTTTATTATATTGAATGTGTCCCAATTTAAGTATTAATTTCATCAGTGGACCCATTTACATCATTTACTTGGTAGACTAAGTTTTTTTTTATTGTTTTTTTTTACTAATCCTAAGCATTCAAGTGATTTGAAACAAAAATTATTGCAAAATAAGAGGTTTGGGTATAAGAGTTTTCTATTATTCCCATAGTTTAATTATCAATAAGAGCAGTCAAACAACTGGGGTTAGACTACTGATTGATTGTACCTGCACCTAATACTTTTAACCTGCACCAAAGATTTCTAATTCAATCTAGATCTATGTTACTTTCTATAAAATTCAAACAGAAACAATAGATCAAATATATCAGTAAGTACGATCATTAGGAAGTTTTATACCAATTTATGCATGTTACTGAGATGTAAGCATTACAGCAAAACAGATGCTTCTATGCATGGAATAGCTATCGTCTTCAAAGCAGTGTATAGCTATAAACACATTTTTAAGACTAGTTGTAAAGCAAATAAATTGAAATTAAATGAGAAATGATCAATACAGGCTTATGAGGAATCATGGGGATTTAGAAAATCTATAAATAATCTAAACAAGAGATAAATTGAAAGGTAATCTTACAGTTTATAGACGCAGTGGTTACGAAGATCCTGTGTTACGCTCTGGTGCCACTCCTTGGTACCCCTGTTGGTTTGGGCCATTATCTGCACCCCATCAGTCCCAGATTGGGCACCTGTAGTGTTGATCTTGAAGTTCAAGGTGTTAGGAGTCTGCATCAACTGTCCCTGACCAGCTCCACCTGCCAAACCAAGTCTGCCTACAAATCAAAGACATTGAAATAGATGAAAGTCTTTATCTAATCTTTGTCACATTAAAAAAATTCTTTCAATATTTGTTAATGTGTTGCAGTTGCTTTTGTACAAAGTTCTTAAATTTATTACATTTTTCAAACCTTTTTTAATGACTTTATAAGACTCACTTACATAAGACAGCCACTTTCAGTGCAAGAATTGTAAAATAAAAATACAATAAATGTTCCTAAAAAAACATAATAACTGAATCTCATACAAAATGCTGAATGCTTTTAATTGCATTCAGTCTTAATTACCTTGACCAGTACCTTGTGTCCTGTTTAGGTTGGTAGCCTGTAGACCGGCTGCTTGCTGTGCATTGTACTGGAGTCCAAGGGCAGCGTAGGCTTGTTTCAGCTGTGCATCATTCATGCCTGGAGGTACAGCAGGCGGTCCTACACTGTTCACACTTGTTGTCTGGGGTCCTATGGTGGTGGCATTAGACTGAGGAGCACCTAGTGATAAGGAAAAGAAGAACAAAAAACTATTAATTACTCTGAAACTAGTCTAGTCATACATAACAGTTATAGAAATGAGCACTGCCCCTTTACCTATTTAGTCATATCTAAGTACATTTTTTTTCCTGGCCCCACATTCTGAAGTATTTCTCACAATATCTAAAATAAGGAGTATAAATGTCTTTACATAGCTTTGTGATTGTACTAAAGCTTAAAAGCGGCTAACAATAGAACTTGCATTATGATCAGATGGTTCAAGTGAAAAAGTCATGCCTTTTACATCACATATGATAGTGGTACTTATGTGTGTCTTGTGTGTGTACGAGGGCTGTTCAAAAATTACGTATACTTGCGTAATAACTTTTTTATTATGCATGGTAGTTACATAAAAAATACATGACTGAAAACATTAAAGTTTTCTTAATAAATATGTGGATTTTTGAGTCTGTGCGTTCGGGCATCGTTGATCTGCAGGTCGTTGAATACACCGAGGGTAGCGTTACCGGCCCGCATCTCCGACGTCATTGACGTCGTTGACGTTACGACGTCATCGACGTATATCGTGAAGCACACTGTGCGTGCGACTTACTGCGTGACTGTCATTTCCTTGATGCCATTTTTGGCGTGTCTTTCATTTCTTCTCGAAATAGCTTCCACTGTATTCTACGCATCGTTGGTGCCGCTTTGGCCACTGTTGAAAGAAAACGTCTTCAAAGTATTCTCGTGGAAGAGCGCGGAGTAGCACGTTCGTGGTAGTCTGGAGTTCTGCGATGCTCCCGAACTTCCGTCTTTTCAACTTGAGTTTCAAATCAGGAAATATGGCAAAATTGAAAGGGGCCAAATCCGGCGAGTAGGGTGAGTGGTCCAACAGCGGAAGACCAAGTACAGCTAGCGCCAGCTGAGTGGAAGCAGCCGTGTGAGGCGGTGCGTTGTCTTGATGCAAAACGAACTGGTCTACTGGGATTCCCGGACGTTTCCTCTGAAGCGTGCGAAGAAGGTTGCGGCTTAGAACCTATAAAAATAAAAACAAATGAGTTACCCTTCTTGTATAGTTCAATCAAATAATTGTATTCATGATATTTATAAAATCAGACTTTTTCTGAAATAAAGACAACCCTGTTTGAACATATTTTGCTTAGTTTGTATCCGTTCAAAAGTTACTATTATTATTAATATTATTATTAGTCTTACTTCGGAATAGTACTTTGCATTGACGGTTTTATCAGTAGACACCGCATGACACAGGATAATCCCTCTGCAGTCTGCGAGCATGATGAACATTTGTTTGCCAGCCAACTTCGCTGTTCGAGCTTTCTCGGGTGGCGGAGATCCGGCCCTCTTCCACACAGCAGACTGCTCCTTTGTCTCGGGGTCATGGAGGTATAGCCACGTCTTATCAGTCGTAATTACTGTCTCAAGAAAGGCAGGGTTGCGCTCGTACTGTTTCAGGAAACTCTTAGACATCATCAATCGTCTCTCGCGCTCGTGGTCCTTCAAGATACGGGGCACCCTACGTGCATGGACCTGAAATCAACCAAATAACGATAATATTTTTTAAATGTCAAAAAATAACATTCGCTATAATATTCTTCTATATGACGGTCACAACTTGTGAATGCACGTATGACCATGCTTTCAATAATAATAATATATTTTCAAAAGATTGAACATTCAGGCCTACTTTATAGTACAGACTTGTTAACTCAAATGCAACAAATAAAAGGAAAACACTATAGATACCTTTCTCATGTTTAGTGTTGTCTTCAGTATTGAATATGCTGACCTGATGCTGACATCTGCAACCTCGGCTAACTCTCGCACTGTCATCCGCGGGTTGTCTTCTAGCGCTTTCTTCAACAACATCACATGACGTTCACCGATAACCACATGTCTCCCTCGACCTTTATCATCTTCTAAGGATTCTCGGCCGTCTTCAAACCGGTGAAACCATTTAAAAACAAGTGTCCAACTGACTTTACTTCCTGCTTTAGTTGATCTTAGCATCTTATAAGTCTTCATAGATGTTTTGCCGAGTTCTCTGCAAAATTTTATGTTTGCACAAATTTCGACGCGCTCCTGCTGTTGCATTTTTGACGTTGTTTGTTATGCTATCCCTATGACTCAAACGTTGTTTATTCTAATTCGCAACATTCAAATGACGTAAGATTCGCACATGAGGTCATTCTAACGTCGTGTGACGTTTTTGCGGAGTTTTAGAAATTTGGCGCGTTAAACAAATGAGCTATATAGAATACAACTTGACGTTACTTTATTTAACTGACACCCGGGCCGTTAACGTGTTTCTATGGTTACGTAACGTTCCACTGTGATTAAGTTTGTAGATGTGGAAGAATGAAAGTGCCTGATTTGAATAGAAAACAAAATTATCTTTATCATAATACCAAATATAAAAGGTTTTGTCAAAGGAATAAAAAAAAATATGGCGCAAGTACACGTAATTTTTGAACAGCCCATGTATATGTATGTATATATTCTGGACATTCTTTCACTTTTTACATTTCATAGACAGTATGTACTATCACCATGGCAATTAAAAGCTTCCTATTTCTTGTTGTTTGTTATAATGCATTCTGCTTTGAGCTTTTCTATAATTTAAACAATTACATTAGCATTGATATATTTCTCCAAATGACTGGTAACTTGGCTGATATAGAAGCCAAAACATTTCTTCTCATTACATAAAAACTGTCATCCATGGCCAGAACTCACCTGGCTGTCTCTGTCTATTTGAAACCTTCTGCAGCGGCAAGCACACTGGACAATCATGGCGAGTACAATTCTTCCAGTGTGTGATGATGTGTCGTGATGAAGCACAATGGGCAACTGAAATAAAGCACATAAATTATGTCGGACATTCTTGCTGCTAATAATATACTATTCAAAAACATAGTATTAAATATGTGTACACAATTTACAGACCGGATCTTGTAGAGCAACCAAAGGAGGGTCAGTTCCAGGTACACAATTCCCTGTTTCAAACCGGAGCTAAGACTGAGTGAGGTCATTATCCGGTATATATGGCATGTTATATCAGTGAAGACAGCACTATCTGTTTAGGTGAACAGTCATGAGGTAACTGAACATAACATATTTAAAATAGCATATAAACATAGGATTACATGGAATTGTCTTAAAACCAAGAAGTAACAGATCTTAGTAAGTCCTGCAGTTGAATTTCAGGAGCAATAATGAGACAATCAGGACCCTTGTAGTGTTCAGATGTGGTATATATCACGAATAATGATCCAAGAGTTACAGAATTCTTCTAATTATCTTGTACTTGAATCTATATGTTTGGTACTTTATTGATCTTAACAACAAGTGGAAGCAGAGACACACAAAATGAAGAAGTAACACTTACCAAGGCAGGATTTCCCTGCATCACATGTAGTCATGTGATTGAGGACATTCTTCATGGTTCTACAATGAGGCAGAGTGCATGCTTCTCCAGTGTTTTGTTCCCGTCTCTGACACTTTTCAGCATGCAGCAAGAGAATCAGCTGCTGCTGAATAAGTCTCCGCTTCTCTGGATCACCTGGTCTGGCCGGTCCTGCTGGGGCCTGGGGCTGGACAGCAACACCTGCATTCTGAAGAGGTTGGGCTGGTATCTGTTGGTAAAACACAAGATGTGTCAAAGCCTTAAGTGGCAATATGATGTGTTATATACATTTTCTATGATTCACATGCAACTGCTGCAGTAATATATGCACATGGGTCACAACCTTTAAGTGGCAGCAAGGGAAAGATGTGTATCTAATATTATCAATAAGAATATATGACAAAGTCCTATGAGCATTGCAACATATACCAGTATTCACCCGCAAGCCAAATGCAAAAGTAAGAACAAATCTGTGATGAATCATTTAACAAAAAAAGCAAACCCAACAGTAACCGCCTTGGAACAGTCAGTCGGCAAAAAGGACCAACTGGGGTGCTTAATCCAGTTTTACAGAGCTCTAACCTCACACTTCCTGATGGGTTTCTCGAATGCAAGCTATGATAAGAAAACTGATCCATTTGAATAAGCGTCCAAGCGCTGACGTTTTGCTTGAAAAGTTGTGACAAAAGCACTGACGTCACTAAAAATGTCCACATAGTGTTAAGAAGAGAGATAGGTATTATTTGGAAAATGCAATGCAATGAAAAAAAACCCAATCTATCTGAATAAGAAAGTCCAAGCCCTGACTTTTCTTTGATATGTTATGACAAAAGGAGTGAAGTCAAAATGTCCACATAGAATTTAGACGAGAAAAAAGTATTATTTTTGTTAGAATAACTGCACAAAATTGGTGATATTAAGGGAAATTAATTTTTTGACTCAATAAAAAAATAAAATGACCACAGAAGTGTTAATGGATGAAGCATGATATTCATGTGAAGACAGAATTGAGGAACCAAAGGCCAATGTCCATCAAAGGAAATACACGTAACAAACTTTATAGGATGAATTAAATAACAACATAGATTACATGCATGGAGAGATGTTTTACAACCGCCACACTACACAGGAAACGTTGTTGCAATCATGAATAAGAATCTATGACAAAGTCCTATGAGCAATGCAACAAATATCATACCCAGAAAAGGCACAGGACAAAGGTATTCACATGCAAGCCAAATGTAAAAGTAAGAACAAATCTTTGATGAGTCATTTAACAAAAAAAAGCAAACCCAATGTGAACCGGTTTTAAAGAGCACTAACCTCGCACTTTCTAATGGGTTTCTCAAATGCAATCAATGAAAAGAAAACCGATCTATCTGAATAAAAACAGTCCAAGTGCTGACGTTTTCTTTGATATATTATAACAAAAGTAGTGTACCTGTTTGGTTTCTACATAGAGACTCAACTTAGACTTGAGAACTTAATCCGTGACCTACTTTCTGACTCCACATGACCCAGTTATGAACTAATCCAAGATTTTATGCAGTCTGACCAAGTCTGGACAAGATTGAAGGCCACTATTGTGTGACCACACACATTTATCTATTTGCCTATTTTTGAACCCATTTGGCTCAGTTACCAATTTACCCTAGACTACATGCAGACAATCATTCTGACCATGTCTGAAGCATGAGAGAGTTTTTTTTATAATTCTAAACATACATCTGCATGAAGAAAAAGTAAATATATTTCTTAAGACCATATTTGGTACAGTTGACTAATAATAAAAACAACAACAGTTACTATGTGATAGTATTTGAAGGGTAGACTGACAAATTAATTGGAAAAAAACACAATATGTAAGATACTGTCGGTTAACAGTGAATAATTTTACAGACATGGGAAAATACTATGTCTATAATGTCTGAGTGGAAATTAACTACTACCTCTTATACACATGTGATCTGAACCTAAACATGCCGAGTGCACAGTTCCTCTCGTGTGAAATAGCTTTAGACTGAGATGCAGATATGATACTAATAACCTATGTCATTACATAACCTGGTTCAGAGTCACAGAAGGTAGTGAGGTCTTATGTGGGATATCACTTTTATCTCAGCCTGGTAGTTAATGCATAGATAGTGGTACACTCCTTCTAATAGCACTTCACTCCCCATTTAGATCCTTTCTTCTCATTAATGTGTGAGTCAATTTGTTCGCAGCATTGTTCATTCATAAATCTGCATTTCATCTGTATTGGAATCAGACAATATTGTGAACTTCAAGTTTAAACAGACAACAATACCAATGTTAACATCTGAAGAATGCCTGGACACAATTGATGCATCTAGTCTCTTTACACATATTTGTTTTGTACAAGATCTACTTCTTCTGAGACATGAATAACTAACCAAGCTGTCAAATTCATGCAGGGTCAATCTTGTGTGCTTCTGAAATCCTGCTTTTGCATAACTCTGGACGGTGTCGCAAGTGACTCTGCCCAAAATAAGGCCGGGAAAAATAGCTGAGAAAAATAGATTTTACTACCTTTGTAATTTAACAGTCAATATTGAACAATAAAGCTTCCTACCTCTTTCATTTCTTGCTGTGTGGATGGCAGTATTTCAATGTGGTCCATAGTTTGTCGAGACATCTGTGGGTTGTTCTGTGCTTCTAACATGTTTGACTGTGGCATACCCACACCTGGGTTCATGATGTTGCAAGTATTAGACATTGCACCATGCATCTGCCTTGTGACACCAGAAAACTGAGGAGCCTGCGAACCATTCATCATTTGAATCGGTTGCTGGTAGGACATACTGTTGACATCTTGCTGCGAGAGCTGCTGATGTCTCTGACTAGCACTGTCCTGGCTGGAGAGAGAACCACCCATGTGAGAAGTGTCCGATGTTCCATTCTGAGTGTTATCAAAGGACAGCAACTCATCAGGAAGGTTAGCAATACTGTCCAGGATAAGGTGGAAGTCTAAAAATAGAATAACGGAAGATGGAATAAAAAGATTATTTTTATACAACATTCATTTATTAAAATACACTACAGAAGCATAAGTGGGTTCAAAGCAGGTTTATATTGCAAAGTTAAAACTGTTAGAAAAATTTACAACTAACATAATAGCAAACTTTTATCTTAAAAAGAAAAGTATGCAGCATTGATAAGGCTTTAGTGAACACAGTTTATTAGCCAATTATATTAAGAAAAAAAATGTTTTAAACACCACACCAAAAGATTATATATTTTAGTATGCTTTTTAAATTTTTTTAGCCAGTATTATTTAAGATCACTTGAAGCGCATGAATACACTTGTGACAAGAATCAGATAGACCTTTGAAAAACATCTGCTAAATCTTGTGTAAAACTCACCATTAAACATTACTAGCTGCTTTTCAGTAGAACCTTTTTGCTTTAAAATGCAATACAGAGTTATGAAACTTGACCTGCATATCCTAATTGTGACACTTCATATATATTTTAAGTTTCAAGCAAATACTTTTTCTAGTTTCAGAAATATTCAAATACATGTTAAAATTTAAGAATATTTTCTAAGTCAGCTTTTGACCTTCAAGTGTGACCTTGACCTTAAGCCGGCAAAAGAGTAACATAGGTTCTGCACATCCCCTTGTTGAGGTGAACATTTGAGCCAAGATTAAAGAAAACCTTTCAATTAGTGTAGGACTTACAGAGCGGACATGACATAATGTCTAATATTTGATTGTTTGATATTTGACCTTCAATTGTGACCTTGAGCTGACACATGGGCAACATGGGTTCTGCACATCCCCTTGTTGAGGTGAACATTTCTGCCAAGTTTGAAGAAAATCCTTCAATTGGTATAGGATTTACAGAGCAGACACGATAATGGAGACGGACGGACCGACGGACGGACAAAGCGAATCCATTATAGCCCCCCCTACATATTGTGGTGGGGGTATAATAACTTTTTTGGCTTCTGACAATAAGACTTGCACAGTTTTCCTATATAGCTATAAATGGAAATTGATTAGGCTCCATGTTTTTTAGGGATCAAAATACTTTGAATAACCTTTCGTTCCCCCTGCCTGCTGAAGATTCAGAGAAAGTTTGGTTGAATTTGGCGTTTCAGTTTCAGAAAAGATGAATAAAGAGTTTATCGGGAAATCAAAATAGTTCACCCTCAGCATAAGCTCAGGTGAATTGAGAAACTGGCTGTCGTAGTTTTTGGACTAGAAAATTTGCAAAGTTTGGCCACGACCCTAGAGTACATGTCTTGCCATTGATCTTAATTTTGGTATAGGGCCATCGAAGGTACGTGTACCGGTATACACTGCATCAAATATTAAGGCTCTAGCTCTTGTAGTTTCTTTATGTTTAAAGTTTTCTTGTATAGCCATGAATGGAAAATGGTCTCCCCCCATTTCAGCCATTATGTTTTTTACGTACAGTGCTCCCTCTTTTAAGCAACATCAAGCAGGAGAGAATTTGGTTGCTTAAGAGAGGTAGTTGCTCTAGAGAGGTAACCCTTAGACATGTGTATACATGTATACATGTACTTACGTACTTTAGTATCAGTAGAATTAAATGTTTCAAATCCATTTTATGTTATTTTCTTCAGTAATTTGCATGGCTTTATTTCTATTTATCTTAAAAAATATTTTATCCTATTTAATAAAAGTCTTTTACATTTATATAGTTAAGTTTATTGACATGCACTATATTAAATGGTTAAGAATTATTATTTATTATTATTATTATTTTAATCTGTTGTACTTTTTCTATATATATTTCATATTGTTTTGATTTTAACAGCCAATAAGAAGACAAAACCACACATTCAAACATTTTAATCAAACTATAACATTAGAGAAATATGCTAAATATAACAAGAATAACTGTTTGTTTCCATTGCCAGCTGAAGCTTCTGAGGAAGTTTTGTTGAACTTGGGCCAGTGGTTTAAGAGAATATGTCGTTTAAAGAATGGTGATGATATTGGCGGATGAGATATGCCAAACACCAGATGGTGGATGCCAGATGGTGGACGATCACAATAGCTTTCAATGAAAATAAATTAAATGTTTGCTGAGTAGCAAATTTAATTCAAACATCAAACATGTCAATTATTCAATGGCATCCAGATCTTATCATGAAAATGAAAAGATAACACAAATGAAAAATATTTTCATGGCTACAAACCCAAATTGCTTCTGCCTGGGGTATGATCAGGTGATGACATTTTCTGCTTCTTGTCCGGAGGTTCACCGCTACCACCGTCAGCCATTCCCCTTGTTAATTGGGTGTTTCTGAAAGAAAAAAATGCTTATGACTCCTCCCATTTAACCTAAAATTTGGGATTACAATATAAAGTAATTTTAGTTGATTCTGCAATTTTAAACTGCACATCCTTTAAGTCTAGGATCAGGAATTCAAAAATATCTACAGCTGACTTCTTGATATAAACTTGAAGTTGAAATTGTCTTCACATTTCTGATATCTCAGAATGTTGAACCATTATCGAACACACAAACTATAAATTATCACTTATCCCCTAAGTGTACATATAGTACCACTGATTTGATCCCTTCTACCTGATACTTTCTTTTTAACATTAAGAAGTTTATGGCCAAATTACTTTCTAAATTTCTTTCTGTAACGAGGTGTTTTAAATATACTTAAGTCTGTTACCTGTACATGTATATTTACCTGCTCAGGATAACACTGTTCACCTGTGATCAGTATTTACCACTGTGACCAGTATGTTACATAATATATGGCTTGGTATGGTTGAGTGTATGAGAGTGTTGTTTAAAGGGTGAGTGAAATTTATAAATGTAATGTTTGTACCAGTTGTAGTTTAAATACTGGAGTCCTGATTTGAACATATACATTCTAGGCTATACCTTTACAGAATACATGTATGCATATAATATTGAATTACTAAAGAAACATATTTTATTAGTTTCTTATAACAGTTTTATCAGTAGTAATCAAGATATCTCCATTACGACTGGTAATACCTTTTTATTGTATTGTATTATTAGCAATGATGATGTACTGTTTGAATGGTTTATATATTTGAAATATTGTTAATATATTTGAAATATATATGACATGATAAGTTGAATTAATATGAATTGTTGAAATGGTATAGTCAATTTTTATATTAATATTCTTGTATTTTTATTTATGTAAACTATTTATTCTGTTACAGGCTTCAATATCACCTTTTCAATTAACATATATTGATCGACCTACATGTGTCAACCTTTATTGAAATCCCACTTACATTTCTAATTGGTATACCCTAATAATTCAGAGGGGGACTCATCTACAGTGGATTATTCAATCAGATCACTCATGCATCATACAAGTCTATTTTGTTTAAATATTCTGTTTTTATTATAACGGTACAAGTTATAAATGTCTCATACTTAGGTAAATTTTTATGTTATTGTATATAACACAATGCTTGAACTCATATAACAATTTGATTTAAGTATGACTTGTGTATTACGTGTTTTACATTTTGGTCTAGTCCAGTTTAGGTCATCAGGTCTAGTAAGTTTTCTAAAATACTAGACCACAGGTCCAGCTCTCAAATCATTAAGCCTTGTAGGACATTTTTTTTTTTTACATATTTACAATGATGAAAAATAAAGATAAACAGCAGTTAATATCTACGGACATACAGATTACGAAAATAAACATCAAAACAATAAATACAACATTGTTGGTTGAATATCTGTTTAATTTGATGCAATTTAACAATTTTTAAACAATAAAAAAACTTTGAAACTTTACATGACTAAACATAAATGAGCATATCAACAGATGCACCAGAGTTTATAACCCTGGACAAGCTGGATATTGATAGAAAATGATGAAATTACTGTCTCCATGATGTAATTTAACCACTTTTTGGAATACTCAAACCATTATCACTACCCGTCTATAAATAGAAAATTTAAGCAATAAACCCATATCTGCACAAGAATATATGTCCATATGAATACAGGTCTTTACGGGAATCCGGGATACAGATATGAACGTTAGTGCAACTTTTTTTTGCAACATTGTTTTTATATGATATGAACTGCTGGTACCAGATAAGAAAAACAAAAATATTTGATACGATCATGCATGTATATTTACTTGATATATATATATAATGTGAACAAGGAGATATTTTATGCAGGTATGGGTATACGGGATATTTTAAATGGAAATACAGGATATAGACATAGGGACAGGGTATATGGACATGGGGATGGTGGACATTGAGATACAAGACATGGACATAGGAATACAGGACCTGGGCATTGAGATACATGATATAAAGATGGAAATATAGGATTTGAACATGTGGATACAGGATGTTAACATGTGAATACAGGACATTAACATGTGGATATAGGATATAGACATGTGGATATAGAACGATAACATGTGGATATAGGATATAGACATGTGGATACAGGACATTAACATGTGGATATAGGATTTAAACATGTGGATACAGGATATTAACATGTGAATACAGGACATTAACATGTGGATATAGCATATAGACATGTGGATATAGAACGATAACATGTGGATATAGGATATAGACATGTGAATACAGGACATTAACATGTGGATATAGGATATAGACATGTGGATATAGAACGATAACATGTGGATATAGGATATAGACATGTGGATACAGGACATTGACATGGAATTTAGGATATAGACATGTAGATACAGGACATTAATATGTGAATATAGGATATAGACAAGTGGATACAGGACATTAACATGGGGATACAGGATAGACATGTAGATACAGGACATTGACATCGGGGTATAGGATATAGACATGAGAACACAGGACATTAACATGGGGTATAGGATATAGACATGTGGATAAAGGATACTGACATGGGGATAAAGTATATAGACATGTGGATACAGGACATTGACATGGAATTAAGGATATAGACATGTGGATACAGGACATTCACATGTGGATATAGGATATATACATGTAAATACAGGACATTAACAGTGGATATGGGATAAAGACATGTGGATACAGGACAATGACATGTGGATTTAGGATATAGACATGTGGATACAGGACATTACCATGTGGATATAGGATATAGACATGTGGATACAGGATACTGACATGGGGATAAAGTATATAGACATGTGGATACAGGACATTGACATGGAATTTAGGATATAGACATGTGGATACAGGACATTGACGTGAAGATATAGGATATAGACTTGTGGACACAGGACATTAACATGTGGATATAGGATATAGACATGTGGATGCAGGTCATAAACATGTAGATATAGGATATAGGTTTGTGGATACAGGACTTTAACATGTGGATATGGGTATGGACATAGTGATACAGGACATTGACATGGGGATGCAGGACAATAATATGTGGATCTAGGACATTAACATGTGGATATGGGTTTGGACATGATGATACAGGACATTGACATGTGGATATGGGTATGCACATGGTGATACAGGACATTGACATGGGGATACAGGACATTAACATGTGGATATGGGTATGGACATGGTGATACAGGACATTGACATGGGGATACAGGAAATCAACATGTGGATATGGGTATGGACATGGTGATACTGGACATTGACATGGGGATACAAGACAATGACATGTGGATACAGGACATCAACATGTGGATATGGGTATGGACATGGTGATACTGGACATTGACATGGGGATACAGGACATTGGCATGGGGATAAAGGACATCAACATGTGGATATGGGTATGGACATGGTAATACAGGACATTGACATGGGAATACAAGACAATGACATGTGGATACAGGACATCAACATGTGGATATGAGTATGGACATGGTGATACTGGACATTGACATGGGAATACAAGACAATGACATGGGGATACAGGACATTAACATGTGGATATATGTATGGGCATGGTAAAACAGGGGCATGACATGGGGATACAAGACAATGACACAGGAAAAGAGGACATTAATATGTGGATATGGGTATGAAAATGGTGATACCGGACATTGACAAGGGGATACAGGACATTAACATGCAGATATGGGTATGGACATAGTGATACAGGACATTGACATGGGGATACAGGACATTAACATGTGGATATGGGTATGGACATGGTGATACAGGACATTGACATGGGGATACAAGACAATGATATGTGGATACAGGACATCAACATGTGGATATGGGTATTGACATGGTGATACAGGACATTGACATGCGGATACAAGACAATGACATGGGGATACAGGACATTAACATATGGATATATGTATGGGCATGGTAGTACAGGAGCATGACATGGGGATACAAGACAATGACATGGGGAGACAGGGCATTGGCATGAGGGATTCAGGACAGGGATATGGTGATACTGGACATGAACATGTGGATCTGGGTATGGACATAGTGCAACAGGACATTGACATGGGGATACAAGACAGTGCCATGGGGAGACAGGATTGAATATGGACATGGGGATACAGGACATAAACATAGAGATAGAGGATTGATTATGAACCTGGTCATACAGGATATATTATGGACATGTGGATGCAGGACATAAACATAAGGGATACGGGACATGAACATGGGGATACAGAACACTGGCATGGGATATATGATATATTATGGTCATGGGAATACAGGGCATGAACATGGGGATACAGGACATGGACATGGGGATATAGGACATGGACATGGGGATATAGGACATGGACATGGGAATACAGGACATGAACATGGGGATATAGGACATGAACAAAGGAATGCAGGACATGAACATCGAGATATAAGACACTGGCATGGGGAGACAGGATTGATTATGGACATGGGGATACTGGACATAACATGGGGATATAGGACATGAACATGGGGATACAGGACATGGACATGGGGATACATGACATGAACATAGGGATACAGGACATGAACATGGGGATACATGACATGGACATGGGGATATAGGACATGGACATGGGAATACAGGACATGAACATGGGGATATAGGACATGAACATGGAGATATAAGACATTGGCATGGGGATACAGGATTGATTATGGACATTGGGATACAGGACATGAACTTGGGAATATAGGACAAGAACAAGGGGATGCAGGACATGAACATGGGGATATAGGATATAGGACATGCACATGGGGATACATGACATGAACATAGAGATATAGGACATGAACAAGAGAATGCAGGACATGAACATGGGGATACAGGACATGGACATGGGAATACAGGACATGAACATGGGGATATAGGACATGAACATGGGGATACAGGACATGAACATGGAGATATAACACACTGGCATGGGGATACAGGATTGATTAAGGACATTGGGATACAGGACATGAACATGGGGATATAGGACATGAACAAGGGAATGCAGGACATGAACATGGAGATGTAAGACAAGATATATTATGGTCATGAGAATACAGGACAGGAATATGGGGATACAGGACATGAACATGGGATACAGGACATTGGCATGGGGATACAGAATAATGACATGGGGATAAAGGGCATGTACATGGGGATACAGGACTGGGGATACAGGACACAGATATGGGGATACAAGACATGGACAAGGGGTTACAGGATATGGACATAGTGGTAAAGGAAATAGACATAGAGATACAGGATGTGAACAATGGGACATAGGGATACATGACATAGACAGGGATGTACTGGATATGGACATGATAGCAATATAATTATGTTGTGTGTGTGAATATATATATATATATATGGTTACCGGATGTGAATATGTGGATCTACAGCAGAAAATAGCAGAATATGTTCATTGTGGTACATTTAGTCAAATTTATCTACATTTCGATGAACTTAAATGATTAGAATATTTAATCTAACTGATTTTATAAACCACAATACACATAAAAGAACATCTAAACAATCATATCCAGTAATAAGTCATACCACACCTGTACTCCCATTGTGGTATTTAACAAATGGCGGACATATGTTTCAAAAGTGAAAGTAGAAATATTCTTAAATTAATTTACTATTAAAAACGGCATTGCGTTTTTTTGTCTCATATTTATGTTTAAGGTCCATTAGCATATCGACTCGTTAAGAGGAACAGTTTACCTTTGAGCCTTTCTGATTTCACATTAAGTTCAACTGATGTTGTTATTTCTTCTCCAAGATTCTTTTTTATTTTCTACCCGGATGTTTAGACTTACATGTGACTCTCACGTCACAAATTAGTCACCATTCAGACGCTATGTGGCGGTAACGCATAAATATAGACGTGACTAAGCCAAAAATAGAACGGAATATCATAAGTTAAAAATAGAACAGAATCATAAATGATTTTCAAAGGAGATAAATGGTACATATAAAACAGCCAACGTTATTTGGCGTCAAGTTGAATCCGTTATCTTTTGTCAAAAGTAGTTATTAATGTATATATTGAAATTCTTTGTTTTCCTAAAACTACCTTCAATCCAATTTAACTCATTGTGCCCTACAGCTAATTGACCAGTCGTACCCTAGAGGCATTTCTCCAGTCATCTCCTACACCTGGTGGGGGTCTTATCTGCCCCTCATGCCGAGACACATCTGGTGTGGATTACCGGTCAGTGGAAGATATCGGGGATGGTTGTATACACAACACAATAAACATGTCATTTTGGAAGTACTCTAAAGGGATATTCACATACTTGAAGCACAGAAAGTGCTTTACACAACCATGTAATTTTTATTATGTACATAGTGCTCCATATTACTTTAAAAGCCGCACATTATTTATGTCTTTGACTTGAAGGTGTACATAATGCGTCATGTTACTAAAAAAAGCCGCACACAATTTAAGACTGGTGAGGCAAAGAAGTGCACAGTGCAACATATTAGTATTAAATATACACACCACTTAAATGAGAGAAAAAAATGTGAACATAGCTGTCTTATTACGACTTACGGTCGTGCACCATTTAAATCAGGTAAGAAAATATTGTACAAAGTGCCCAATATGACCACTTAGAGTCACACACCATTTTAGTCAGGTGGATAAAAGGTGTACATAGTGCCCCGAATGACCACTAAAAGTCGTACACTATTTAATTCGGGTGCGTCTAAAGTGAACATAGTGTCCCGTGTGGCCACTAATTGTTCCACACCATTCAAGTGAGGTGGGTAAACTGGGTACATAGTGCCACTTATGACCACTAAAAGTCGTACACTATTTGAGTCATGTGAGTAAAAGGTGTACAGTATCCCGGAAGACCATTACAAGCCGCACATCATTTAATGTAGGTAAATAATGTGCACTTTTTTGCAACTCATTGTTAGGTTAAAAATTCATCAACTTCTTCATCCGCATTAAAAGTGCTAGTACAATCTACTGACACGTTTAACATCAATTCAACAAATAAGTTAATACTTGTTTATTCCCTAACATCTCTGTTGATAACATTTATGTTAGAGAACTTAAAATATTCGAAATACAGTGAACATGCACGATTTGTTTGAAAAAAATATTGACGACGTCAACTTTGATCGCATTTCAACATGCGACGGATGTCATAAATGATGTCAACTTTGCCGTTTCCAACTAAATGTTTTATACTTTATTGATTCTATCAACTCTTCATTATGTGTATTGTCCTAATGTGAAAACACAACAAAACCCAAATAATAAGAAATCCAAGAAAATGCCCTAAAACAAAGCATAACCGCACTTGAAGTGAGATATGATAAATTGCAATGTGAGGAGGACATAAATGGTGAGCAGATTATAATGACAATCCAATTCTGCACCTAGAGCGAGCGCAATCTTATAACGCCAGCGTTTGGAGAAAATATCCGTTCAATTTGACTTCAAACTTAACAAAAGTGAACAAGAATGATAAAATATTTGAATCCAAAGATTTAAATTCCGACTTAATTATTCGGATATCCGTCCCCAATATTTACCAACGTTGACCGGTGAACACCTCATTGGAAATTTCTCAACAGCATTGCCACTTAAGTTTAAATGTGTGTTATATTTTGTTGTTATTGTTGTGTTGTTTTAAGAGAAGGGTCAATAATTTATATAACAATTTACATCATTACGAATCCGCAAATGTTATCACATAGTAATTTGGTATAATTGATGGTAATATTATTTGTTACTACACTTATATAAGCTAGGCCACTTAATTGTGAGACCATTAAAGCATTCATCACTTTGAAGTCATTCAGTGGAATGCATCATCTCGAAAGTTTCCAAACAACTAAAAGCATGGGCAATGTAACCCTTTAAATTGATTTCCAGTGTAAATCGTCTGTTTATTCTAATTGGAGGCATCCACTGTTGGATATAGATATATGTGTCATCTCTAAAGACAATGGCGTCTGCACCTGAGTATTTACTTAGTTGTGGGGCAGCTGCGGCGATTGTGGCACAATAAGCCAATGCAGGAGCTGCAGCTTCTGTCGCTACTTGCTGCAAGTATGGTCCTTGTTGGTTACTATCGGGGCAGCAGTGGTAGGCTGGGTTCTCTCTTGTTTGCGGCTCCTCCTTTGCTCGCGCTGGATCTCTCTCTTCTCCTCAGCCTGCTTGATGTCGGTTTTGACATTTGCACGCCAGCTAGAGCAGTCGGTGGTTGCTGTTTCGAGATCTGCTGGGTTGAAGATGCATGACTTCATATCCCTCTTGCTGACATCCTTGTAGCGCAAGGCAGGTCGTCCGGTTGGCCGTGTTTCAGCGGCGAGCTCGCCATAGAGGATGTCCTTAGGGATGCGGTAATAGTCCATCCTGCATATGTGTCCGAGCCAGCGCACGCGCCTTTGGCAGAGGGTGGCGAACATGCTTGACGTGCATGCCTTGGCCAAAATATCTACGTTGGAGATGCGATCTTGCCAGGTGATACCGAGGAGTCGTCCGAGGTTGCGCATGTGAAATGCGTTCAGTCTTCGTTCTTGGTGCGTGAACAGGGTCCAAGCCTCACTGCCGTACAAAAGTGTGCTCAGCACGCACGCTTGGTACACCTTCATCTTTGTGTGGAGGGTCAGCATGCGGTTGTCCCACACACGCTTCGATAGGCGGGCCATGGCGTTTGCGGCTTTGCCTATCCTCACGTTGAGCTCGGCATTCAGGGATAGGTTGGTGGAGATTGTGGAGCCGATATATGTGAACTTGTCCACCACCTCAAGGTGTGATCGCCAACGGTAATATTGGAGAAGTCCAGATATCCTGATCCATGATGTTGGTATTCTTGAGGCTGATGGTGAAGCCAAACTCGGTGCATGCCTTGACAAAACAGTTATGAGTCGCTGAAGGGCGGCTTCCGTGTGAGCAGCGAGGCCGGCGTCATCGGCAAAGAGCATCTCACGGATGATGACCTTGCACATTTTAATCTTTGCTCTGAGGCAGGCAAGGTTGAAAAGGTTCCCATCGCTTCGTGTGTGAAGAAAAATGCCAGGGAGAAGAATATGCCAAAAAGTGTCGGGGCAAGGACACACCAGTCAGCAAGTACCTGCAGGCGGATGAATACTACCCTAGCAAAGGCTTTTCCTATGATGCTGAGGGGGGAGATTCCACGATAGTTAATGTAGTCACCCTTGTTCTTATAGAGCGTGTTGATCTTCGCATCCCGCATGTCTTGGGGTATCGTTTCCTCTTCCTAGCATTGTAGGAAAAGCTCATGGAGATATCCAAGGAGGGGGAACTCTTTAGCGGCCTTCGTAACTTCAGGTGGGATTCTGTCTGCCCGCTGCTTTCCGGCAGGACAGCGAGTCAATGGCCTTTCTGAGCTCCTCTAAGGTGGGTGGCGAGTCAGAGTTATTCCATGGTGGGCAGTAGGGTGGTGTTCTCCATGGCTATGTCAGTAAGACATTCTCTCTAGTACAGCTCCCCGAAGGGCTCAACCCATCTCTCCATCTGCTCCCCAGGTCCTTGATGATGACGCTGGAGGTGGACTTGAGGGTGCGGTTTTGGTGACACTAGGTCCAAATGCTTCTTCATCCCCTCATACATGGCACGGGTGTTTCCGCAGTCTTCAGAGGTCTGGATGTCACAGCAAAGCTTCAGCCAATAGTTTTTGGCGCACCTTCGGGTGACCCTCTTGGCGTTGTTGTGGGCTACCCTATAGGCGGCCAGTGTTTTCTCGCAGGGCTTCCTCTTGTACTTGAGAAGCACAGCATCTTTGGCGACTAAGGCAGGCTCCATCACTTCGATCCATGCCTCGAACCAGTCCTGGTTCTTCCTGGCCCTCTTCCCGAAGGTGTCTGAGGCTGTCTGGTATATGGCATTATGGATAAAGTCCCAGTGTGCTGTGAGCAGTCTTTCAGGGTCTGGTCAATGACCTCGGCAAAGCCTAATATGAGGGTATTAGCCATTGATTTGACCTGTCTTATTATAACTTGCCACACTTTGAGTCATTAAGTATTGATCTCATGTTGTGAACTTTTGTTACCGCTTTGATATTATTATAACCTTGACCCCAATCCATAATGCCCAGTTGTGGTAAAGGAAGAAAAAATAAACTCAAAACCAAGAAAAAAATATTTTATTTAACCACTAAAAAGCAAACACAGAACAAATATAGAATAGGGCACTAACCCTGTCAATTGTTTACATATCTAATTATGTCATCAAAGATGTCAGCAAAGTCTATACCAAAGGCTTAAACATCACACACATAAGAGTAATTGTCTATTATATAAGGACCTTCTCAATATACATATTTTAGACAGTTCCTTGCATTAACTGTTCATGAATTTACAGCCAGTGAAGGGACTCTCTATTAGTTAGCTAACTTTAAAGGTAGTATATGACAGTTTGCTAAAATCTAATACTTGCAACATCCTGTATTGTTCTGGGGAATTTGAGCATAATAGCTGCATAAGCTTATACTTTAGTTTAAGTAAAGGTTTTTTATAAAGTTACTGTAATTGTTAAACAGTACAAATGTGAATTATATCAATTAAAGGGTCCATTATATCAAAGTCTATAAATAACACCATCCGGAGGCAAAATAGTTATTGACATCAGGGCTGAATGCCTGGATGATCATCTAATGTGTCCTCAAAAATGTTGTTCTCTTAGTATAAAACTATCTTACTGTGCAGCTTCACTCAGATACGAAATACAATTTTATAAGAAAAAATGAGGTGTTAGGCTTTATTTCTCACATGAATGTACAAGCGTGCACCAATAAACTGCATTTCACAGTATCTTTTAGGCAACAATAACTTCTTTGGGTTCATGAGGGAAAAAATGCATTGGTCCAAAGTGTCTGTTACCACCTTTAAAGGGATATTTTTAATTTTTATTACACTGCTGTGAGACTCCCATTTAACCTACATGCCTGTACCTACAACTACTGCTAGCTCAAATCTTAATACATGTAATACAGATTCCCACAGGACTATTTCTTTTATTCATATATGCTATAAGATTTAATGTTAAAAACTTTACACACTGTCCATATTCCATGAATTACCTGCATAGGTGTTCTCAGTTATTCATCCAAATATATACATTTGGTTATAACATAATTTACCAATAATATTTTAGCATAAAATGTACATTTTACATTAAACAAGGATTATTGTATTGTTAGTTTCATGATATTTTTTTCTTCAAAATATACAAGATGTATACAATTTAAAAGATATTATTATTTATGTATATAAAATATTCCATCCTATCTTTTAGCATGTGTCCTAACTTTTAGACAAATCTTAACATATAAATATTTACTTTATCACATCATGTGGGGAACTTTTTAATAAGCACATATTGGAGAACTTTGCAAATAAATTGTACTGGTGTATATACTGTCCTTAAATTTTGTTAATAATGCAGTTCTTAAAAAATGAGCATAAATTTAATTCTGTATGATAACAGGTCATCTTATGTGAACAAAATGTTATGTAACAAAAATGTTCAGACTTGGTGTCGATTTGTTTGAATACGTAAGTAGCCCCATAGAGTCTGATCCTTCTAATAAATAGTATAACTCCATCATTTCATTCACATTTGCAACAGAAATTCTTTTACAACAACCTTATTTAAAGATGTCTAACTTTAAATGTTGATAGATACTATAGAATAAAAACAACAAATTTAAAAGTCTACCATTTAACATGATTTAGTCAGAGCAGTATAGATGTCTAAACTATCCATGGACACAACTCTATTGACCGCAGTTAAAAATAGAAAATACACACTATCTATTCATGATATACAATAAAACAATAAAAAAGAGAAACAATTGACACACTTTTCTAATAAAATTTACACCATGTCTAATAAAATTTACTATTAAGAGAAGAAACAAAATTAACGTTATACAAATTGTAAAACATACAAGTAAAACAGTTAAATTACACCAATAAAATGCTTCACTAAAATAGTCACATGTATGCTTTGTATGCATAAACACACTCACATGCACACACACAACAAATATTTTCTAAAAACATACTTGTATATGTTAAATATAAATAATATACATAAAAATTGTTAAATACATTTATTCAAACAAGAATAAAAAAAATGGCAGAAAACTAAGCTTGAAGTAATCTCAAATTTTAAGTGTTTATTTTTATCAATTTTCTTCCAAGATCTCTAAAAATTAAACCTTGTATATAATTGTAACTTTTAAAGCTTCTTAAGCTTTCAAAAAACATGTCAAGAACTTACATTAGAAATTTCACAATTTTTTACTTAAAATTGAGTTCCCACCTTACAAGCACAGATTTCTCCTAGCTCTGACAATAAAAAAGAGAAAAATCACAATAGAGTACAATGCTACACAACTGGTAATAAAAATGTAAAACAACAACACATATATGTATTAGGGATTTTCAATGCATGATATGAATCTACTTAGTCATCTGATGAAAAAAACCTAACACAAACAACAATAGGAAATTATTGTCACTACAGCTGCACAGCATGTACATGTATAAATATAATTATGTTTTTTAAGATGTCTTGGCCGATATAATACTAGCTCTTTACCTAACTCTCATAAATGTAGACAAGTACTGCAGGTTAGCCAGGTCCCAGAGCTACCTCCCACTCAAGCTGTCCGGTTAGGGACTTCACCATTTGCTTTTAAGTTTCACTTCCAAGTTACTAGTAAAGGTTACCTTTGTATGTACCAGTTAATGAAGCAAATTACTACTAAATACAAAGTAAAAATAATATGTTGTGGTATGTTCACCCAGGCAGGTAGGGAGCTTTAGAATGTTAGGATCACCTTTTTCAGGACATACAGAACTAATGAAAAGAATAATTGCATTGTGAATAGTTTGTGTTGTCAAAAGGTGAAATGCTAGGAAGAGAGCCTGGAAAGGTTAACAACCCATAAATGGTGTATGTAATGACAGAAAAGGACTTAAGACAATTTGAATAGCTAGACAAATCCATACACATAAGATATGATATCAACGCAATTGTTCAATCACCAAAGATGCTACTTAAAAAGCTAGCAGCACTCATTATTGTTGTTTGTGATAATATATAATGGCTACGAGCGTGTCAACCTTCTATGTCCCTGTCACCTGAAGTTAAGTATCCAGTACAGTAGATCTCATATATCTTCCATAACTTTAACATAGCCCTAGAATGATTCACTTTTAAGTTATTTTGAAAATGACATTGTTCCCTCCCTGGGGAGGTTGATGTGTTCAGCTAAGGATTAAGTATGGATTGTTGACCAATTTATCAAGTTCAAGGATAAAAACAACATCCAGTCAAAATTCCAGGCACCATATTATAAAGAGGTTTCAGCTGCAAATTGTTACAAACTTGTAAATTTAAACCTTAAAACATCATTTCTGCTATTATACTCTCGAAGAAGAGATATTGCAATGAGAAACCTATTAAAAATCACTAAGAAAGATATTAAAAAATCACAAACTTGCACATACTTAAAAAATTGACAATTTTAGAATTGTAAAAAATGTAAAATTTAAATGATTCAAATTTTTAAAAAAAGGGCCATGATGGCCCTTAATCGCTCACCTAAGGACACAGACTTTTAGTAGGCTCATATCTGCCATCAAGTAATTAAAAGTTATTTACTTAAGAAATTTTGGTAAAGATTGGAACATAAGTGTTGCCACAGGGCTGATAACTTTTTTTAGAATTTTACCTGGTGGCCTACTGAATCCATGTGACCCAGTTCAAACTATATCTAAGATTTTATACAGGCAAACATTCTGGCAAAGTTTGGTGAAGACTGGGCCATAAATGTGGCCTCAGCATGTTCAGTTGTTTTTTTTAAAATATGACCTAGTTTTAAACCCCATTTTAAACCCAACATGACCCAGCTACTAACTCACCAAAGATTTTTTGCAGGCAAACATTCTGTGAATCTTAAGTGAAAATTACATGTGGTTCACAAGGGTGAAATAGTGACCTCCTTTTTGACCCCACATGACCCAGTCTTTACGAACTCATCCAAGATTTCCAAAACACTCTGGCTATGGTTAGTGAATACTGGGCCATGAATGTGGTCTCTAGTGTGTCCACACAGATTTTGTAAGATTTGACCCAGTGACCTACTTTTTGAACCCATGTGATCCAGACAGGAACTCATCAAAAATTTCATGCAGGGAAACATTTCTGAATTTGACCTAGTGTCCTAGTTTTTGATCCCACATGACCTAATTATGAACTCATCCAAGATTTCTTGCAAACATTCTGACCAGGTCTGATGAAGACTGGGAAAAACCTGCAGCCTCTAGTGTATTCAAAAGCAAGTTGCTGACACCAGATGAAGGGGTATCAGAAAAGCTCAACTTGAACACAATGTGCTCAGGTGAGCTAAAACGGCATGATGATGAAATAAGAAATACCGGTACAATTTATAATTCTTGACAATTTGCATAAATAACAAAAACTGACACTGGGAAGCATTTATCATAAATATTTTTCAAGACTACATCTAATGCGTTAACACTAGTACACTTTTTCTCAAAATAAAGGCATGTGAAGGCCGATATTCGCAGCAACACACAAAATGAGAACAAAAACTTTATTACAATACCATTTTCGTATACTTGAAAAAAATCTGTTTTTATTTCATTGCTGTAAAAATGAATAACAACTGTTAAATTCAAGCTGATTTTTTTTTCTTTGAAAATAGGATTATCTTATAGAATAGTTAAAAATGTCTGATAAGTTTACTAAACATCTGAAAGACACACAGAGCATTATTGTGCTAAATTCCACTTAAAATCAACCTCTTTTTCAAAGGAAAAAAAATGTTTACTTACTTCATTTATTGCGCATTTACAAAAATTCAAAGCTAATTGATTAATAATACAAAAACAAAAATCAGTAACAAACACTAAAAACAATTTTAAAGTTGTCTGAAAGCACATGACACCAAAAAGACCATACATAAATTTCATAACCATAATTATGTAAAAAAAAAGACAACCTTCCATATAACATATATTTACTGCATGTAAGTGCACCCTGTACTTTGCAAAATATTTTATTATAGTATTATTTAGCAAGTAAACTGTTCATATAACTGGCCATTGATTCAAAACTCGTAAAATATTCAGAATCATGTGTAGATGTTCTTGTTGTTCTCTACATTTGTGTAAATTTGCAATGGTTTGTACTACAGACAAGCCACATACAGTTAGAGATCTGCTTGTTTCCCATTGAATCTACCATTCTATCTAGATTGTGGTGTGGTGCTTTTTTCAAATGAAGCACAGTAATCTTTAAAATTATACTTTTTGCAAGGAAAGGTTTTAACACATATAAATAGCCAATCAACATTCAAGGGCCTGAATTTATAAATGAATATTCCTGCAGTAATGTATAAATAGATATTAATGCCTTAAAAGGTAAAATTAATACCCATCACCACTGACAACATTTATTTTTAACTGAAATATGCTAAAAAGCAAGTTGTCTCAATAAAAAAGAACAAATATCTATATAAAATAAAAACATAGTCTTAAAATTAAATAATAAAGCCCAATAAAGTGCACTCCACATAAATCACACATCACTCGAATATCTTACAGATAAATATAGTTAATAAACATTATAAAATAGCTATAACCAAATAACAGATTCAAGTAAAAAAAATGTTTCTAGAACAATATGTGAATAAAGAAGTTTCTATTAAAATACTGTAAGTGCATTTTGAAAAAAGTACCAAAGTCTTTGAAGCACCAAATTGCGATGTGACTGCACACATTTTTCGAGAAAAAAAAATTATTCAAATATTTCTTAGCAATTACAAAATTCATTAATCAAGAGCCAAATTTGGATTTTAATATCCACTTGGATGTTAACTGACATTGATAAACCCGATTTGTAACCATCCACAAAGTATACTTTTATTTTATTCTTACAATCCTCACATATAGACACAATTTGGTTAAATTAGGCTATGGCATCACCTATACAAATTCAAATACCATTTTAAATTGATTACATAAAAAGATAAACATTTTTTTTTACTATCAACATTTTTGCATGCTAACTGAAAATTGTAATTTTCATGTCATACATATCTTGTTTCATAAAGTTATGTCAGTAAAGATTTAAAATATGTTGTTTTTTTTTAGATGAGAGCAGACCCTGTGTGCACCCTCCGTCTTCAAGAAAATCCCTGGTAATATTCATCCAAATATATATTTAGGTCGTATATATTCAATAAACTATTTATAAAATATCGCTTTATTCACATATGGCCCTGATACATGCCAGATCTCATAAAATTCAAATATTCTTCCTGACTTAATATCATCTCATCCCTAGCCCTTCATAATACATGTATAAATACACATACTGTATTATTAAATTTAAAATCCATACAGCATATTTGTAACCATTGCAAAATGATATAACAATATATTAATTGTGATAGGCCGGGTTTGAATATTACAGAAAAGTATTAAAAATTAAGGATATTTGTATGTTCATCTATACAACTGTTCACTGTTCATTAAAGGAAACCATAGCTTCTAGGCCTTTTGTACCAGATTATCACACAATTACATTTGCCATGGTGACATGCAGCTGCAATTGGTTTACAAGCTTCTCTCAATATCCTTGTGTATAGAAAACATAGTAAAATCTGAAATGTTTTATATGGAAATGATCACTACTACTATGTTTGATATTGTAACTCCCAGCTATGTGTATTCATGGTAAAGGAAGGGTGCAAGATCTCTTACAAAGATCTGGGTATAACCACTGTTAGATGTATACCACATCTTCTCACATGGAGGTATTGTCTGGGATCTTTACCCACACTATGAACAGCTGATGGTCTGCAGGTTAACCAGTATTGACTGTAACCTGTGGAACATCCAACTTCTATAAATATGACAACAAATACAGTCAATTTATAGCTTTAAACTAACAAAAAAATTATATCCATCAGTTCATTTATGAAAAGTATTAATTAGTAAGATTAAGGGTAGTTTAATTATGAGTATCTTTAATCATAATCAAGTAACTCTACAACATCCAATACTCTATGATCAAAGTTTGTATGTACAACACAACCTCCCACAATCTCCATTAGTAGAGGTATTTAAAACTGTTCCTACCATAAGGAACCAGAATAAGTGACATCCTGGGATAAAAACAAAACACTATAAGTAATCTAGAAATAAAGTACCACACATCTGCAACAAGACATGGGAAGGCTGATCTCATAATAAGCATTTAGAAATTAATTTTTCCTGTTAAATCATTTACTTCTTCACAAAAATCTAGATGGATGGTACTTAATTCTGTTAATGAGTACTAAGATAATAGGATTAAGATAAGAATTAATGGCTATATTTTTATCATTTTTATTATATGCTATATGTAGCTGTGTGCTTTAAAAAATGGGCCTAGTAACTCAGTACCAGGTGGCCCCATCTTTCAACTTTTCAAACAGGTATGTTTTCATAATACCCTTGCCTTTCACACTAATCTCCCCTCTATAAGAGAACTCCATTTTGTCACTGAGAAGGTTTGCCGCCATTTCAGGCACTTGGGTTCTTGTTGGGATGCCAGTGGAATACATTCGGCTAGAAATATTAACTGTGTCTCCCCAAATGTCAAACAGAAGCTTTGTCGTGCCGATGACTCCTGCAGTAACCTCTCCATAGTTGAATCCAATATTTAGAAGAAAATCAAAATTGAAAATACTGTCATTAAATCGCTGGATTGTGTTATGCAACTCAATACAGAATTCCATTAGGGCATACAAATGGGCGTTGGGGTTTGAATTTGAATTCCGTTGAGACTCGTTCAATCCTGATGCTGCCATGAATGTGCTACTGATCGTCTTGATTTTCTCTACATCTTTGAATCTTGGATCATCTAACAGGTCCTCATAGTCACTTACTAGTTCATTTAACACACGTAGAAACTCACGACCATCTTTAAATGATTCATCATAAATCTCATTGAAGTTTATAATAGCTGCAAATATGACACCAATGTCCTTGTGGTTTTTGGAGTACTTTGATGTCTTGCGCACAACATCGGAGACATGTTCTGGGATGATGTTATGGAGCAGCCAATCAGCCTGGTCTTTGTTCTCCTGCATGATCTGTTTAAACTGCTGAGCCTGTGCATCTCCATGGAAATTTAACCGGTAGCTGATTTCAGACTCCCGATTCAAAATGGCAATCAGCAAGACCAATAAGAGCATATCCAGGATGATTTCATAATGCAGAATGTCTACATAGTCAAACAGAGGATAGTAGAACTTCTCCCCAAGCTTCCCAACCTCCTCTGCGGCGTCACTGATTACTAGCTGAGTGACTCGTGTAACGTTCACAGGTGATACGGTTGTAGTATTTGAGTCGAATATTTGCTCAGGGACACATTTAATAACCGTGATGAGTACAATCAATGCGACCCCTGCCAGGAATGACATGATGGACTTCATCCATGAACTGAGAGTTGTGAAGTTGGTGTAGTGCAGAAGCGAAACAACAATACAGAAACAGAAGAATCTGTCATTCCAGTTCCGAGCGTTAATCATGCCGCAGGAGAAGTTTGAGAAGACAGCCAAGACTGGAATACTTGCTACAAGTGCTCCAAGGAAGTTTCGGAAGTACCAGCCGGATGTTAGCCCGATCATATTCTGCCAGCATGTGTCATCATCACTGTCTGAGTATTTGATTGTGAGAACACCGCGGATCAAGTTAAGGATCTCCAGAATCAGGGTGACTGAGAAGAAAATCAGCCAGGGCAGTTGGCGATCAAAGATCATAAAGCAAAAGATAGAGACGACTGTAAAGACAAGGAAGGAGACCATGATCTCGAGGAAGGAGTTGTACTTGGGTGCAGAGATGGTGTGATTGTTGTGATGATCCTCCATATAGTGATCACGGTATTTCTCCTCAAGCAACGAGTCCTTGAATGTCAGCATGATGGGGTTAATAGGTGACTTGTAGAAGTACTCCTCATTCGAACCCTGTCGCAGGCTCGTCACGATGTGCTTGTCTGACAGATCATTGATATGACGCATTTGGTCAAATGTAGCATCCATTGGCTCTGTACGGACGTCACCACTCTCTGTAAAAGGAAAGCAAGAGGTTGCACAAGATTTAAAATAAAGTTGTTCATGAAGATTTTAGTTTTAAATCAGGTTGTGAAATAAACTGTTTAACAAGATTCATATTATAGATTTTAGTTTTAATCATTTACTTAAATAAGATTTGGTTTTATTCCATTCAGTTTCCAAAAGGCAATAAACCTGGTAGTCCAAACGACGATCCATTTGTTCCAGGTAAAGGAGGTAAGAAACAAAGCTGTGACATACCAAAATTGTTATAAATAAAGGTAGAATAGCTCCCTTGCTTATGCTTAAGCAAAATATAAGGGTCATTCTTTGACTGGTTGGACCATTGTCAGCATAATGTGAATCGGTGTGGTAGTATGCCATGGCGTTTTATTCACAATGAAGACAGCACAAACCATGTTTTGAAATACTCGTGGTAGGATGATAAAACCAGCAAACAAAGAAAAACTAAAGCAGCATTTATCTTGTCATTTATCTTGTCATGTTGTAAACTTAAAACTCTTAAACTCCATGATACTGGCGAAGAATTTGAGTTTGAGTTTAATTATATACTGAGCATAAATGAAACAGATTTATTAAAACTATTAGCTTGCTGTATAACCAAGTCATGTATGCAATTTTACGAGCTTAAATCACATAATTAACATAATTAAATTAGTCTAAAAAAAATAGTTAAGATCAACTATTTAAGTATCTAAATCAAAAAGATTTCAGCTGAAATGAGTATTAAAACAAGTATATTGGGATTAAATCAACTTAGTCAAAGTTGTATGTGGATTACATATAGAGACACATGATTGGCATTTAACATTATAAAGATGAAACATCGATCCAACCAGTGTTTATGTCTATGACTATACATGTAAACACAGCAATATGAGTCCAGAGATACATCTTTATTAAGTTTTATGATAAAAAAGTTTAATAAAAGTTCTCTAAGTCTACCTAGCAACCACCTACTGAAGGACAGAATGTTCACATATAATCTAGTGATCAGGGGGAATATTCTAGTACTTATTGTGATTCAACAAATGTTTTCTTTGTTCTCTTTTTTTAAATTTAAAAAATGAAAATTTCAACAACTGTGACCAAGCTACCAGATAAGCTTAAAATTACAGATTTCAGTGAAGAGTTACCTATCTCAAGTATAATTTAGATTCCAAAACAGAATATGTTTGAAAGAAATTGCATACACAGTAGAAGGACATGCTCTGTTTAAAATATTTGCTATGTATGTCAAATAATATATTTTCACAATATCTAACAAAAGAAATAAACTTTAAGATAAAACCTGAAGCCACTCTCAAGCATTTGGTTGGCTATGTATCTTATCATTCAGAGCAGACACACACCCTTCAAAATTTTCTCTTTCATCATTTTGAATTCAATTAGATATTATTCAATATAAAATTCTAGCATGATTATAAATTGTTATGTGCTTCAATTAATTTAAGGCTGCCTGGTTTAGAGTTAACGAGTTAGACCTATGCGTCTATCTATCAATGTTCATTAGCTGAGAAGGGAAATATGTTCACCATGAAGATGCATTCAAACAATAAAATAAAACAACACTGCAACCAAAAAACATTCACTCTTAAAAATTATATAACATGCACAAAGTTAAAAGCTAGTCGACACTTTAGAAAACAAAAAGACAACACTGGCAACTTTTTACAGTAAAAACATGCAGTGATAAGGATTATACACATACAAGAAAAATGAGAAAATATTTTGAATGAGCATATGTTAAAATGATAAATAATAACATACTTTTTAAATAAATACTCTACTTCAATTTTCTATTTTTAGCAGACAAGAAACATTACTATTTCTCTGCTCATATGATAAAAAGGGAGGTAATCAAAACTAAAACATATAGTTGAGGAATGTCTGGGTAATGACCCTTCATTGAATAAAATACATCCGATAGGCAAACATAATTTTCTTATCTGTAGGCTGAAATTCTGAATATGTTAAATGAGTGTAAAGAAAACTAAATAAAAGGAAAAAACAAAAACAGCATTAGAAACTATCTAAATTTATATCCAACTTAAAATTTAGAAGAAAAAACACATGTTGAAAGGATCAAAAAGCAAACATGCCTGAAGTGATTTTTAAAGGGGGTAACAACGATTTTGTGGAGTATGGAGTATAATGAGAATCATCTGGGGCTTATGGTTCCTGTTGATAGCCAAAGAGCTGGAGAATGAGTATACTGATTGCAATCAAGATTTCTGTTAGATTATTAAGAAATAATAAATTACTATTTAAAAAACAACCAGAGACACCATAAAGAGAAAGGGTGAGGTACAACATTGGAGTAAGGGCAGATTTCCCAGGGGCTTGACACCATTTAGTCACGGTGACCAGACTGATAAGTCTCATTACACTGGACAGTCAAGGTTCTGTGACACTGTATGTTACAATAGTATGTGTCATCAACCATTAAACTTCTACAAAGTATCAACAAAAGTAGTGCACTTCAATGCATTGGCTTTTTATGCAAGCAGTAAAATTCTTTTTTCAACATTTTTTACAGAACTGGATTTTTAAAAAAAATAATTTTCCATAGTTTTTTTAAATCTTTAGACTGAGAGATTTGCTCAAGAAAAACTTTCAAAACATAGTATTTTGTTTCATATTGGGTTTGAAACATTTTGCTCTAACACACATATAGATTTCCTCATCTCTAGTTAATAACAACATTCATAAATAAGTATCAGAAAATCTGATTAAATACAAAGTTAAATAGCAAGAAGAAAAGTTTACAAGTTCCTTTAATAATTGTTATCATTTGGCAAACTATTTTTGGTATGTTATATTGATTTATTTATTTTTACTGACAAAAAACTGTGAAAAATAAACATCCCTTCTGTCTAGATTTTAATAATCTACATGTATATAAAGCCAAATTGAATGCTGATTTGATTATAACAGTACTTTTAATAATATTTTGTTGCATGTTAACAGTTCCCAAGAATAAACAGATCCATGTATAGTTAGTATGCTATCTCAACCTTGCCAATAAATTTGACTGGATGATCTTTAACTGAAAATAGATTTAATTGAATGATCTCTCAAATCCTGGTGTGACTTTGAATATCTCAACTTCTAGCCAGGTATTTGTTCTACATACACTATCTAGCCAATCAATACTAGCTAAAGATACACCATAATAATGCTAGAACCCATGTTCTTATTCTTAGATTCACGTAGCCTGGACACAAATTAGTACCTATAGATTACAGATTCAAGTTACCAGTGTACTTCAAATATTACTTGGTATTCACTCTAACATTTAAATGTTTATAAATGATATATACATACATGTATTTGTTTGCTTTTATTTGTTTAGACATTGGAGCAACACCATTATGGTCCATAAAGTGACATTCATTTTGAGAAAAACTCCATGATGCATCTTAGATCAGTTGGATGGCCTTCCAATGTAAAGCATTTTGGGCAGACCAGGTCTCAAACCCATGCAATGAGAGGTTGACAGTTGATGAATACCACTTGGCCAGGGGCAACCCATGTATTTGGTGTGCAACTGCAGCCCAATGACATACTGAAGTAAGATGCAGCTTTTATAAAAATACAACTTAAATATCAGTAAAACAACTGTATAAAAAAATTAGAAGCTTTTGAAAGGAAAATATACAAGTCATGGATAGTAATAATCCAACTTATATTTTTAACAATGTTTAGTTAATAGTGGTAAAACATACAAAGTAGACCAATTTGTGTCCAGGTCACTTTGAAGGGAGGGGTGGCTTCATATATGTAGATTAAAGAAAATGAAAAAATGAATGCATAATGCTCTCAATCAATTGCCATATTTTCGATAACATTTTTGTGATTGCCAATTTCTATGTTCATTTTAAGTTTAGTTTACATTATTAACCTTTTTGCTTTTGTTTTCTATTCAAGCATACAATTTTCCCTGACTTTTGCCAAAACTTGCGTACTATACAAAAATGTACCCTATAACCAAATGATTACAATAAACCTTCTTAGTAAATGTCCACTGACTAATGGCTTGCTTTTTTTAAAGATAGAACTCCTAGTATGTCTTATCCAGTGTAATGAGGAAACACTAACACCAGCCCAGGTATAGAGAAACTGTCACAACAAATAACAGTATCCACCTGGATTTTCTGCAGAAACCACCCCACACTGGAGCAATGAAATATTCCGAATAATCTGAGCATGTAGCTGAACCGGTGATGCAGAGGGAGATAATTTCGGGGATATTGGGGCTGAGTGACCCTTTGGGCTTTGGCTCACTCGGCTGTGGTTTCTTAAGAACATGGTTTCTTTCAGTGAGCTATGCCGCGGGCGAGCTATTGACCTACTCTCAGTAAGGTTAGGGGAGACAGGATTGGACTTTGATGTATGAGTGCACAAGGCAAGGGCCGAGTGGTTAGTTGTCATGGTGGACTGTGTTGCTATAGCAACAGGTGGAGTAGATTTTGGGGGAGTGCTTGTGGGGCAACTGGGGGCCTCACTGGTGCCTGAGAAAAGAAAAATGGTGATTAAACATAATTGATGTTAGTAAAAAAGTTAAAATGTTAAAAATAATGACAAAACTTATATATTAGTAAAACTAATTACAATAGTTGATAAATAAATGGATATAAATATCATATAGGTGTATATCATAAAAATATTATAATCAAAATGATAAATAATCAAAGTCAAGATAATAAAACAAGTAAGTTGATTGCTAAACAAACTCAGATTAAAAGAAATAATGAATAATGAAATAAGTTCATACAAATAATAAAGAAAGTACACATAATAACAATGACAAACATAAATAATAAATGAAACCATTACACTGTTTATCTACACAATAAAAATAATAAAAATTAATAATAAAATTAGACAAATTAGTAAACCGACAAAAATAAATTATTGTTAGTAATATGCTACAATAATTGTTTTAATAAATTAATTAGTAATTATGAAAAGTAAACAAATATATAAAGCAAGTGACAAGAAGTGTAACAATTTTGAAATTGTATAACCTTGTAAATGGGGATGTGATGGAAAGGGAGAACACATATAATTTGCTTTTAATTTAAACAAAATATACAAGATTTCACAGGGTTCTTTACTCAACATATATCTAAGAAGCCAACTAAAAGCATCAAAATAACGAAACACAAAATCAGACACAAAATAATGCCAGCAGCAAACAAACAAACTGTTAACGTGATTCACAAAAGAAAATTAAAAAAAGCGGACAACTTAGTGAAATATTTTAACAAACTAAATGGAAAACATTTTTTCTAATGAATAATTTTGAGAAATGTAATAATGACATGTTTAAGGGGCCTCTCCTACATATATCAATTATAATTGTCATCAAAACTGGCATCAAGTGAAGCAAATAAAAAAAAGTCCAATTTTACTAGAACTTTGTATTGCAAGGTTCATGTTATTCAACAAGAATCTCAAGACATATATGTAGATATATAAAGGATATTTGTATTTTCTAATGTCAGATCAAATTTCATTTTAACAAGAGGTCAGCAAAATTGGTTTGTCATTAGTGGTATGTTTACAGGTAGCTCTTCAATGTATTTGTCTACTTATGGAACCCTTAGTATATTAATTAACACAGTATGAGTCATTGGAACACAGTATGAGTTTCTGTGGCATACAAAATTAATGTTGAAATAACAATGTTCAGCTTTAATATTAATTAAGAGAGAGACACCCCCAGCCCTGGGTAGAACCAAAGATGCACAGCAGGTCAAATTAAGACTCAAAGTGTTTCGGACTTAACTCAAGGCCTGCTTCATTCTTTATAACCTGATTAAACTGTAAATTATTTACTAACGCCTTCATGCAGTGATGACAAGAGGTAACAGCATATAGTGTACCTACTTCTTGATCAGACACTTTCCATCTGGATCAGCACTATTTGCCTAAACATGATCAACTTCTACACAGCAATGTGTATAAGCATAAATATGCTAAGCATGAAATGATGAAGTTTAGACAAACAATGTGGATCCGGATCAGTCAGTTTCCACTGACAGTTGTCTGACCAAGATCTGTACTATTTGCTGCTAAAGCCTTGACAATATGACTAGTTAATTTGTATGTGAATAAAAAAAAACAATTTATAACTAGTACAGATTATTTGTCGCTTATAAAAAGTTAAATTCCACCAGTGAGAAGTTTTACTCAAAATCGTGGAATTTATGACACATCTGACAAAGAACAAATGACAGACATTTTAATGAGATAAAAAAACATCTTTAAAGGTGTTATCCAACACTTTAAGACAGAAATGACACGAAGAGGGTCTTGCCAAATCTGCATGTTGATAAATCAAATTTATGTATGATTTGCCATGAAACAATTATAAACTTGATTTCAGTGGGGTGAATCCTATCTCTATATATGCTGCTTAGTAAGCTATTTTTAGACATGCTCACTATGACTTTGGAACTGCTTGGCCACAAACACATACATGTAGATAAAGTCAGAACATCAGTATGGTTTTACTGTGTAAAATGTGTTAAATAACATATTCGGATATTGAGAATGGATTTCTTTTAAATTTGAAGCCTATATTGAGCTACAAACCCCACTGTGTCTAAAAATGTAAGGAAATTATAAAAAAAAAGTCTGATTTTGCCTTTCATGACTAACCAAATTGAAGATATGATAAAATTGTTTTAAACTTAAACAATTCTGAACTTATTATAGCCAGTTATAACATCCAAAGAAAATGGTTTGCTAACAATACATGTAAGAAAAATAGTATTCGATGAAAGCAAATTATTGTATACCTCCTGCAATGAGTCAAACATCAAGTTTAAGTTTATTTTAAAAATTTGTGAAAGAACACAGGTTAAGTAACCAAAAAATGATGAATTTGACCTGTTAGCACTTACAAATAAGGAAAATGGTTAAAGTCACAAAAACGTTTAAATACACAACCAATGGACATTGTCAGTTTAGAGTAGCTTTTTAAATGGTATTCACTCCAAACTGCTAAAATCATTACCATTATCTGTATCATCTACAATGGTAATTTAGTCAAATATAAACTTTACAAGACACATATAACTAAGTAAAATGATAAAACTCCTAATAATGTCACAGTCAGTATTTGGTTTCAGTACATTGTTTATAGCATTGTAATGACATGATTAATAAAAGAAAATGTGTTACTCATATTCTAATGAAAAAAAAAAGAAAAAAAAAGAATTAGTGGTTAAATCTTATGTAAAACAGAAATGGACATTCTCAAAATAAAGCAAACTATACAAAAGAAAACATTGCTATGAAATTCCAAAACAACTACAGGGTTAAAAAAGAAAGATAAAATGACAGCTAAGGTGTTTGGTTCAAAGTATAAGCACTATACTTCATATATTAAAAATATATATGAAGCAAATGTAAAACAAGTAAAAAAATAGATGGGTGCAAAAGTAGTCTACAGTGTGCTTGAACTGAGAAAAGTATAAACTATATACAAGTGCATTTACAAGGCTCAAGATAAGTAGAGTACATTTGATGACAGGAAGCTTTAGTATTTTTTTTGACAATTGTATAGCTGTTTTGAAAACATTCCCACAGGAAAAGTATTCTTTTTCCATTTTTTTATTATCTATTTAATATGAACAAAAGAGCATTTAAAAACAGTTCTTATGTAAAAACATGATGTTGTTAAAAACTCTGTTCAGAGTTATTCTGAAGAATTGGATATGTCAGAAAACATCAACTGATCATATCTATTACTACAGTGTTTTTTTGTGTGTTTTTTGTTTGTTTAATTCCACAAATCTATGTTTGTTTAATTCCCCAAATCCATCTTTGTCTGCAGCCAAGGCAATATGTTCCATCTTTCTTAACCTTATATTGTGGGTATTCATTAAAATTGTAACATCGAGACATCTCTAATAGGAAGCAAACATGTTTGGTTAACAAGAGAATTTATCAATTTCCCAAATATTGGATATGCAGTATACTGAAGAAAGAAAATGGCTGCAAATGTAAAAATGAACAAAGCTGCAATTGATGCTTATACCGGTAGTTTCTATGCTCAATTTTTTTATTATTTTCCTCCAAATCCTGCACCCCTGGTACTTATAGCAATTGCCTAAATAGGACAAGTATTATCACAATGTAAGGTAAATCTGATTTAATATTAGTACTTACTAAATTTTAACCAGTACCAACAATATAGGATTTTACTAAGAATAATGGAGGTTCATCTGTCTATCAAAATGGCTCAACTTATCAAGAGTTGTGAGCATTTAATGCTAAAAGAAAATATACATAAATATAATGACATGTGCATACCTTTCTCAGTCAGGTTTCCATGGGAACTGTTGAGATGAGTCACTAACATGGCAGTTGTGGATACGCCATTGATGTCAGCCGACTGAAACAGTGAATCATTTTAAAGTTAACTATGTCAAAAAGTTTTGTAAATGTTTGTTTTTATAAAAACTGGATTAGTTTAAGGATTTGTATTCTGGTACAACTTATACACAAAATGTATACATAAACAACTTTGTGCCCAGTCAATTATCTCTTTAAATAATACCTCAAACATGAATGTTTGTACACATGTTTAACAAAAAATATAATTAACAGCTATTTCTGACAATATAAACATCCATTTTATTATTAATACTGAAAATGGCTAAGACTAAACTTCAGCTGAAATTTTATGCGAAGTATAATCATGCTGACCTCTTTACTTGACTCAATAAGAACCATAATAATGTTACATAATTCTTACAAATAAATCAGGATTTGGCAGATAGTTTTGACCCAAAACAGCCAACTCCAGCAGGAAGCTGTCTGATAAGGACCTACTCTGTTTGCTGCTGAGTCTTCATCAGTACTTATGTTACCTACCCATAAAATTGTGTGCATTTTATATTGCTGATAAAAAGATGGAGTATTATAAGGGTTTATATAGTACTGTGGTATTATTAAAACAAGAGCTGCCAGTAGACAGTGCTGGATAGAACAATGAAAATTCTTAGTCCAAAAAGAGGTGTGACTGTGCAAAATTAAATTTAAGGGTTACCTGCCCTTTTAAAATAGGTTTTCTTTTCTGTTGTGGACACACATTTTAAGTTTAACTGAATAATTGATGGTTCTTAATAAATGGACCTTAACAAAAAGGTTAACTGATGCAGATACTGAGGGAACCATGACAATAGCTCAATGTTTTTCTTAGAAGGAACTAAAAAGCTGACAGCATACCTCCTTACTGTCCTGAATGGCATCACTGTTCATCAGGTTGTCTGACTCCTGGGCCTGATTCCCCGATTCAGCCTCCATGGTCACGGCAACTGTTTCTGGTTCTGCTGCAATCTCTGTAGTGTTTGAGAAGTCTGGAGCACCATCCTTCTTTTTCTCACCAATAATGAAGTAAGTAAGAATTTCTGAAAGAAGTAAAACAAAGATAAGACTAAAAGAGCTGATAAAGTTATTTTTATTCTGGCAGCATTTGGCTTTTTCATGTGTAGAGTTGTTTTAATATTTTTGTAAAAGCACTATTTATGTTTGAAATCAAACACAAAAGTTATGTATTTATAGATCATGTGTCTATGGGCTTCTTGTTATGCAAAAGGGGAAATCTGAAATCTTCAAAGGTCTTTAAGAAAAATTGTTTTATAATCAACCTTTTTCTTGAGCATCATAATTATCGTGACACTGAACACAGTTATCTTCATCATCAACATCATTTATATCATTAAACTTTCACCCTAGTAGGATTAGAACATACTTTTATCCCAGTCTGCATGCTTGACAGCATATTGTGAGGTACTCTTATCATAGGCCTCCACCAGCTTCTTCTCAGATCGGTTATCTGGAATGTACAAGAACAAATAATGTGTTAAAGCTTCTTCTGTTAATAAATCATAAATATTCTTATTTTAGTTAATACTGCAAGAGATTCATCAACAAATAGAGCAGATACTGATACAAAACTGCATGATTTCATAAAAGAGTAATCAAGATATGGGATGTAAATTTCAGGGGTGTTGCCATATATACCATAATTTTCAGCCTAATCATTTCTTATGGGTATTTATACATAATCTTAATAAGACATTAATTAAAGGATATACAAGCACTTAAGAGTTTAGAGTAATAATGGAGGATTAATCCTCAGAGTACTTTAATGATCATAAGTTTCTGTGAAAAAATCACGCAGGATTTTACTAATAACATGTATCTACATTCATGACCAACACATTAAACTATAAGACAAAGGTGATTTGAAAGATTATATCAAAGTCTAAAGCTTTCCATTATTTGTTTAAATTCTATAAAAGTAGCCAAGGGTGTAACTCATTTAAGTTAGATTTTGTGTATGTTGCAAGTTATCTCCCTTCTTGATTTACCTTTAACTTGCAAGTAAACAGCACTACTGCTTTAAAAATATCATAGCCTTATTATTTCAAACTACAACACTTGCCAGAAAAACACAATTTGTGAAGCTATATAATAAGTTGTTTGCAATTTGCAGGCACATTACAATTGAGTCGTTTCCATCCATTATTGAACATGTATTTGTTAAGTAACTAAGTCTACTGAACAAAAATTTAAAATAGTATATTACACCATTTTCTACCTTTAAAAGGGGTTCTATAAAAAATATTCCAAGAATAATTCTGGTAAGACTAACTTTGATTTCAGTCCAAGACACCCCCTCAGGGGGTCAATCTTACAAGTGATGGTCCTGGAGGAAGAGGTCTAATCAAAGTGACCTTCTTGTAACCCATCCCCTGAAGGAAGGCTCATAATTACTCTAGATATATTGGCAATTAACTGATCACTTGACAAAATCACAGCTACAAATTTGTAGGTTTTGCAGTTTTATTTTGTATGTACATTTGTTAGAATAATAACCCATACTAAGTCTTACTAACTCTAATTGCTAGAAACTATATGCCAAGGAGCAGAACATACAGCAATACTTTTTGCATTAGGCAAATATCTGATCTTCATCTATACTATTTGTCAAAGGCCTTGTCAATTTTTCATCAGTGACAAAGCATAATCAGTTCATAAATGAAAATAGTAGTTTTGCTATCTGCATTTCAGATCAGAAGTAAGAATAATAGGAAGACTGAAAAGTAACAGCATTTAAAAAAAATAAGTTCAACATCCTTTTAAACTTGCTACAAATAAAACAAGGCAGCTGCAAATAAATTCAATATAAAAGAATATAATGATCAACTTTAATTACCACTGAGAAATACAGACAATGTCACGTTATCATATGGTACTAAACCAATCTGCTGAGAAAGAAATCAACAGCAGAGTCAACCAGCTTCTGTACAACCAAGATAAGAGAAATGTGAAGAAAAAAAGCAATCAGGCTCACTAAGAAGTTTGGCTGGAAAAACTAATTAACAGTCAAAGGCAACCAATTGGCAGTGTGTGTTGACAAGATGGTGATTGAGGGAATGGACAAAGATGGGATTCATGAGGTTTCCAAGGATGATATTAACATGGACACTTGTGATCCAGGAAATTATCATGATTTTTCAGGTTTCTTATACTTGAGTCCCAATCCTGCTAACTTTTAAAATTATTATTGTGTTCTACACTATATAAATATGACATTCCAGCTATTGTTGTTTAAACATCACAACTACACAAACGTAACTATATTGGGCAGCTATCAATGGTGAAAGAATACTCTAAACATATGTCATACACATCAGGTAAGTTGGAAGAATAAACAACATTTCAGAGCAATTCAAATGTCCTGTATAAACTGGGTAATTCCAAAGTTACAGCGTTTCTGTGATTTTGTGTTGTCTGCATTTTTTATGCAAAAAATAAGTCTCTGAGGCAGTCAGAAGAGCATATTGTGCTTTTCTGGACGCAACTAGAATCGCCATGTTAAATAAACCATTTCTGCTACTGAAATCATCATTCCTGGACTACAGAACATGGTGCTAACAACCTTTAGAGATTAAGGCTGTTAACATTTCAATTTTCAGAGCACTTTACACATTGTTATCTTTTGTAAGTGCAAGTTTTCGGCTGCCATTATGGCTTTGATTTTGGGATAATTTGATCTGCACTTTTAATTTGTGCCTTGAATGGTGTCACAGTACTGTACTTGCTCGTCAATTTTATAAGCTGCTTTGATTATGTGATGGAGAAAAAAAGCAACTGCTGTTTTCTTTAGTAAATTACCACATAATTTTTCAATGATTAAGGCCTTGATTTCAGCTTAAAGATTAAGAAAAAAGTTTAAAAAAAGTGCAAACCTATCCTTGCTCCTTATCATATATTGACAGACTGAATGATAGTAACAGAAAATTAGTCTTTGAAAGTCATTCTTTATCATTTATGACTATGCAACTATTTATGGTTATGCGACGGTCGTCAATATAATTTTTTCTGTTATTAATTGCAAACAATGTAGTAAACCTATGATAATTATGTTGTTTTCAGAGGACTTTTTGTTAGGCGAGGACAGTTTGATAACTTTGATCTGGCTGATCTTTCTTTTAAATTCATAGATGTTTCTAGTGATACAAATTTCTTCATTGATTGTTTAACATTATAGAATATAATGTGAATAATGATATGATATATCATAAATTAAATAATTTATCACAGGCATGTTTTAGGCATGTCACAAGACAGTACTTGTTGAGCAAACTTTTTAATTTTTAACTTAAAACCTCCCATAAAAAGACAAAATTAATACATTTCTAAGTCTGAATTTTTAAATAATAACAGTTTTGCTCTATTGCCGACTGAAACAATAGAAAACACTTTTTCAGTGTTTGTATTCCAAATAATAATCCCTTAAAATTATTATTATTATTATTTGAAGTACATTGCAGCACCAATTATGATCATTATTGCAACGTCCTCCTATGTGGTGGGAGAAGACCCCAGACAAATGTCTGGTTAGAACCACTGGCGCACCTCAAGTCAGCTAGAAGACCTTCCCACATTAAGTCCCTTGCCCCGAATGGATCTCAAACCCATGCGGTGAGAGGCTAAGCAGTCAGAAGAGTTACAAATAGACGACTTTTTCCACCACGCCACAGGCACCCACAATCCCTTAAAATATAAATACATATACATAATCATATTTCTAAAATATCATGTTACTCTCTATATATACTGATAGTGTGACTCTTTAATTTTTGGGGGACCCCCATGTTTCCATGATGTGTGCCCCATAAATTCAAAGATGGCAGAAACACTAAAGTTTCGATTATATAATTACAGTATTTTAGTGGAAAAATAAAAAAATAAAAAAAGTCCATAAGATTTTTCCATATTTATGCTGGATCAAGAAAACACCATTTTTTTTATTATATAAGATGGATAGTTAAGGACACTTTATTACAAGTTCTTGTGATTATGAAAGACATTCCATAACATATCTAAACTATTTAACATTGGTAATTGTACTTAATTGAAATTTTCAAAAGGTCATCAAGTTTTATTGATTCTATGGCAATCGATACTACTTGTTCAACTGTGTTCTACTTTGCAGCTTTTTTTCTCTAATTGCTTTTTAGCTTTACATATCTCAGTCTCACTAACTGATTGTCCATGAAAAGGACTATATAACAACAAAACACTTGAGAACAGCCGCTTTGACAAACATGTCAAATGCTGCTCAGAAGAAATCAACATCTTCATCAATCATTGGGAAGCTGCCTGACAATTTTCTCTGGACTGAAAATCAATCCTGGAAATGCCTTATTCCCTCTAGTCTGTGCGACCACAAGCTAGCACAATGAGAGATCAATTGCAGACCTACCTGTGGTACATGAGCTTGATCAATACCCCAACACTAATTAAAGATACCCATTACAGGAACCCATTCGTGGCAATTACTATCAGCAATCCCAAGTGCAATAGAAATAGCCTGCAGAACATGGGGATTCCTGTATCTATAAAATTATGATAAACCTCCTCATGGACTAAAGCTGGATATTGTACTTAAGTTATGACAAACCTTCCTATGGACTATAGCTTGGTCTTGTACTTAAGGTATGACAAACCCCGCTATGGACTACAGCTTGGTCTTGTACTTAAGGTATGGCAAATCTCCCTATGGACTATAGCTTGGTCTTGTACTTAAGTATGACAAACCCCTATGAACTACAGCTTGGTCTTGTACTTAAGGTAAGGCAAATCTCCCTATGGACTATAGCTTGGTCTTGTACTTAAGGTATGACAAACCCCCTATGGACTATAGCTTGGTCTTGTACTTAAGGTATGGCAAATCTCCCTATGGACTATAGTTTGGTCTTGTACTTAAGTATGACAAATCTCCCTATGGACTATAGCTTGGTCTTGTACTTAAGGTATGACAAACCCCCCTTTGGACTACAGCTTGGTCTTGTACTTAAGGTATGGCAAATCTCCCTATGGACTATAGCTTGGTCTTGTACTTAAGGTATGGCACACCTTGCTATGGACTATAGCTTGGTCTTGTACTTAAGGTATGGCAAATCTCCCTATGGACTATAGCTTGGTCTTGTACTTAAGGTATGGCAAATCTCCCTATGGACTACAGCTTGGCCTAATACTTATTATGTAATGATAAACCTCCCCATGGACTAAAGCTTGTTCTTGCACGTTTGAAGTTATGATACACCATAGCTTGGTCTTGTACTTATTACATAATAATAAACATACCATCAGACTATAGGTTGGCCCTGTCTTATTAAGTAATAATAAGCCCTCTAATATACTTTAGCTTGGTCTGGAATTTATTAAGTTATGGGTTGATCTATCCCCAGACTTTAGTCCAGGCTCTTGATCTTATAAGCCTATAGTAAACTACCCAGGGAATATTGTCTTGTACTCATTCAGTAATATTGAACCTACTTACAGACTTTAACTGGTGTTGTACTCATAAAGTAGTGGTAAACTTTGCGATGGAAATATTTCTAGACCTGTCTTTGTATTTACTAATCAAGCAATGTTTTTCTTGAAAAGGTTACTACCCATGAAGTCTTGTACTCATTAAGCAAGGTCAAATCCATATAACATACATGTAGCTTGGTCTTGTACATATTTAAGAAATGTTAAGCCTGGTCATGTGACTTGAACTAATTAGGAATAACTGAGCCTACCTGATATATTTATAATCCTTGGACACAGCTACATTCAAACATCTCCGCAAATAACGGGTAAAATTAACCACGACACAAAGTCCTGGTAGAATCGGAGGAACTGCAACAAAAACTGCTTTCTTCAAAACAAAGGGTTTTGTTGAAAATTATCAGACAATCTGCATTATGAAGAGAATTTACTTTTGCTTGAATGACTTCAGCTAAGATTAGAAGTACAGTATAAACATGAAGAGATCAGAAATGGTGCAACAAGCTCAGGAATTTACTACTGGTCACCAGTTAAATTGGCCCAATGGTTTAAGTAAAGCTTGTCCAAATTGTTCTCAAAATCATCCATCATATTGCTGGCACAGTCAGCATACTCTACCATCATATCGCCTTACTGCTGGCACACCATACTCTACCATCATAAGGCCTTACTGCTGGCACATCATACTCTACCATCATAAGGCCTTACTGCTGGCACAGTCAGCATACTCTACCATCATATCGCCTTACTGCTGGCACACCATACTCTACCATCATAAGGCCTTACTGCTGGCACACCATACTCTACCATCATAAGGCCTTACTGCTGGCACACCATACTCTACCATCATATCGCCTTACTGCTGGCACACCATACTCTACCATCATAAGGCCTTACTGCTGGCACACCATACTCTACCATCATATCGCCTTACTGCTGGCACACCATACTCTACCATCATATCGCCTTACTGCTGGCACACCGAACTCTACCATCATAAGGTCTTACTGCTGGCACACCATACTCTACCATCATATCGCCTTACTGCTGGCACACCATACTTTACCATCATATCGCCTTACTGCTGGCACACCATACTCTACCATCATATCGCCTTACTGCTGGCACACCATACTTTACCATCATATCGCCTTACTGCTGGCACACCATACTCTACCATCATAAGGCCTTACTGCTGGCACGCCATACTCTACCATCATAAGGCCTTACTGCTGGCACACCATACTCTACTATCATAAGGCCTTACTGCTGGCACACCATACTCTACCATCATAAGGCCTTACTGCTGGCACAACATACTCTACCATCATATCGCCTTACTGCTGGCACACCATACTCTACCATCATATCGCCTTACTGCTGGCACACCATACTCTACCATCATAAGGTCTTTCTGCTGGCACACCATACTCTACCATCATAAGGTCTTACTGCTGGCATGCCACACTCTACCATCATAAGGCCTTACTACTGGCACACCATACTTTACCATCATAAGGTCTTTCTGCTGGCACACCATACTCTACCATCATAAGGTCTTACTGCTGGCCCTACATACTCTACCATCTTAAGGCCTTACTGCTGGCACACCATACTCTACCATCATAAGGCCTTACTGCTGGCCCAACATACTCTACCATCTTAAGGCCTTACTGCTGGCACACCATACTCTACCATCATAAGGCCTTACTGCTGGCCCAACATACTCTACCATCTTAAGGCCTTACTGCTGGCACACCATACTCTACCATCTTAAGGCCTTACTGCTGGCACACCATAATCTACCATCATAAGGCCATACTGCTGGCATGCCATACTCTACCATCATAAGGTCTTACTGCTGGCACACCATACTCTACCATCATAAGGCCTTACTGCTGGCACAACATACTCTACTATCATAAGGCCATACTGCTGGCACACCATACTCTACCATCTTAAGGTCTTACTGCTGGCACACCATACTCTACCATCATAAGGTCTTACTGCTGGCACACCATACTCTACCATCATAAGGTCTTACTGCTGGCCCAACATACTCTACCATCTTAAGGCCTTACTGCAGGCAAACCATACTCTACCATCATAAGGCCTTACTGCTGGCAGACCATACTTTACCATCATATCGCCTTACTGCTGGCACACCATACTCTACCATCTTAAGGCCTTACTGCTGGCACACCATACTCTACCATCATAAGGTCTTACTGCTGGCACACCATACTCTACCATCATAAGGTCTTACTGCTGGCCCAACATACTCTACCATCTTAAGGCCTTACTGCTGGCATGCCATACTCTACCATCATAAGGTCTTACTGCTGGCACACCATACTCTACCATCATAAGGTCTTACTGCTGACCCTACATACTCTACCATCATATCGCCTTACTGCTGGCACATCATACTCTACCATCATAAGGCCTTACTGCTGGCACACCATACTCTACCATCATAAGGTCTTACTGCTGGCCCAAAATACTCTACCATCATAAGGTCTTACTGCTGGCCCAACATACTCTACCATCTTAAGGCCTTACTGCTGGCATGCCATACTCTACCATCATAAGGTCTTACTGCTGGCACACCATACTCTACCATCATAAGGCCTTACTGCTGGCACACCATACTCTACCATCATAAGGTCTTTCTGCTGGCACACCATACTCTACCATCATAAGGTCTTACTGCTGGCATGCCACACTCTACCATCATAAGGCCTTACTGCTGGCACACCATACTTAACCATCATAAGGTCTTACTGCTGGCACACCATACTCTACCATCATAAGGCCTTACTGCTGGCACAACATACTCTACCATCATAAGGCCTTACTGCTGGCACACCATACTTTACCATCATATCGCCTTACTGCTGGCACACCATACTCTACCATCTTAAGGCCTTACTGCTGGCACACCATACTCTACCATCATAAGGTCTTACTGCTGGCCCAACATACTCTACCATCATAAGGTCTTACTGCTGGCCCAACATACTCTACCATCTTAAGGTCTTACTGCTGGCCCAACATACTCTACCATCATAAGGTCTTACTGCTGGCCCAACATACTCTACTATCAGAAGGCCATACTGCTGGCACACCATACTCTACCATCTTAAGGCCTTACTGCTGGCACACCATACTCTACCATCATAAGGCCTTACTGCTGGCACACCATACTCTACCATCATAAGGCCATACTGCTGGCCCAACATACTCTAACATCTTAAGGCCTTACTGCTGGCACACCATACTCTACCATCATAAGGTCTTACTGCTGGCCCAACATACTCTACTATCAGAAGGCCATACTGCTGGCACACCATACTCTACCATCTTAAGGTCTTACTGCTGGCACACCATACTCTACCATCATAAGGTCTTACTGCTGGCCCAACATACTCTACCATCATAAGGTCTTACTGCTGGCCCAACATACTCTACCATCTTAAGGCCTTACTGCTGGCACACCATACTCTACCATCATAAGGCCTTACTGCTGGCACACCATACTTTACCATCATATCGCCTTACTGCTGGCACACCATACTCTACCATCTTAAGGCCTTACTGCTGGCACACCATACTCTACCATCATAAGGTCTTACTGCAGGCACACCATACTCTACTATCATAAGGTCTTACTGCTGGCACACCATACTCTACCATCATAAGGCCTTACTGCTGGCCCAACATACTCTACCATCTTAAGGCCTTACTGCTGGCAAACCATACTCTACCATCATAAGGCCTTACTGCTGGCACACCATACTCTACCATCATATCGCCTTACTGCTGGCACACCATACTCTACCATCATAAGGCCTTACTGCTGGCACAACATACTTTACCATCATAAGGTCTTACTGCTGGCCCTACATACTCTACCATCATATCGCCTTACTGCTGGCACACCATACTCTACCATCATAAGGCCTTACTGCTGGCACACCATACTCTACCATCATAAGGCCTTACTGCTGGCACACCATACTCTACCATCATAAGGCCTTACTGCTGGCATGCCACACTCTATCAAGACTACTGGCCATTAGAATAATTACTAAGGCATTGGCACAGAAGCCCAAGCCTTTGTGATTGAGGAAAGTTTTCAGAAAAAATTATATCCAATCAATACAATGAGTAATATGATTTACTGGTGTTTATTTTCATGGTGCTTCAAAGATGTTCAACCTTTCAGTAGTTTCGACCACAAGATAGAAAGTATTATGAGTATCTTTTGCAACCTCTAATGCACTACAATGTCAAATGGGTGTACTGCAATTTAATTAATAAACCCACTATATTGTTATAGGCATTCTAATAATAGAGGCAGTAACACTATCAATAAGGTTGTGTCAGATTAATAAAATTGTGAAAAATATTGGGAGGTAATTTGCGCATCGAAAATCAACGCATGACAATGTCAACCAGTTATCATTTAAAATCCTTGGAGATGCAATTACTGTTTTAATACATTCAATCAAAACCAACTTACTGTCAAGATATATTTTTAATTGACATCATCATTATTATAAGACTTGAAGACAAATTTAGGAAATCTTAACTTAACTATCAGAGAAAAACAGCATAAATGAACAACATTATTTTTAAACCAATTTTGTTGATCTTAGTGCTAAATTCAATTCATTAAAAAATATAAGAAATGCATGATCAAGAACATGGGACATACCATGACAATGATAGCCGTGTGCATAAGAAACCCGTGTGCATAAGAAACCCGTGTGCATAAGAAACACAACATTCTCTTATTTCATATTGATCTGTAACATGATGTTTCTCCTATATAAACTTGATGCAGTTGGAATTGATTTTTTAGTACAAGAGATTGCCAAAAGTTAAGATTTACCGTTTCCAATATGGCTGCATGATTATACATGATAAACATGTCTTGCTGCGTTGTCTTGTTTCTGTGTTTGGGGAAAATGTCCTGCTTACATATGATCTATAACATTTAGAACCTGTTGATGGAGAATTCTTGGGATAAAATTTCAACATTGGCTGGCAGTTGGAAAGGTGAAACCTAGTTATTTACCTTAAATAAGATTACTAGAATATCTTTCTATCCTTTGGGATGGCCACATCCATATAACATAACTTCCCTTCCAATCCTATACTTACAACAAAAGATAAAAGTTATAAAGTACACTGATTATTCATTTGTAAACACCAAGCCTCCTCTTAGGAGGACCAGTTTATGATTTAATAAGTTTCATATTCCATCGGTTTATGAGTTTCTTAAAACTGAAAAAATAAAAAAAATAAAAAATTAAATAGGATAAAGCAAAATTATCACAGCACAGAGTGTGATTGTACATAACTGAATAATGTTTGATCTTTCTTTACAGTAAGTTGTGTAAAAATGTATTCTTAATGCTTAAAAAAAATAAAATGTTTCCTGTTTATATGTACACCAAATACAAACTATGAGCATTTCTGTGACCTAACAAGAGTTCATTCAACCTGGCTAGCTTTGGCCTTGACCCCCATGTTGAGTAAGATTGTTGTGTGTGTGTTTTGTATATCATCATTATAGGTAATTAAGGCTATTATTGATGGAGGAAGACCCAAGACAATGTCTGGGCAGGACACTGACACAATACTGGTTAGATGAAGGACCTCCCCTCATAAAGTAGTGTAATAGGGCAACAAGGGCTTAATTCCCTTCCACTTGAAGAAGTTAAGAAAATTGCACTATGCAAAAACTGAAATGTCAGGAGGTATACGTGAACTGTATCATGCATGATAACAGCTGATTATATTAATGGCAATGTTATGACATATCAGTTTTGGTCCAACCTGACAAATGACAATAACATTCAGTATCAGGACATTATGGCATGACAGCAGCCAATTGATGTGTTTGTTAAGTGTGTCATCCTTTACCTGCTACATTTCTTAATACCCCATCTTAATGTTAACTTAAGACATGACAGAGGTGTAACAAAAGGTAAAAAATAGAGACTGGACAGGGAATAGAGCAGATCCTGACCAGAGGGCCCAGGTGATATTATTATACTGGACAGTTTATATTTTTTTCAGGAAGACATATCTTAAAGATTATAGCAATATGAATTGTTTGGCCAGTACGTTTCTAGGGTCTACATCTCAGTTACACCTTTTTGCAGTTATATAGCATTTACTTAAACTTTTAAGTGTAGGTCTGTTATGGAAATTGGCATTTAACCAAGTGTTAAAACTAATATATTTAGGCTGCATTTGTTTAAATATCACTTATTATTCAACTTATTTTAGTCATCTTCTTATGTGCACATACAAATATGCCTAGACATGCTGACTGACACCAAACAGCAACAAATGTATACATCAGAATCAGTCTTTCCAAGCAGGAGCTGCTGATGCGGAGGTAACTCTTAGCCTAAGCCTTATCATTGTCATATGCTTACTAGTCTAAGAGTTAACTTCTGTCATATGCTTACTAGTCTAAGAGTTAACTTCTGTCATATGCTTACTAGTCTAAGAGTTAACTTCTGTCATATGCTTACTAGTCTAAGAGTTAACTTCTGTCATATGCTTACTAGTCTAAGAGTTAACTTCTGTTTGGTTATGGTCAAACATCACACAAACAATCATCTCAACGTGTGAAACATCTTATGACAAGACCTTACAGCCTCATGCATACAAGCTTCAAATATCATAGACTTGTGAATCCCTTCCAAAGCTATGTTAATTTTGCCTGTGGAATGTAAGCCTAGTATATTCACTAAAAAAATTCCTATTAACAAACTATTGAAAATTGAAGTGAATTCTTGACAATATTCATGCAGTCATACATCGTCCTAAATGCCTCTTGCACATGATTTCATATAATCTCAGTTCTTCTGCTAAGTGCTAGCTCCGATGGATGAAAACTGAGCAGATATCAAAAGTGGTGTGTATGACTCATTTCACAAAACCTAAAATTTGTGCTGATTTTTAAGATTTGTGGCTGTGTAGAACCGAAACATAAGCCTGACCTAATTGTGCTAAAGCATATTCCTCATGGGAAGTGTACTATTCTATTGGTTTACAAGACAATGACCTCACCATGGCCAGACATGTTGACAATTATCTTGGGATCAAGCAATATCTGTGAGTGGACATACCATATTACAGATATAGGAGATATATATATATATATATATATGGGGGAAAACAGTGCTATATTGGCAGAAAGCATTTATGAAGTACTCAGAAACATGAAGTACTCAGAAAAATGGCACAATAAATTAACCTAGGCTGAATGGGATACTGCCATTACTGCCAACGCCAACATTTATAATGGAGGAAGACATGAGACAAATAGCTGGGTAGAACAACCAACACACTGAAGGTCAGCTGACAGGAAGGCCTGCCCTCAAGAAATTTATCACCTGATCATTATTGGAAATTCATAACATATTTATCTTACTTACGCACTAAGGCTTTAGTACCTTTCACTAAACTTTCTCCTACACAGTAAATTGTCTTAATCTTTCTCTACAGTACCAATTTTGTAATTAAGTGTGCAATTGTGGGTGATAAAAAAAACCATTATGAAATCAAAGACATCAATTACAATACCAATTGTAATACCTATTCTATCCATGCAATTACACTATTTACTAATGTACCTTAACTTACGATCTCTCTTAAAGAATAAACTGTCTATAACAACCACGACTGTATCTATTTAAATAAGAAAATCATTGATTGAAATTTTGAAAATAAATTCAATTATGAAACCAATAATATCAATTACACAAATCAATGACATCAACTATGAAGTAAATTGTGATTTTTAAAAACATCTTACTGTATAGTTTTTACAGTATTATTTTTACTAATTTAGCCATAAGGGCATATATGTATCATTACTAAAAAATATCTTCGTGCAAAGTCAATTGTCAAAAAGTTTTGCAGTATCATTGATAATCAAAGTGCTGAAAAGTGCTCTATGGGCAGTTAGGTTTTTCCATGTAAGCAATTACATTGCAATAAATGATCACTTTAATGTATACCATAGTAAAGTGATGGTGCAATGAATTAGAAAACTACAAATCTTCAGCTGCAAAACAACCACCTCCTCTAAATATAGATTATAGATTCAAAGCTTATCAAAGTCACTATCATCTGATTACAGAAAAAATTATAATAAACATACAATACTTTCCATATGATAGTATTTTAACTAAAATTAAAAACAACATTACTGCACATAAGTGCTACGTATGTGACCAAAAACCACTAAGTTCAAAAATAATTTCCATTTATTAGATGGCTGGTAAATATACTATAATAAAGAGCTTCGAGACATTTGCTTTGATTTATTTCATCAATGCTACACCCTTGTGATCGGAATCTAAATCCCCAAGGAAAACCTGGTGTAGAGCCACAGAAGGCAGTGACTAAGGCTGTGCCCAGAACAAATTAATGTTAACATCTAAAGCATGCCTGATGGTCACAACATGTCCAGTCACTTTTGACATCAATCATTTGTTTCTGTTCATACACTACTTTTTCCTAGGCATGAAGACTGACTGCGGGAAGTCTAGGTGGTGCAGCGTCAATTTATCATGCTTCTAAAATTACTCTTCCGCATTCCTCACTTCGACGCTGTAGCAAGCGACTGAGACCAAAAATCAATTTGACACCAGAGAATAAAGTGACCATTAAAATGAAGCAAGCAATAAGACATCTCACATGGGAGTCGCTGAGAATTTTAAATCTTTGCTTTAGATCTCTTGTACTAAGTCTATTAACACTTTACTGCAACAGTGATTTTTTAAAGCATTACATTAATGATAAATAAACCAATAAATATGAAATGATTTTCTGTGGGAGTTCGTTCTCAATACAAAGGTTTCCATTACCTGATCAATTAGTACTTAGCAGACTAATAATAGAGGATACAATCAGTGTATGTATTTTAAAAATCAAATCAGTCATTTCCATTCAAAACATGTCTATCTTTTCATATCTTATAACAGTAGCTAAAAGCAGAATTATTATTCTATAGATAGAACTGTAATTGCATCCATTTAGTTCCATCACTTTTTCCTGGAAATACTTTGTGCAATTATCAATGAGTATTTCTGGTGCTATAGACCTTGTTTCTTATTATACTCAAATATGGCTGGTACTTATTAAAGCAATAGAACAGTTTCAATTTGACAGACAAATAAAACAGGAATTCCAGTCATTCTTTTTCTAATATTAAGAGACACTTGTCTGTAAAATATTGCTATAAATACATATTGATGATAAATATAGCACTTGCAGCATTAATCCTGTTTGTCTCCAACACATATATACTCCCTTAAGGGCCACTAAGTACTTCACTGATGCAGTCATCTGAGGACAGGTTAATCACATAACAACCAATAAAATATAATTTTAAAACATCTCAGAAATTCTGTATTACCGGTATTAGCAAACCTTAGAGCTGTACATGATTTTAGAATTTGTTTATCATTGCTATGTTTGAAATTTGATTGAGGACATAGCTCCCATGATACAATGCTGTCTGTACAAAGCAATTCAAAACAAGAAGTATTGGTACATATGTCTGACCAAAATAATAGTGATTGTCTCCCTTGCCTGATTTAAATACAAGTAGGTGATAAGCACCATTGAAAACCTGTCAAAATAATAATATAAAGCTATGTTGAAATTTAAATGTAAATACTGTACAAAGTATAATTAAAATTTTAAAAAAGCATGAAATGTTAGACTCAACGACACTGTCATAAGAGAATTTCACTGCCATGCAGGAGATGTCCCATGTTTGATTATTCAAAAACCAAACATTTTTTTTTACATTTCCTTGCAAGAGATTTTTTTCTTTTTCACAACTTTCACATCCTGAATTCAATAATAAATAATATTTCTAGAAATTGTAAAAAGATTTAGGTAAAGCAATGTGTCTACCTGGTTTATAATGGTTTTTAGAACTATACTATGTTGAGAAAAAAAATTGTGACATTGTGTAAAACCTGTTGGATTTTTTTGTTTGATGTGCCTAGAAACAGCTGCTGGAAATGTTTTATGCATTGTGATGTGCTTGTCAAAAATGTTGTTTTTGTAATGTGCCTGAAAACCTGCTATAAAAGTATTTTTTGTGATATGCTTTAAAACATTCTGGAAATGTTTTTGAGATGTGCTTTCAACCCTCTCAATTGTTTTAGATGTCCTGAGAGTATATACTATTATACTAGATGGGGGATGGGATTTGCCGTCATTTTTGCCAATACTGTGTAGCGACATTTCTATCATTATAGCACAGGGGTACTTATGAGGTGCCCAGGGACTGAAGCCGGCCAGTCCGTAATACTAACACCGACAAGTCAGGTATAATGCTGTCCCCTTAGCCCTGGGCGTTAGGAGGAAAGCCACTACTACCAAATTTAAAGTCTATGGTTTGACCCAGCCGGGGTTTGAACCAGCGACCTCCATATATGCAAGCCGATGCTCTACCACTTGAGCTATTGCACCAAGTTTACATTTATATACTAGATGAATGTTTATATACTGAAAGAAAACAAACTTCTTAAAATACTAAATTGTATAGGTCTGTATTGGCCTATTTATGATTGATAGGAGAGACAGGTTATTAACTGTGCTAGGATGAAGTCTGGAACAGGTCTGTCCATATTTCTACACCTGCTAAGCTCAAGTTGACAAGGCTTGTACAGGCAATGTAGATACAGATCAACCAGCTCAGGCAGGTAGCTGTCTGGTCCAGATTTTAACCATTGGCATTTTGAGTCTCTAGCAATAGTATCAGTTAATATGCTTCCAATTGTAAGGAGCCAACTAAGAATACTGCTGGGTGAGTAACAAATGTGGCAGGTTACGGGTGAGAGATGATGGTATTGATCACTCCACAACATGCCTCCACACAGACTGAGGTCTGTCCAATACCAGTACAGGGGCCTATATCTAAGTTTCACATCTTCATCTAGTTTTATTGCAAGAATGCTTGTAAGTGGTTTAATAAAATATTATATGTATATGTATGTTCCTGTTGTTGTTCTTTATTATTGTTTTTAAAATTGCAGCAACATACTTATAGTCATGATTTATACCTAGCTATCTGGTAAAGGAAGAGTCCAGACAATTGAAGTGGAGAACCACTAGCCCACTAACAGATCAGGTGGAAAACCTCCCCGCCCTGCATGTTTTCACCACAATGTAGACATTTGTTTATATAAGTAAATCAAACAGCAATTCATTCCACTACTATCCCCTCATTTCTTAAAAAAAAGTAAAAACAGTTCATATCCCCCATCAATCGGTGCTTGTTTGAAGAAAGGGTTAAGTCAGAATTTGCATAATAACTTTGTGGTTATCATCTTGATGAAAGAAAAAAGAATTGTGCAATGGCAAAACGTGAGGATATGTGCTGTAGTACATGTTGGTTGGTCAGTTCAGTGGAATAACTCGCCGGTTATTGCATTTCAACATTATATTAATTACAATTGTATGAATTCTTCAGTAGATGCAGAGAAAAGAAATATAAATGAAATACTATTCAAGGGCCATAACTCTGGGTTAAATGGTCAGATCAGAACATGCCAATGATATACACATCTCCTTTGGTATTGATGGTTCCCATAAAGTTTCATTGAAATCCAGAAAGCTGTTGCCAAGAAATAGCACAGAAATGAATGTTACTTTGTATACGTACTGCATAACTAATCAAGGGTCAAAACTCTGTGTTGAAGAGTCCAAATGGAACATGCCGAGGATATGTGCATCCCCTTTTGGTATTCAAAGTTTCATTGAAATCCAGTCAGTAGTTGCTGACAAGAAGCGTGTTAACAAAATTCGGACATACAGAAGGGGGATAATAAGAACAACAGGTTTTTTTACCTTATTCAAACCTGCAGTCTAACAATAATTACCTTTCAAAACCTCAAGTCTACAGAGAATCATATATTACCGCTAACGATTTTTAAATGAAGCCATGTTTTCAAAAGCTGTTTTTCTAATAACCATGCCGTGATCGCAACAGCATTATGTGGCAGACTCACATTTATACCCTAACAAACAAGTCATTCATTTGGTGAAAAGGACACATATAAATCATAAAGAAAACACATTCAATGAATCACATTGAATAAACATCAAGACAACATTTGCTGAAAAGGTCACAAAAATGCTCATAATCAAACATAAAGCATACTGTCTCAAGACTCAATAACACACACAACCAGGCTGGGAGAAGGTATCACAATATATATGAAATAAGCATTTATAAAACTTCACAGTAGAATATGTAACGTTGACCAAGTTTTATAAGCAAAGCATCATCTCCATTGTGTTCTCGCAGGTGTGTTGTTAAACCTTTGCCAATATATCTTGTTACATACACACTGAACTGTTAGTGGAAAAAAAATTAAAATGTATTTTAAATAAAGCAACAATGTAGCATGATAAAGCTTACAAGCCTTAATGTATTGGCTGTAGACGGATTTGCATTGAATTTTGACTTTTCCTTATCTGCCTTAAAACATACTGCACTTTACGTGTGAAAAATCCTGTGTGGGTAACAAAGATTAAAATGTGAAAGTTATCTGCATTTCTCTTAATTCCTTTAATGGAGAACTCTTAACATTTCAAGTGCATAAAAGCTACCCAAAGCAGCCCACAATTAAGCTCTCCCATTTCTGTTCTATTCCAGGTGCTTTAATCAACTTATCTTTAAGAATATCTATAGGAACAACAGTAATAACCTCTGTTTTATGGTGCTTTTTGTGTTTTTGTTTTTGTTGTTGCTGTTTTAATTTCATTTATTCTCCTGGGAATGTTTTTAAGAAGCTAAATAAAAAAGGTATCTACATAGTTATATGTAATGATAGTAGCTAAAATTATTACAACCAAGCTTAATGAAGAAAATACTTATTATGTTAATATTCATATAAATATAGGTTAACACTTTTAAAAAACCCAACTACTTAAGTATTTCTACTTGAATGTTCAATAAAATTCTGAAATATAAGCACATAATTGACAATCTTAGAGAAAGCATTAATTTCACTATATGAATAGTTTTGGGGTTTTTTTTTAAGTAGCCAGGTCCCTGGGAGAATTGGGGGCTCACCTATATATTTTCACAGCAACACTCAATCAATACTATTGACTCAATACTCTATAATCATTCACTTGAAACGACAGCTCTCAGTGCTAAATATATGTTGTTAAGAGCTGGTTTAAATTTGAATAGATCTTCAATAGTGTGAAATGTCAAATATAGGTTGTGTGTGTACCAACATTAGTAAAAGTTTTGTGAATAGGTTGAAATCAAATTACAGATTGGGACAAATGCAAACACAGAATCTAGGTCATAATTTTTACTCTTCATCCAAAACCACATGGGTTATTATTAAAGCAATGTGATCACAGTTTGTCATAGTTACATTTTAATTTTTGTTAAGAAAGCAAACCTTTGCTGAATCTAAATAAATGGAATAAAATAAAATCTATTCAAATGATTATCACAACATACTGTCCTTTAAGAGATTTATTTTGTCTTTAAGTTGTGAAAATCTATAGTGTCACAATGCTTTTAAAATATTTTTAGCATTGCCTAATATACATCTGAATTGTGCCTGCTATAAATGACATTACCAGCTATAAACAATACATTAATTGGCTCAATTAATGATGCAATTATTTAAATACATTTGAATTGCTGACCTTGTGGTTTAATGTATAGTCCTTCCAAAATAATACAAAAATCTCTACAGTGATACAAAGTTTTCAGTAACAAGTAAATATAGTTAACTTTTGCTACAGTGCCATAACAAAAACTTCCAAGTTTCTCTAGGCAAGCAGAAAATATTTCCTTGTTTGTCACTACAGAAAAACAAATATTAAATTCAATTTAAAATGAAATTAAATCGCTTTAAACTTCCTCCAAACAGAAGAAGGCATAGAAATTCTCACAGACACAAAAAAAAATTGCCACAATGCCATGATTCAAATCAATTGTTTGGTAACCGTCTAATTAGATTATCTCACGCTGCTCAGGCCACTTTCTTCTTTACATCGATAATTGAAACTCGTTACAACTAATTGATGGGAAAACTGTGGGTGATCATTTCTTTGCCATAAATTTCAACCCACATAGAGACAGCTGAAGTCTTGACCTCCCTGATGGTGCAGATTCATGCAATAACTGAAAGGTAAGAGGATCTATAAAACCTAAACATGCTAAATTTGTTTTATAATCAATTGATATCTAAAATAATTAATTTTGCTAAAAGAAAAAACAACCAAATGTACAGGTAGCAACACATATTTCAAGAGATTGCTACAAAAATTGCACATTCTAATCAGACAGCTCCTAGTCAGAACTGCTGATTTGATATTACGTTATATACCTAAGCCTTGATCTGGATCTATGCTATTTGCTTTAGCCTTGATCTGGATCTATGCTATGTTTAAGCCTTGATCTGGATCTATCCTATTTGCCTAAGCCTTGATCCTGATCTATGCTATTTGCCTAAGCCTTGATCTGGATCTATGCTATTTGCCTAAGCCTTGATCTTGATCTATGCTATTTGCATAAGCCTTGATCTTGATCTGTGCTATTTGCCTAAGCCTGAGATGGATCTATGCTATTTGCATAAGCCTTGATCTTGATCTATGCTATTTGCATAAGCCTTGATCTTGATCTATGCTATTTGCCTAAGCCTTGATCTGGATCTATGCTATTTGCCTAAGCCTTGATCTGGATCTATCCTATTTGCCTAAGCCTTGATCCTGATCTATGCTATTTGCCTAAGCCTTGATCTGGATCTATGCTATTTGCCTAAGCCTTGAACTTGATCTATGCTATTTGCATAAGCCTTGATCTTGATCTATGCTATTTGCCTAAGCCTGAGATGGATCTATGCTATTTGCATAAGCCTTGATCTTGATCTATGCTATTTGCATAAGCCTTGATCTTGATCTATGCTATTTGCCTAAGTCTTGATCTTGATCTATGCTATTTGCCTAAGCCTTGATCTTGATCTATGCTATTTGCCTAAGCCTTGAACTGGATCTATGCTATTTGCATAAGCCTGAGATGGATCTATGCTATTTACCTAAGCATGATCTAGTTGCATGAGGGTGGAAGTCAAAAGAACTAAATAGGGACTGACTGACAAAGCAGTAATAGCTATAATAACTAGTAACTGTATTACAATACTCCGCACTTCAGGAAGCATACAAAAGTGTGGATCAATATTGGGCAGCTCTAAGCATTTAATGGAGCATTTTGTATAACTGCAGCTGCACAATATGCACTATACCAATTTATGCTCAACAGGTCAACAGTTAATAAATATTCAAAGTGCTTACATTTCATAAAAAGCCAATAGAAGCATCAACTGTAAAAAAATTCCACATTTTCAATGTTATGGGATAAAGTATATAGCTACAAGTTGAAAACACAACAGGTACAGTGAAATAAATTGGCAGTTCGGCAAGTAGGAGGCTGCTTTCATAGTTGTTTTTATTAAATTGTTTGCATGTTTGTTTAGTTAGCTGAAAAGTCCCAGAGCCAAACTGAAAATTTTATATTTTTAACTGTAACAGCATGGCATTCACTATATTTTACCCAACCAAGTGACACCAGACCTATCATCAAACTACCAATTTAGTTAACATGAATGGTGTCGAGCGTAATCAGACCAGACAGCTCCTAATGATCAAGAGCTGCAGTTTTTGCTGAGGTTTTTTATTAGTTTATATATACTGAATCTACCAATATATCTTTAGTAGTACATGTACTTGTATCTAGTTGTTAGCAAAAACCAAGTTTTGGCATGTAAACAATAATTGCAATTGTGCATCCCTGTTATTTTTTCGCTGTTGATATTTTCATGAACTATAAGTTTTTTAATTTATTAAGAGATACAATTTGTACTGCAGGAATCTTTACACAAAGCTGTCAAAGTACATCTTTGAAAATGAAGAAATCTGTGACAATCTTGAAAATTGATTTCTGAAAAAAAATTAACAAAGCTTGTTTGTGCAGCAGCATCAAAAGCACATTGTAAATTTTTGAGATGATTAAAACAAAACAAAATTATTCTTAACATTGATATTACACAATGAAAACATAGTCAAAGAATACAAAGAAACCAGAAATGCAACACTGCACACAGGCAAATAAAAATTCAGAATAAATTTTACAATACTAACTTAGAATAAACTGAGATAGAATTTGTTATTGTAAAATAAATCATATTTAAAGAAACTAATGAACTATTCTTATGCATTACAGTACACATTTATGTCTTAAGTTCAGTGATGTGAAAGAAAAAACAACAACACAGAAACTTTCACTTTGCCATGTTTATTTTCTCTTTGCAAACATTGAGATCATTAAAATTCTCCCAAGAATTTTTCGACTACCTTTTGTTTTTTATTGCAGTTGAACAAATTGCTTCCATGCTAACTTCAAATAAGCCAAGATGGAATAACATAATGTAAAAAAAAAAATCAAAGAAAATAATCAAATTGTTGGCATTCAATGTGGCAGAAGGGCAGTTTGGCAATAAATACCAGAAACTAATAAAGAAGGTTTAACTCTAAGTATGCATAGGCAAACATTTTATATTAGATTACCAAGCTTAAATCAGAGCTTTCCAATCTGAATCTACATGATTTGCTGTTGCTATTAATATGTGTTGTTACATATGCTTGAAATTGTTAAACAAAGTAGTGAACATTTAGAAAGTATCATTCATTAATATAACATGTTGAAGTTTCATCTGAAACAAAGCTTTGACAAGCATTACAGAGATTTTTGGCTGGGTGCATAGCACAGTTTTAAAACCATGATTTGCTTGGCTTTGTATTTTGAAGCCTATGCTATCTTAAAACTATATAGAACAAAGTATGTGGTTAACCAAAAGGTAATAAATGGCAACACAAGGTAATAAAATAACAATATCTTGTTGTTACTTAAAGAACAGCACGCAATGGTACTACAACAACATGCTGAATCCTACATGTATATTTTTATCATTTCAACATTCACTTTAGAATAAATAACAAAAATATTATTTAACTGCAAGACTATATATCGACTTATTTTTTATCAGCTGCAAGTCATTAAAAAGGACGAAGTCTGAACATGGGTAATGGAGCACATATATATATGCTTCATTGTCAGTATTGCCATGCTAGCCAATCAAACTTCTAGATTTCTGTATTGGCCCTGTTCTTTTTTGTATTGGCTCTGTTGCAACAGCCAATAAAAAGGTTTCATTTCTATTGTTGCCCTGGTTTAGGATATTGGCTAAGTTTTTTTTATCAAATATTAGCACTGTAAACTTGACACAAGCAAGCAGATCATGCCACCAGCACAACATTTGCAATAGTTAATTAATAACTGTCAGCATATATGTAGCAACATTCCTCTATTAATGATGGAGACAGATGAACATTAATTATGCACTGCAGGCAGATTAGCTTGCAGACCTCCCTCACATTAACATTTTTTAGTTAAATGGATTAAAAGCTGGTGACTTGAACAAACTTTTTGTGAACCCCCAGGGTGTTTATTTGTCTGGTTACAAAACCATTATTAGGTATATTTGAAATGGAAACATTCCCAATTTGAACACAGTTACATTTAATGGTCTTAAATTCCAAAATCCTAAATCCAAATATATCTGTAACATATAACGTTGTGTTCAGGTGAGCTAAAAAGAAACTACTCTTAAAGCCTAACTGCTTTAGCTTGCCAGTAGAAAGGAAATGTGATTATATCCATCTGCAGGGTAGACTGGTTAAAGTTTTGTTTTTCTTTTGACTGCTTTACAACCAGTTGTGACAAGAACAGCAGCTGCTATAGACTGATTTCAATTTCAATAAGATTATTGGAGACTTCAGTAAATATCTTCCCATAAAATCCCAGTTGATCAATGGAATACATAAAACCAATCATCATTTGAATAAATTACAAATATATTAAAAATTTCTATCAGAAATCACCACGTCCTGTCCAATGCTTAGTCTGACTTGTAAAGATTTGTTCTTTTTATAAACAAAACCTTTTAATGCAGAATGTAGAACCAAAGCATGTCAGCCAGGAAACCCTATTATTTCAAGGAAACCTTATTATTTCAAAACAGATTAAATGAGAAAAGAAAATATTATATAAGAGTTAGCACCATGGTATATGTTGAACAGAGGTGGCTAAGGCAGTAATTATAACTGATAGTTCATCTTTCTATTAATCCTAAATGTGCTACACTTGTTGATTTAAAAAACATGTGAAATTCTTTTGTTAATTGTTCTTCATAGTCAACTAAGAGCCTGCTAGTTATTTGCATGTATTTATTTATAGGGCTTTGGCAAACAGTGTAGATCGATATCAGTTCTGGAAGCTGATCAGGTGCTGTACTATTTGTTGGTTAGTTTCTATTAATACGAATATAAACCTTTATATGTATTACTGGTATAGGCATATATATTATATATTAGAAAAAAAGCAACTAAGAATTTAGCACAAACTTTCAACAAAATGCAGCATAAAAATATATTATAATCTACACTTTTTGGCTTGAGGCGAACCAAGTAAAGTCAAATAGTTTGTAGCAGTAACGAAACACTTGATAAAGTAATGAATTTCTCCAGCCTTTATTCATAAAGTAGGGCAGTTTAATATACATCTGAAAGTGAATGACTCCCTAGGGTAAATACCATAGAGCTACTGCTATTCATTAGAAGGTATTTGAGTCTAGTTCAATAAGTATAATCTAATAAGCGACCCAAAACCTATTCACAGTATTCCCTCCTTTCTGACAGCTAGGTTTCTATCTTCACGGTAGCATCGGTCAGTAGAACTACTTAAGCGGTAGTCAAAATCTGAACATAATGATTTAATGACAATGAAGCAGACCTAAGTAATTAAAAAGCAACAACTAGTACTTCTGTACCTGTAATCTGAAGTCTAAGGATAGCCTTTTTTTTGCAATCCATATTCCAGATAATGTAGACAGGTTTACAATGAAAGGACAGACACCAGGGCAGTATCAATAATTATATTTCCTGTATGTTTATCCATGTGATAAATAAAATTGTTATTTTTATTATTTTAAATGATAAGAAAAATGTTTGAAAATCTTGCAAATTGAATAAATGTAATTATCCTAGTATTCTATGTGTTTCCTAGCATTTTCACATTATAGTTACTGTATAAATACTTTCTGAAATCACAAATAGAATTGAGGATTCTGGCTTCTGCTTTAATTTTCATTCACAATTCCATTAAGTCAACACTAATCAATAGGCATCCACAATTAAATTATAATTGAAAGATTAAACCCAAGAAAAACTTTAAAACACTGTGATTTCTATAATATTAACTAATACTAAGGTTTGGTGCAGAAAGGTTCCTGTTGCTCATTATTGTTTTGAAATTATTAAATGTATGTTACCACTTTTATGAAGTGGTATGAAACATGTGGATACAAAATTGCAATTCATTTTACATATGCCACGGGGTCAAAATGTTGGCCTCATTAGGCAAGACCCCAAGCTTCTAGCAATCTTCAATGGAATAGAAGAGTACAAGCTTGCAAGACCACAAGCTTCTCACAATCTGAAATGGTATTTAAGATTGTGGGAAGTATGCGACCAAAACCTAACCACGACCTTACTTTCCATGCAAGTGAGCGTGTTCGCATCCGCAACCATAATATTTAAGAAATGCAATCTTATTAAGATTGCGGCAAGCTTGCACAAACTTGTGACGAGCTTGTGCAAGCTAGAAGTTTGGTGTGGCTGTAGATGAAACTGAATATTTTACAATTCCAACGTGCTGCAGAATCGCCAAAATGGCTGCCTCTTTTCCCATGCTTTCTGTTTTGTTAGTCAGCCACAATGAAAAGTAATTCAAAAGACATATAGCCTAACTTTAATAACAAGGGTATATTGCTACATGTTTTCCAGCATACGTCTGCTGCAACACCTACCACACCTAATATATATTAGGTTGATTCCTTCATCAAAGCCATTCATTCATAAATGTTACTGTCTTCTTGCTCTTTGAAATAACTTCTAGCATAAGTTTCATTTGTAAATCATTTTACTTTGCAACAACAGCAATAATCACCATCATTTATATTGACAAGGTTATGAATAGAAAAAATAGATGTCAATTAATCCACCTATGAACCACTTGATGCAGCGTTGTTGCAGCGATGTTCGGTGCAGAATGTAAACACGGCATGATCCCTTTTTGTCCCGCCATAAAAACTGACTTTGGGTAAAAGAATTCACACAGTCCTGAACCACACACTGAGATGCTTGTCTGACTGTAAGCATGTTTAATTCAGGTTTACATTTCAAAAAATGACAAATTATTGTGATTTGAGCAAAATAAATAAAGATAATTGACATTTTAACTGATTATTCAATCAACATATAAAAAAAATATCAAGAAAAGTTATTGTTAGCACTGAGATTTAAATCAATGACTGCAAGGCACAAAGTAAAACACTCTGCCATCCTGCTAATAACTGCACACTGTTATGAAATAGTGTTTATTTTACATAATATCTTAGTAAAGAGTAGAAAACCTATCACTGAGAATTGCGCAAAGTGTGTTAATTTATAATAACAACAATGACTCTTTTGGTACTAAAAATTCAATTGGAAGTAAATGGAATATAGCTTTATTTTGTCAGTACAGGAGCTGCTGCTGTCACTAAAACTGTGCTGTTTTCTCTATACCGATATCAGAACCGGGCACCTTGAAGAATCAATACCTGAACTGACATCAAATATTTATGGCAAATATAAATTGAAGGGGTTCATTGATAGAACTTTGTCAACGGGGGTTCATTATGAAGCCTAATTATAAGTAAATTGTTTGAAAGTGACGATGACAAGCTGGTTTGTTGTGGACGATTTATCAGACACTTAATGAATAGCCTGGGGAAAATTAAGATGAAGAATACACCATTTTAAAGATGATATTCTCTATGGTTAAGTAATTAAACTTCATGGATTCTGTGTGGTAAGCATGTTTAAGGTGATAATTGTTTACAATCTTTGGATGAATAGATACATGTTTTATAAAATGCAAAGTTTTATTTATAAGTATGGCATGCGCAGGAATGAAATGAACTAATCAACTTGTAAAATTAGAGGCATATGTTGATATGAAGGAATTATGCAAGGCCATGACAATAAACAATACACCCTTGTTCATAACTGATATGTCAAGGCCTGCTCTTATTTTTTATCTTAAACCTTTAATACAACTATGCCATTAGCCACAGTTAGTTACAAAATTTATCTTCACAAGTTAAAACAGCAGCATGTAGCCCATTTTCAGAATCGACTGTAGAAATGAATGCCTTGCACAAATAAGTTTAAATATGTGTCAAACTTACACTGTAATCATGTTTTATTTAAAAATTGAATTTTTAAAGTAAAATCTATTTTAGTTAGAAGTACTTACTATAAAATATGCATTCTGTTATTTGTAACTTACTAGTGTCCAGAAAAAAGAATGCTGTTCTACCACTTTTGGTCTGCACAGTATGCAGTACTTACCACACAAGCATGGCCGCGCATCAGTTATATAGACTATCATAGTTAATTAGATGAAACTAGAGAGAACTGGCAGGGTGGGAGGAGGCCTCCCATTTATAGGTTAGTATTTCTAGCAAAAACAGATGTTAATATAAAATCCAGTTTTAGTAGCAAAAAACCTTATCTACTATAAAATATGCAGACTTTGTAGCAAAGGTGGGAAGATAGTTTATTCACTTAGCCCGAGGGTCAAAGAGACAGGACAAGCCCGTATGGATGGCAACAAGTGAAACACTATAACTATCCAGTGAATTCACTATGTATATATTAGGGATGTAAATTGAATTCCTATATTTGTTACATGTATTTGATTCATATTCAAATATTTGGAATGAATTAATATATCATAGTGGCACACAACACATTAATTTTTCACTCTGTTTACTGTGTTTGGCATTGTCAAATGTTTTATTTCTGGCCAAAACTAACATTGCTAGCCTTCATTAATGCAGAAGCAGTGGTAGATTTATGATGTTAGCAAAGCATAAAGGACCATGCAGAGGGGTGTTTCTTTACTCGGTCAGCAATAATTTGCAAGAGAATACTGTCAACGAAGGATGCCAGTAAATATCATTGTTCCTTAAAAATTCAGTATAATTAACATTTGTATGGCTTATTAAATATAAAGAGCCACTTAAGCTCCTTTCAATGTAAGCATAAGATTGATGTTAAATTGTGACTGGCTGATTATCACTTAGGGTATTGCATGGGCATTAAGCCATAACATGTCATTTAGGGACATTTATTTGTAATATAATTTGGAATAATGACACTTTCTACTTCTCCTTTCTCTAAAAGATTGTGTATTGCTGACAAGACATTGGTGATTTAAGCACAGTTCTTAAAAGATTCAAGATAAGGGTGGATGAAATGGGATGCAGGAACCTTGCCTTATAATCAACAGAATTCAAAGGGTCCTGTGAGATGAGAGGCCAGGCTTGGAGAAATTGTTTCAGCCTGGCTCTCACAGGATAGGTCTGGTTCGACTGTGAGAGGAGGTCAAAATGGCAAAGTCCTAGGGCTGAGTCTTAGGGGGCCCATCCTTTGACTTAGGAGGTCTCCTAGACCTGACTTCCCAACCCTGACCCTGGGGAAAGGCAGCTTGCTTAGGAGCTTATTGCATAGCTGAAGTCACGAGTCATGAGATGTTATTGGGCTTCTTGTGGAGATAAGGGAAAGAAGGGAGGACAGAAAGTTTCTGTGATTTATTCTTTCCTCAAGGAACAAAGGATCTGAACTGTCTGCCCTTAAATCTAACCCATCAACATAACACTCCGAATCCGATGAGAAGGAGAAAGATCTCTGACAGGGAGCAGTCGCGCTCGGGGTCTGGCAGACCAGCATCGAAATGGTAACTAGTACATGCCCAATGACTGGTGCTTTAATGGAGACTGGTGGTACAGAACCTGGCATACTGACATGACTGATAGATGCCTAGTCAGAAGTCCGAGCACTCTGTAAACTCAAATTTACCTGGGTATAATGAGGCAATTTTGATAGTTAGAAAGATGTGCGAGTTGATAAGAAGATCCTCATCAGCCTAAAAGGGTATCTAGATCTCCTTCTAGACCTTTTTCTTGATTTAGATCTATGTTTACTATTCTTGTACCAGTGAGATCACTTACTATACATATCCTTCCTCTTTTTCTTCTTCCTGTCCCAACCTCTATCAGAAGAGGAGTGCGAGGAGGATGAAGAGAGGACCTTTCGTCTGTGGCGTTTACTTCTTAGAGAATTGCCACTTTCTGTTCTGGTTTGATCAAATTCCTGAAGTGGAAGCGGAACCTGAGACTTCGGACAGAAGAGAGCCTCTGTACCATGATCTTCTTCTATGAGCCAGGGGACCAGCCAGGCTGATGCCTGTGTGTCTGCCCGGACTGGTTGATAAACCTGGTGATTGGTGGCTTATAGGAGACTGGTGACCAGTGATAGACAACTTGTGTAATAAGGGTCAAGTATAAGGAATCTGAAGTTTTTGCTCCTTAGGGAAAGAGCGGTCAGATTCATGATCAGGCGAGCTGGATGCTTGTGAATTGCCTTTTGAGTGGGAACAATATGTCCTATGCTGAGCAGCAAGCTCTCACTGATTGGCCCAAGACAAAGAGAAAGGGCATGGCTGTTTAACAGCCACAACAATTGACAAACATGAGAGATGACTATCCCATTTCCCTTTCCTATAACCATAGGTGCTCTCTGCCAATTAAAAAATTAGTGGGAGGAGAACTCAGGGTATGAAACTACACTGTCATAGCATTATATATACATGTAATTCAAAATGGTGAATGCTTAATGTGTTTGATCTGAAAGCAGGCAACAATTGAGGTAACTTGTTGGGGATCATGTGACTTACTAAAAAAAGTTTTTTGTGACTGCTGAGTCTTTTAACACCAAAAGAATATGTATTTTGGAAGATAAAAGATGATATGAAAAAGATTTTAGTGCAATTTGAGATGTTTCTGCCTGCCTCATATGAGTTTCCAAAACACATCAATATTCAAATATTAAACAATGTTAAAGTTATTGCTATTATAAACATGAATTAATTATTAAGTCACAACACATAAAATTTACTCATGCATAACTATTAGCTTCATTATCCAGCGAAATGGATTAAATTATTGTAAAATGAATGATTTAGCTCAATATACAAAACATATTACTTGGACAAGAATCAATGTTGTTTTATTTTGCATCAAAGTTTTACCAAAAATTGGTAAGCTCCTGTAAGGCAATAGTTTTATATATTTGTATTGGTCAGTTTTATTTTAATAAAAATGCCATGTCATGAAATATATACTGCAATTATGTTGTTGTTTTCATTAGTTCTTTCTTTCAATATACCAGGAAGAAAAAAAGCCAGAACTGCTAGAAAATTACTCATTGTGCAAGACATTAAAACTGATAAAGTATAGGGTTAATATACATTACTTTAGGTTCTGACAATCTTCAGCAGCAGCTAATTATTGATACCAGGTATTCAGCAGCAGCTAACTATTGATACCAGGTATTCAGCAGCAGCTAACTATTGATACCAGGTATTCAGCAGCAGCTAACTATTGATACCAGGTATTCAGCAGCAGCTAACTATTGATACCAGGTATTCAGCAGCAGCTAACTATTGATACCAGGTATTCAGCAGCAGCTAATTATTGATACCAGGTATTCAGCAGCAGCTAATTATTGATACCAGGTATTCAGCAGCAGCTAACTATTGATACCAGGTATTCAGCAGCGGCTAACTATTGATACCAGGTATTCAGCAGCAGCTAACTATTGATACCAGGTATTCAGCAGCAGCTAACTATTGATACCAGGTATTCAGCAGCAGCTAACTATTGATACCAGGCATTCAGCAGCAGCTAACTATTGATACCAGGCATTCAGCAGCAGCTAACTATTGATACCAGGTATTCAGCAGTGGCTAACTATTGATACCAGGTATTCAGCAGCAGCTAACTATTGATACCAGGTATTCAGCAGTGGCTAACTATTGATACCAGGCATTCAGCAGCAGCTAACTATTGATACCAGGCATTCAGCAGCAGCTAACTATTGATACCAGGTATTCAGCAGTGGCTAACTATTGATACCAGGTATTCAGCAGCAGCTAATTATTGATACCAGGTATTCAGCATCAGCTAATTATTGATACCAGGTATTCAGCAGCAGCTAACTATTGATACCAGGTCTTCAGCAGCAGCTAACTATTGATATCAGGTATTCAGCAGCAGCTAACTATTGATACCAGGCATTCAGCAGCAGCTTATTATTGATACCAGGTCTTCAGCAGCAGCTAACTATTGATACCAGGTATTCAGCAGCAGCTAACTATTGATACCAGGTATTCAGCAGCAGCTAACTATTGATACCAGGTATTCAACAGTAAGGCTTAAAATGTCCATTTTTTTCAAATACACACTGAGTGCAATCTAACATCTACTACTTATACTGCCAACACCTCTCATCAGAATATTAAAGGCAGGGGTACTTATGATGTGCAGCAGGGACTGAATTTGGCTTGTCAAAATCGACTATCATGACTTTGACAATCCCTAATATCTTCGGAATCGAGGACTGAAGCCCAGATTTAAAGTCTTTTGTGTGACCCGACAGGTGACTGACCCTGCACCTTCTTGGTCTGCAAAAGGATTCTCTACCAATGAGGTCTTTCGCCATTATGAAGCTACATGTACTGCTTTAGCTTGTGACTATAGTCTTTATTTAGTATCAAAATTTATAAAACATCTCTACAAGGAGCACAAACAAACAATAGCACCAAACTTTTTTCTGTTGCAATGCTCAATTTCGACAACACAATTTCTGCTACTTCCAAGTTCTTGACAAATTTCCATGCAAAAGATTACCAGCTTTTATACTTCCTGCTGTGAAAAATCTCATTTATTGAATCAATAAATAATGCTCTTCCTATTCTTGAATAAAAAGATTAATTATTTCTAAATCTCTAGAAAATTTTAATAAATTACTTTTTCATAGCCTGCACTTGAAAACTATAAATAATGTTGTTCAGCTCCAAGAATAGTTCTAACTCTCAACTTGCTAAGTGGGATCAGGTCTCTAGAAGCAGAACATGTAGCTCCATGTCAGCCTCTTAATGGCTCCTGATGTTGGACCTGGATCTGTGAGATCTGCAGTAGTCCCTGGCAATATGTAGTTTTACCTTGGCTATTATTTGTTAACAAATTTAGAAAATCTTTAGCTGTAAACAAGTTTAGAATAATTGTGATAGAAGAACTGGGACCAAGGTAATATAATGGTTAGCAAGGGTATAAAAAACAACTGATTGTCCTAATTTGATTGGATTTAAATTCACTCAGTCTCAGACATGGCTCTCAGCTTGAGTGAAAACAATGAACACTTCAGTTCCTGGCCTAAACATGCATGTTGGTCTGAATAAAGAACTCTGAATTGTTACTAATTAAGTTTCACTTTAATATTGGACAGGTTTTTAAGTTTTTAAACGTACAGTAAGTTGAATATTAAAGTGGTATAATCAGATATAAATTTTTTATTCAGATGTAAACACCATAGTTTCAGAGGTCTTAATACTTAAAATATGGGTAGGGCTTTTCTGTCCAAAGTAAGAAAGCTTAGACAGTTTCACAAAATGTATAGGTTTTTTTTTTCTATTTTAATCTTGTGGCTCTGCATGAGGCATATCCAAGAGACAAGAGAAATTTCAATTATTATTTTATAGGCTTCAATATGTAAGTCAGTGATTAAGTCAACACATAGGCAGAATGAATAAACATCTGTGAATTGGTTGTGTTTTCTTCACTTGTGGAAAAACGTTATATCTCAGCTGCATAGCCCTGCAGAGTTCCACTGCATATGTTCCACACGACCAACATCTCAATTACACAATCAATCAGAGACTCAGGACTCATGCAGCCTGGGTCTATTGATGCAGAGCTATCAATAACGGAGTTAAATGTAGGATTTTTTGCAGCTAATATTCCCATATTCTCAAGCAAACCCAATACTGTGGCCACACATGTGCATCCTCTCATCAACTTGATTCAAATGAATGCTCACAGCATATGATTTTTGATAAAATAAAAGAACATAATAAAAGTACAAATGCTTAAAAATGGTTATATAGAATGCCCTATGGCTCCAATATTTATTATAATTTATTTCATAAAACTACTGACTGCCAACAAAAATCAACCTTTGTAAAAAAGTATTTTGGAAAAAAAAAAGACTTTACATCTGTCATCATCTCAAGCTTGTTCCTACAGTTATTTGATTGTAGCACTATTCAAAAAAAAAATGACTTAAAAGAATAAGCATCACATAATATAATTATTCTGATATTAATGCTCCGATTGATTGCTCCATTACTGTTTGCTTCTGCTTGAAACAATGAAAATTTAGCAGATTACGAGCCCTAGCTCATAATAAAAATATCTTAAATCATACGAACAAGAGCTGTACATAGACAGCATGCTCCCCTTTTCTAAGAGATGCTCAGTAAATACAAAACTGAAAAAGGGGCATTACTCTGCCAAAATACATTTTAGAGCTACCAGCCTTTTAAAATGAATTTCACTTTGGATAGTGAACAAGAGAATTTTAGTGAATATTGTTTACTGTTTTTGAAATTTAACAAAATGTATCCCAACAGTGATCAATGCCGACAAGAGTTCCATGAAAATACCTCCATCTTTTTTCCCCAAAAAGTGGGCCTTAAAACATTGCTTAAAATAAAACATTAATGGCATTAGCTCCAATACAAAAAGCCATGGATTTCAAGACTTTGATGGTAAAGAAACATAACTAAATCATTCTGCAGAATGAAAATGGCTTCATGTTCTATAGATTGCTTTCTTTGCCAGATAACTTGTCTTGAGGTGAATGTAAGAAGCTATTTTTAGCCATCCCTGCTCTACTATGAGGAAATTTAATATCACTCCCATTACATCTAGGAATATGAGGTAAAGAATCAGATTAGGATTCTTCAATCATAACTATTTACTGCCATAGCTTCAGGCCCTTTTTCTTGAATTATATTACCAAGGTAAATTATTTAAGTGCTGTTAATTAAAGTGCTGCTCCAGCACCTTCATGGCTGTGTAGTACTTCAAGTTTTAAGGCAATAAAACTATAGAAACTCTAAACAATTCATCAAAGTATACATTACATTATAATATAATTGTTTATGTTGAATAGCACTGAAAATCTCAGTTTGCAGAATTCAAAAAAATATGAATTGCATTTACAATGTCTTAATGTATTTTTATAATGTCTTACTGTGTTATAATGACTTAATTGTCACTGGCATGTGTTTTTTGGTTGTCGTTGTTTTTTAAATAATATAATTTTCCTAAAACAAAAAATATGACATGTCATTGTGGCTTAGAAAAAAAAAATGAAAGTCCATGAATGGGTATACATTGGTACATAAGGACAATGATTTGTTTCGCTTTTTTTTAAATTACGATCTTCTTTAAATGTAGTTAAAATTGAAATATTGACTTAACATTTAACAAATGTTGCTTTTGATCTAAAATATTAGCCTTTTTTCTGTGTGTTTATTTTCTTTTTCATTCCCAGTAACTGTCTACCTAAAGTCTCTTGATAATATTCCTACTTCAGGGCACACATGTCTGGTCCTTACAACCTACAGTGAAACTGTTTTTTACACTTGGAGCATACTATTTCAAATATTGAGAAATGCCAAGCAGGACATGCCACAACCTTCCTAGTGGTAATACGCTTAAAACAGTTCTGCACTGACTTCCATTTTCCTGGTTTATTTCGGAACAGATTTAGAGGGGGGTCCCAGATAATTGCTCAATAACCACTTACATAAACATTGCAATGAAAGAACTGCACTGCTTGGCCAGGACCAGTGATGTTACTCTTAGTCTGCCAGGTACAAATTGATCAATCTTTGACCAATAGTGTAGATCCAGACCAACCAGCTCCTGCTGGGAAATGTCTGACCAGGATCCTTTTGGCAGCTGATTATTTTTCAATTCATCTTGTTTTGTAAGCATGAAGCTATGAGACACTTTAGCACGAACTTTAGGTTATTATAATATGTAACTTGATATTTAAACTTCAGCTTGCTACATTTGTGAAAATCATACTCTCAACTCTTGCAGGAGACTAAGCAGCAATTAGTGCAAGTCTTGACCGGACAGTTCCTAGTTGACTGACCTAGATTAGTTGCTTCAGCTTTATATAAATGTGATAAGCAGGTTATGAGCAAATTGACCAGTACATGTACTGTTTATTGATAATATTTCTTAATTTCATTTCTAACAAATACATCCAGAATATAACCAGACTAGACCCAGTAGGAGTGAGCTGCTCTGGATATACAATACTTGCTTAAACATGTTCAACTGATATTTAGCAGGCTAAGTGATATTGCAAAGTTGCAGAACAGCAATAAAATACTTCCCTATCGATCTCTCATCACTTTCTATGATCAGGACACTTCTGCTGACAGAATCAAACTACAGCAATGCAGACTTGTTAGAAAGCTGTGTGCATGAAACATAAACTCATTTTATGTTTTTAATGTATCTGTGAATGAACATCATAGTGTCTTTTTGCATGTGAATCCATCATAGCTGAAAATAAACCTGCAGGTAGTCTCATTACAATTAACTTGTTTGGGGTTTATTCCTCAGCAGCAGCTGCTGCAAGATTGCTATCATCATCAGAATCATTATATTTACATTAATGAACTTGTCATCTGCTTTTATAATTATAATATTAGTAAATGATTCATTGATTAAACCAATACAACATTGAATTTTCTACAATATATACAAAATGCTGAACTTTTATCTTTATTCAATGTTTATCAAAATGAAAATAGACAAAACAAACTTCTGAGACAAAAATGGATAAATATGATGATATGAAGAGGATTGTGGACAGGAATCTCCAGGTCCCACAATGTCTCTTCCCACACATGGTTCTGATTTACTGGTCTGAAAGGCATGTTCCTCACATTACTCTGTCCTCTGGGAAGAGATAAGGGAAAAATACATGTGTAAATAGCTCACAGAAACAGTCTCAATAGCTGGAAAATACAACTAATGACCAGGGTTAAATTTACAATGCAATAAAAGTTAAGTTGTTTTTATCTTGCCGACATTTTAGACTTTATATGGTCAACATGGGTATTTGAAAATGAGTAAAGCAAATCGGATTGAGGTATAATTGGATGCTATATGTGTTAGTTTCCATTTTCTCAGTTTTTCTTTTGTCAATTGATTAATCAGATCACTGATATTGTCTTAGTAGTTCAATAATGTGGAGATGTCTAGACTGTGTGGTCTCTACAAGAGAACAGTTTGGTCAACCAAGGCACTGAGCCATCAGTCAGCAATATAATTGTCCTGATTTTTGTAGTTTTTCAAAAATGTAGTCTTACGGAAATCTCATTTCAGTATATAAAGGCATTCTAGTAAGTGAAATTGTCTTCTAATTTATCACAATATAACTGGTAATGCTATTGGCTCATGCAGGCCTTATTTTATAGAAAATGGTCACTACCCTGGATGCCATGTCTTTTAATGTTTACTTTTTAATGACAGTAAGAGAAACTAAAAACATTAATACCAAATAACAAGGCTTAAATAGCTCAAGGTTTTTACTGTAAAGCCAAATATGGAAATATAGCTATGCCAAGAATGGTCTTTGCCCAGCATGGATGCTATGCTATTTGCTTCAATGTATATAATACATGATACATTTAAGAGTTAAATATTTTTAGAGTTGAATAAACTAACTAGTGTCTTTTTTTAATTTAATAGCAAATAATAATACTGTTACAGTTATTTGGAAGACATTTTACAATCTCTAGATATGAGCATCATTAACTGCAATGTTAAGTGTTAATGTAGTACAACTGTACTATGATAAGCCATGTATTAATAATTATGCAGTTATGAATAAAAAAACAAGAAGACCATGATGCTCCTATATAGCTCACCTGAGTGCCATAGACATTTAGTCATAGCAAGCAAGAAATATCAGCAATGTTGAAACTGACCAGAATAATTGTAACACATGTACATAAGCAACAGCTGGACAATCATCTTCAATGTTTGTTTTACTTTATAGCATAATTATAAGAAAAATGGCCATGCCCCTGTTGGCAATGGTTTTGATGGATCAAAATTCTTTACACTATTTACACTAAGTGGTGAATTAATGTCAAGTCATAATGTGGGTTTCAGAACACTTGTTAAACACATGGCTAAATTAGGTCTTACAGCTTTAGGCCAATATGACACACTGTGAGATCAGCAATCAACAAAGCATAGACAAAGATAGTTACTGTGAAGAAACATTCATGTAAATACACATCACCGACACAATATTGGTCATATCGGTAAAATCCAGCAAGAAATGGTAAAGGAAACTAGACTTATTTCTGGGTAGAAGCACTGCCTGACCATAAGTGTCATCTGGACCCCACCTGAATGCTTGTTTGGACTGAATCTCAAACCACACGGTGAAGGCTTCAATAATCTCAAGTTGGCAACACCAACCACTTGGGCTCCAGAATCAGTTTACCATCAATTACCAGTGGCATCAGTAAATTGAAATCATTGAGAATGAAGGAGCCATTCAAATTGAAATGGCCTCAATACTTAAATGAACAAGTAGCCAAAAAAGGAAAGAATCCTGAAAAAAAATGGAAAAAGCAAATAAAATTACTAACTATGCTAGATCCATTTTTTTTCTTCAAACCATTACTTCTAGTACTCATTAGAAATGCCTCACTATTACAATTGTAATGAATAACAAGATTATACATGTTGAGTATGGTTGAGAATTGGTGGATATATACTGTGACATCAAACCTGATTCATTTCTCTGATGTATTACCATGATATATTACACTGATTTATTACCCTTATCTGGAGCTAAGTGTGAAGGAAGGCATCAAATACCTCATTAAGCATAGAAAAGTGTCCAAAGGGGGAGGAAAATGACTAAAAATAATTAGGGATTTCTATGGATGAACTTTAGCCCGCATGCTAAGTACAAATGGATCAGGTCTTGACAGAAGGTGCAAGCCCAGATCAGCCAACTCTCAAGGAAAACCATTAAAATCACAATCTACACTTTTTGCTGCTAAGTCTGTATCAAATTATGAGCACTAAGTAAATTCTAAGCACAAAGTTTTAATTAAGAATGAGTTACTTATTAATAAAGCAGGCAAAGGGTTTTAAGTTAAAGGATATTTAAACAAGGAAGGAACCAGTTATTGGGCGATGTAATAGGCAATCTTGTCTACAACCCAATTAATCTTGTTCAAACATCCATATCGGCAGGGAACTCTGGGCTAATGCTCATGTAAGGAAACAAGAAAAACTACAAAGCTAAACAAGTATTGATCAGGATATATCAAATAGTGTAGATTAAGATCACACGTCAGCTCCCATTTCTGACCAGTTTTCAGCATTTATTTGATGCTATCATGCTAAGGTTCTAGCAAGGCAACTTAAATAACTACTATTGCACAGAATAATGATATACATTAATTGTAAACAAATCACTAATAATTAGATTATTACTAAAAATACAGAAGGTTAGGGGTTTCATCTAGTTCACACATTAATCTAATTCATTAAAAATATACAACAGGGAGCTTCTAGATTGCCAAAGGAAATAGAGAAATATGTCTTTCACTATCGACAAATTGCTGATTTTCACTTTGCTATAAAACAAACAGAATGAGGTATGAATTGGAAACATGATAACTGGTTCAGAAAGTCCTTAAACTATTTTGAAAGAAGAAAGTTGTTTTCTTTTGTTAAAAAATTAATTTATATCAACAAGGACAGCTGACTATACATTTGCTGAGATAATTGCTTCTTTGCCAATTATTAAGAATAGATTCACACAAACCCATTTAAGCGTATAAAAATCAATTTAAACATTTACACAAGAGGGCCATATCGGCCCTAAATCACTCACCTGTGTGCCAAAGACATTTAGCCCTTGTGGCTATGCTTTTTGACAATTCAAAATTCTTTGACCAATCTTGATACAAGCCATCATAGGAATATATAAAACAAATGTAACAGCTCTAGCGCTTCAAGTTTCTGACAAGAAGATTTTCTAAGTTTTCCTATAAAGCCTTTTATGTAAATATATCATTTTATTTTATCATTAAAATATTAACAGAGAGCTGTATTTAAAAAAAGAAGAGAATTTTCAAAGAGCATGGTAAAAAAAAACAAGAATTTTTATCTTATATTATGCACACAGGTATGTAGTCAGACTTTTAACGTTTACAATATTTAATTCAACAGGATACAATGCCTCTGTTTTGTCATTGTATTAATGAAAAATGGACTTTTATTGTTGTTGTTGTTGTTGTTTAATCACAGATGTAAGTATTACAAGTGTTGTAGTACAATTACTGCTTATCGTAGACATGACCAGCCGAGTGACAAACCATCATAAGGTGTTTAGTCCCTTTCACACCCAGTACACCCTCGGGATGATAAATGACTGTGCCTCACGCACCTTTGACTCCCATTGCTCCTAACATTCACCACGTTGAGTGTGATGGGAAATCACAACATCCCTCTTCAACAAAGAATACAAATGCCTTCCACCCATTCTCCTTACAGGAATTGGCTTGGTCTTCATTCCTTGCTCTCTTGTGCTAAGAGGGCCCTCTCCCTTTTCGGATCAATCATTGCTGGCTGTTCCCTTTATATTATTTTTTGCATGCAAGTCTAGCAAAATCATATTTAGGTTTAGTGTCAATAAGTTTAAATGCATGTATTAAGTGTACCCAAACAAAACCTGTATTTTTATAATACAGATAAAAAGCATGAACTGTATGTTTAAGAAATGATAAAAGCATTTAATATTCCTGGTTAATATTTCACAATACTGCTTTTATAGAGCTCTGGCTGCTTCTGACATGGCATTTATATGTATTTGTAAGGCATGGAGTGGGATGGCTCCTTAATCCACAAAATGACATAATTCATGGAAATTATTAACTATTTATACAGCAAGAGAATATAAGACTTCCATAAAGACAAAGATTCTGATCAAGTTCTATGAATATTAGGCCCAATATAACTTTTATGGCATTTATGACTCCATGTGACCCAGTTATTTATCAATCAAAAATTGTATGCAGACAAACATTCTGACCAGTTTTAGGTAAGATTGAGCCAGAATGTGGCGGGTTTAGGGTGTTCACAAGGTTTTCTAACAGTTGACCTAGTGTCCCTATGTAACACAGTCATCCAAAATTATATGCAGACACACATTCTGACCAACTTTGGTGAAAAAATTGATCAAAACTGTAGCCTCTGGTGTTTCCACAAGCAGAGTGTTGACACTACAAACTGATGGATGAAGGAAGGAATATTAGAAAAGCTTATCTGAAGCAAAATGTGCTCAAGAAAGCTAAAAACGCTAAATTCAGTACCGGTAAAATGTCCAAACTGTCTGAAATAAATCAACTGAAAACATTCTTCCCGAAAATATTCAAAACTGTATTGAAATTAAATAGTTGAACAATCAATAAAAATATTTTAAACAGTCTACAAAAAAAAACAAAAAAACAATCTGCACAGCAAAAGATTTGAAACTGTCTGAAACATAAAAACTACTGGTCTGAGCTACAGTAATTGGCATATGGTGATGAGAAAAGATTACAATCATTTGTACCAGTATAATGGGAAAGAAGGGTTGATATTCTACCATTGATTTTGTCTACTATTCCACCATCCTCTGGTGTCAGTGTCTCCCAAACAGCTGGTTCCTGAGAGCCTCTGTAAACCAGCAAACAACAATGACAACCATATTATGCTGAATATCACTTGATCAAACTTAGGTACTCGGTGCAGATCCTGGCAGCATTCTGATCAGGCACAACACTATTTGCTGCTATTTAGTGACATATGTTATCTTAACATTGAGAAAAAAATGTATGTAAAATTATGACTAATTGAAATGTAGAACTGGTAAATGTACGGAAGGTTAAAATCTAAGTTCTCTTATTTTCTGATCTCACACAACTTTCTAGACATACACATCAGAGAATTATAAGCATTCATTTTTCATTCGAAAGTAAGAATTGAAATTATGGATTTCAAGACACATTATCGTTAAAAGTATTAACAGATACATTTCTGAAATCATGCGTGAAGCTTAAGAGGGAAATTACAATTAAACAACAGAGTGAGACTTAATTCTGTTGAGAGAGAAAAACAAGTTCAAGTGACATGGACTTAAAGGTGTTACAATGTTGAGAGGGTTTCTTGATTACTTGAGTAAGTAGTCTGACCAGCTTCCTATTTCTATGTGTTGTGAAAGTTTGCTAGTCTAAGTACCCTAACATTGGGAGTGGACCTGGTAACGCAAATGGTAGAGCATCAACTCCATTTATGGGAGGCCCCGGGGTTCGATCTCCGGCCGCAACATACCAAAGTCTTTAAAATTGGAAGTGTTATAGCTCCCATGTTAACACTCAGGCAAATATAAGCGTATTTCCGTGACTGGTTGGCCTAGTGTCAATATAAAGTGACTGAGTCAGTGGTTTCATGCCAGTTATTCATGGCATGCTATACACAGTGAAGGCAGCATTAAATATACTTCAAGTGGACACCATCTTCAGATAACTGAAATACTTTTGGTGGGATGATAAATTCAATAAACAAACTAACAATGGGAAGGCTAGTATAGGTTCGACAAGTATTAGCTCCATGGTCTGCCATGTCAAGAGGTTAAATGGCAAAGCTTGATACTAATGGGGAGTGCTACATGAACAATAAACAGTAACTTACAAGAAATAGTCTATGCAGAGAATCAATGTTGACGGAAAAAAATGAATAACAAAATGTTGTAAACAGAAAATATTTTTAGCAATGCAGTTGCATTCATATCAGGCTTAATTTTCATTGAGTATATATACAGGTCCTGCTTTAATAAATAAATCATCACCTAAATCAACCATCCATAAAATATTCTTAATACACAATAATTTACCCTTTCATACTTTTTCCTGAAATATTCCCGAACTGTTGGTTTATATGCCTGTATTTACGGTCATTGTCGGTCATTACAATGTGAATTTGTACCTATATTGTTTCTTATAATGCTCACTTACTTTGTATGCATTAATCCAAGTATGTCCTTTAATGTGCATTTAATTGTTATTACTGGTCATTTAATTTAGACCATGTAAAACCATATAAAATGTGTCCCTCTCTTATCCATATCATATCAATTCCAGTCGGAAACAAATTGAACTAGGTATCTATCTGTAAATTCATTTTTGGCATATTTTGCATTAGCACTGTGTGACCAAGGTAACATGAGTGTCTGGAAATTCAAAATAGATGGGACAAGCTCACCTTCAGTACAATATGCGTGGGAATTAGCTTGTATACCAATGCATACTGTCAGCCCAATTCTGTACTAAGTGCACAGGTACTAAATACAGAGTAGCCATAAAAAGTACAACCAACCAACCAGTTTAAATCTAAACAAAACTTGAATGCTGTAGAAATTTTACTTATCTATCTATTAAAATGTTTCTGCAGAAGTCTGTGATAATTAGTGCAGTCTGTCCTTGCAGATGAATTTGTGCAGTCAGGTAATATAAAAATAAGAAGCAACATTAGAAAGATTTTAATTGCGATTGTTTGTTTTTTTGTTTTTATTTAAGTGGCAGTTGTTTAATAAACAACAGAAACCAAACACCGTAATAGATAACAATGTGGTCATTTTACTGCTGAAATAGCATATAAACATAACCATTGAAAACATATGATCGCTTCTAAAAGCTGTGACATCACCCCACAGACATTTCCAAAATCAATCATCAATTTGGCCACACAATTATTTGGAGAATAATTTGGAGAAGCAACTTTTAGGAGTTGCTTTATAAAATGGACACTTCATCTGGCTCCTTGCAAGATCATTTTCCAAGGGTTCTTTCAAATATTATTCAAATCTAAATAAATACTAACATTATTTTTTTAATTCAGATTTGAGTTTTTCTGCCCCTAACCTATGGGTCTCCAAACACAATCCCACACATGTAAAAAGCAAATAGAATATGGCGTTTTAAAGCTATCATAGCCATGCTGTTAAAGAACATGTTCCCAGCACTAAATTGACAAAGCAATAAACTGAATTGTTTTGAAAAACGAGAGTGATTTCTTTTTTTATAACATTCACATTTTGAATTGGGAAAAATAACATGGTAATTCCTAAAGTTAAGGAATATGGAAAATCATAATAAATACAAGAAAGAGCACAGCTGTGAGACATCCAAGATCTCACTGAAAGCATATGCTTTAAACAAAAAGATGACTATCCTAAGAACTAAACACTCTCTTAAACTGTAAATTCATTACATGAATATGAAAGATTTTAACTAAGAGGAACAAACTGAAACACTGATGGGTACTAGACGATCTGCTACTTTGCTTTCATCCTTGTCTGCTATACATCTGTAATTACAAGCTGCATTGCTAAAATCAGTTTCTTTTGTTAAAAAAAGACCTCGCCAAATAGCTACAAGCTTGTTTTATTGCCTGCTACCTTTTTTTATAATTGCAAGCTACAGTTTGTAGCTGCAAGCTACACTGCTGGAAGTGAAATACTCTGTTCTTTTCTCTGAAAAAGGTTTTAATGAACAGCTGCAGTTTTCTGTTGTTGCTTGCTACTCTTGGGTCCCCATAAAAAATCATTCCATAAGAGCAGCACCAGTAAGCTCAAATTTCACCCTCACTGTGCTGAATGCTGGTTATTCAACAGTTAGTTACTACCGTGTGTTTAATAGCTACATTTGGACCACAGAGTCACTTCAATTAACCTTTTGTTTGACTATTCAAATCTTAAGTAAATAACAATAAACCTTATATTATGATAATTTATCAGTTGTGAATTCCCTACTCAAAGACTCACATTGTTTGTTTGGTTTCTTAAGTTTGCTGAACTTGTTAGAATTGATAAATAAAAGAACAATTAAAAATACTAAACATAATGTTTTTGAACAACTTTTTGTATACAACTTGTATTTGCTAATAAATGTTTATAAAAACATGTATAACAATTTTCTTAGAGAAACAAACCTTTTTGTATGTAAAAGTTCATGGATGCTGGTGCAAAAAAGACAACATAACTTATATCCATAATGTGGATTTATTCAGGGAATAAGTTTCAGTATTTGAAGGTAAATCAAACATTTTCCAAAGATAAAAGTTATGTATGAAGTGAAAACAATGTCATGAAAAAATATGTTATAGTTTAAGAAGTAAATCATGCATAAAAATGTATATATTGTGATCAAATCAATACATAATGTATCTGATCCATATAAATTTCATGACAAATTGATGGCATGAACACTGATGTGTTCTTACTAGACAGGAGAGAAAAAAATAAATTCTCTCAATATTTAATTCTGTCTCAATTCAAATTAAATAAGTCACATGCGTGACAACAAGCACATGATCTGTCATCCCTTTGACAGATACACAATTTCTGCTGGCAACATCAAACAAAATTCCCATCTTATATAACTTTCTTTGCTAACATAATTTAGAACATTGTAATTTGTCATTTATATTTGTGTAAGTTATATAAGTTATATAATAATAGTTATAATTTTTTTAAAAATAAGAGAGAAATAAGCCATTTAATAACCATGAAAGGAGGCCATTTTTGTCAACATTTAGCTATTGCATAATGGTATATGATTGATCCAGTTGATCATCTGTGAATTCGTCCTGTTTCAAGTTGTAATTACCAAAACTCCTATGTCATTTCTTTACATATTTCTGTGGTAGGTTTCAATTTAAATGCAAACATTCTCTAATAATCGCTGACTGTCCAAACAGCTATTTTTTCAGCTTCTGCCATTTTGAATTTATAGTTACATGTAAAAAGATGCTGTAGTTATTGTTTTTTTTTTTTTTTAAATTAAGCATCATTAAAATGTAAATATAACAAATATCTATACACATTTTGAAGTGGGCATTCATTTCTTAAGTGGATTTAATAATGGGTAACAGTGTTGTGGAGTTGAACTTTTGAACTTTTGTAACTTTTTGCAAGTAAATTTGAAATAAAATGTCACTGATGTAAATATGGAATCTAATCAAAGTGATTTTATGTTGGATATTTCTTTGTTGTTACTACAGACTGCCAAAAAACATAGTCGTAGGCGATTAAATTTTATTTTTGTGTTAGTAGAAAGATGGCAGCCTGGTAAGGCTAGTAACTGTAAGTCTTGACTTATATTTGGGACTTTTGTTTAAATTATATATTTGGGACTATTTTTTACAACTTGTTTAGATAAATTCAGTGATAAATAAGAGCAAAAAAATCACTGTAATAATAAACATTGTACAGACAAGCCAAAATAATTGTCACAAAAATCGTACCCACATCAGCTTAAAGATCAACTTGAGGGATGTAGACATCTCTAAGCAAGGAATGTCCCAAAGTCAACATGACGATTACTTGTGTGAACAGGGTTAGTGGTGAGGCAAAACAGATTTGTCCAGCTATTGATCTGTGTACCGCAAATCCCCAGAAACCAAAGCTGAATGAAAAGAAATCTGAACCTGATGGTGCCAAAATGTATGCAAATCTTGCTTTTACACAGTGATAAAGGTCATCAAGATGTTTCATCGTTTACTGTAATGACATAAAGCTTTTGGATCACCTAAGAACAATAAACCTAATGCCTTAACCTGCTAATATATAATGTCTAATACTAAAACATACTTACTTGCTAACAATCTCATGCAAATAAAAAAAAGATATTTTGCAAGGAAAATAAGCTGCACAAAGTACAGATTCTGATCAGACAGCTGTCGAGGCTGTCTGACCTGGATCTGCACAACTTGCCATCTCAAGTCAATTCATTCAAAGCAGGCTAAGAACGAAAGTAACATTGTTTGGGAGAAAATGCAAATCTCACCAAGTCATGGTAATGCCTAAGAAAAACACTTATGCATAATGAGGATTGCCATAGCAACAAATGAGTATACAAAGAAAATAACCAAGATATATGGTAAACGAATCAAAGTCCTTGTTGCTCCTTTATTAAACATAATGATCCAGAAACAAACAAAACTAATACAAAGTGAGATATTTCCTTTATCTGTAAATTAGCTCAGGATTTTCTTTTAATGGTAATTGTTTTTGTACACAGCTTTGAAGTTACAATTATGGTATCAATAACTTAAGGTCCAGGTAAGATGATTTATTGCTTGATTTTGTACATGTACTGTGTTTCTTGACCAAACACCAAAAAATGGGCTTATGATAAAAGAGGAACAATGGTTTTGAAAATTCACAAAAAAAGAAAATAATGCTGATCCTGAATCACAAAGTATGACACACACTGACAAATGCATGGGTACTATTTTATTTTTATGCATACCAAAGATAATAACATGATAATAGCTGCAAGAACCAAATACAAAGCTCTGTTACCATAGCAACAAGAACTAAAACAAATGAAAGGCACAATAATTACTGCAGGAAAAACCAAAGACAAAAGCTCTGTGATCAGGGCTGCAAAACTAAAGACATAAAGCTCTGTGATCACTGCTGCAAAAGCCAAAGACAAAAGCTCTGTGATCACTGCTGCAAAAACCAAAGACAAAAGCTCTGTGATCACTGCTGTAAAAGCCAAAGACAAAAGCTCTGTGATCACTGCTGCAAAAACCAAAGACAAAAGCTTTGTGATCACTGCTGCAAAACTAAAGACATAAAGCTCTGTGATCACTGCTGCAAAAGCCAAAGACAAAAGCTCTGTGATCACTGCTGCAAAAACCATAGTCAATTAAAGCTCTTTGGTCACTGCTGTAAAAACCAAAGACAAAAGTTCCATGATCACTGCTGCAAAAACCAGAGACAAAAGCTCTGTGATCACTGCTGCAAAAGCCAAAGACAAAAGCTCTGTGATCACAGCTGCAAAAAACATAGTCAAAACCTCTTTGGTCACTGCTGTAAAAACCAAAGACAAAAGTCCCATGATCACTGCTGCAAAAACCAGAGACAAAAGCTCTGTGATCTCTGCTGCAAGAACTAAAGGTAAAAGCTCTTTGGTCACTTCTGCAAGAATCAGAGACTAAAGCTCTGTTACCATTTCTGCCAGAACAACAGACAATACTTCCATAATAACCTCTTCGATAGCCAAAGACAAAATGTCTATTATCACTTACTCAAGAACCAAAGACAATATACAATCAGTGCTGCAAGAACCAAAGACACATCCTATAACCACTGCAGCAAGATTCAAAGACAAAACAAACCTTTATGATCAATGCTGCCAAAATCAAAGATCTGTACAATAATGGCTGCAAGAACCAAAGACAAAGCTCTATAATCACTGTTTTAGTTCCTGCAAGTACATGCCAGCAGAGTCTGAGAAATGTGCAATACAAAAATTCTCTGAGGACACCTGCCAGTCAGTTCTGGTTAGCGTGTACAAAAACAATGGCTGAAAGCCCATGCATTACAAAAATAACTAGTTTCCAGTTCTAGATTTCAGCTGATGACAAAATAATTTTTGCCTTAGTTTTTTGAGGTATTGTTTAATTAAATCTTTTCTTCAAAACATTTTTTTAAGAATATGATAATCATACAATGTTTTGGTGTGTTCTCTAATTTGATGTTGTACTATAGTTAAGTCTCAATTAAACAAACTTTTGTGACATAGAATATATTTGTGTATTTAGACTCTAAGCTAATTACAAAAAGAAATTGTCCAACCATTTCTATGATTCAACCATTCCTATGAGTGTTTTATATTCTAAAATTTATTATAATATAAGCTTCTTTTGTAGAAACCAAACAATAACCATGTATCAGTTGCATACAGCACCTTTTTTTTCAGATTTCTATCAAGGCTTTTGTTTACCAACACATTCTTGGTAGAACATTGGCTCAAGGTCCTGTAGGACCCACATTCTATCCTGGGCCGCGACATTCCACAGTTGTTAAAAATGGTAGTGGTATAGCTTCCTTGTTAATGCTCAAGCAAATATAAGGGTAGTTCCACGACTGGATAGCCCGGTGTCAGGATACTGTGAATGGGTTTGATATCATGCCAGGTCTTCAAGGCATGCTATACACAGTGAAGGCAGCACTATATCTGCTTCAAGTAGAAAACATCTCCAGATAAGTGGAATACTGTTGACGGAACAATAAACCCAATAAACAAACAAACAAACAAACAATGCTTTAACTCTTTAAAAAATGAATACATATTCATGTGTGCGATTTAACATTTCAAGGCACCAGCATGAACTACAAAAAAAATATTTTTCCATCATTTGTGTAGTTAGAATGACAGCACTGAGCATTGAAGCAGACACCTAAAACAGGTGCTGGCTATGAATTATAGAACCCAGTATACAGTTACAAAACTCTCAGCAAGCTCATAACATAGATAAGACTGAGACAAATTGCACAGGTACAGATCAGCCAGCTCCCAACCAAAAGCTGTCTAATAAGGATCTGCACTATTTACAGTTGAGTCTCTAGCAATATAACTTAAGTTTGCATTTAAATGTAAATCAAAATCTGCTAACACCTCTGAGACACCAGCACCAATGTGAATAGAGTCAACAAAACTGTTCAAGGAAAACAGTCGATACCAGATATGGTCATGAATTTCTCTGCAATCAATTATTATGCATGTTGTTTGTTAACAGGCAAATGATTAAACAAAATTGGGAGGTAATGTGGTCTGTATATTAATAATGAAGGCAAATTAACTATAGAACCTTTGAGACATGGAGATTTGTATGTGATTTTGTCAATGATTAAAATGCATGCTACCTTAAAAAGTATGCTGCATGTCCAATATTGGAACCTGATTATATCTATCTTTTATATTGCAATCACTCATCAACTATTATTTTGTTCATGTTGTTAGTAAAAAAAAACTCCTCATGTTGACTGCATTTATAATTGTTTGTTGTACTTTTTAGTATCCAGTCAATACAGTATCAGTTTTCATTTTGTAAACAGAAAAAAGTAATCAGAACATGCACATGTATGTATTGTTTAACATGGAACAGATGCTTGCAAGTGATATTTTTTGCATAACATCTTTGACCACAAGGTCATATGAATAAATTCCTTATCTGTGACAATAAAGCAATGAATGTGGACCTGTCAATCACCACACATGCAGTTGATCCAACAAAGACAACCTAATTATTGTTTGTTTAATGTTGCATCTACAAAAGTAACAAGAAATGTAGTTTGCTAAGACTAACCTTAGCTAAGACTTATGACTATAAAATGTTTAGACTGAAATTAAACAGACACCAAGCTTTTCAGTTTTGTATTTGTCAGACTAAGCATAATTACATGGGGCATTTGGCAGGTCTAACTCAGGTCTATCAAAGGTCTAACTCAGGTCTATCAAAGGTCTAACACAAGTTACATAGTTTTCTTTAAAAGTTTACAAATCAATATCAATTGAAAATTTCCAAGCACTTTAAATGTTATCAGTTAAAAACAATTTATTGGTTAATATTTAACAGTCTCTGACTTTGTTTTTAAAATAAAACTATTATTATTCGAACATTTAAACAAATTATCAACAACTGTCACATTTTAATTTCATCCGACTGATATTCAGCCAAAATATGGTATGTGTAGGCGGAAAAACTGTGTCCTGAAAGGCACACAACTGCAGCATGGAGGTTTAGAAGATATAGTACACAGAGCTCTAGAAAGAAATGAACTTGATCTGGAGACAATATATATCACACAGTATGCCTACCCCAGGTGCATTGTGTTTAAAATATTTTGATATTAATAAAAAAATATGTAAGAGTATCTGGTAATTTATTGTTGTGTGACCTTTAAAACACTAACACTTAATATGGACTATAGTAGCTATATTCTTTTATAACAATACTATCAAGAGAGTCTAAAAATTACCTTCCATTAAAAAAACTATAAACAGGTCTCTAAGGATTGACCACTGTAAATACAAATGGAAATGTTCTTTTGTATTCAATCTCCCTGGGAAAGTACTGCTTGTTTACCAGCTTAACTTAACTAATGTTAATATTGAAAGGTGTATGTGGAACTAATTTGAAGAATTGATTACCTTTTAAGATTTCAATAGATCTACAGCTGCAACCAGTCCAAGGGGACTAAAATCAATTTACATGTAATTCGGATGGCTACATAAAACTAAAAGAAAATAGTTCATTCAATTCAATTTGCTTAGGTATTTTTTGGACACAGAATGATATACTAGTGTATTTAATATCCTGATTTATTTAATAATAATTAACAGAACGCTAACTATGAGTAATATAGAATTCAAAAAAGCACCAGGATAACAGACACATGAAGTGTTAATTAATTTATAATTTGCTTAAAAATTCAAAAGGATACAGATACAATATACCAGTGTTTAGGCTCTTACTTTAAAGCAGTAGGCCAATTTGACCCATTATTTCTGAAAACAGTGGGCCAATTTTAAAATCAGTGGGTCATTTTAAAAAAAAATCAACAAAATGGATTTTTAGTAGCAGACAATGCAAAAAACGTCACAAGGTTTCGGATCACCCAAGCGCTTTACTTATATACCGCATCATTATATGTGAAGCCTGTATTAATAATGATCAACAGAGTTGTCATTCGTACTGGAAGTCGCTAGTGCATATAAAGTCAATCCAATACAGCCGTTATTAGGTCAACAGGTAACGGCGAGTCGGTCTATTTTTAGCAAGAACTAGTTTGTGTACAAGCTAGGCTAAGAGTTACAATTGATTGATAAATAGAAGCATTTCTTTCCGTTTCATTTATTCTTCACTTTTATTAGCATGCGCCAAAATGACCCATTCAGTTAAAATGTGTGCTAACTTTAAAAATTCTGCACCAAACCCGCAAAGGTGCATGCACTCTAGCCTAAACACTGACATACATGTATGCAATAACTCCAAATCACTTACTGTGAGATATACAGATTTATATCTTATGCAGTAGAATTCTAATGAAACTTTATTAAAGGCACCAGGTTTGATATCTAAATATGATTTTGTTTTCTTTAATTTCAGGGGATCTTATTTAGAGGAGGCGCTACAATAAGGATACATAAAGTATTTTCATCCTCCAGATGCAGCAATGGTTTTATCCAGTAATTTTGATCCATCTAAGTCATTAATCATTCTTATATAAACTGACTTGAACTCCTTACCATTTTACAAGGCTTACATTTTTGGTAAATGATAACAAATTTCCAATTCTTGGTATGCATTTCTTCTAAGAAAATACTTCAGCTTATTTTCCCTGAAAGCTGTAACATTTTCAGTTTTTACTGACTTAAAATAAACTTAATATATATTGTACTGCACTAATAAATCATTTATACCCTAAAAGCTTTGTACTTTCCTAGAAATGTGAGCAAAGGAAGTTTCATAGAAGACGTGTTCAGCTCATAAAAAATTAACAACCCACAGTCCCTCTTTTCTATACTTTATGTATGTACCCACACCAAAACCGCAAGCTTAAATAAGCTTGCGGCAAGTTTGCGACAAGATTGCGGTAAGATTGCAACCAAGCGTGTTGCAATCTTATTTAAGCTTGCGGTAAGATTGCGATAAGAAAGCCGCAATCTTAAAATTAAGCTTGCAAGGTTGCGATAGGAACCATTACGATCTTGATTGCTCGCTTGACTGCTCGCTTGCAAGCTTGCGCAATCATGCCAAGCGAGCGGTTTGGCTCGCTTAGAAGCAAGCGAGCGGTTTGGCTCGCTTAGAAGCTTGCTTGCACGCTTGGCAAGCTTGCAAGGTTGCGATAGGAACCATTACGATCTTAATTGCTCGCTTGCAAGCTTGCGCAATCATGCCAAGCGAGCGATTTGGCTCGCTTAGAAGCTCGCACGCTTACAAGGTTGCGATAGGAACCTTTACGAGCTTGATTGCTCGCTTGCAAGCTTGCGCAATCATGCCAAGCGAGCGGTTTGACTCGCTTGCTCACTTATCCCATGCGTGCGGTTTGGCACGCTTGCAAGCTTGCGCCATCATCCCAAGCTTGTGGGTTGTTTTTCTCTTTGCTTGATCAAATCCGTTGAGTGGCTAAGGTTGTGGCTAGATTGACATAAATAAAATCACTAGATAACATTTGTGGTTTTCACTTAAAAATCTGATGCAACAAAAAATTTACAGGGAAAATAACACAACAGAAAGATACTAAATATATTCCACTTTAATTAAAGACAATGGCAAAAAACATAAAGAAGAAGTGGTCATTTATTAAAGGAAACAACTAAAAGATGCTTATCAATTAATTTATATTCTTAACCCATAGCTCGCTAAGCACTTATTATTAATATGAGAAAGCATGACAAGCCATTTTCGGGGGTCTAGCAAATAGGATTTTAAATGAATAAATCAAACTTAAGTATCAATTTTTTTATCATTAAGAATAAAATACATACAATGCACTCAAGAAATAGTACCACAGGTATTGTGTTCAAAAACAGTTCATAGTCAGTTCTTGTTGATTTCTCAGATGACAACTCTAGTTCAGCTTGAGGGAATCTTGCATCCTTCCTCTTATCTGCACAGCAAATGTATTTTTTCTCCAATTACGTCTGAAAAAGAAAAAAATTCCAACATTCTGCATTATTTAATTTTTTTTTTTCCTTACCTGATTTTTTATTTAGCAATGAAAGATTTATTTAGTATGTAAGGGTCTTGTGTTATTTGTACCACACAGGCATCTAATGATTTTTCAGTCAAATTTTGATGCAGAGTAAGTGTTCAAAGATTGAAAGAAATAGATTGGAAATTTTACAAAAAACAAGGAAACAAACAAAAAACCTTATTAGATGCTGACACAAACTTTTACAGCTTTGGTCATGATGCAAACTTGCCTATTCTTTAAAACAGCAATTTGAAAACAGCAACAAATAACAGGAGCTATAGGCAAAAGCACCCCCATATTTTATATGTTTAAAGCCTGAGCTGAGAAATGCTGAACTAACTAAAAAGTAAAGCTTAACGAAATACTATCTTGGTTATTTTATAAGCATTAATATGCACAAAGGGGTAAAAGTAAAACACCAGACCTGGTAGTGCAATCCGTAGAGTGCCGGCTCCTGGTACTAGAGGCATTGGGTTCAGTCTGGGCTGCAACATACCAAAGTCATGTTAAATGGTAGTGTTATTGCTCCCTTGCTAATACTCAAGCAAATATACAGCTAGTTCTATGACTAGTCAGTCAGGTGTCAGGATAATGTGACTGGGTGTATCATGCCAGGTGTTCATGGCATGCTAAAATCAGTAAAAACAGCTTTATACTGGCTTCAATTGAACACTGTCTTCAAATAAATTGTTGGTGGTTGGATTGTTTATTAGGTTTATTGAGCCACCAACAGTAGTACTGGTATTTCAGTTATCTGGAGACGGTGTTCACTTGAAGCAGATATAGTGCTGCCTTCACTGTGTATAGCATGCCATGAACAAATAACATGATACCACATCCAGTCATATTATCCTGACACCAGGCCAACCATAAACACACAGATAAATAAAAAGCCAGTAAATTTAAAATGTATGGTAATTACAGCAAGATCATTTTTTTATTAATGTAAGTGAATACAGAGAACAAAGGAAATTTAAATTTAAAATATACCAACTAATTTTAATATTATAATATTGCAATCAAAACAGGGGCGCCCATGGCTGAGCGGTTAGAATCGCTGACTTGAAGCTCCTCAGCCCCTCACCGTGTGGGTTCGAGTCCTAGTCGGGGTGAGAACTTCCATGTAGGGAGGTTTTCCTCCACCAATAATTAGCTGGACGTCGCCAATATGGCCATAAATGTGTCCGTGCGATGTAACAAAAAATCAAACAAAATCAAAACAACATAATTATGATTTCCCAAAAATGACATCTTCATGTACCAACAGCTGTGCCATGCAATTAATAATAAACATGGTAGTGCTAAAAGGTAGCAAATGCATTAATACAAGAACTGGTACAAATGGTCAAAATGTTACATAGTTATCTAAGTACCTTTTGTCTGTCATCCACGCGTTGCTCTTCACTGACCTCCTTATTGACATCCGTCTGCATCTCCGATTCTTTTTTTGTTCACTTGCATCTGGCTGTTTCAAACTATTACAGAAAATAAAATACTGTACATGAGTGGCAATTCCATACTAGCAAACACAGTTATGTATGTGTTCAATCATCATGTACAAGTTATCTTGGATATTTCTATTACCGGTGACCTAAATTTATTTTTTAACACAATGTAATCAACAACAAAAAATATTGTGTAGCCACTTGAAACCGTTTTATGTGCCTTTATTCCTATAGTATGGAATGTATCCATGTGTAATGTCCGGTAACTGGATATTACCGTTAATAGGGTCACTCTAAAATAAACAATATTACAAAAATATCTTACGTTTGAACTTGTCAGAACCGTATCAACTCTAACTGAAGCATAAATTAAATATACAGTAGAAAACACATGTTTATGGAAAAGTCAACGGTTTCAGAAAACGTTTGTGATAAGAGAAAACTAAGGTGAAATGTCGGAACTGAAAAAAATGGCGAAAATATTTAACACGTTAATTTTGCATTCTAAACCGTTAATGTACTAAACTTACTACGTTCAGAAAACCTGATTTAAAATGTGGTGCTTCTTATACTTGTTTAAGTAGATCAATGTCTCACCTCTGCTTAGTAGTCCAGTGAAGGAGTCATTTTTTTCATCTTTTTCATCACATTTTTTGCATTTCGTTGAAAATTGGCGCGGCCGGAAGTGTAGACTGCGCATGTGCTATTGTAAATCGGGACCGCTCGGCGATTTCTTCGGTTATTTTCCGAAAGTTAGATTGACTTTATTAAAACACCGTAAAAGCGACTTTTAAACTTTTATTATTAAATGGTGTTTATTCACATTCCCAATAAAGTAAGAGTGGTTTTAACATGATACTCTACTGTATGTTCTGTTATTTTGTTGTCATATTAGATATTAGATTGCAGATCTACTTGACCAGGTTTTCGAAAGACAACAACAAAAAGTTATTAAAAAATCTTTGGAATGAGATCAAAAAAAATAAATATTGTACTGAGCTATTATTATCAAATCTTTTGTAGCTGTCTTTAATGATTACATAGCTTAAAATTGCTTTTGTGATCAGTCAGATCAAGGTCACTGTAACTCATAGCAGCAATTTGCTTTCCATGTCTACTCAGGATTTAGATAGATATCAAATTTGGAAGTTAACTTGTTTATGGGATGCCAAAGTATGGGATTGTTTTTGTTGTCAATTAGTTTGAAGTACTGAGTCACTGTTACTGAATACATTTTATTTTGTTTATGTTCATTATCTTTTTTTTTTTTTGAAGATTAATCAGATTAAGTAGTTAACCAACTATCTCATGGGAAGAATATGTTTGGAATTGCTTTAGGGATCAATTGTTGTCAAGTTATTAAATATATTTTTGGATTTTCTATAAATAACTCAAGATGGGAGTAGGGTATCATTACCAAATTACTTTCTAGGGAGAGTAAATCTGGGACTGTTTTGTATAGGGTTGTGTGATTTCTGTTAAATAATAAATAATGACAAAATAAAATTAAAAAAAAATGGCAGTTGGTATTTACAGCTTTTTTATGTCACATTCTGGTAAGCTTTTTTCAACCAACTGTCCATCTAGCTGCATTAACAATTTGCTCGTAAACACTTTAAAGGCTACCGTTTTGATCCAATCTTAACCAACACTGGTGGTCAGAATGTCTTTAAATGTTTGTCTGTATGAAATCTTGGATGAGTTAATAGATAGGTCACATGGTCAAAAAGTAGGTGACTTGGTCAGATCTATAAAAACCTTGAGAACACATTCAAAGACTTTTTTGGGGCCTAATCTTCTCAGAACTTGACCAGAATCTTTGTTTGCATTAAGTCTTGATGTGTAACTGTAGGCAAAGATTTGCTTCAACATAACTTGTAATCACTAGAATCCAAGGCACAGTTGTGAACATTTAGTCTTGTGATTAAATTTTAAAGCCAGTGTCCTCAGGTGAGCGATACAGGGCCATCATAGCTTTCTTGCTGTATATCTGCAAGTGGAACTGGTCATGCTGGTCAAGTTCTCTTTCAAATGTTATTTCTTTAAAGAAATACAAAATAAATTTCTTAATGTCTTGGAATAATTTTATGCTTGCAAGACCACAACCTATCCACAATCCTAATAATAATTAGTTTTAAGCTTGCAAGATCGCAAGCTTCTTGCAATCTTCAGTGGAAAATAAGATTGCAAGCTTGCAAGACCGCAAGCTTCTCGCAATCTTAATGGTATTTAAGATTGCGAGAAGTGTGCGAACAAAACCTAACCGCAACCTTAATTTCTGTGCAAGCGAGCGTGCTCGCATCCGCGACCATAATATTTAAGAATTGCAATCTTATTAAGATTGCGACAAGCTTGCGCAAACTTGTCGCAAACTTGTGACGAGCTTGTCGCAAGCAAGCGTTTTGGTGTGGGTAGGTAGGAAGATTTTGAGTGAGCACAGGATTCTGTCTCAGAGTAAGAAGTTAATGGTGTCACCACAGAGCTTAACAGTTGACTTATGTAATTAATAGATACTGATAAACAAAAGTTATAAACAAACAAAAAACACAGGTCCTATGCATATTAACAATTGATTGTTCCTCGCCTCACCTGTCAGCACACCTGCCTGTGACTGAAACCATTTTGGCATAGCAACAGTGTTCAGGTCCCATCTAACAACTACTGGCATAGCAACAGTGTCCAGGTCCCATCTTACAACTGCTGGCATAGCAACAGTGTTCAGGTCCCATCTTACAACTGCTGCCATAGCAAAGCATGGCTGCATAGAGAAAGTCTCACCAGCTACTAGCATTCTAACCAAACACCCAACAATAGAAAAGGCAATACCATAATCACTGAGCTAAACAATGGCCCAATTATGCAGTTACTTAATTGGTCAGACACATAAATACTGATGCTATGCTTATCAAGGGTTCAATTGTTAAACAGTCATGGCAAAAGCTTTTGCAATATTTATTTCTGCACTAAACCCTATTGTGCTTATTACAATATAATTATGCAACATGACAAATTCAATCCATAGTTGGGTTAAGTGAAAAAGATCAGCCTGACATGTCAATACTAATTGAACTATGTTGTCCTAGTAAGCAACATGTAACATACATAAGGTGACTGAGGCAAAAAAAAACTGCAATTGAACTACCATCTACATCTTCATGTATAATAAATACCAACAACCAGAATAGTTCTGTCCATTGTATAATATACATGTATTCTACAAAAATACTGTAATAAGAGATTTCCACATATTTGTTGCCATATACATGTATGATATATGATAGGTCTGTAAAACGTCCAGTACAATGGTCATAAAACTAAAGATAGAACAAGTGTTTTTCAAGCTAATTCTGTATCTCCATTATACTACAGCACTGGTACCCTGCTTTTAACATTTGGATTTGTACCCATAATATTGGGTTTTTGTAAGGAAGTATGGAATATATGGAAAATACATATCCCAGACAGAGGCAAAGTCATCACTCACTGCCATCGATCCACAACTTAAACCTTCTCCATGTAAACTACAGACCTGAATGAAGTATTGTATTATCTATTGTATAAATACAAAAGTTAGGCTTTAGATCTCAACAGAAATATATTACTATGCCTGATGTATGAGATCTCTTTCAAGGAAGAATCACAGATATGTCAGAATTTAGTGGTCACACATTTCCTGCTATGAATACGAAAGCTGAGAAACTTTTTTTTTGCCATATAATGCAGTATGTATTAGTATAACCAAAGTTTTGTTATCAACATTTTTATGACTGTGGCCGAAGATTTTTTTTCAAAACTGTGCTTTTGATTACTCAATATCGTGTATTCAGTTGTTTGCACAACAAAAGCCGCGAAAGTATATATAGTAACTTGTTTATTTAGAAAAGAAACTATTCTTGACTGCATGATCTGACTACCTGCGGTCAGTAAATGCCTGGGAAAAAGTAGTGCAAGAAGAGAAACAAATATGTATACTGAAGGAGACAAGAAGCATCAATTGTGTCCAGGCATTCTTCAAATGTAAACTGAAAATGTTGTAATGTGTTGTATAAATAACTGTGTTGTAGCTTTTGTCCTAATATTTAAATGTGCATTTAGGAGAGGTGAATGTTTTGCCACTGAAGACTTCCTGCTTTCCAGTGCAATGCACAATCAACTTACCATAGAAAAATGTAAAGTTACCCTTATTTGCATATTTTTCCCCCTATTATGAGAGTATGTGTTAAATTTTAGTTCTGATTGTCACATTCAGACTTTCCTTACTAAAAGTTGTGTATTCTGTTATAATTTTTATCAGTGTTTTATTCCAAGAGGTTAAACAGCTGTTGTTTTTTTCACTTTATATCAAAACATGCATTAATTTTGCCACTAAAATTCAGCAATGCTTTATGATCTGCCATGACATGTATTAATTAGCACATTTTTTGTATTAAATTAAAATGACTTAAGTTACAATATTATGACATTCCTTTACCATCCACAAAATCCTTGCTTATTGCTGAAAATGGAAACAAATATATTACTCGAACATTTACTAAAACATGAAATCAATTTGACACTATTTAAAATGTCTTCAGCCTAATACCTTCATTTGCAACATTTTGATGCAAGTTGTAAATTAATAGTTCTCTGAGTCATTTCCCTTATGACAGGTGATATTTCAAGTTACCTTCAGTGATGTGTTCTATTATCAGCATTCTATCTGTTTCTATTACAACAGCCAAATGGCTCACAGTCCAATGTCAAACAGAAGTTTCAGCTTTCTTTATTTATGCAGAAGAGTTGCAAGTGCATTGCGTTAACATTCGGCTGTCTTCATTAATGTAGCAAATTGTCATGTAGATGGTGTTACCTAATATTATACTCAGCAAATTTTTTTATCAGTCTTCATTCATTGGCATGGTGGCAAAGTAGCCTTTATGCTGATTGAAGTTCTTTGCATCCGTCAGTTCTTTTATAAAGTACATCTGCATGATGGCAATGTTGTCAACTTTTCTTATGTATGGAGTACATTAACTGTATTATCAATGCTTCCATTACTAAGTTTGACCTGTGTATTCTAGGGGATAAAAAATCCTTGCTCCAACAGCACAAAGTTTCCAGTCAACAACTTGAACATACATGTGAAGAGCAAACCTTGAATGATTCCCTCATACTTTATTAAGTGATTGTTTTAAGTGTTCACCATGGTACCATCACAACATTTGAACATTTGAAATGAAATAGGGCCTGGTTAGTGTTGAAACAGTGATTGTCGAGGCCCAATATCTATCTTTTTCAAGACTATATAATGTAAGTTTGTTTAAAAGTATATAATGAAATATGACCACTTCTGATCAAAGAAGTTGTTTTCATGACATTCTTGATTAACATGGATCCTAACAATGAATATATTTGGCAATGGCAGTTATGCAGCAAGTCTACTGCCAGCAATTATGCAAACCAATTCCAATTTTCACAGGTAGTGGCTTTTGAATGTTAAGGCTTTCAATACAAATGGAATAGTCTGGTGAGTGATGGAGACAAAGAGTGATGGTTATAGAATACATTGGGAGAGCCGAGCCTACTAAAACAAGCTATAAACCAATGCCAGACTGGGCAAGTGAGAGCTAGTAAATGGTTTTATTTGGCCTGCAGATCACAATCCCCTTGTGAACATGGTATTATGTACTAGAGTAAGTGGGAAAAGCATATGTTTTGTGAAAGGGAACTCCAAACTTGGACATTCCCTGCTAAAGTATATTCTATAGCTAGTAACTTAATGTCCAGCCTGCTGTTCAAAGCTTTACCAGGTCCAAAGTGTACTGTAACCTTCAGAATCAATAAAGTAAACATACAATCAAACAGAAAGGTATACTCTGAGTAAAATGGACAGTTCCATATGTTGCTTTGAGGCATTAGTTGTAGCTGTCAAGAATAATCTAAATATTGATGCTGACTGTTTATGGTAAACAGCTTTAAATGTATAAACATATTTGTTTACTGTCAATAGGAACACAAGATCTTTTAACTTATTTAAAATCCATTTCAACTGACCACTTCTTGAATAGTTGGGTGATAACTACATGTGATGATGTATTTTCTGCTGTCCATGATAGACTAGTATCATAGTTTGACAGATCCAACCCAGGAGCCTCAGACCAAGAGACCAAGGTTTTACATACTCTACCACAGAACCTCTAGGTTAAAGATTAAGTAGTAAAGCACATTTTAGTGATTTATTGTCTGAGTCTTCATAGATTGGAAACAAATGGCAATATGTACTGTTATTAACATAACAACTTTGTACATATTACTTTGAAAACTTTCGACAAACTAGGCAAAATATTCAATCAATAGAATTACACTTCATAAAAATTTGTTAGGTGTAACCTTAAAGGATATGTTTTGCTGGTTAAGAGTTAAAATAGTAATCATTTAGCTCTCTGTAACTTCCTGTTAGTTATATTTTCAAATGCTGTGACAGATCCTATGGCTTGAGAAGGTGGGTAAAAGTATAACCTTTTCATTTATAGTACAAATATATGATTTTGAAACCTGACCTATTTTTTTATTTTATTTTTTTAAACAGTTTAAAGTATTTCTAATACATGTATTTTCATCATATAATACTGAATCCATGGTTTAACCAGTCAACAAAGAAACCCTCAGTAGTGCAGTCCTACTAAAAATAAGACTGATAATTGTGACTGCTTCACAAAGGCGTAAAATGGCCAATGAATGAGCGAAAGGGTTAAGATAAAGATGGCGGACACAATTAACAACATTAGTGGTCCTGGGCTTAAAAGTTACCCTTCTGTTCACCATTGTCTCAAACTGTTGAAATACTTCTCATGTCATTGCCAGTACAAGTCAGTTATTTCTAATCAATTTTCACAATTGTTTTCTAAATAATATCAGCCCAGTGTTTTTGCAGCTTTTCTTGTTTAAGCTGATTCTCTTCTCTCTGTAAACTTTCTACTCTGAAACAAAATATTTCAGAGAGTGAGACCCTAAAAGCAGACTGTTTGTAGATTGTATGAAGATAAGTGTTATGTTCTAGAGTGGAATCCCCCCCAAAACAAAAGCTTTTCTCATTAGATGGGTGCCATTCACTGCCTCAGCCAATTCCAACATAGAAAAGAAGCAACACCTATCACTGTAAACCAAGGTGGCATTTGTGTTTAAGTGCAGAAGTAGAGATGAATCCAGAGGATGTAATGGATCTAGCAGAAACTGTGACATGCCAAGCAAGCAAAACGGTTCAAACAAGCTCATGGATTACAAAAAGTCTCTGGATGAAATAGCAACATTGTCATAAGTCATATATATGTTCAGTTGAACTGAGATATTTTGGATCACAATTTAAACAAAGCTACGGGCTGCTGCTTATGTATTGGCTGGTCTAGTTACATTACTGTGGATCACAATTCATTGAATAACAGTCAAAGTACCTTGAATTCATCAATTTCTTAATTTTGTCGTAACTGTATGAATGCAGAATGCAGACACTTGTCAGGGTGTTTTAAACACCTCTAGGAGTTTACAACATGCCATCAATAAGGTTGAAATAAATGTATCAGATTTAAATTGAAGATCACAATCCATCTACATGTATGCACTCTAAGCTAACATAGCATCTCGAGGTCGAGCAACTTCATGGTGTGAAGACTTATGTAATCTTTGCCAGACATCCATACTACACTTTATGAATGCGAATTTAAATTAATTATCTAGACAACAAATATATCTGTAAACCATCTATGGTATAGTGTATCCTGTTACATGAGTTTATGCTATTATTATAATAAACATAAATCTTATTATAAATAGTCAAACATTCTTTATCACATGCTTTCCTTTTACAAATTTATGACATCGTGTCTAAAAAAAGATTTATTAACAACACAATAATGGCAGATAAGTTTATATAGCAGAGCCTTAGCTGACAGGTGGGATGTGATTTTATGGATTCTATGTGATCTTTAGGCAGTCCAATAGATAATCACTGTATAGTGATTAGATTGTACATATAAGCATAAAATTAATTTTTGTTACAACTTTTTCTTGTAAGTGTCCCTGATATAGTGCTAAAAACATTGAACTTTGGATCAGTTTAAACTTTAAAAAATCTTAAACAACAAATAAATTAATGTTATCGGGAAAAAAAAGTGTTTTTTTTAGAAGTTAAGAATTTAAAGTTCATATCAAGTCTGCAGAAATGTTTCCTTTGAAATTATAAAACCGAAAGACTTCATTTAACAACAATCCTGCAAAATATTTGGCATTTTGTCTTCTTGGCCAATAACAATCTGAACATTCTTAAGACATTAAAACTTTTTTTATTTTGTGTGGATGAAATTAACTTCCAAGATATTGAAATCAATATATTTGGACCATGTTTACCAAAAACCTAGGTACTTTCTTTCAGGCAAAACCATAAACAGAACAAAAACTGCAAGAAGTATTAGACTGGTAATCAAATAGTGCCATAGCAAATGTATGAGCCAAACACTTTTCCTGGAAAAAATGTTAACCCTTATTCACCTACATTTAATTTTGTTATAAACTCAAACTTTATCATTTAGAGTTTTAGGGAAGAGGTTCATTTGAAAATATTTGCCAGCAAATAGTATTGATCCTGATCAACAAGCTCCAAGTGGGAACTGGATCAGGATCTACACTATCTGTCCAGAACTAATCAAACAGTGCTTGGCAGAAAAACATTTGGCAATATAAGTAATGTGTTATTATAACTCTCAACTTGCTAAGTAAATGAACTGATCAGGTAAAGATGATTGGTGAATGTTGTAAATCCTGATAAGCTGGCTTCAGCTGGGATCTGTCTGATCTGGACCTGCACTTCTGGAACCCATTATCTTTCCATAGCATGTAATGGTAAGCCAATAGTAGGAGTAGAGCTTTATGATGAACAAATGGAGCAGTATCAGGGATAAGTAAGGGGTAAACATGTTCATTTCAGTTCTTGTTTGCAAATACTAGAATGGCTTTTTAAGCTTATATAATAGTTATGTTTCCATGTCAGAACCAGATCTTGTTATGTATTTGTAAAGAACTTTAGAGAAACTTGAAAAACAATCAGCATCTTGTTTTCAGACATTTTATTCTTTCCTTTGTTCAGAAGCATCTCATAAAGTTTTAACAAAAACAGCCTGAGAAGAGTTTCGCTATCATTAAAAGCATTGGGTTTAAACACCCAGAAGTGAGATCCAATTACCAGAGTGCCAATATCAGAGAACCATCTAGCTTACGATTGGTGTTGTATGTTACTAGGACTATCAAGAAGACAAATATTAGCTTATCCCTTATCAAACTACTTGTATATGTACAATAAAAAAAATCTCAATTATTGACTAACTACAGGATTCAAAGATTACAGGACATATTGCAATGAACTCTGCAGCAAATAGTGCTGAACCTGCTGAGACAGCTTCACCAGAAGTTAATATAATAAAAGCCCTTTATATCTTGCTATGTATTTAATAACCCACATTTCTCTGTGATTTTTAAATAGCACATACCCAAGTTCTTTATTTTGATAAAAACTTACCTCCTATAAATCTTAGTAATTTGCTTAGAATTGCATGCAAAACACTGAAACCCAGAAAATATTACAGTGCTGACACTGCTCAGTGGCTGGTTGATCTGGACCTGGTTATGAAAGGTAATTAAGTTCATTAATCTTAAGAAAAATTAAGTGATGTAGATTACATCCAATACCACTTCCTTCAACTGCTAAGCCCATCTTGATAGGGAAAATAGTGCCAATCCATTCAGCCAGCCCCATGCACCATTTACAAAACTATTTGCTGCTGAGTTTCCAGCAGTAACTCTTTGTTATCTTTGCAAGAAGTTTGCTTGCAAATACTAAAGACCTTGTATTGCTAAATTATAAAGGTAATAAGCTTAACATCCCACAGAGATATAGTCATTAATCTTTTCTCCTTCATTATTTCTAACCCTAGTTAAACTATAACTAACTAATAACAACAACAATTATCAACATTATTTGGTGAATTCTCAGCATTTTATACCTAATTAGAAAAGCTTTCCAGACACACAACAATTAATAAATTAGAGATAATACCTGAGAACAAGCAATTATTGTCAGAGAAATTCAAATTGTAAAAGTTTATGTTTTGTACACATAATATTATGCAATTACACACAGTTCCACTTAGGTTAGACAACCTTAATTCTGGCTTACATTCAAACAATCTGAAAATTGTTAAAATAAGATAAAAAATGCAGAAGTAAAAATTAGTACGGAACAAAATTGAAAGGACAAAATTATGAAGTACTACTTGAAACTATTATTTTAAGTATTTAAAAAATGAAATTACAATTGACATCAATACATAAGAAGAAAAGAACTTTATTAAGGTATATTTTTTTTAAAAACTGGCTTAGAATGGGATTAAACACAAAATATATAATTCTTACACCTATTAGAAACAACAATAGCAAGACATGAAATAATACATCATGAAGGTAAGTCATATACATCATTCTACATCCCAATTATGTATTTAATGTCTACAATGTGACACTTTCTCAAGAGGTGAAAAATACATCTTTCATCTTTTTTTTACCAGCATCATGGGGGGGGGGACTGACTGCTTAAGTCGAAGTAAGGGCCCCTAATTGTGAATGTATATCCAGTATTTACTGCAATAACAGTGAATGGATCTTGTTTCATAACCCTCCTCCCTACCAAAATTTCTGGATGTGTCCCTGCTAGACAAATGTACAATTTCAACAAAATGTAATTACCTATCACTGATATTGACACTTGAACTATTTTTACTTTGGATATACATTCCTTCACTCCTCTAGGCAAGAGCCTGCTGATCTGGACATACACTATTTACCTAGGCAAGAACAGGTCAAATAATGGTTAAGAAGCTTAAAAGATCAAATCTATCGAGGTTACAGGCTATATGTCATTCGTTGAATCTACATAGGGCCCAGGTTTTCTGCTCTCTGCAACCACACTATATTTATTATTAACCACACACAATTTTAATTATTTGCTTACATCTACATGCTAGAGCCCTGGCAGCAAATTGTTCAGTTCCTGATCACACAGCTGGATTTACATTATTTACCTATGCCTGATCAATTAATGCTCAGCTTGTAAAAGGCTAGCCAATAGCAGACCCTTTGGCTAGGTTATTGAAAAGTAAAACCTTTATGGCTATTTGTGTTAACTCCCATAAGCCTTAAAATATTCCATGCTATTTAGAAGATTAGACTGATCAATATTAACATCCAGTCGAGTAGTAAAACCTTGGTTAGGATCATTAAGGCAAAACGAAAATGTCCCATAAATATCCTTAAAAATCTCTGCACTTAAATGTAGCGATCCGAGCTTTAAACAAATCTGAAAAATCATTATCATCATCACAATTATCCTCATCATTATCAACAACATTAACTCCTCAGAAATGTCACTATCAGCATCACTATAACCACTGTCAATACAAGTAACATTTTTACCAACATCATCATCATTATATAGAACCCTAAAAGCATCATCCAAATAATCATCATCATAATCAGCATCAGCATCATCTTTTTTTCATTAACAGCAGCAACATTAGCATCATCAGTGCCATCACAACAGTATCTCATCCTCACTCCCACCACCATAAGCATCAATATATAATTAGGGCAGGTTGAGCACTAGTCCTATTTTATCATAACTACCTACATTAACTCATACCTGAAAGAGTGGATCCAGATCAAGCACTTTGTGAGCTTTCTGATCAAAATCTACATTATTTGTTGCTAACTGGCCAAGTCTAACTTGTTCTCATGTTGATCACAGACACTTGACTGTCCAACAAGCAGTGCAGATCCCAATCAGACAGACCTAATGAATGTAAATATAGGTCTATGTTTAACCTTATCTAGCAGGCTAAGTAAATGCAGTTAAAAGTGCATACCCTGATCAGACAGCTTAAATGGGGAGCTGACTTAACTCAATCTACATAAGCCTGATTTATTTTTACTTACTAGGCTACTTGGAGTTAAATGCCCAAACTAAAGCCATAGTGGGTTTATTTTCTGTTAACCTCATGCAAAGGCAAATACATCACATTGTGCTGGTGACTCAACAGTAACATGTGTAGACCAGGATCCAAGCTTCCAAGACGAGAAGGTTGATGTGGATCTCCCCTATTTGCCTTTGCCTGCTGAGCACAAACTGACCATATTACAAGTTAAGCATCATGCTTAGATTTGACCAATCGAAGAGCATGACCATTCTGCCAACACCCACCCACATTATCAAAAGACTTGACCATTGGGACCACTAGTAATAAATCCATTCAATCTCAACTTCCCTCAGGGTAATGTTTCTTTCAGCCCATCTAACAGAAATTTCTCAATTTCACACAGCCATCAGAATTGTTCAGCTATTTTTAACTTTCTAATTGTGTATTGGTAAAAGCTTGGAATGTCACTTGTTTCTACTTATAGACAGCGAATGCCAGTCTTTTTGCCTTTTTTGTACATTTTAGGTTGGACGGTAGATGAACGATAGTAATTTTTGGCTTTTGTTTTTCTTTATCAGTGTAATTAATGATAAATGGTTTTAATGTATGTAGTTACAAAGTAGATTTGTAGAGAAAGAAAGCTTAAACACAACAAACAAGATCAAAAGTAGCTGAATCTTATCAGAATATAAAATGAACAAAACAATATACAAATACAAAAACACAGAATAACAAAAATGAAGCAAAGAAATGAAAATACAAAGAAATGAATCCGGATGTAAAACACATTTTAAGGAGAAAAATAATGTTTCAGTGTAAGGTTGTTGAAAAATAGCCAAGTAAGTCTAAGAAACCTTAACCATAAATCATATGGTGTTATTCATTTCTCTCACCTTTCTATCAGGAAGTGTCTATTTCAGGGGAAAATGAGGAAAATTCTTGGTGAGGCATTGGTGGGATGTGATCATCACTCTTGGAAGCTTTTCACCAGTGTCATTAATCTTTTACTGACAAACTTAACTTCTTAAAGCTTCATCTAAATGGATTTGTTCATAATATTTACTCTTAACATATTAAGCAACAATCAATTAGGATGTGAGACAAATCAGTAAGTCTTTGTACTACAGTGTACAGAACTATATGTACCAGCTTTAAAGAAAAAATCAAAGTAAAATAGCCTGAACAGCAACATCCAACTAGTTAAAACCACAAACATTGACACCTTTCCATAACAACACCTTGCAAAACCTACTGGCATCATCAACAATGGCAACTTACAAAAAACAAACAAGATTTTTTTCTGATTAGTGTACAAAAGAAAGTATTGCCAGGAAACAACATCTCGGTATGTAGACTGTTGCAGTCATTTCTGTCATTATCATCATGTCAAACACAGAATGTGACAAGCACATTCGACAACAATGCACATCCATCTGCATGTGTACATGTATGCATAAGGTGTTACTTTCTTGAACTGCAATTCTGCAAGGAAAGAACATTGTGCTGATCAAAAAGTCGACAGGTATAACAAAACTACATAAAATGTGCAATGTGCCAATACTAGGTGGAGCATCAATAGAACAATAAACTGACAGTCTATTATGGGGTCGAATCATACAAAAACTAAGTATATTGTATATACTGTGTAAGTAAGAGTCACTGCTTTATATGCACCCCCCACCCACCCACTCCCACTCCACGACTCTGGTTTGCTCTGATTTGACATAATCATCAAAAGGGGTGACAGTGACCTACTGTCCTGTTGAAAAATCTGCCTTGATTCCAGAATTTCTTAGTACTTGACTCAAGACTGTCTGTTTATGTCAAATTACATGGAAACTGGAATTGTACAGTTTGAGAGGGAAAGATTCACAACACACAAAAAATATAATGGTATCTTCTTCACCAGTTGTATTGATTTAAAATATGATTACTTTTTCAAAGCAGTCAGAATGCCACAGTGCTAATGCACATTCACTATTTTTGTTTTTCAACATAATGTCTTTTCTTAGATTTTACTAGGTTTCATATTGACAGATACATTTATAGAAAAGGGTATTCTAATATTTGTCTTACACCACATATCCTTTAAACTGTTTAAGGGATGATAAAACACTCTGTCTGCCACTAGAGTTATTACTGCTTTAGGAAAAGCCTGTATTTCCAAGAAACATTTTTTTTAAGTAAAGGAGTCTGTATGAAAAATGAAAATACAGCCTAGGTTGTTGATGGTAAATGCTTTTTCCAGGAAATAAAAGACAAATCAAAATTCTATACTGATGCTTGAAATAGATTGGAAAAAGCATTATAAATTATACACATTATTATTATATAAGACAATAATTGGACCAAAGGAGAAGTCTAGACCATTAGTGTCATATAATGACAAGATTGTAATAATGGTAATGAGAAATTCAATAGCCTATGGTGCTTCAAAACTTACATTGTGACATACAGAGTATTTTGTCTGTCACACTGCCAAATTGCATGCCTAAATAATGTTTTTTACAAAATAAGGATGCTAAGAATTAACATCAAGTGCCTGTCCTGTCTTTGCAAGTAAGGAATAGTCATTGCAGTCTGCTTTTAAGACACTATGCACAAAAACAGTTACGTCACAGCTTTATGTGTAATGTTATGAGAAAGGCACCAGGCACTGGGAAATGCTGTTCAGGATTTTATTTTGCATTTCTGCAAAAAGAGCATTCTAAAAGGATTGTAATCACTCAAATGAGTCACATGTTCATTAGGTCTAGGAGATAGGAATTTCTACTTGAAACCAAAATTACTTGCTCCGGGGAAGTGGGTTACGAAAAAGACTGCATTCTAAATTATTATTTTTAAGAAGAAATGCCATCAGAATTGACATTTAAATTCCTGAAGATGCACTGACCTTAACAATGACCTTTCCCTTTAGGGTTGCACTTTCAAATGGTATGCAGAACACACTTGTCAATTAAAAATTGGAGTCGGATTGAATATCTGTTAAACTTGTATAGCCAAGACAACAACAAATACCTACATATACTTGGTATTATTAAAAGCCATTTATAAGAAATGACCTTAGGTATGAACTTTAATAGAACCTCAACCTTAACTTTAATGGTTGACATGCCTTCAAGTGTATGTATGTAAAATAGTGAAGTCTGAGTGGAGTACTGAAAATAATGAAATTGGGACAGATAGACATACAGATATATGGATGAAAAGTAATTGACTGCTATATGCCTCACTTCAGGCATAAAAAAGTTGCACAAAATGTTATTAAACTTAATGTTGAACTCTAGCTATAATAAGTGGAGTAGGACCCCAGAACAAGCCACAAAAATACTGACATACTAAGACCTCCAACATGGAAGTTTTGGGGTTGAGTGGAAGTTGAAGCTGAAGAATTAAAGATGTCATGAAAGACTTTGACAAAGCTCGACCAAGGGAGCCCTGTCAATAAGCTCATATAATCCTTCAACTAATCCTTATGAATACCCAAATATCGTTAAAAGGCTTTCTATGACAAATAGCAGTTCTTTTTTACCACATACCTATCTATATTCTTTATATTTGCCAGGCAGTCTGTTCAAACCTACCTGTATAGGATGTATACAAACAAAGCATATTAAAGGTTATAAATCAATACTGTCACTATCTGAAACGACATTCTGAAGGTGGTTCACAGAGCTACATGTTTAAATAGTACATACCTTAAACAACAACATATGGCAAGTCACTGAACTTATTTGTTATTGAATAATGTTGATAACATTATTGGGCTTGGAGGACTTCTAGCATTTTCAGATTATCAAAGAGAGATAAAGTGTACATAGTACTTAACATTTGTATTTGGATATTTAACATAAAATAAATTCGAAATTGCAATGAAAGCTGGGTTTTGTTCTTTTAATTTAGTAACAGACTACTTACCATTATTCAGGTGCATACATATCTGATCTGAAATTACTGGCTTTCTTACTTTACAAAAGATAATCAAAACAAAATGCTGCAGGATGGCTTGACCCACCTGGTATTCCATCAACCCGCCCTGTATTTATCATCTTTAAGTATAAATGAACAAATATAATGTAGTTTGAGTTGTGTTATCACAGGCATGGTTAAATTATTTTAAACTACAAGGATGTGCCCATGGCCACATGGGTAGAGTTGGGGACCTGTAACTCTTCTGACTCATAGGCCTCTCACACTTGCGATTCAATTAGGTCTGGCCAAGAGACATTATGTGAGACTGTCTTCCTGCTGAATGAGGGTGTGCAGTTAGGTCTGGCCAAGAGACATTATGTGAGACTGTCTTCCTGCTGAATGAGGGTGTGCAGTTAGGTCTGGCCAAGAGACATTATGTGAGACTGTCCTCCTGCTGAATGAGGGTGTGCAGTTAGGTCTGGCCAAGAGACATTATGTGAGACTGTCTTCCTGCTGAATGAGGGTGTGCAGTTAGGTATGGCCAAGAGACATTATGTGAGACTGTCTTCCTGCTGAATGAGGGTGTGCAGTTAGGTATGGCCAAGAGACATTATGTGAGACTGTCCTCCTGCTGAATGAGGGTGTGCAGTTAGGTCTGGCCAAGAGACATTATGTGAGACTGTCTTCCTGCTGAATGAGGGTGTGCAGTTAGGTCTGGCCAAGAGACATTATGTGAGACTGTCTTCCTGCTGAATGAGGGTGTGCAGTTAGGTCTGGCCAAGAGACATTATGTGAGACTGTCTTCCTGCTGAATGAGGGTGTGCAGTTAGGTCTGGCCAAGAGACATTATGTGAGACTGTCTTCCTGCTGAATGAGGGTGTGCAGTTAGGTCTGGCCAAGAGACATTATGTGAGACTGTCTTCCTGCTGAATGAGGGTGTGCAGTTAGGTCTGGCCAAGAGACATTATGTGAGACTGTCTTCCTGCTGAATAAGGGTGTGCAGTTAGGTCTGGCCAAGAGACATTATGTGAGACTGTCTTCCTGCTGAATGAGGGTGTGCAGTTAGGTCTGGCCAAGAGACATTATGTGAGACTGTTTTCCTGCTGAATGAGGGTGTGCAGTTAGGTCTGGCCAAGAGACATTATGTGAGACTGTCTTCCTGCTGAATGAGGGTGTGCAGATGGTTTTACCTAGACACTTGTCACCTAAATAGCTGTTCATCGCTATAAGTACCAAAATTATATTTGAGTGTGTGGGTGCGTACGTGAGTTCATGCATCTGTGCATGTGTGTATACATGAATTTTCCAACTAAAGATACATAAATTATTGTGACTTCCACATGACAAATATCAAAGGACTAGACCAAGCCCTCACAGAAAGTGAAAATATACCATTATAATCTTTTGACATTTATGTCCATGCAAGATTACCATTTGAATAGAATTGTTTTGATAGTATAAATTGATGAATTTTAGGTGACCAGACTTAGCTCAAGCTTTGGACAATGGTCAATAAATGTGATCAATACATGACAATGAGAGGTGAATTTTCTTCAGGTTGGTGTAAGAGCAGCAATAAAAGTAACACTGTAATGACTTGAACATCCAGTTACACATTGTATTCTATTGATAGTATTCTCATAGAGAAAAGTCTGAATTGTATTTAGCTCACATAAAGGGCAAAAAAGCTTTATTGTCACGACTTTATTTATGGTACACTATAGGAAACATTTGATCTTTATTTTCTACTACATGCAATATATATTGGCAGGTAAAAGAACAATTCTTCAATTATTTTTAAAAATCTTATCTTATATATTTTTATGTATTTAATACAATATTATTTTAACTCTTTTGACAGGTTATATGAAAAAAAGATCTTTTTTCTATTGCTTTTTTTTTCAGATCAAGATATTCCAGCAGTGTATACATTCACAAGAAAGGTTTGCTTTAAGAAGCACTACAACCATTTAGTAAAGGACAGTTATCAAAGACTTTTGACATAAATATAACTCCACTTTCAAAACTTGATCTGTTCATGAAGACAACAGATTGTCCTGAAGCATAACCTCAACTGGTCTTACTAGAGACATTGGAGATGGGAAAATAAATTTACATACTGGCAGTAGGAATAAACTTTCTGAAATGAACATTAAAATGTCATTTGGAATCTAAATCCTATTCCAATAAAACAGAGCACAGCAGAAATTAATTTTATACACTCAATGACACTGTAATGTCTACAATAAAAGTAGACATGATGATTTCAATATGGCAAAATCAGAAAATAGCATTTTAATATAACTACAGGTACAACATAGTACATGGGCATTTGTGGCTAGGGGGTTACAATTACCAACTTGTAACTTCTCTGACTACATGGCTACCGGTGGGTTGGAGTCCTGGTCATGGAGAAAAATGTCAAGAAGGGAGATCTTCTAGTTGATCTAAGGTGTAACTTTGGTTCTATGCAGCCATTTATATAGGATTTCCTCCACTAAAATGACCATAACTGTGTCACTGTGGTGTTTGTAAAAAACAAAACATATACAATACTTAACAAAGTTCAAGGAACAGGTACAAACAAGATAATACCTGGTGGGAGTGGTGGAAAATGACTGTGGTGTTCACAACATTAAATGCAGTTAATCATACCTTAAGGCTTAACATGCTACCAACAATGATGATTTGACTTATTTGCTTAGACCTCATTTACAAATGTTTTTCTTAACATTCTGCTCTGGCAGAGACTTGGCAGGAGTATGTGCAGTTCCTGATCCTATAACTTATAGTGTTAAATGCAACATAGTTTTAATGGCAGATGTTAGGTAGATACCTGGCAAAAACACTAAAAATGACTACTATTTTTTAGCAAAGACAGCAATCCTGTATTGTGGTGTTCATCATGAAAAAATATATCCACATCAAATAATTGATTCTCGGCAACCAGTTGCAAATAGCATTATTACATCTTAACAGTTTGTAGTACTTGGTATGCATCTTGATAGATTGCAAAAACAAAAAAAAAAAAACACTCTCGAGTTGTTTTAAAATGGAGAAAGCCTTATCTGTTTTTGCTTTGGGTTATTGTTATAAAATGCAGAAAAATATTTATTTGCAGATATATATTTTAATCTATTATACCCAGCAGCATTTAGTTTTAATACAGCTTAACACAAGGACAGAATCACAACAAAAATAGAAATGGGTGCTTTTCTTATGTAAATATATATCTTCAACGTAAATACTGTCGATTATACATTTATGGGCTGTTAATTCAGTGGGTACAAATGAAGAGATATATATGCAGGAGTTATTATTGAGGTACTAGCTAATTGAAAGGTTTTATAATTAATATTATTTTTTCTTATACAATAGAATTGTTAAGAACTGACAGCAGGTATTACAGATATGTATTCACTATCTGCAGCAATTAATTAACAAAGAACAAATGGTAAAAAAACTGTTATTCCAAGTCCCATGTTCAGTGTTGCTTAATTGGTAATTACAGCTAACATGGCTGAAAACATTAAAATCTGCTGTTGTAATAAGGATTTTATATAGGACTGGACTGGTTGCATATTGCTACTGGCACCGTCTACTTCAACTGCTTCTCTTATGAAAATGGTTCCAGATACAATTATTACAATTCTTACTGTCTGCAAAATCACTGTATCCCCAAGTTGCATGGCAAGGGAGGCCAAATCTGTTTGGCAATGGGGTGATTGTGGTACAGTCTGATGGGTCTCCCCACCAGAAGGAGAAGCTCAAGACGGCTATTTATAGCTGTAACATGGCAGTTGCTGATGATACCACCAGACACACTGGCTTCGAACTGACAGGCAGTTCCATCAGGAAACATTCTTCCCACTCTCTCTTGCTTAACTTTGTAACCCCTTACCTTGCTACTTTTGTTAATAACATAATTTAGTACTTAACTTCATGTCTAGCAAATAGGGTAAAGTGATTAAAACTCAGAAAGAAGAAGTAAAGATCCTGATCAAATAGCTTTCAATGGAAGCTGTCAATCTCGGGATCTACACTATGTGTATACACCTTATCAATTTGTGCTAAGTAGGTTAGTTTTAACGATTATTGCCAAATATCAGCCAGTGCCGACATGTTCCAGCAAATCATTTTCTCAAACATTTGGTTGAACCAAATTAAACCACAAAAAAAAAATTAAAAAAATAAAAAACAACAACACAATCTGCAATGAAATCCTTTGAATAGACAGTGTGCATCTATATTTAATAACCCATGTTCAACAAAGTAAAAGGCACTATAGATGACCAACATTATTAAATTTAACCCAGTGCATTTTGGTAGGGCTAAAGAAACAATGTTTAATTTTGTTGTTGAATTTTAGATTTGAGAATTCTAAATTATGTCAAGGGTAAATGAATTACGTTGCCATCCATCAATCACAGTCAATGAGACAACACTTACAATCGGCAGAGGTAGTGCTACCATCACTGTGATATCAATGGATTCAAGCTGCTAGTTTCTGCCAAGCTATTTTCAAAGTCTTGTTGCTGACATGTAAAGGTCACCAGTGATCGGTTAAAATTTACCAACCTGTTTCCATGCCCCTTATGAAGTAGGTTTGAGTCCAGGTTTGGGGTGATAACTTTCAAGTGGGGAGGTATTTCAGTTGACATTTGGTGCATTATTGTTATACCCAGGCATGTCTGTGGCCTTTCTCCACTAATATTAGTAATTAGTTGGACATCAAATGTGAATATGACCATGACTGTGTCGGTGCAATGTAACAAAATATGAAAAAAAATATTTGTTAGCTACAAACTGCAAACATGAAACTGTCTGTTTCCATACAAATACTGCCCGCAGTGTTAAGCAAAATTTTTTTGTTATTGTAAAATCAGAAAAGACTGCATTTACACACTTACATGTATGTACAGCATATGCAGAAGCATGATGACTTTATCCCCCGCCCCACCCCCAAAAGAGTAACTGATACATATATGTGGAGCCAATGCATTGATAAGTAAGTGTACCCAGTAGTTTGCTCATGATAAAAATCTACATTACCACAAACACTATTGAATGCCTTGTTCTATTTATAGACACAGATTCTATTTTTAGCTTTATCTGACAGCTTTATCCCAACTCACTAATCAAATGTCAACTTACAACCACTTACACTCTTCCTGCATAGACAAACATCTACAGGCTTAAAGCTACTCTGCTTCTAGTAAACAAACCCTCATGATACAATCTTTCAACACAAGTTGGACTGTAAACTATTGAGCTCTTCAGCTTCATTCATCATAAAATATACATAACACGTATAGGATAAAAGTTTCTCATTCTTTCTATAAAGGTGTGCATTCTTTGTTGATGTTTTGGTGATGTTGTTGGTTTTTTGGTGCTGCTTTTTTACTTCCAATATTATTTGATTTGTCAATGGTGATGTATTTAACACTAACGATTATATGATGTCACCATTTTATGATGTCACCATCTTTAAATTAAAAAAATTGTCATAGAATAATGTATCTATAAATTTAAAGAAAAAACTTAATTTTAATAACAGTTAATTAACTTTAACATTATTAACATGGTAACCTCAAGCCAATATAGTGCTGCCTTCACCCTAAAAGCCTGCAGAGAACACTGAACATGTGACACACCCATGCAAATTATCCTGACAGCAGTACAAAAAGATCTGAAAAAAGCCTTCAAAGCATGGATTAAGATTAAATAATGTCCTTTTATTTCTCAGCTCTTGATCTTGATTTTATATACTTAAAATGTGTAGAAGTCAAATGGTTAAGATAAGATTATAGGGCTTTTACTGTAGCAAAAACAACACTACACCTCCATGTTGAAACAATGGCAAGACAAAAAAGCTGACAACCCATTATAGGACAAAACTTCATTATCATGTAATGGTTTATGTAAATAGGACACTATGTTGACAGTAATATATTCAACAAAAAACACTAGTTTCTTTAATCATTAATGGTGTACATTATGACAGAATTTGAAAAGTTCAGTATGCTGTTAATTTGTTAAATGGGAAATTATCTACATACATGTAGTAACTGTTGTAAGCATGTCGTAATTATTCTACTACTGCTACCAGTGAGTGAAAATGCTTTACCAAAACATTTTACAATTGTAAGTGGTTTATATAACAAACTCAGATTTGTTCTATGTGAGTGTTGTTATTACTACATCTATACAGCAAACAAATATGTTTAAGCAACCATAATCCAGCTACCATTTGCATCAAATATTGAAGATTTATTTCCAGATAATGTATCAATATATATCAATAGATATAAAAGTAATGCAACTAAAAAAGACAACAGCCTAAAGAAGGTGTTCACAGTCCTATATTAATAAAAAAAAGGAACCAAATCAGGAATTTGAATTTATGTGGTCAATCTCCATTCTTAATCTTCAACGTCTACTCCAAACCCTAAATAACTGATAGTCAGATACTCATTATACTGGATATGACAAATTTAATGAGTATCCATACTTTAAGGTTTTACAAAATTATCTGTGGGATATGTTACAAAATCAAATCAGATTAACTTCAGCTGAAATATATAGTATTGTCATTTGTATGATATTCCCTGTCCAAGTCATTTAACTACCCTTGTAACAAAACTGGCACAGATTCAGGTCCAGGACATGAATGGAGTATAAATCCAAGCTGATACATACCCAGCTCATAGCAATAGTAGTAGAATTATTCATAGATTCTATAGCAATGTTCAAGCAAGCACAAGTGTTCTTCCAATCTAGTCATTCTGATTTTAGGATAATGTGACAAGGTAAGGCATGTGTCATGTCAGGTATTCACAGCATGCTTATAATCCCAGTGAAGGCTGCACTATGTGTGCTTTAAGTGAGGTCCCTGTATATCTGAGAGATGGTTGGTGAGATGATAAACCCTACAAACAAACTAACTTGATCTTGTGGTAGTCTTGGTCATAAACATGTCAATGAAGATGACACCTGCCTGACCTCTGCTGTGATTTACCTTCAGTCTTATCTAGATCAGAAATGATGTCCCTTTGATTTAAATATAGTCCTTTATCTTTACTAAAAATTTCTGTGACAGCATCCAAAGTTATGACAAAGCTGGACTTCTGAAACATGAGGGATGTATCAGACATGCTCCAAATGTTTACATTAATATTGTTATCTGTTTTAACTAGATGTTCAGGTGAATATATTGTTTAAGGCAGATAAACATGAAATGCAGATTAATTAATGAATGACAGCGCAGGAATTTGCGGCAGAAGAAAGGAGAACATGAGTATGAGTGTTCCACTGTCTATGCATTGTATACTAGACTGAGATATTAGCAATATCCTGTGTGGAGCCTAACTGCCATCTATATAAGTATAGAATCAGATCACTGGGTTGTAGTGTTGACAAAATAAATCAAAGTGTCGCAGAGTCATTTACTATAATAGATGGTCTACCATCCAATTAATAAGTTGCAGTTACTTTTGAACTCAGTGATTTTTTATTTCCAGTAGAACTTACTGAGCTCTTATTTTAGACCTAATTTTAATAAAAATGCAACCATGTGGAAAGTATTGTATGGTTAATATAACTGTTCCTAAAATCAGATGTCATCATGTGACTGTGTTGTAGTTTTTGTCCCAATACATTATATATGTTTGGAAGAGGTGGTTGTTTTGCAGTTCGGGTCTTAGCTGCATTCCAATGCATTGTGCAGTCGATTTTCCAGGGAAAAATTACAGTGTACATTGTTTGCATAACTTTTAATCGCTTACAAGATAACACTTTACACTGCCAAAACAGCACTGAAATTGAGGTCTTAATCTGGTTCTTACATTGAAGATATCCAAATATTTAACTTAAAATTAAAAACAGCTCTATTTAAATTTTAAATGTCCTTAAATAGACAGGATCCTAGTAAAGTATACTTATCACAGAATTTTTAACTATGATATCACATGATAAAAAGGTCTTTCAAAATAAGTTACAGTGCTACTGTGACATTATATATTGTGTCTTTCTCCCCTCTCTGGGTAAAGTGCTACTGTGACATTATATATTGTGTCTTTCTCCCCTCTCTGGGTAAAGTGCTACTGTGACATTATATATTGTGTCTTTTTCCCCTCTCTGGGTAAAGTGCTAGTGTGACATTTTATATTGTGTCTTTTCACCTCTCTGGGTAAGGTGCTACTGTGACATTATATATTATGTCTTTCTCCCCTCTCTGGGTAAGGTGCTACTGTGACATTATATATTGTGTCTTTCTCCCCTCTCTGGGTAAAGTGCTACTGTGACATTATATATTGTGTCTTTCCCCCCTCTCTGGGTAAAGTGCTACTGTGGCATTATATATTGTGTCTTTTTCCCATCTCGGGGTAAAGTACTACTGTGGCATTATATATTGTGTCTTTTTCACCTCTCTGGGTAAAGTGCTACTGTGACATTATATATTGTGTCTTTCCCCCCTCTGGGTAAAGTGCTACTGTGACATTATATATTGTGTCTTTCCCCTCTCTGGGTAAAGTGCTACTGTGACATTATATATTGTGTCTTTCCCCTCTCTGGGTAAAGTGCTACTGTGACATTATATATTGTGTCTTTCCCCCCTCTGGGTAAAGTGCTACTGTGACATTATATATTGTGTCTTTCTCCCCTCTCTGGGTAAGGTGCTACTGTGACATTATATATTGTGTCTTTCCCCCCTCTCTGGGTAAAGTGCTACTGTGGCATTATATATTGTGTCTTTTTCCCATCTCTGGGTAAAGTACTACTGTGGCATTATATATTGTGTCTTTTTCCCATCTCTGGGTAGAGTGCTACTGTGACATTATATATTGTGTCTTTCTCCCCTCTCTGGGTAAGGTGCTACTGTGACATTATATATTGTGTCTTTCTCCCTTCTCTGGGTAAAGTGCTACTGTGACATTATATATTGTGTCTTCCCCCCCTCTCTGGGTAAAGTGTTACTGTGGCATTATATATTGTGTCTTTTTCCCATCTCTGGGTAAAGTACTACTGTGGCATTATATATTGTGTCTTTTTCACCTCTCTGGGTAAAGTGCTACTGTGACATTATATATTGTGTCTTTCCCCCCTCTGGGTAAAGTGCTACTGTGACATTATATATTGTGTCTTTGTCCCCTCTCTGGGTAAAGTGCTACTGTGACATTATATATTGTGTCTTTCCCCTCTCTGGGTAAAGTGCTACTGTGACATTATATATTGTGTCTTTCCCCCCTCTGGGTAAAGTGCTACTGTGACATTATCTATTGTGTCTTTCTCCCCTCTCTGGGTAAAGTGCTACTGTGACATAATATATTGTCTTTTTCCCCTCTCTGGGGAATCACACCTTCGATAATGTTTATGATATCCAGTGAATTTATCACTACATCACTAGTTCAAGTAAATAAATTCTTAAATGATAAAAAAGGTCAATAAAATGTATATAAGTAACAATGTAAAAGTGTCAAATACTTTGTGATGAAACCAATAACTTGCAGCTTTAGACCAGCTGCTCATTGCAGGTTGTTTATGTAGTAAGTAAGATTTTAATGATTTGAGTGTCATCCAATAAAAGGTGAGACTATTTATTTCTTAAAGTGCATTTAATCTATTTAAGTTTCATGAATAAAACCTTTTAATGCAACATCCCTTGTGTTGAATGACCAGTGTCTATCAGTGTGAAATGTCTTGGATACCACTTGCTAGGCAACCAAAGTTTGTACAGAGGGTTAAAATCAGTCAAAAAAGAAAGAGCAGAATCATTGTTATGTCTCAATTTAACATAATCATCATAACTGTTAATCAATGTCAGGCATTCCTGACTTCTTTTCTTTATGGCCACATATGGAAATGTTCCCACTATACCCAATTGTTTATGGTATACCTGTCAATGTTTGCACAGGTAAACAAGGCAGTCAGGAATTAATAGCTTACAAACCACCATGATCATTACTACCAAACTAATATTGAAAACGGAATGGCAGTGGCACTTTTGGCAAAGAGAGACTATTTACACTGAATGGTGAATAATGATAGTAAGTTTAATTTGAGGATAAAAATGTTTGCTTTCCTACACTCAGTGACAGTGTCCAAAGAAGTGTGGCACCAGTGCCACAGATGCCTTCCTGTGGGAGGATTATTGATCTGGATATACACTATCCGCATATGTCTGATCCATTGACAATTTTGGGATCATTCAGCTTATGGGTAAAATAACTGAATCTGTACTTAGGTAAACCTGGTGGAGTGGGAGAGGGTAAGAAACTCTACTGGACTTAAAGTGGATTAGGGATTACATCTTACCCTATATTATGATTAATAAGGTCAATGAAATCCAAATGAAAGATTTTGCAGATTACTTAACTAATATTTGATATAGGTAAGGAAAACAGGGGTACTGGACTTTTTTTATGTTGGCATTTTTAGTGATAAGTGGTTTGCCTTAAGAGACACAGGATTAATAACAAGAGTGGGAAAATTGCAACTTGTACTACACACATAACCTTGGCTGTCAAGTGAAAGATATATTCCAATGTACAATTGAGTCAGGTGACAGTAGATTTGAAGATTTAAACCTCATACCAAAGGCTTAAAAATATACCTGATCTAGCTGTCCTTGCTTACACTTATTTAAGGGGTTGCTCCTAGACTTAGGGACCTAGTACCTGGACCATGAGTTGTAGTTTGCTGTATCTCGATAACACCAGGGCCCCATAAGCCTCAGATACCAAAACATTGAAAAAGCTACTTGATTTCTTAAATCTATATACAGCCTGATAGGCTACCATAAATGTGAATATATATATATATATGCCAGGGGGCTTTTTGAGTTAAGAAACAGGTAGTTCCTCTCGCTAACTTGTCAAAAAACTGGAATGCACCACAATAACAAAAAAAACTGAATATCAAAGCAGACCAGCAATGCAAACCATTTTGACATTCACCTCACCCCAAGAAAGAATAAACACTTAGTTAAAAACATATCTCTCAAGATGTTTGTAAGCCAGTAAGGTGTGAGATGTAATATAAATGATGATGTGCTGTACAACACCATAAACATCAGAGAGAGACAGCCCAGCTGACATGACATGACAGAACAATCATGCTGGTGTTCACACATTTATAAATACAGCTAGGAAAATGTACCAGCTAACATAATAGGAGAAAAACTTAGCAGAGACTTTAAAGTAAATGAATTTTTAAGACTTTCATCTAATATAAAATAAGAATAAAACTATAAAGATAAAGTTGAGAACAATGCATTTCTTAAGCAAACTAAGAACCCCAGATTAAGAGAAGTAAACTAGTTGTTATGCTAAAGTCATCCTTGTTCTCTGAAACTTAGAGCACGGGAGCACATTTAAATTTTCTCATGAAACACTGAAACAATTCCAACCTTTTCAATAAGTATCGTAAGGATTAGAAATAGATATAATAATAGAATAGAAAAAAATTAAAATAAGATTAATCACCGCCACCCCCCACAACCACCGCCCCGATATGGTGCTTTGATACATCACACATATGCTCAGAAAATGAATCAATTTGTTATGTACACCAGACAACTTATAACATTATGAAATTTTCCCCACTATAACAGTAAATGGACAACTGAACATGCCCCCTTCAATGTTTTCCTCCACATCCACTGACCTGTCCAAACCAATCTTATCAGCAATTAGCATGACCCAGGTCCTTCAAACCGAGGATGTTAGCCTGCTACAATGTTGAACTCTTAGCCTGCTAAGCAGTTTTGGGCAAAAAGAGAACAACCAGATAAGCCAGCTTCCTTTTAATCTGGATCTCCACTTTTTGCATCTTAGTTTCCGCCAATATGTGTTGATACCGCTTATTATCAAACCTAGCATGGCAAGGGTTAGCTTCCTTTACTACCAGAATAGCATATGAAGAGAAGACAAATCAAATTACTGCCATATTACTAGCCACATTTCTACACATCATTTCTTAGAGCAATTATTGGGAAAGGTCAGTTCCAGGATTGGTGAAAGAATCCACTAGGTCACAAGAGAACACAGATGGTCAGACATGGTCAAGCAAGTGAACTTGTGGGGATGGGGGATAATGAGGATGGATGGTACACAACTTCCAGATAAAAGGAAGGATTTCTTATGCCACAGCATAATTATCATAATTACAAGAGCTCTAGATTTAAAAGTGTTTCTAATGTAATAAGTTTAAAATTAACCTTTATTTCTTCTCTGAACTTTATATTCCTTGAGCTCATTAGAAAAACTCAATGAGACATTTTGAGTTTTGATTAAGTCATGAGTTGGGAGAGAAATTAAGAATAAACAAGATTTTTTTAAGTCCCACATTATGGATATTCATGAAAATCATTTCAATAATAATTTAGTATGAGTTCCAACAAATTTTGGGAAAAGAAATAAAAAAGAAGCTTATTTCTTCTTTGAAGCCTACATTGCAGGTACCATGGTACTTGCTAGAATTGAAATGTGGCAATGAGTACCAAGTAAATTACAGGGTGTACTGATACACAAAGTATTTAAGAGTTCTTTAATTAGACAAAGGCATTTAAATGGACAATTTAGGCACTGAAAGACAAATGGATTTTTCATCATTTGACTTTCCTTAATAAAAAGTTCATTCAGAACAAAATCATGATATAATTTTCAATATTTGGAATAATCACAATAACTAGGTACCGGTATTCATCAAGTTACACCAAATTTACAAAGCCAACACCAGATACAGACATTTTTCTGGCAGGGCGTTTCTGCAACCTGAATTATCAGTGTACAAACAGGCCCATATGATGTTTATGATAAAAGAAGAAAATACACAGCTAGCCCTCAGGGAAGACCAGAAACCCCTAGACTTCATGTAAGATAAAATAGTTCACCTTAGATAGCAGTGGGTATAAATATACCTTCTTAAACTCATTGGTAAATGGCAAATCTGCACTATGTATACTAACCCTTAAAGGTGCTACTGCCTAAATCTACAACATGTAACAATAAAATATCATGCATTGCTACATAAACTTATATTTAAGTTTAAGTAAAAGCTGTTTATAACATGACCTCACTTGTCTGTACAAATCATGTTTATACATTGCTTGATATGTCCATTATTTTCGAATCTATCTGTCACCAGTACTTCATGATCTGTTTAAATGTACGTTGTGCTATAGCCAGTTTTGTTATTGTCCGTTTTGTTAGTGTCGGGTAGCTTAGCTTGTGACATAGTCTGTGTGTTTTTCTGTAAGGTCCGTGCATGTGGGCGTGGTTGTTTGCGTCTTGTCTGCATGATGCACGGGACTTGTCAAACCTGTTTTGTCATGTCTGTCTAGATATATGTTCTCGTGAGAGATAGATTTTGTACTCTACGTTCATTTTAATACTTAGATAATGCTTGAAAGAAAATGTAGTTAAATAATGTAGAACTTGCGATACAGCATAACTATAGTTTAACTTACACTATAGCTGTATTTACATTATTGGTATATAACCAGTTCTGTTTGGTAAGTATTGTAGTATTAATATTGCAATGGGTGTATTTCTGTATATTGCTTGTATTGTTTGAATTGGTTCATGTCTGTTTTGTAACTGCGAATATTGTATTGCTAAATTCTAATTTGTTATTGCTCCGCCAATTGATAATGTGTAAGTATTTATTTATTGTGTTATTTATTATTCGCAGGTTTTTCTTCGTAGAGCATAAACAAATAAAAAAGTCTCTAAACCTTGTATGGACTGGTAGTCAAAATAAATTTCGAGTCCCACCACGACCCATCACATATCAATAATCACTATGGGGATGTCAGTTAAAAATAGAAATGGACGTCAGAGCTGATTACCTTGATGATCAATGTGATCTCAAATATAAATGTTCTTGTGGCCTTCTTCATTAAAAAATAGCTTTATGTGCAGCAGGGCTTCGGAAGGAAACCCCTTTATGTAAAAATAAAGTTTGGTGTTACGCTTTACTTCTTACAAGGGTAAAGGGCACTAATAAACAGCATTTCCAGGATCTTTTAAGATAACAATGGCTTATTTCATTACTTGAGAAAGAAAAAAAAAACTGGTCCAAATGTCTGATAACACTTTTAAAGTCTTCTTATATTTATCAAATGTTTTTTGGAAAAGGTTGTTGGTTTTGTTTTAGGATTTTTGTAAGCGTTTTTGCAAGGGGGGGGGTCTTATTTATCATAAATGGAAACAAACCTACTTTTAATGGTGATAAATTAGTGTAGAATACCAAAAGAAAATGAAATTACCATTTAATAAAGATTAACTGGATAGGTGTGTTGATGTTTAAAGTTGGATCTTAGATCAACAATAAATTCTACTCACTTCTTCTATTTATTGAGTGAAGTGTGTCTATTAATAGTTGAGTAGTTTGTACATGTAACATTTTAAACCACATGTAAACCAGTTAAGAAAAGACAGGTGGTTGTTAACATTGAACTGGATCAGACTCAAATATAGATACAATACTTGTCAGCTTCTTTGGGTTTACATTACATTTGTGTTGACTTAAAGACTACAGAAAAATAGAGGTAAATTATACTAGCATTACACTCTGATTGTTCACCATCATACTCACTGCAACCCTCACTTAAACTTAAAGGGTTCTGTTACATGCTATTAGTCTTCCAATGTCCATCTCAGCCTTATGAGTAAAAGACCCATTTTGTCCTAGAAAGTCACATTCCAGGACATGACAACAAGTTCTCTGAGGCACTCGAGGCCTAGCAGATAGAGTTGTTGACTTGTAACTCCTCAGCCCCTCTACCGGTTAGTTTGAGTCCCTTGGCATATTAAGCCTGCCTTGATAGGGACTTGTACCAATGCAGTATGAGGTGTCAGGAAATCAGTGGAGCAAAAACTTCACTTGAGGTGTAGTTATACAAATCTGTTTACATCAATACAATTAACAGAGTTTATTACATCTGTAAATACAGCATTAAATCCAACATAAAAATATGAAAGTTTTAAGAGGTAAAACATCAGGGCCAAAAAATTACAACTCTGTTTATACATGGCAGTTTACATCCTGATCAGATTACAACATGGACCAATGGCTTTAATATGTAAATATGTAGTATATGTTTCAAATTTCAGCTGCTACTTTGCACAGATAAGAGTGTCTCAACAATTATGAAGTACTACCTTCATAAATCCATCAAAAAATGTCATTAACTTGCAGGTTTATTACAAGGTCTTTACCATTACCAGTTTTAAATGGACAGTACAACTTTACAAACAATTTACCTTTGATTCTTTGTAATCGATGAATTTCTTAAAACATGTTCAGGACCCTTAATAATGACTTAATTAACAAATAACCTACAAAACGACAATAAAAGAGCCGGTCTTCTTGCATATATATATATACAAATAAGACTAATATTTACAAATATGTTGATCATCTACAAAAAAAACACTTTTTGTTCAACATGACAAAGTTGACTATATGTATCTAGAATCAACAAGTCAGAAAGTTACATTGCTGCCAGGGCGCTGAAGAATATAAAACTTGGGAGCCTCATTCTGGGACCATTCTCAAATAAGCAACAGTATGTCAAGTGATATGCAAATAAAGAAATGTTTATGTAGGAGAAATTGGGAAAATTCTTTTTTCAAGAAGAAATTTCATTTTCATGGGTAAAGTCCTACAAAAATCTTCACTAACTGAATTTAAGGAATACATTATCATGTTACAGCTTGAAAGAATTTTCCCTAGAAGAAGCTGCCTGTGAACAGCCTAAGACTGTTCTCCAACAATTTATAATCATGACATTAACTCCAGTTACAAGGTTTATGCTAGGTAGTTCAGATGAAGTTGTCAGATCATATTAACAGCAGCACAGTTAAAATGCCCTGCAATATGTCACATATATACATGTTAAAAGATACTGTATACTAAAACCCATAACTGGAGTTAGTCTTACCAATTGCTTACTCAAAAATGGTTGTTAAATATAGACACTAGCAAACTAAGGAAAAAAAAAGAAAGAAAAGAATCCAACAAACTTACCTTCAACTGCCTCTCCTTCTTCCACCTCATAATCATCCTTTAAGAAGGCGTAAGAAGCTTCCGAGATGTGCACTCGACCAGGCTGGCCAGTTGACTCCATTGTATTAGCCAGGGTCACGTCATTGGACCACACATCAAACTTAAACCGACGGGTTCCGACAATACCACACAACACTTTCCCTGTGTGCACTCCAACACGCATATCCACTTCCTCATTATTATCCTCATCAAACTCAACAATGGCTTTGATCATGCCAAGCCCCATCGTAACACAGCATTTAGCATGGTCAGGGTTAGGCTCAGGGCATCCTGAGACGCAGTAGTAGCAATCTCCAAGGGTGCTGATCTTCTCACAGCCAGATTTAGAACACAAATCGTCAAACCGACCAAAGAGATCGTTCAGTTGACCCACCAATACCTCGGCAGTCTTGTTGGAGCTCATCTTAGTAAATCCTACAATATCAGCAAACAGGATGCTTACATTCTCCATGGTGTTAACATTGAATGAGCGGAAAATAATTGCACCCTTCACTTTGACTTTGTTCTTGGAGTTTCGCTTCTTTGTGGATGCATCTTTCTTTTTCTTTTGTCCTTCGTTTTGTTCCTCTTTATTGGCCTTGGCCTGCATAACCTGGGCAGCCACAGACGGAGGCATAAGGGAATGGATCATCTTCTCCTTGATTTGTTTCTCCAGCTCTAAATCCTGTCGCACAATAACCGACTGGCCAATCTTCCAGAATGTGCTCCTTTGGCGAATTTGCCTCATCATGAAAATATGAACTCCCATCAAGTGAATGCACAAGTGAAGAAGAACTTTTCCAAGGACAAAAAATGGTGCTTGCAGATAAGGTTTTTGCAAAGCAGTTAAGACTTCGAATACAATCGAATAAACACCTCCTATAGTAATTGTAACGAAAAGTGGCATGGGGATGACACTGTACATCATCAACAGGACTTCAACAGTTGCAGTAAAAGCTCCAATGGTTGAAAGATCAGATGCTGCATAAATGAGAGTTAAAAGTATCCCCATGCATGTGCAGATCGATACGAAAATAGAGGTCACAAGATGTAGCTTTGTGTATGCTTTAGTGTAGGTAAATCCTAGAGTAAGTGCAATCACAAACAGCAAAACCACTGTTCCAGCCAAGAAATATTCCCAGTGATGTGTGTACGAATTAGTTAGTCCAAAGTATATACTCCAGGTTACACATGCAAAGAGAATGTAAAATAGAGCAAACTGAAATCGCCGCCGAGTCTGGGGAAAGTAACTTTTCCACTGCTCATCTTCAAGAATTTTTGAATCAAACTTTGGATTAGGCCACCAGGTTCCTGCCCTCTCAAACAGGATGGGCATGTTGCAGCATCCCACAGTTTGATGCAACCTAGCTGGAGATGTGGAGGAGATGGAGTTCATCCTTACGCCTCCCTCAGGATCACCTGCCCTGTACTGAACTGAGGGTTCCTGCGTCCCATTGTTCTCTTTGGCCATCTTGTAGCAGCTGTGTGTTGCCTCCTTAACTAAGCTGAAAGTTAAGTTAATTCTATGTAATTATGCTAGTAGCGGTTTATTTAGTTCAAGAGAAATTTGACATTGAAAAAAAAAGTCCATCAACCGTTAATAATATGTCAGTTATGGTCAACATCCTAGACATTGACATAATAAACAAGCTCTCTCCTTTTAAGTACCAGATAATAAGAAGGCAGTAAAAGGATTAAAGAAAAATGAAACAAAACAAAGAATCATGAAGTTTGCATTTCCTTGCTAAACTTAAGGAATAAAAAAAGGAAAATTGTGGTAACATGTTTTATATGAAGAAGACCAAAGACATATATCCTATATACTATACATATGCATTATGAACAAATTCATAAATATGAATAAATCACGGTTAATTGGTTGGTGTGAAAAATGTACAAATCAAATACAAATAAAGACAAATAAACAAAGAAAAATACTCATAATTGTGTTGCTTTTTTTTCCAACATCTTAAACAAAAAAATTTATCAGACATTTTGAGGCAGTGTTAACATTAAGCGTACTGCCTTCACTGTAACAGCATAAAGAGAACACCTGACATGAAACAACAACCCAGTAAGAAAATGCACAGTGCACATGTTTGCATCCATATTATTATACGGAGGTCTTTCTGAACCAAAATATAGCTGGGAGCTGGCAATGTGGAAAAAGTGGTGAATGTGACAAACATATCAAATCCAACATTTTATATATAGCTCAATGTTCATACTGTAACACAATAAATCGTACTATTTGAATGAAGCATTTTTTTAATTTAGGAATATTGTCTCAATAATTATTTATTGGGACAGTACAAGTCAAACTAGCAAAGACAAAAAATATTTTCAAGAATTAACATAAACAGATTCCTTCAATTATTCCAACAACATATCAGCATCATTTAAAGTCTCAGACTGGGGAATTAATTGTTGTAGCAACTTAACTCATAATAGTGTAACGAAAGTCTGTTTTGACTTGTGAATTTGCTGAAGCCATAAACTTGTACATATATTTAGAAGTTGCCAATAGAAATAAAGATGTGTAATTGTATAACTGTAACAAACTACAAATTCCAGTCTTTTCAAATTTCAAACTGATAACTATAAAAGCCAAATGTTGTTTTTTTTTTAATTTTTACACAACTTTAAATTAAAACAAAAAGTGTTAATTTATTTTCTCATATTCTTAAAACAACTCCAAATTTAAAGTTCCTTCACAAATCTAAACATTATAGATATGTTTTAAATATTAAATGTGATTCACAGATATCTGTAGCAAATGTAAAAAAAAAACACATTAAAAATGTGACAATATGTAAAAGCAACTATCAAAATTTGTGATTTAAAAAAATCAAAATACAACTTTTATTAATATTATTGCTGTTGAGCATGAAAAACATTAGTTCCCACAATGCTAAGAATTTATGTTAAAGCAAATAAAGAAATGAAAATTCCATGACCATCTTTCTGCAATTTGTTATGTTATATAAAGAAGCATTATATAACCTGATTAAGATTTAATATTTGCATCTATGTAGTGTATAGTAAGAATTGCTGGACAATTTAGCAAATACTTGCATACATGTAAGACATGTTTACAAAAATTAAGTATAATCCAAATAAATTGCTAAAAATTGCTTTACTTCAAAACACTAAATCAGCTCACCTAACATGATATCACTATTTACTAATTCCATTCTCTAAAAAATTGTGATACTACATCCCAGCACTTTGTATAATTAATCCAGATCCTCATAACTCTCCTATGTATCCCAATACATGCCAAGCAATTATAACAGCACTAGCACTAGTAGATGCCGCTGTTGGAAGTAACATTCTACAAGTGAGAGTGAGAGAGTAATTCCAGTGTGGGATCTGTAGTGTAGGCATCAGAATGTAAACCAGAAATCCAAACCACAAGAGTGGAGATATAATACTTTGATCATTTGGATTCTACTACATAATGACTGCTTGCTATCCATATAGACTCACTTACCCTGTAGTGAACAGACAACCTATCTGTAACTGTCAGCAATTCAGACTGCCCTATATCCACTGGGGTCAGGGGTCGTCTTACAGAGCGAATGTAAACGAACCCGTTACAAATAGCACACTCCTCTGATCGTTAAAAGACGACATGTTTGTTCAATAAGCTATCCAAAAATAAACGAACGGATGGTTTGTGTTTTAAATATTTAAGATTTCACATTTGAAGCGATACTTATGCACAAGTTCCCATTACGAGTTGAAACGAATTCGAAGACAGTGCTACACAGTAAAGTGAAATATAATTAAACATTTGATATGCATGTATATAATCAGGAATTGCACGCACCATAACAAGCCTCTGTACAACACTCGATGTAGCTAAGCTGTCACATTTCGATGTGCAATGAACAGCCGAACTGAATGAGTGACTTTAGTTTAGGTTTCTAATCGATACAACGCACATCGCAGCGAATCCTATCGACTGCAAAACCTAACGTAAAGCGGTCGGTTAGAGCGTCGAAAACGGCCACGCTTACAAGCGTCGTAAACGCCTAAAGTCGTAATAATGTTATGTATACATATGATGCGTTTATAATATATCTAAACACGCAATCTTTATTTGAAATCATTTTAAAGTGCATCTATTTAGTACTGACAGCTTACTGCTTAAGACTACTTAAAATACCACTTGACTGCAAGTGTTTAGAAAAATATTACGAAAAGTACGGTGGCGTGTTTTTACCAAATATATACTGAGTTCTAGTGGCCTTATTCATGACATAGCGAATGACTTTTACCAGCCAGTGTTCCCAGAATCTAAAGTAACATCTAAAATTGTATCATGGTCAATTTGATATACAGGTACGAACGCATAATTTGCATACACAGAGACAGAAGTACGGGACAAGGTGTAATATAGTTGCAGAAGAGAGTGAGGGGCAGACAAACAAACAAGAGATAGAAAAATACATTTTACGAAAAAATATCTCAAGACAATGACACTGATTAGATTCAAATAAGCACGAAGGCTGTAGCAATACATGTATATCAATAAATAGCACGACAATAAGTGTTGGAGGAATTGACATGCATTGAATTTCTGGTCTTTTTACGACACCTCTTTTTTTCCAATGACAGGAGATAATAAACTAAGATTCGACTGCCCCGTCAATCAGGGATGGATCCGGGTGTGGGGATGGATGCACCCCCCTCCACCACCACCCACAACTAGGTAAAAAGAGTAGAGTTGTGAAAACCCATACATTTAAGCTTAAAAATACTAAACTTGTGAAGTATTTTTTTTTTAATATTCTACATTTAATAATTGTCTCAAGCACATTTTTAATATATAGGCTAGTCACAGCTGACAGACAATATATCCATATAATATTAGGACATTAACATTGATTCAATGTGCCTGCACATCCATTAATGCCAAGCTACGCCCCTTTTGAAGGATTTTGTACGAACAAACACCATCAAAGAGAACAATCTAACATAAAATCAGGGGTTTTATAATAAATACTTTAATTATGAATGTCTTTGACCGTTTGGGTTTTATTTTAGGTCATCGTTGTCCTGGCGCGTTTATATCAAAACGAAAAAGTTTTGTCCTATTCTTGTTGTTAGATAAAATGCACAAACATATCCGACAGTTGTGAGCCAGCCAGTGGTGAAAGCGTTGGTGACTCCGCTGGCCAGGGCTGCAGACAAAAGGTGTCACAACGGTAGTTGGAGAATGAAACGAAGATGGTAGAAGACCAATGACATTTTCATTCTTCTCCTGGGTAGTCTTACCATCTTCCCCTTCTTAGGCACTGGTTGCTCTCGAGACTAAAGAATGACGGAGATGACAGTTCTAATTCTAATGACAGGGCATGACGCCACACAATCCGAGGTCGCTCACCAGACGTCTTTGTAAGGTAGCTGATACATGCCTTGCTTACGAGATCCGTAGATACTTCACTTCGCTGTACCGCAATTGCTTTAGGATTCGATTGTTCTCCGTCCAGAACAGATGCCAAGTTCGGCGTTATTGGGCTATCATAGTCTTAATCTAAATAATTGCTTTTTGCTCTGTTCAGCACATCTTGATTGGCGACATTGTCTTACCGTATCAGAGAAGTGATTTCCTTGGACAGCCAAAGCCAGTCAATTTTGGCAAAATGGCCCGGAGCACCATGCGCAAAGCGCTGTGTTAAATTAATAATAAAGTAGAAGAAGAACAAAAAACGCGCTTGCATTTTAATTACTTTTGAAACGATTATATTTGCTACCTTTGACTAGTATTGTACATGACTGTCGCGTAATATGCTAGGTTCTTTTGCTAATAATACATATTCAATGACTGACATATGGCAACATATATTTTTATAATATATGTATATATATAGTAATCTGACCTAAATGCAAGACAATATTGCCATATTATTGGTTCTACACAGCATGTAAATACTTTTAAACTTATCAGAAAGGGGATAATGGATTCAATTATGTTTTTCTGCGGAAAAAAAATAAACAAATGCACAAAAAATGTTATTATGCTACATACATAATTACAAGCGGCATTGTTCACATCGGCATACTCGGTTTCTTTTGTAAAACAAGACCTCGACAAACTGCTGCGAATTCTAATTATTCTATTATAATTATTTTATTATAATGTCTGCTACCTTTTTTATAATTGCAAAAATGTTAAAAACGGAATACCCGGTGTTTTTTTCTGCAAATGGTCTCACTGAATAGCTGCGATGGCACCGTTCTCAAGGACGACGCCAAGAATATCCTATGAGTTAAAAGCAATTTAGGTAAACTGGGTTTTGTTGGCAGGGGACATTCTGTGGCCGTAGGTTTGTTATATGTCTAGGTTATGAACGTTTTGGTATCATTTACATGTACTTGATTACGGTGATTGTGTAGGCATCAATAAAAGTAGTTCAATAATGAGACTGTTCTCAATTACCTCTGCTTAATGATAAACACATAAATGGGATGTATAGTTTTCACATGATTGAAAGATTGCTTTTGGTATTATGTTGAAACCAAAATATATAACAAAACTTAACTGATGTTCTATTCGGCATGTCTGTCAGGCGGGAAAACATCATTGTTGCAGTAAGTGGAGAAGGTGAAGAGTTCGTTGAAATAAACATATACATGTAATCACTTAGCTGAATAATTATCCAGCCAGCCATCTGTACCCTTAAGCAACGTACATTGACTACATTTGGGTACATTGGTGACATGGAAATGGTCTCCCTTGTAAGTTAATACCCGAGGTATTCCAAACAGTAGGTAGGTCCTTTTAGTTGGAAATCTTGAACTTTTATTTTGTAGATATTGCAATTATAACAGAGAAATGTCTTTCTTTTGCATGAATATAGGCTTAAAACACATTTAAATACGTATAGAGACTTGTTATATGAAAAAAGAAAATGGAAGTGTTTGTTGATGATGGTTAACCTGGGTTTCACAAAAAAGGCAGAAAAGTCAGCATACACTCCAAAGATCACAAGCACAAAAACCGAGAAAAACAAATGAAAAGATCTGCTTGCATCGAGTGATTATTCAGGGGAGACTATTTATTAGTGTCTCTCATTGAGCGTTGTTAGATGGCGTCTTTACTTGTGTTTTAGGCGCATGTGGCCGAGGATTTTTGTTGATTAACTAAACTATTATCATGTTTGGCTCAAGTCCCATTCGAGGTGAAAACTTAATTTGATAAGTTATTCCAACCATGTTCATATTTTGATATTTAATCGTACTATCGGAACGACACATGCACATAGATATGCATTCAGTTTAGTCGAATCGCAATCTCTAATCACTGTCTTCTTCGTAGTTTACTGAAATTATTTGGCTAAATTTAGACGATCTAGATTTTCCGGTCTATGGACAACTTGAACAATTGAGATTTTTTTTAGTACCGACCCTCTGGTAAACGGCACTGGTGGCAAAGTGTGTAGATCGCCAGCATTGGATACATCAGTAACATTTTTTACGATTCATATAGAGGCATGTCTATCAGTATGACGATGAATATGATGCTGTTGATGACGACGACTGTCTACAAGATGGCGATGAAGATGATGATGGTGATGATAATCAAGATGACGATGATGACGACGACGATGATGATGATGATGATAATGATGATGATGATGATGATGATGATGATAATGTTTTAATAGAAAATACTACATTTCACATTATTTCTAACCGGCCACCTAAAAGTGAGTTAATTGATCAAAAAGCAAAGGCAAAGTTTTAATCTAAGGTTAATTATATTTAAGAAGCATTCTGTAGAGGTTCTCTGGATTTTTATTAGAATTTTCATTCATTCAGTTTCCTCGTTGTTGTTTTAAGGAAGGCTTCCCATAATGAACTTCGGCCGATATCGACACATTCGGTTCGCGACGAAGGCTTTCGTTTTTGCCCGGTGAAAAACGTAATTTTACCAAATAACACTAAATTAGTTGTTAATGTTTAGGTTAAATGTTAAAAGGGTTCAAAGTATGTTATAGGGGACAAAAATTTTGACATATATCACGTTTAGAGAGAAAATATTTTCAAAAATGCGAAGTTCCTGTCACGTGACGTTTTGGGAATTTCCTGTTTGCAAACAGAAACAACAAAAAATCCAATGCCACAAGAACGTGATTTTCGAGGAAGATTAAAGGCACGTAAGCGTCCCACAATACGGAAACAACGCAGTACAACGTTATTAACGGAACACAATTACGCAAATGTGTATTTGTGCGATGGCGATACCTGTACAAATTTTATTTTATACTTTGTCATTTTGCTCTTAGTGGTAATATCTCAGTGGGTAGTCATTTTCAAATCTTAATTTCAGAAGTTAACTACGGTAAAAATATTTCAAATTGTTATTTTTTACTCAGTTATGATTGTAGTGATATTTATGAATTGTTTAGGGATGTACCTACTTTGATTTAAAAAAATAGGGTAATGTGACTTCGGCAAGTTTGGTTTTACGAGATTTAAAAGGAAATTTCATATACGGTCATTTACTTTTTTCACCAATATAATAGTTACTTTTTTTAATTACTCATAATATGAACTTTTTTAATGAGAACAATTATATCTGCAGTGAATTAATGCTTATTTGCATAGAAATTTGTCCAAAAACTTCCAAAAATAAACTTTTTTGAAATCTTGTACCATCGATTTTTTCCGATACACAAAAGTCGAGTCTGGGAATAAAAAATGTGAAAATGCAAAAAGTACACGGTAAAAATTTGTTTAAATGTATATTTCAATTAGACATTGCAAATACATAACAAATATTGCAAGTTTTAGTAAGTATGAAATTTTTCCCATTAGGGGAAGACTTCCTTAACGCGACAATTAAAAACACTCTAAAGCTAAAAGTTACGCCGCATGACTTTGTAACTGTCATGCATTTCATTAAGGCCTTTTTGTCATCCTAATCAGCTAATACGGTCATTCGCTGATATCAGATTGAAGCGACGCATCTCTGCACGTATTTTGCGTAGGTTTTCAAACTGTCTGTTATTGTCCTGGTCTGGATCCAGCAAGATAGAATGCTGAGGTTGGGCACACAGCTATATTTCGCTATGACAAGCCCATTGTATACTGAATGGAGTTCTCGGTTCAATGGCAGACTATCTAGGACATTCATCCATTTTGTTGCTGACTTCTTTACTTAATGTCTGTGCTAGAACCTGTTTGACAATTTTTATGCAGTATGTTTCTATGTGAATTCACTTCATTTTAAGTGACAGTAAATACAACCAGACCGTCGCTCTATAAATCCTATTACAAGAGAACATTTAATTTGTCTATTTTGTGATAAACATTATAGAGGCGGCGTGTTTTAACATTATTTGCATTTGTCAAGCATATGATACAATTCGAAAACAATACACTCAAGAAAGACCACCGCTTTATTAAACTGACTATACTGTTCTGTGCCAACAACAAGCAGAAAGTGATTAATATGGCTATTTTATGTTAAGCAATTATTGTTATTGAGAAAAAAAAAGCTCTTTCTTTCTTGCAATGCTGTGGCCAACATACTTACTTAGACGGTTCTTCATATGTACTAAGATGATGTGCTATGTATACATTTATATAAATACATATTCCATTTTGTTCTGATCTGTCTTACAAATCGGTAGATGAAGTGACGTCTCACCTCATCCAACAAATCAGAAGATTTCGAGTCACTACTAACATAACGGTGTGACATGGCTAAACCTTAAGGCGTATTAAGCTATAAAATATCTCTTTCTTTTATATTGTAACGAAAGTCTGTAATGATACCAGATTACTTAAAAAAATGGCAAGAAAAGGTCCCTACAACTGTTGATAAAGATGTAGGAAATCACCGATAGAGCAAAGTGTTAGAAACACTTTTTCGGCCGATTGTTCTATTTTTAGCGTGAGCTCTTTTGGTTGAGACCACATATTCCTTTTTGATACATGCGCAGCGAAGCACAGTTGTGTAAACGAATCGTCAGAGGAAAACGAATAAAGGAAAGAAGATAGTCAATCAAATGTGGCATAATTAGTTTTAGCTTAAACAGACACGTAGGAAGTAATGGGCCAATGTAAGTCAATCTCAAGTTGGCCGTCTGTACTACATTGTCTGCGAAGTCGCCGTGGATTCTACTGATTCTGATCAACTGGTAAGTGTACAATGGTGGGAATTGTGGGGTTTTCTAAAAATGGCCACGGTGTAAACAAGCATGTGATCAATTTGAAGTTAGAAGTTGAAGTTAGAAGTTCAACGCTATTCTGACGTCACGGTCTTCCGTTTTTTATAGGGTTTATGGGATAGTTACTCATTGTGCTTCATTAAAAGTTGTTATTGCGTCGGCAGACAATGGAAACACATAACGAGATAAACAAGGACAGCAGGATACGTTTTGGTGGTCAGATGCTGAGCCATTAAGCTTTCTATATCTACTGGATATGGATCGACTGAAGTCAATACTGGAAAGTTTTCCAGACTAAGCTAGAATGAATAACCAGACAGAGGTTAGACAGTATACAAAGAACTACGCATTAATTAATATTATTTATGTTTATTGTGGATGGCTTAAAATTTTATTTTTAAAGTACTGTGTGATTTAACACATGGAATATATAACATAGATACTGGTAAAATGATACAATGAACATATCCTGCTATACATTGATAGTTTTCACAACACAAGGCCAATAAAGGATAATATCCATATTTGTTGCTTTTATTTTTGTGAGTTAAACAATAACTTGTGTTTATATTTACAATTATATATAGTTCTAGTATCAGAGGAGAGATGAGATAATGCAACTGTGAAAAAGATTCTATCAAGGAATTTATCATGTTTAATTTCACAGATGGTCTACCTGCACATTACCAGAATAATATGATGTTAAAAAATTAAATAAAACATCATACTGTTGTTAGACTATGACCAGTTATCGGTATTTATGTCTGGTTTTTCTTTGTGTGTTTTTTTAAGTTAATAATGTATAGCATGTTAGGCTTTATTCATCGAACCAATACCATCATTCACAAAAACACAGGTATTTTGTTGAGAGACTAATTCAGATGAATATTATGGTAAAACTACTGTCACATAATGTAGGTAATAGGTAATACCGAGTTATAGTCTACTTTCAAGCTACTGCTCGGACCCAGTGACCCGGAGTCGTGCGTCCTACAAATATTCCGTTCATCAAAAGCTGGTATGTGAAGCTGGATTAGCTTATGACAGTAAGACTTATGTCTTTTTGTATATTGTGGGCCGCCAGTGGCATAGTGGTAGAATCATCGATTGCAACTCCTCTGACTGCTTAGCCCCTTACCGAATAGGCTCAAGTCCCGTTCGCGATGAAGAAATTAATGGGGCAAGGTCTTCCGGCTGATCTGGTGGTTCTTTGACTTACTGTCTTTGGTCTTCTTCCAGGCAAAAGCTGGACTTTACTCTTATGCCTGTTATTCTGTAGTTGTAATGTGTTTTTTCTTTAATGGTTGAGCAGCAATTTACCGGTGATGTCTCTGAAGGTTCCAAAATAATGCTGCTGTTTTACGGGACCTGTAAATTTAGACAAGGAAAGAAAGACAAATTATAATGAAAGCTGGCAATCCAATTTCAGTTGAGTCTGCAATTGCCAGAACATCATGAAAACTGCAGAGAGTTGAGGAAGAAACAAAAACAAGCCAGAATTGGCGATGCAGGACTTAATATTTATTAATATTGACTAGTATAATATTGTTGGTGAACCATACACTCAGTCCTAGGACTGAGAAACTATTTTTAAAGGTGGTCTCTTACAAAATACAACACCAGACAAAGAGAGAGACATTGTTCATCAATGCCAGGCCAGGGCATCTCTTGTGGCACCATAAGTGACGTTGGGTAGTTACACCTCTTGCGATACGAGGTGAGGCATATCCAACGTTGTCACGGGACAGATACACATTGAAACTAGAGACATTTATGGTTAGTAACCTAGATGTAGACTTACTGGCAGATATTCTTTTCATGTCTCACTTCTTAGTCAATGGCATTTCTGTTAGATCTGCTAAGCACCAAATTATCATGGGCGGATCATACATATTGACCTATGGTCCCACCAACCAAGATGTTCCAGAATACCATGTACGGAGAACTCAAGTGAAGCTGACACGGTGATGCCAGATGTCGATGCCACTCGACGTAACATAGCACAGTGGAAATACGTAATTGTACCTGACCTTACAAATATATTTCTTCCAAACACCTCTGCCAAAGGACTCCATTAAGTGTTGGGGTGTCATATCAGCTTATCGTGGTGTCTGTATATATATGCCATATATGGGAATGCCACTATCTGAGACCAAATTAGAGGAGCTCATTTGCCGAGAGCTTGGAGATCTTGTACAAGAGGGACGCGTTTTGAAGCTGGCAGATGACTTGTATTGTGGTGGCAACACACCGACAAAACTCTTGGCAAAATGAAATTGAGTAATGGAGGCCCTGAATCAAGCAGGATTGTATTTGTCTCCTCACAAGACAATAATCGAGTCCAGAGAAGGACAGATTCGCTTAGGCAGTTCTTCATCAGTGATCAAAAAGCTTTATCAACCAATAAAACAATTCTTCCTAGACGTCATGATCAGCAATGGATTGTCACTGTTGCGTCTTTAACAAAGCGTGGGATCGAGGCAACTCTGTACATATGAGTGAAGTTCAAGTGTGCCTTGCAAGTTTCTTCAGCGCAAATCTTAGAAAACACCAGGCCCTGTGGCTGCCGTGCGAGGTAGAGGCTCTGTCTATCGCTGCAGCCGTCAAGCACTGCAGCCCATTCACCATTTAGTCAAACTTCAACGCACGTGTTTTGAAGTAAACCTTGTGTTTAGTCCACGTATAATCTCATCTCTTCTCTACCGTAATAGATATCAGGTCCATGTGCGCAAAATAGCTGGACCAGCCAATATTCCCCCGGTTTTCGCATGTTGGAAGGCTCCTGAATGTTTGAACCGAAATCTCAGGTTTGTGCTTTTATTATAAACACAGAGGATTCGGTAGTAAGAGCCACTTTCGTCATTGATGCATAACAGGGTCTCACGCGGATTCCATTTCCAACACGATTTGCTTGGCTTGACGTCCAATCAGAATGCCCCGACTTGCGAAGGACACATGCATACCTAAATCAGGGTACTTGACCTTCAAAGAGACTGACAAACGCCAAAGACATCATAGGGTATCTCGGTATACCATCCATTGCATGTATGGGTTGTTGGTTGTCCGCAAGCAAGATCCTTTGTCAGCACTTACCGAGATGATCAGGGTTCCTCGCATAGCTGATGATGTACTTCTCACAGCTCTAAACATAAAACTTGATCAGCCTTCAAGACCTCAACTTGAACTGGTCTTCAAAAGAAACTTGCATGCTCTAGATATGACAAAGGAGATTGAACAGAATCATGTCACATGTTTGCTAAGGAAAGTACCTGCCAGTCTCATCAAGCATTCCAGCGAGAATCCACCCGAAACAATTGACTCTACGTTTGCAGCAGACGTTCTGAAACGCAATCGTCAACTCATTACGGCTGTGAGAGAATCTGTCACATTATTTACCACTGCCTGAATAGTTGAGGATGAAAAACACACTTCTCTCCGAGACAGTCTTATCCAGCTTCTCTTGGGTATATATCCACTTGACGACCCTCATGCAGTGATTCGAGTAGACTGTCACAGGATTCGCTACGCTACACTACGGGACGATGAAATATTGCGCATAAATAACCTTACCATCGATCTAGGGAGAACCAAGAATGTAAACAAAATCCGGTGACAGAAAAGGCTGTAGTAGAATTGAAAGATGAGATTGAATTGCCAGAGTCCAGACGGTAGTCCAGTTTCAAGGCTAACTCCTTCTGTAGCTGAATTCACGACTGCGCATCACAGGTCTTTTGTCGCGTGAACTCTTTACTCAGACTCTTTACTCAGACAGAACAGTACACAAACGGACAACAACTAATGGAACTGACAGAGACATATCACCTAGACACCAATGGCGTACTGAGAATCACCCTTATAATATGAAGTCCAAACTACGATCAAAAGTCCTTCGCAAACTGCCAAACATTAAGACTGGTGATTGAGTGTACATATATTCAGACAGAAAACAGAATAAAATTCAGGCAAGAAAGATACCTCGTTGTCTCGGTTGAAAACGAATGGTGATACATGAAGATGCTCTCTGGTAAGCAACTGCGTTCCAACTCGAATAGGGTGAAGTTGGATGAGTGCTTCCGTGTTCGACTGGATGCAGGAGTGTAAGACAAGCGTGGCATTCCTCAGTGCAACTCAAAAGGAAGAAGACATTAGACTAGTTCTCGTCTAAAGACAGACCTTCATATATTCCGTACAATGATGTTGAGATGCCCATCGATTTTGGAGATACAATCACTGATACGTCGCATGGGACTGTGGTTGCTAGTGACATTAACGTAGTTGCTTTATGTGAATTCCCAGTTATATTTTACGAACTACTGATGATGGGTTTAGTGATCCTACATCGCCGAGGTCGGAATAATTGTGCTTTGCCTTTGTCTACTGGTAGATAAAATTTAAATATCTGTGGGAATTTTGATAGGACCTTTTCTTATTTACCTATTGAGAAAAAAGAAAGTTGGGTAGCGCCATAGTATTGATTATTTGTGTTAGTGTATACAGTGGTAGATATAAATGTTTTCGTGATTTGCTGAGTTATCTTCTCTGTTTACCTTTGTTGTTCGGGTTTACCTCGTGTTTTTATTATAAATAAAAATTCCATGCGATTCAGTTAGTTGTGCGTTTATTTCTGTACTGGCGCTGTATATAAGTTCGTTATATCGGTTTTACCTCCTATTGAATGTTCTTGCTGTTAGTTTTTTACTCTGCGATGAAATATCTTCATTTACAATGTTTGATAGAAAAAACTTTAGGAAGTGCGAGGTTGGAGCGCTTCACAAACCAGTGTTAAGTACCGCAGTCGGTCCGTTTTCCGACTGACCGTTCCAAGGTGGTAAATGCTGGTTTTTCTTTTTGTGTGATATGTCTCGTCTCTGTGTTGTTGTTGTTGTTGTTTGTGTTTTATTGTTGTTGCCACTTTTACATTTACCCTGTTCGCCTTTGTCTAGAGATATCTCCTGTTCTTATTTGGCTAAATCAATGAAAATAGAAAATGCATAGAGTAACTAGCTGTTTGAGTTGGTAAAAGCTTTAGTGTGAGACATGGGTTTTCCGCCAAAGTGATTTTTTTTAAAAATTTGATAGTACTTTGCTTTGTATTTTCATGTAGAGTTTTTCTTTAATATTACAAAGTTTTATATTATTGGCACCCCTTATAAAGGACACTATTCCGCGTATTCATCGACCACCCCTCGTAAAGACCATTCAAGACTATTTTGGATTATATAAAAAATTATGTCACAAAACCTGGCTGCAACAGCAATAGCTCTGGCCAACGTACGGTGTAGTATCCTTTAAATTTGCAAGGCTACGGCCGTGTGGTCGCCGTAGGGCAAATATGGGTTATGGATAACTGCCAGTTGAGTGTTGTTGTTTTTCAGGGTAGAACAAGACAGAACACAAGCGAGGAATGGATTGAAATAGGGCTCATTTACTGCCACCACCGTCCTACTAGTATGTTACTTGTTTAGTATGTTACTTCCTACCTTGATAAAAATAGCCTTGCTGGTTGTAGTTAACTTCACATATTTAAAAATATTTTTCATTAAAAGTTTAAAATCACATAAAGGTCTACAATACTGTCACAGAAATCAATTTTCGACTGAAACCTGCTGTTCAGAATTCTCTCTAATTAATAAGTTGAATAGGGTGTCAGATTGTGTGAACTTCGTGTAAGGTGAGAGAGCCAGAGATTTATTGCTGTAAATGCAGATTACAAAGGTTATTAAAAACTTAAGAGGGGTAGGGAGATCACATGCCTGAATGGGAGTGTTTTGTTTGTGTCTGGGTCAGGGTATGTTCGTTTGCATGTGTGAGGTGCGAGTTAGTTTAGCTTGGTTCCTGGTGACAGTCACATCTTTGACGGGAGTGTGTTTGGAGTTTTGTTCGTGGACTACATCTCTGATCAAGGGAAAGAGTTATTATCAAAATCTAAAAGTTTTTATTTTATATTCTTGACTAAATAAGTAACATATTGAAGAGAGGAAAAGATGCCTTTAAACCAGGATGTCTGAGTACTGAGCTTTATCCTGGGGAGAGACGGAAGTGTGTTTTAAGCTTTGTTGGTGGACCACACGGCCGGTCAATGGAAAGTGTAAATATAAAAGTGATGTGTGTATATAGGAGTCGCATCGTGTCTGAATATAGGGATACAGTATAGAAGAGAGGGAGAGATGTCATTTGACCAGCCATTATGTTTTGAGTACTGAGATTAATCCTTAGGGTGTTTAGAAACCTAACCTGGGGAAGAAATATATATGGTCAAATGTGTGTCTGTGTGTGTGTGTGTTTGTGTGTGTTTTGATATATTGATATATAACCTAGGGAGTAAAAGTCTAAAGTAAAAATCTATAAAGAGACGTTTAGAGAACAAAACCGAGAAACCTAGAAGAGACTATAGACTTCTGTAGATTGGGGCCTATAGCAGACAGCATAACTGAGAACTATATATAGACAGAGAGGGCACTAATAGCAATCAGAGAAGAAAACACCACATAGGATTGACTATTCAACATTCTGCAAAGAAATACTCAACTTAAACTTATGTCTTACAACTAACAACTGTAAACTACATACAACAGCGGAAATTTGGACCTTCAACTAAATTGAAAACATATTTTGTTTTATATTGTTTAATGTATGCTCCTTAATATTGGTGTTTTATTGTGTCTTCTGACTGGATAAACTAGTTTTAATCAAACAAAACTTCGATCAAATTGATGTAAACCACAAAGCTGTATTAGTACCATTTGCGTAACACATCATATAAATTAAATCGCTCGATCGGTTTGCAGATTTATCAGCTCTATGACATGTACAAAAAGTAACTAGTAATGATTACAGAAGAAATTTACAACGAATTTAAGAACAATTTCTTTAGCTTAACAAATAATATCCCATTATTTTATGCTTATAGCCGACTTCCTTTAACGACTGTTTGCCTTTGTTTTACTGTAGCGATAATCGCTGTACAAAAATGCTGATACTTTATTTGCCCTCTTTTAATGCATTTTTACTTTACATTTTTAAGTTGTGTTTCTGCTGTTTGTGCATCAGTGTTTTTCAATGATTTCTCCAACGTAAACAAGAAAACAATTTTTGTGCATCCTAACGTTCCTTCCTTTCACTTTACTTAAACATTTACTGTAAAATGTACTTGCAAAAAACAATATAACATATATGTATGATGCATATTTCGTTGTCAGTATATAAATATATAATATATCCAATTCGAAGTGTCCCGATAGTTATATATATATGTATGTATATTCATAAAAACATTATTTTGAGTTTTACTAGCTTCGTTATATCTACTTATATATTGTGGCAAAAAAACAAAAACAACAACAACAAACAACATTAAACAAACTTTCCAAATAATTTCTAATAATGTCTAAATCTAATAGGTAAATAAGAAAAGGTCCTATCAAAATTTTCATAGATATTTAAATTTTATCTAGCAGTAGACAAAGGCAAACAAGTAAATGCAAATCCGCAGTTGGCATATTATATGTAAGGAAGGTACTAAAATCCCGATGTTATACCTACTGTGCAATCTTACGTAAAGGGCATGGAGACTGCTCAAGTTGTCTCACCTATATAGGGCACGACTGGAGAGATGAAGAGACAAGAATTCCAACAGTAACTGTCCAATTATGGCTTTAAATATCTGTTTTCACACTTAATATAAGGACATAAACATAAAATTGCTGAATATATTTATTGTTTAAATTTTTCATGCCACCGACGACCGTTTTACTATATCTTGAACGTGTTATTACCCACATAAAATAAACTTGCCTTTTCATAAGAAGAATATGCAGTATGTAATGTCAACAATATACAGTTCCAAGAAGTTAAAAAAATTATGAAGCATATACAAAATATTCTTGAAATTTATTTATTTTGTTAAATTCCGACTCCATGTTTTGAAAAACAAGAGTCTATTGAAGTTTGAAGTGTTGTTACCTTTCAGATGTATATGAGTCCAATCTTAAGGCATGACAATGTTTTGATGTGCTGATTGTATATAGTTCTCCGTAGAAAACGCCGAACAAACATACAATTAAATGTATTTATATTTATTTTAGTTTTTAATCCTTCAATATACTTATTTATTTTTATAATTTAATTTGAATACTTTTGAATATTTTATTTTTGTAATTCCAGGTTTGTATACTTTAAGACATCTAAGATAAAAAAAAAGTGATCTTGACGTTTTATTACCATCTCTCATAAACAGAACTTTGCTCTTTCTAAAGGTCAGACATTGATTTGTGTTGTAGACGGAATATAACTCCCTGAAGAAACATTTCGAATACATTTTTTCTCGGCAAACATCTCGAGCTAAACATCACGACTTTGGTTATGTAATCTGTGATGTCCTTTGTGAACAATTTATCCATAACAACAACAACAGGACAGACCATACAATATTTTTCTGACGGTTTGTGCACAAGGTTCTCTTTGAAATAACTGCATGAGTTTTGTATTAAGTGGCGACGAACGCAATATAAGTAATAAGTCGATAAAAATAATTTAATATGATGATGATTCACATTTCATATCTGTTCTATTTAGAAACCCGTAAAAATAAAAATAGGATGTCTATTTGTATAATCTAACTGAAACACGCATTAACAAAAGCAGGAATAATATTGTGGAAAATTATGCGTCTTTTCCTGATATTTATGATTAATCCAATTTTACGTTTCTCCTGTTGCTTTTCAATTTCTTGGCAAATTAATTTTGTCGGAAATAGATATAAATTATCACCTTCCCTAGAGCCTAAAAAGGTTAAAATAATTCGCTTTCTATAAAGCCTCCTAGCGCACATATTGACAACACGTTTTATTTTTGTATAAGTAATTTAAAAGAAAATTGAGTGCATGCTTGCTTTTTTCATTTCTACGATTGTACATTATTACTTTGGAGAATGATGATTTTTTCTCTGTGTGTGCGCGCGCGCGTGTATGTGTGTGTGTGTATTTGCTGTTGCTGTTCATGTTTGTGTCATTGCTGCAGGCTTTCTTGTTTTTGGAAGCGTTATATATATGTGGTCTTACATAATCCGAACTTCACACGTTGTTTTAATAAATTATCAACATCAAAACTAAATTCTCAGCAACAAAAACAACAAGGACAGCATATAAATGCTTATAAATGTTAATAAGTATGAAAAATAGCACAACTAAATACAATCTAATAGTCTAATATGTATCTTTTTCACGTTATTGCTGATCATTTTTATTCTTCAAAGTAAAAGTTGCCATAGACTATCATAGACTACTGTTGTACGATTCTTGACAAATTTTCACGAGGTCTCATAAATGGAGAGATATATACTCTATAAGTCATAAGCGGTTTAATGCTTGCGGCAGTATATAGTTCAATAAAATGATGGCGATAAAACAACTATCTTGAACACATTTGTTTTTCTACTTTGATCTTCGTACGCCAACAAGATACCGAACATATAGTTTTTACGTGTTATTATTACGTCTCACAAGAAACTGAGAGAGGTTTGTTGATGTTGACATTATGTTATTCCCATCAAAAATTGTCTACTTCACGCCTTTAGATATGGGACTTATCTGAGTACTTTTAAAAAATGAAGTATTGGACTAAGCATTACCCAGAAAATCCAATATACGTAACGTTTTTTATAGTTGCGCGTAACATATTCGATCATCTATTTTTCACAAACAAACAAACAGAACAGATCAGTTTATCAGTTTTTATTACTTTAGGGAGTTTTCACTGACATTCTTATCTGGAGCCCTGACTACTAGATATATCAAAATTTAATTTCTGATTACGTTTCACCAATAAGGAAAACAGACGTTGTTTCTTAAGTAATTTAGTTTTGTAGATTTAAGTTAGCGTATAATATTTAACATCAACAAGATAATGAATGCTAAAGAAATTTGTTACATATTAGTATCTTTGTACATGTATTTATTATAGAGCTTCCGTAACCACTTTTTAATTATTTTTTAACAAATTAGTTTAGGTAGGTGAAATTTCATTTTATCAGAACTTGATTTAACCATCTCTACAATATACAATAAGTTGTCATTATTTGCTTTTCATTTACTGGAAAAAACACCAGGAACACTTCTAGCAGGTTAATGTATAATTATTTTCTGTGCTTAGTGTACGTTATTTATGGGATTTGTTATAATTTGTTACATTTTATAGTGATGTCACCAGAAGGTGCATATTGCTTTTAATCAAGAATTCGCAGTTTAGATTACGATGCTTTTTAGTGTAAGTTCTGTTTCTTCTATATTAATATGAGGTATTGAGGCACGCACCGGCATTTGTCTACTCCATTCGTCATATTATATCAGAAATAAATAAAAAGACAACTGTGTAGGTATGTTACTATAGGATCTACAGAAGACATTTGACATAACGCAGTAAAATGCTGCTGGTTTGGTAATGACATTCTCATGGTTCCGTTAATATTTTTCAGATAAACAGCAGCTAGTTGACATCTCTGGAACACTAATAAACACAATATCAATGATATGTCAGCTGCGGTGAAAAACAAATAAGTACTTAATGCTGATGATAACCTGTATAAGTGTCACACAAGGTTTTCTCTAAAGTTGAAAAATATTTGTAGAATAGTTAATGGTTGACAGGTTATTGCTACATCAAGGTAAAACCAAGTCAATTGTCTCTGGCACAAAACACAAAGAAGTCCAAGTCCTGCCTCGATATTATTTGTAATGACACTACTATCCAGTCCTCCAAGAAGTCAGTTAAATATCTTGGGACCACCCTGGATCAGCAGTTATCAATTGCCTTTATGACCTAAGCTGTTCTTAAGAAAGTAAATTCACGTTTAAAATTCCTTTATTGTAAAATAGACTTTCTTTCAAAATATACTGTAAGAATCATGTCCCTTGTTTAATGTCAATATTATATTACCTGTTAGTTATGGTACAATGGCTTATCGCGGTGTGTAAAATAAAATACGAACAACTCAAAATAAGATACTTATATTTGTACTTAACCCTGATCCAGATCACTTATGGCACAAATCATTTTAAACACCTTTCTTGGTTACCACTTAATTGTCAAGAACAACTTAGCCCCTGGTTACACGGCTGACTTTTTTGTTGCTCAAGATTCTGTTCACAGTTACAACACCAGGTTGAACTATAAAGGTGGATATAGAATAAGGTCAAAGGTCAAGGCACCACATATTTCTGGGCTAATTATCTTCCAAATAAGTTACCCTTAAATATATCAATAATTAAGAATCTGCATCATTCTATTAAAGACTATTTAATAAACAGTTTGTGATAGAGTATATCCAGAATATTATGTTTTAATATAGTTTTCATGACAGCTTAACCATGTCTTTTATTTACACCGTTTGTTTAATAGAAAAACATCCAGGAAGTGCAAGGATGGAGCGCTTCACGAACCAGGTTCAAGCAGCTTAGTCCTAGTCGAACCTTTTGTCGACTGACCGTTTCAAGACAGTAACTGCTGGTTTTTCGTTTTGTGTGCAATGTCTTGTCTTTGTGTTTTTGTCACTTCTACATTTACCTTTTCCCTTTTGTCTAAAGGTAGTTTAGATTTGACTGTGGTTATTCCTATAGGAATTTTTCTTATTTTCCTATTCTTACATACTCCAGCTTTTATGTTCATATCTGTCTCTATTTAAGCACAGTCCATGGAAGGCAAAGCTTTGTAACATAAATATCAATTAATAGTGATATAAATTGTTATGAACTTTTATAATTACAAAATCAGTAACCTAAGTGACATTGCATTAATTTGGATACCGAGTTAACCATAATTTTGTCAACCCCAACAATCATTGATAGATGTATTATATTAACTGTGATATTATATTTGTTATATATGCCTGCCAATTATTTTTTGCTATTTTCTTTTCTAATGATGGCCTCTCTTTGATTTAAAACCAATATCCGAGGTCAGCAATGGATATAATTGCTGGCACTTTTTGCGTCACCCTTGGTATTGGTAGTATTCAATGGTAACTCTTTCCGTTAGCCATTGTATACTTCATATGCCGAAATAAATCTATATATCAGCTTTTTATTAAAATAACGTAACAATGCTTTGTTAGAAATAAATTCAATGGACTGTCCTTTTATCAGATTAAAGTCAAATAATTTTCATATGTAAATTCACTGAAATATCACAACAGTTTGTTTATAAATCGTTGTATTTTACGATATTGGGAGTTACATTGCTCAAATTATAAGTTAATGCCGTTTGTCAATCTTTCAATTGTCGAAAATCATATGATAAAAAGTAAACGCGTTTTTGCTTGACATATCCTTTATTATGTATTGCTTGACATTGATGCGTATTACATGATATGACATGATAATTTGGACTTAGATTTACAAACATGTGCATTGTTATATCATAATTAACTCTTACATTAGTAAATGTAATGATTTTATTTCCGTTAAACGTTAAGTTCATGATATATTTGTAACCAGTTAATTCTATTGACTAGTTATTTTAAGTTAATTCATATTAATTGATTTTTAATAGGTAAATAAAAAGTCACCATTTGCCGACAGCACTGTACCACTGATAGCGTTTCTTAATTAAGCTTAATTAAGCCTTGATGGGTTGTAACAAGAACTTTTGTAGTAAACTTAATGCGTTAATTTTAATGACTTAAACGACAATTACTTTTACATTGCTGTTATGTATATAAATCTGTATGTACTGCACAAAACGGCTGATTTGTGGAAATATTAGAGGCGAATTTTACAACGAATTTTCTTTTATTTCAATAAGGTAAACACGTATTTGCAGAATTCTGCGGACAATTGTAAAATGTTTTTTCATGTTTTATAAAACATGTACGGGCGTCATTAAATAAGTGGTCTAAATGGTACTCAAACGGTTTCAAATATTACTGACTTTGTGTAAGTAAATATATAATCTTTCGGCAGTGTTGGTCTTACAATCTTTCGACCCATAGGAATGTAGCAATCATTACGTAAACTATGTAATTTAACAGGTTCATTATGACGAAGTACTATTGTAAAAAAAAATCTGCGTTTTCACTAAACTTCTATAATACTCCTTTATTGGTACGTTAATGAAGAATGAAATGTCGCAATGATTTCTGGAGTCGATTCTACCAAAACAGGAAGCCATTATTGCCACCGCATCAATTACCCGGATGCTTATTGAGATCAAAATGCAACGGAACTTGAGGGGACTGATAAAGTTATCGTGTAGTAAAAACTATTTATCGGCAAATAGAAGTTGGTTAATTAATGAACATTTCTTTCTCCACATGATGACGAGACTCTGCGGTAGGCATATTTTAAGAAAATAATGTTTCTTACATGTAGTAAATGGCGACACCTTGGTGAAAGGAAGATAATGTGGTATCAGGTACGCCTAAGGGAGTATGTGCTTTATTGAAACTATGACACTGTCAAATCGGATAGATTAAAGCCATTTGTTATGGCTGGCAGTAAATGGTCGTTGGTATGCTATTTGAATACTAATATACTTATAAAAATATGACGGCGCGTAAGTAAAAGTAGGAACTCTTGTCTTTGTCATCTTCAAAACATAACAGCATTTTTACTTTTTTGACTTTATGACTCGTGTCTGTACAACCGTCCCCTTACTGATTTTACACAATGCAGATAAAATCTCTCAAATAAACTTATAATAAAATTATATTTATATACTGTATTTTAGCTATGTGTTAATTAAATGAACCCGATTACCACTTTTTGTATGGTTTTCCGGGATATGTGTCTTAAAAGAATGATTTATGGAAGAAATGTACTGACATTGTTACAATATCGAAGGTATAACTGAAGTTGGAATAATTACTTCTTTATTTGCTCCATGTCGTCATATCATTGTGAAAAGTTCTTCCTAGATAGCAAATCAATTATATTATTATATCAGTATTTAAATGAACAATGAATATGTATAAAAGTAATTTCTCTTTCTGAAACAAGTACGATCTGTGAGTTTCCTCCATTTTTGAAAACTAATGAATAAGAGAATTCAGCCCAGATATGCCATTGGATTTGTTGGAAGTTGGCCAATGAAAAAGTTGCTTCTTGGAAACAAGGATGTTATACAGAAATAGAACATAAATTCAGACGTTACCACACGATAGTTGTCTAGCGTTTACTACTGACATTTTATTTATGTCGTTTGTTACTTTTGTAGCTTTCAAAGCAACATTATTACTGTTTTCATAATAATTGTATAAAATACATTCGTAATAAAGTGTTTTTGTATTGATTAAAAGAGTAGACGAAAACTGCTACTAGTGACAGTAAATCATTTTAAGATATTTTAGGAAACTGTAATTTTTAGGTTCTAAAATAGAGCTACGGTGCATCATAAACTCGTTTTATGTGCATTTGTTTTATTACGCAGCGCGCAATTAACATTCAATTAGATAAAACCCGTTGGTATTTGTGTGGCTTTTGATAAGGTCGTTTGAAGTACATACAAAAGGTTCTGGTTTAGATCACAACTTTTAAGAAGCACGATTTAGTGACCGTAAATCAACATCATTAATTGAATATTCTTTTCTTGACATAGAGCAAATCAATTGCAATGTTGGTGCATCTTGAAATATATTGCTTAACCTTTGGCGTGTTAGTCAATGTGGCATTTCGTCGTTCAAAGTAAATAACTTACATATTTAAAAACTCCAAGATTATTTTAGTGTTTTCGATTTCTAATTCATTGCATTTCATACAGATAAACACAGGTAAATCATCATGTTTTTCATTTTCGGTCATATACATGGACTCCCAAATACAATTGACACAGTAACATGCTTTCAGCCTTTTTCCAAGAAAGGCAACGGTAACGAAATTATCAACCGGTTAACCATTTCAACCATTTGGCGATTATTATCGTTGTATGTCGGTTCTTGGAATAAGATATGTCCATTTAATTAAATGGTTATTTTTGCGCTTCCATTTAAGGTCGGTAAATATTCTGAAGATACCGTGTTAAGGTTTTGTGCAATTTTATGTAGGGTATGTGATATTTATTTTATTTATTTGACAATAAAGAACAGCACGTAAATGAATGTAAGAAAAAACGCCGCATTTATATAACCGGGCCTAACATAGTTTAGTTCATATTTTGGTCTTTCTGTGTCAATTTACAATAAAGATGATTGTGTCAAACAATAAATGGTTAACATGTACGTGTTATTCATATAAATTAATATATTTACTATACGTACGTTTAATGTCTCTAAGGTAAGCTCAGAACCTTTCCGGATCCTAGCATGTGGAGAATTAATTTAAACGTATGCAATAACGTAAGGGATTAATTTAAAAGAATAGACAAGCCAAATAATTATGGTTTAAGATGAATTTTATTATCAGAACTTGACGTGGTGTATTCTATAGAGAGAGGTTATACATAAAAATGCCTGCCTGGCTGCCTGGCTGCCTGCCTGCCTGCCTACCTACCTACATACATACCTATATTCTGGTAAACTTTTGTTTTGTAAACTGGTCATTAGATCGATATTTTCATTATTTGCTCACGAGCTACATAGAAGATGGCCGTTTAGAGGAAGGAGCTGAGGGGTATGACTTGCATATGGAGACGATGGACAGGTAGAAACTATCGGATTAGTCGGAGGGTTATGGTCATCGCTTCAACAAAAGATTTCGAGAAATAGACACTAATATAGAGAACAAATATAAACGTTACACAAATTATTCCATATAGAAGAACGATTAATGTACATAATTTGGTTACCGGTTATTCGGTCAACTGTTGCCATCTTTATCTTTTATACATATTGCTTCAATATGACGCCAATATCGACACTGCTAAAAATATAACTAAAAACATAAACGTTATTAAAATTGTTGAAGAAGGGAAATGCTGGTTTCCACAACAACACCACCCCATCCCAGCTCTGAAGTTTAAAAATGGGATTTTAAAAGGTATTATATTTAAAGGAAAAAAAACAGCACAGTAATATTTATACTAATTGTATAGAGAAGTCGCGACGAAGAATGTTATAACTGCAAACCTATATTGTATTGATATCATGAAACGGGGTTGAGCATTGCGTTATTATTTGAACTTAAAATTAAAATAAAGTCTGGCAAAGTTTCCTCGTGTTTTTAGTGAACGTAAAATGTAACTGTCGTATATCCACAGTAGGCAAAGCATAAACAGTTACTTAACGTTCTTGCAATTCCCTTCCATTTTAGTATGGCCAATGACATGGCTTATAAAAACATCATACGAAAGTCTTCTTTTTGTTTTGCAACTGAATTGCACTTAAAAGTTTTTATGTTCTGACCTTAAAATGTAATAATTTTCCAGTTCTTCTATTCTACTTTTTATAATACACCATCACTGATACGTTAATGAAGAAATGTCCTGCGCAGCGAAATCGTTCGTTACAATTAGGTTCACAATAGGCTTGCGACCAGGAATGTCAAGATTATTCATGTTACAAAGATAAGGTGGTTTATTGTTTCTTGGTTTATTTATATTGTGCACTTGTTGTTAAGTTGTTTAAAATTAAAACAGTTTGCTTCTAAAACTTAACTAAAATAATGCAGCAATGAGTTTCTTTGCTGTATGTTTTGTACAAAGTAGACAAGAATGCGAATGTAAACAATATACACCGTATCTTTAAAACATTAACGCTTATTCCAAAGGTAAATGCATGCTAAATGACTTCTTTTTATTGTAACACTTTTAAATATTAGTGTCATCTCTATTACACTTATATTTCATAAAGTTAGTGTATTGCCGGTTTGAAACTAATTTTCTGATTCATAACATTTTAAGTCACGTGGCCTAAAGTACCCTGAGCCTGTGACTGAAGTAAAAATAAAGAACCGATTACTGACAATGTACGAGAGTGATTAAAAGTAAGAGATCTATATTGTTTTCGTTAATCACTCTGTAAAGTTGTAAGAGTCACTGCAGCTGATGAATGTTCATTATGTTAAAAGGGAAAGAGAATAAGATACACTGTTTAACTCATAGCATACATTATTTATGGGCAATTCGTGGTTCGTATATTGACTAAGAAGCCTTTCTATGCGTGCTAATTAGATTTTATGGCTATATCAGAATTTAATTGACATAATAATGGTTTGTATGAGGTTCATTGACAGTAGTGGATCTGTACACATATTGCATTCTTTTAAGTGTCCCAGCTTTAGAAACTGTAAAATTGGAAATTTTGAGGGAAATGTGTATAAGATAATAAAAGGTTTAGCTTGTGATATTTTATGTATTGTATTACAACTTACGAAAGACTATTAAAACAGTGCTAGACGTCTTCGATATTGGCCGATACACAATCTAAATAATCTAAATAATAAATAATGCATTATTCTTTTACAACATTCACAAAAGGTGTGTGTGGAGGGAAGAATAATCTGACATTCATTTGAAACACTAACAAATAAATTATTTAATACAAATAATGTGTTTATTGTGTGTTTGAAAAAACATTAATATTAATTAATCAGCCAATAATGTACAAACGTGTCAGTGTGTTCCATTTTAAAAAGATAATTTATAGCTATACTTATTCGTATTATCTTTTGCACCACCAAGAAGATCTGATTTATATTGAAATGTCCCACTTTGATTTCTCCATGTGGCAATGAGACTATATGAGTCAAAACTGTAAGGGCCATGGTCGAGAATTCTCCATGCCATTTCTAAACATATCAAAACCGCACATGTGCTTACAATCATTAAGTACATTTACCGCATATTAAAGTGAATTAAATATGACCAGACAGAGGAAAATTATTTTATATAAATATTTTATAAAATCATAATGATGTGATTCTTGTATCCAACACATTGTCATATTTTTTTTTAATAAATTACTAAATCATATAAAAAGGACGTTCCTAGCAATTCATAATAATCCACACTATACCAGACTTAAGCTGCCAGAAAGTCACACATTCATATACTGTTAATATAACAAGCTGCCATCGATGTAAACAACCATGAAAGAATAAATGCTATATGTCAAACAAAATTTATCTATTCCTTTACAAAACAGTTACCTAAATTGGTTGCAAACAGTCAGTTTGATGCATTAAATTTATAAATCGTGTGTTAGTTGATAGACGTTAACATTACTTTAATGGCTAGACGTAATACGTAACCACATTATCAACAAATCGAAAGACATAAAAAAATTACAGATTCGGCTAAAAATGAAGCACGAAAAAAGTATTTCTAGAGTCACCGAAGACAAAGCAGAAGAAACAACAGGGTTCTTGCAATTTCAGCCTTATGTGGATATCAATGCAGTATGTATGTGACGATTTTTTTGGTATTTATCTGAATAAAGTATTAATAATAATAATATGCATCATTTAACTCTTATTTTGGTTAATTTTTTAATACGTCGAAGCAATACAAATATGGTCATTATAGGGGCGTCCTGCTTTTTTGAAGGAAGACCCAAATATAGATATGTGGAACTACTGCCGCACCGCAAGTAGGTAAGAGTACCTCTCCGCAGTAACTCCTTCTCCCGACGGGGACACGAACCTAGGCTGCAAGAAGCAAAACAGTCAGAGGTGTTTCTAGTTGGCGACTTCATCACTAGGTTACATCATCCATGTAACATAACATCGAGAGTTTCCTTATTTAGAGTTTTGTGAGCGATAATGTATAAAACTGCGAAAAAAAACAACAACACTCGGTTTACTTATAACCTTGTATGTAAATGACCTTTTAGGCTAACGATACATTTGTGTCTTATATATTTCCCTTTTTCTGACTGGCTTTATTCTAGACCACCCTAGCGACGGTTCTTCGCTACAAGTTTAGACAAACAATTACCAAAAGGACGTCGCTCACGTTAAAAGGAATAAAAGTGAGGTGTGTTCTACCATCGATTTTAGTTGGTTATAGTAGTACTCAAAACGAAATGCGATTCTTTATTTATTTTAATGGAGATATTAAATTAACATTCTTCTTTAGATAAGCAATACAAATAAAACAAGAAAACACGTGGGTTTTGTTTACAAGGGGAAGGAATCCTTTTGATGTCAGATGGGTTTGGACACTGATTTATACATATTAGAATATATCAAATAAGAAATAACCAAATATCAATATATTCGATCTATATTAACGCAGGCTGTCCAGTGTTCCTAGTTTTTCCTAGCTTTCCTAGTTTTTCCTAGTTTTTTGAAATGGTTCCTACTTTTTCCTAGTTTTTTCAAAACGTTCCTAGTATTCCTACTTTTTAAAAAATAAGGGAGATATTTTTTGATAGTAACAGAATTTAATTTTTAAGTGTGTCTTTTCTAAGATATTTTGCAGGATTCATACAGAAGCTGATATGTTGACATGTTCCCTAGCTGACTTTGCAGCCTGGTGTCACAAGCCTGCCAACATATGGCCACTGGTAAGCTTTAAACAAAAAAGTACATACAAAACCTATTGCACTTTTCATAACCAAATGTTGTAAGGGAATAATTATTTATTAAAACAATGACATATGAATGTTGTGTGCTAGATGTTGTATGTGTTATATATACAATGTATTACCCAATGATGCTGAGGGGTGCAAGGTTGTTACCAAATACTTAGAAATATTGCAAGACATTAATCTAATGTATATCTCTTCTTTCTGAATCAGTAAAACAAATTTGTTTAGAAATATTTTAGCTCTAAAAAATCAGAGTGTTAAATAGTTCACATTTTTATTTTATTTTTATAATTGTAAATTCCATTTTCTATTAACAAGAAAAACAATATTGTTTCCTTTTTAGAAATTCTTTCTTAATTATTTAATATATGGTAACAACCTTTCGTTTTGCTTTGCTTTGATCAGTATTATGGCTTCTAGCAAATACTTGCTTGTAAAATGCCTTGTAGCTGTAGCAGAGCTATCTATGGATTAGACTAACCGCTCATTAGATCTATTTTGTTCATTAATCATTCTTCTAACACAATATTTTTTAAAGGAAGTATCCTATATCGGTATCAATCTTTTCTCCAATAGTATCATGTATTGTTTGCAATACCATCATACTGTCATTAATTGCCTTTAAGTCAAAGACTAGGGCCTCATTTCAAAATAGATCTATTGATGCATGCGTGTGGATGTTGCATGTTGGTGCATAGGATTCTCTCTCCTTTCAGAAACCCTGTAGATGCAATAGATGTGTGTAATTAATATTAACCATGCCTAATGGAAAGACTCGATTTAACCCTGCTTGGCTTGACAAGCTTGACAATAATGGCCACTGTCTGTCAGAATGGTGTAAAATAGACACTGGAAACTGCTTTGCAGCTTTTTGCTTTGTGTGTAGCAAAAACATATCCTGTTCCAACTCTGGCCTTGCTCAATTAGTTGGTCATGCAGATAGTATGAAACACAGGCAGGCTATGAAAGTGTGCAAAGATAAGAGCCAAACATTGTTGTTTAAATCTCCAACACCTGGAACCAGTCAGCAAGGAGGTGGGGATCCTGAAAAATAAGTTTTTGAAACCATTAACAGTGTTTGCAGGTTGACTCTTTTGGATACTCCTATAAGTCATGTGATGGTATTGGAGAACTGTTCAAACTGATGTTCCCTTGACCTTACGCTGACCAGTTCACAATGAGCAAATCAATAATGTCATATTTGATATCAGATGGGCTTTGTCCTTATTTTCGAAAAGAAGTTTCAAAGAATATACAAATGTCAAAATGCCCATTTACAATTCAGTTTGATGAAACAGGCAATGCCCAGGACAAGAAGCAATGTGATGTGCTAGTTAGATTTTGGAACGAACAAAAGAGAGAAATCAGTACTATGTTTCTTAAAAGTCTAATGTTTGGCCATGCGAAAGGAGAAACAGTGAGTAATGCACTAATAGAAACCTTGTGTGAAAAAGACTGTGAATTGCCGTTACAACAACTGGTGGCATTGGGGTGTGATGGGCCAAATGTAAACAAAACGATATGGAAAAACATTGATAGCCACAAGAAAGCATTAGTTTTGGCTGGGCTAACTCCCTTTGTACCATGTACTCTTCATGTTGTACTCAGTTCATTCAGGAAAGGCCTTGATGCTTATGGAGAAGATGATGAACAGCTGGCAGTGGACATTTTTCAATTGTTCAAGTCTCACATCAGCCAACGTGAGGACTATGGTATGACATTGGAGGAGCTTGGCTTTAAAGAGGAAATGTTTCTCAGACATATACAGTGTCGTTGGCTAACACTTGTTCCAGCACTTGAGAGACTGTTGAAGCATTGGGATGCAGTGTGCAAGTATTTTGTCAAGGATCTGCCGAAGAGAAGCAAAGAACAAAACACAAGTGCGCAACTGAAGAAGAATACCAGGTACATGAGAATATGTCAGTGTCTGTCTGGAAAAGAGGGCAAGGCCAAAGTCCAGTTCTTGGTGGGTGTAGGGCCACTGTTTGAGCCAGAAGTACAAGAGATGCAGTGTCACTGTATAGGACAATTGCTGATGTTGCTGTCACAAAGGACTGGCTTAGCAGTGTCAGGAATGCTCATATGAAATACCAAGAAAGAATGGAAGCTCAAAAGAGAGAAGTTCTCCTGCTTGACAAACAACGGAAAGAAGAGGCCCTGCAAAAAGAAATGGAAGTCAAAGCTTGTGAGGAGAACAAAGAAAAGAAGAGAAAACTTGATGATAAGGAGGGCCAGGTGAAGAAAAGTGAAATTGAGCTGAGGGCTGACATGGAAAGGGCCAATCAGATACTGTATAACACTTTATTTTTGCGCATCAAAAAGTTCGCGATTTTATCATTTTAGACACTTTTAGACATTTCGCGTAAGTAAATATTCGCGAGAAACCAATTCTAGGGGTGGTCGTAATATTAACACGTTCATAAAAATCACCAACTGACTAGAGATCACCGCTTAAGAAATATATACACGTCCTAAATATCGCCCGAGGGCAAGAGATCGTAGGCCAATTATGTCAAGCAATACCTGTAAAATATACTTGTAATTGGCTTTGTATACACAACCGGTCTTATATCCGGTTATTATTCACACCTTTAACAAAAGGTCACCTTTTTGCATGTTGCAGGTGTGATCAGACGGCGATTGCTATATTCGATGTATTCAATTAAATGCATACATGGGACATGGCTAGTAAAAGCCCATCAGGCAATTTGTGATAAGCCGGACATTATTAAATCTGCATTCCAGAAGTGCATGTCATGGTTGGTGAATAGTACGGTAGCTATTGACAGAACACCGTTTGGCTTGGTCAAACAATTTCGCTGTCGAAAATGTTCGCGAATATAGGTCGTTCGCGAAAAACGCGAAATTTATCACCACGCGAACTTTACCTGTTATACAGTATTTGACGAAGCAAACAAGAGACTCTTGGCAGCAATAAAAGACAAAGACTTCAAAGAGTTGAGCATTGCACAAGGCCTTCTTAATATTGCAGAAACGAATCTTGAAAAAATCACTGTTGCGATGAACAAATGTGTGGATGAGAGGAATGACATGGGAAAGAAACGGATGAGAATTATTGATGCATTTATGAAGAGGAAGTAAAAGGATGTATTTGTGTCAGCTTTAATTGGTAAAATGGAGAATTGCTATGTAGCTTGCTTTGACTTTTCTCCCTACAGTAGAAAGACCGTGCATATATTTGTTTAGACTACCTGATGTATATTGTTTTGCATGTTGCTCTCATACTCACAATACTGTGTTGTTTTCTCAAATGGGATTGTTTTAACATGTGTGTTTCATTGCATATTTAATACAAAACAGGTTCTTTTATTGTTTCACAATATAAAACTATTAACATTCTGTAGTTACCCCATGTATATGAATGTTTAACATTATATTAACACATAACAACTGTTTGTTTAATATGTTTATTGCTTTTTAATAAATAAAAAAACATTTCAGGTTGCTGTATGACACTGAGCTGAGCACCTGTCAAAGCCAAGAACTGGTCAGCAAATCAGCTTCTGTGTCTGAATGTTGTGGTAATGCTTTATAGACTGAATAAAGTAGGTAGTTATAGAACTTTTTTTTTATTCCTAGTATTTTGCAATAATTTCTACTTTTTCCTAGTTTGTTTTAGTTTTCCGTGGTGACAGCTCCTAGTTTGTTCCTAGTTTTTTACAATGACCTGCTGGACAGCCTGTTCACGTTTTTGTTATTTTTTAACATTAGTCAAGCAGATTTAATGGTTATAGAAAGTTTGTTATTTATTCAGAGGAAATGACTAACTTAGAAAAAACACGTATGTCCATCTCGTTCATGTTTTTCACACGAGTAGCACAAACATGACACCCAATGCTCGTTTATTGTTTCACAACTTTCACTTTGCCCAATTTCCATACCAGCACTTACTTTTTGAAATGTGCAAAGTTTACAAATGATATATATACCGTTTTTCTAACAAATGTATAACCGCGTTTGAGCTACACTACAACTTGGTGGTGTGTGGCAATCTGGCTGTATGATTAGATAAAGATTCTTTATAGATTCCATTACTGTTCCGGATCTCAAATGATTTATGTGTATTTGATTACGTTGTGGTCAGGTTGTTTCGACATATACCAAACAGAAAGGAAACAAAAACATAACAAATAATGTTATTTAAAATATTGTTACATTGTTTAATTTTAAATATACCTTTACTGGCAAACAACACAAACATTCGGTTAAGCAGTTCGATTTTTCTTTAAAGTTTCCTAGAAACACTGGCCTCGTATATATGATACTATTAAGTCTATTGAGAACCATAAACAACACTATTAAGTCTATTGAGAACCATAAACAACAAATGACGAAAACTTTTAATCTTCTTACTATACAAACACGTCAAGCCGATGAGCAATTGCAACATTGTTACATAGTTTATATACTAATTCCATTTTAAACAAGTCATTTAACGTTAAGTAATTGCTACAAGACAGCACAAATCTTGACGATTACATATATTATTTGAAATTGATATATTCATCATGTGTTAATGAAATTAATTGAAAATGATATACAATGGCACCCTTGCCGAATTATAACTGGGTGTTATTAGTTAGGCACAGTTAGATTTCCAATTTGTATAAGTGGTTGGCGAAAGAAAGCAACTCACTTTTATTTTAACTTTTGTGTTTCATGCTTATTAACGATCAAAATGTATGTGAAGATATCATATGCAAAAGACAAACCCTTAGTTAAACGTAAGCGGTTAGACGTTTCATTTTGAACATATCGATATAATAAAAACTTCCGTGATTTTAATAGCGAACATATGTTGTGCATTGACTGCGTTCGTAGATGTGTTCACATTTGCTATTTATTCTATAACTCAGTTAAATTATTTGAATGCTATCTCGCATGTATATGAATAATTATACTGTGACATAACCGTGCACTCTTTTGTTTATAATTGTTCAATATTCTATTATTTGGCAATAGATGCGTTATCAATCCATTTTAAAGTAACCCCTTATTAAACGATCATATTAATCTAAATACAATAGCACAGTCACAGTATATTTAATTATTGTCTGGAAGTGATTTTGATTTTGGATTGCTCACCTAACTATGTAAAAACTTCATGGTATATTATTGTTTTATAAACTTGAAGTTACAATCATATTCATAGCTTCATTGATATTATTCAAAGAACATTTTAAACGCGCATGTGCAATAATAAAAAGAAATTCATTTGTCGGTAATTTTGTTTGTAATTGACAGATAATGGACGGTAAAGAGCCATTGTTTATGTTACAGGTAGTGTTCTGTGCCATATACTTGTTTTGAAGAATAGGTTTGTAACGACTGCACTGTTCTACGGTATATTTTGATGGCTTTACTGCAAAAAACTGTTGCTCTAAACTGTATTTGTGTTCTTAACATGTACAGAATCAGACGGGGACACACTGTACTATATTGCCGGAGTATATTATTTTTTAACATTGGCGTACAAGCTTTTAAAATTGGCATTTTACACGATGCAAAGTTCACGGTTTGTAAGTTTTCCTTATACTATATGGAAACGGGGTTTTATGGGTTTTATTTCAATAAATAAATGTTATACTTACGTCTATTTTCAAAAGACTGGTTATTAGATAAAACAGGACATCAAAAGAATCTCTTTTTATTTTATTTTACCTTTTTTAAGCAATCATCTCAGAACATTCGACATTCCAATTATGGCAGGCAATACAATACAGCGCTGTATTATTGAAATTGGTGAATGTATGTTTTTATCACTTTATTTTTTTACTTCTCTTTTTGCTAAACGAGCACTGTTTCATTAATGTTGACGTGAATTGTAATTGTTTTAAATTATAGAGCGAGGCACATTTAAACAAAAGACAATAACATTAGTTGCTGTCGATTGTATATAATTCCCTGGATATCAGCGTCGTATACACCCGCTAATTGAGACACAAGATAAAGGTACCGGTTTGAAAATGTATGTCATCCGAGATTACCTTTGGGAACGCTTTATTCAGAAAAGCGGCATAACTTAATTTAATTTTTTCTGCTTAAAGCAAAATGTACAATAGCAATATTGGAAAGAATATAAACATATCCAACATGAATTCGGCAATGCAAACATTTCTCTGTATAAAAACCACGCTTTCCTTTTTATTACATCAAAACCCAGCAGGAACAAATAAGCAAAATAATTTATCTAATTATTTTACTAACTATTTAGACAACTTATAGACATCCCCCACACGCCTCCACCCCCTACCAAAAGAAAAAAAGAATTGTGAATATAATAAAATAATAGTGTTTCTTTTCCATGGTTTAAGTGTTCCGATTGTTATTCAATTTGTTTTTAGCAAATTGATCAATGTAAGAACTCTTTTTAATTTACCATAGTCCCCGAAAAATGTCAGTGGTCGAAATAATTTGTTTTCCATTAGCTTGAGAAATGTATCGCAAAAACTCCTATCACAACCATTACCGGCAATTGGAGATAAGCGCATGTGTGATAATTATATAATTATGAGCTTTCGGCTTTTTAGTGCAAACGAAATTTCATATTGCTATATTTAGGTCGCAATTTATTTATTTTAAAGAAAGATAATTGCTATAGTCAGTTAAAACACTAGGTAATTGAATAGATGATGTTTTAACTCTAAGTCGATGAAAATTAAAAACCAGTATAGAATTACGATGTTTGTTTAAACTGTCATTAAATTGGCCATTTCAAGAAGGCTCTACTAGCTAAATGCAATAGTATGCTTCTAAGTTTTTAATTAAAACAACGAGTAAAAAAATGATTTATCCATATGTTAGATTATTATTTATTATGTCATTGATTGTTTTAAAACTTAGCACAATAAATATATTTTCAAAAACGGCAATACACAAGGTATAACTGAATTGACTGAATTGCTTAAATGCGTGAAGTGTTTGGGTAAACAGTAATAAGTTTATTTTATTTAGATATTTATATTTGCATCTAGGAAATAGTTCTTCGATAAAGGAGGTCATGAAACAGAGCGTCAAGTGTTGTACTTCTGAAGCTGTATGAGGTTTTCCTTTTAAATAAATTCACACACTTTTGTTTTTGTTACATAAATATCTGATGTTCTTATTATGATATATAACTTATCTTATGACGTAGTATGGAGGGCCTCTAGCCCCTTTTGACATAACTATGACGTGCCTCTGTATGTACAGTCTATCTTTCTAAACTTTTAACTCATCTGTCTGCATGCATGCTTTGCCTAATGTTACTCTTGATAATATATTGGACAATGGTTTGACATTTATTGAGTTAGGTAAACGGAAAGGACAGAGCTAGGTTGGCGGACGGATGTTCCTTGTACTTCCAATAAACGTGTCTGGCAGAGTGATAGTTCTAGTATGCTGATTACAATTAAAGTTCTTTTAAAAGCTTCATCAATTCAGTTTTGTAATTGTTAACACATTTGGTCATTTATGGTGATTATGTTTACAACCATTGTAAGACGTCAATTTGCATGGTACATGTATTTGTCTATAGGGCGGTGTGAATTCGCTTGTGTTGGGTGTAAAATTGTACGATTTTTGCAATTGTTGAATTCACATGTTTTATTGTTTACGATGTTACATGTAGTTTGTAAGATTAAGCTTTTGTGTGATGTACACTCTTAGCTCTTTTGAACTTAACAAAGAATGAAATAGAGTTGTTTGACTTTGTTGAAATATTGCGTTATTGCAATCGTTTGAAATTATGTGTACAACCTTTGTGAGACGTTAAGTGGCATGTTCTTTGTTTTTGTTATGAATTGTGTGATGATGCTTGTGTACGAGTAAATGGGTATGCTATTTTATTCCACTGACTAAGAATGTTGATGATTATTAATTCGTATGAGTCTAAAATGATAAACTGCACATTATGTTTTCATCCTTTGATTATACAAAAGTATGTATATAACATTCCCTAATACTTTGTTAATATACTGTCACAACAAAACATCATAGATGATCAATGCTTTTGTTACCTTTTTGATCGCCATCTTAAACAAGAAAATGTGTAAATTATTTTTTCAAGTAGCTTTTAAATCTTCATAAATCTATTTTTGTACAATATACCGTCGACATTGTCTAACACTGTAAATTAACATTTATGCTTAGGCTGAAAGACTACTACTATTAATACTACTACTAGTATTACTACTCTAACCACTACTACTACTACCATCACTACTACTATTACCACTGCTACTACTATAACTACTACTACTACTACCGCTGCTACTACTACTACTATTACTATTACTACTTCTACTACCATCGCTGCTACTACTACTACTACTACTACTACTACTATTACTATTACTACTTCTTTTACTACTACCACTACTGCTACTACTACTGCTACTACTACTATTACTACTACTACTACTACTACTACTACTACTACTACTACTACTATTACTATTACTACTTCTACTACCATCGCTGCTACTACTACTACTACTATTTCTATTACTACTTCTTTTACAACTACCACTACTGCTACTACTACTGCTACTACTACTATTACTACTACTACTACTACTACTACTACTACTACTACTACTACTACTACTACTACTACAACTACTACTACTACTACTACTACTACTACTACTACTACTACTACTACTACTACTACTTCTACTACTATTACTAGTTAACATACCAACTACTAAACATTTTCAAGAACTACATGAAAATCGGCTTCTTCTAAATGCACAATTTCCATCGTTTCTGAAGTTCCTCCGTTTCATTACATAAACATTTTCAATAAAAGATCTCGTGGTTTTAAAACAGAAACATAATTATCGTATGTGATTACCTGCCTATAAAATGTTTTTTAATGAAATTTCATGAATCAAAAACAACACTGTGCACCGTTTTATATTAATCTCAATTTGTTGGTATTTACCATATTTAAGGTAAAGATATATTTTATGAAATTAATAATCAAAGACTAATGATCCTAAGCGAACAAGAGCACACATATAATTCTAAATACTAACGTTTCGATTGATAAACTGATTGATAAACTGATTACATGTTCTTGATTGTCATTAGATTTTAGAAATACAGCGAACTGACATCAATATAGTCACACCGTCTTGTCTTTGCGGATATAGCTTGAGATGTATGTTCAACCTCCGACGCTCCACAGGTCCATTGTGAGCCATCCTCATATTCAACATTTTGGTGATGTCACTGTAATGTCACTGTGATGTCACTGTGATGTCACAGTTAAAACTTAGAAATAATGTTAAAATGCAATGTAAATGTTGATAAGAGAATCACTTTTGTGCAGCTGTTTTATTTCGACGTGCGCTAATAATAGTCAAATAAATCAAGAACATATCAATTTATTTTGCTTTTTGATAAGAGCGTTTTAAATACTTGCCGATAGTTCTTGATGTGTACATTAAAACATCTTGAGCTGAATAAAATTACAAAACAAAACTTGAAACAAAATAAATCAACTGAGACCCTGTTTGTTTACGCATTCTGAAATGCATGTTTAAGCTTTCATGAGAAATTTAACTATGCATCGGTATGTTCAGTTTTGGCTATTTTTCAATAAGAAAATATGAAAGGAAAATGATAATTAACATTTAAACGGAAACTTAAAAGAAAACCACTTGACAAAGGCAGACAAACACACAGGTGTGATAGGAGAAATAACACAAACATAAAAAAAGCTTGCGCCATGGAACTGTCTGCCGTTCTTGAGTGGTAAATCAAATCACTTAACAGAAATATCTAAGATATGGTTATCACCAAGATAACATAATTTACGAATGGATCTATAGCATGGCTTTTGGGTAAAATGGAATAGCTAAAAAAGCCATAAAATACGATTGTCACATTTATTAGTTTAGGAAGATTTACACGCATTGCCTTTATATATAAATGTTAAAAATATCGCTAGGTAAGGATATTTGATTCTTTTTCATTCAAGTACGAATCTTTTCTAAATAAACAATTAGTGTTTTGCCTGGTCTGTATAGTCGTATGTTTAAGAAAAATAAATGTCTGGCAAAAGGACTCAAAATGTTGATAGCGAAGGTGACATCTATTTTTGTTCAAGGCATTGTACTCATTCTGGAGACAACACCTTATTGTTCTGGCAAATGTATTGTTTGTTTTGGAGGAAAAATAAAATCGATGTACAGCTAAAGCCATTTTAGAAGTAAGAAGAAATATTTTTGGCAAAATTGCGTTTATCTGTTTTGCAGTGAAACTGAAATACATTTCCATCTGTGATTAAAAGTGAAGTGCAAAAAACATCAGACATATAATATAAGTTAACATGTAAAGTGGAAAGGCCATTTGAAAGATGAAGAGTGCAAGGTCCCATCTGCTGCTGGCGACAATGCTTCCAAGAAAGAAAGCATTCCCGGTCGGGACCTTGAGAAGAACTAAATGTGAGAAAGTCTTCAAGTCTAACAATCGATATTTGAATTCCATAACGTAACTTATTTTTTAAATCATTATAACGAAGCAAAAGTGAAAATGTGAAATTTTCTGCTCTTCTAATTTAGGTTGCTATGAATTGTAAATGGTGAAAAGTCCTAGTTATATCTGACTGTTTATGCTGTGGGAGATACCAAGAAGTATTTATCTTGTGGACATTATTTATTAATCCCTTAGACTTTATAATTATCACCAGTTTTTATTTTATTAATATTAAATACCAATATCTGGAATGATTAAAATAACTTATATTAAAAGATTGACATAGCCTCGCCTGCATGGATATGTTTTGCTAATGCAACAAAAATACAAAATACAAAAATGCCTATTCTCATAAATTTTTGTTCGGGAGTCGATCTTCGCTACATCCAACGAACAGGCAAAATACGTATAAAGAAACAGTACAAAATTTCAAATACATTTATTTCACTATTCGTGATAGTTACTTACATGCTACATTATTTATTTTACATTTTGTTTTTAAAACTTTTCAAGATGTCGTGCGCCATTTATGAAAACTTATTTAAATGTCACTAATTAATGGATTTTCTTTTATGTACCATACTGGAAATTTTATAAGATTTCCATGTATTTTTCTGCGTTTGTATTTTTATGACGAAATGTTAGCTTTGACAAAGTTGTAATAAATAATTAAATTATTAAATATACTAACGAAAATACCACAATCTTACATTTCATTTCTTGAAATTTAATTATTTTATTTGAATTTAGCGGACAATTTGCTGACCTCCCAAAATTTTAGCAAATAATCTACTTTGGATGCATGTTGCTTCTCTTCAGTAAAAACGCTACCCCATGCTCTCGACCAGTAGTCTGCCAGTCTTAAAAAAACAGAACTGAAACTCATCATTATTTTAACATGAGCAAAAAAAAAAGCTGCTTATTATTAAATCTACTCATGCTATAAACTAGACTTTGACTCAGCGTTGTGAAAGACAGTAAATGCTTTTATCTAAATCTGATATAATACATTTGAAAAAAAATCTCTTAAGCAAGAAGTTGCAAAGTGTTTACAACATAAAAGGTTACGACGGTTTAAAACCAGTATGTCCCAGACAATGGAGTTTTTATTCAATGGGTTGCTGAGTTGGATGACCATATTAAGCAATTGTTACAAATTTCGTATCTGCAGTGCCTTTAGAATGTGTGTGTTCCTGACATTTAGCATGTCTGCGATAGCAAACATTTATTTTATCAGGGACTTAAATATCCAGTTAGGCAGAAGAAATACTTCAAAGAAGATTGGAATAAATGTTGTTTAGAATCATGTTTAATGTTTGTAAATGGTTAAACGACCTGCATTTGTAACGAATGTCTGCTGAGAAAGTTGATTTATGTCGTGCTACGCCATGTTGCAAATTTCTCGAATGACAACCCCGGAAGATAAACTGATTTTGATGTATTATGCAAGAAAATCGATGTTTTTACATAAATAAATACAATTAACGCTTTATAAGTGAATGTACAATTTAAAAACATTTTTATCGGCATAATTTCGATAAACAGTACAAAACTTATTTCCCTGAATATCACGATGACTTACGAACGTGTTACATGTCAGTCGATCTTTGTTGATTCTTATTTTTATATTACTTGACTGCACTAATTCGTATGAAAGGGCAGACTGCACTAATTATCGCATAATTATCGTTACTTTGTATATACAGGCTGCGCACTTAATACAGAGAAGTAGTGCGTGGACAGAACAAATATGTAAGTCCAAGGAGACTGGACGCGTCAATTGTGTCCAGGCATGTTTCAAATTTTAACATTAATACTGTTGTCTGTTTCAGCTGGAAGTTTATATTGTGTTATTCAAATAAACATGAAATGCAGATTTATGGATGATCAAAGCAACTCATTGACTTGAGGAATGGGTTGCAATGGGCAGCGAACTGCTATTAGAACAAGTGTTTCATTGACAAGGGTATAAGGGGTATTAGTTCATGTCAAACTCAGTTGTTTTTTGCCGATTCCAGTAGCATAAATAATCATTTATTTTAGACATATCTTAAATTAAAACGCATCGTCCTATAGAAAGCATCGTATGTTTCAAAAATTGTTTTTATTATCAGCTTTTAGTGACTCTGAGGTAACTGTTGCCTCAAACTATATTCTATAATTTAGAAGAGGCGTTTGTTTGCAGGTGAAGACTTTCCTGCTTTCCAGTGCGTTATACATTTGACTTGTTACAGAATAATTTTGACCATTGTATGCACACCTTTTATCTCGTATAAGGTCAAACTTACACCGCCAAATAGTGCTTCTGAGAGCTTTAATATGTACTGTCTCGTATCTTGCCAACTTTGCATTTAAGTGGAATTTTAATATCTTCGCCTCGTGTTTTTTCTTTCGAATGTTAATATATGTTGCAATACTGATATGACCTTATTATATTTTCTTATAAATCAAGAACACTTTCATTATATTGCTTTTGAAAAGAATGCTTACATTACATTTTATCAATGATGTTTTAAAGACATTTTATGTAGATTAAACAGCATAGTGTATGTTTCTTTTGACTGAATAATCACATGCTTGTATGTTTGTTTGTATTATATTGTTACGACCGGTGTCGCTTTTTAAGATTTATTTATAAAATGGCACGTTAACTAAACGACGAAATAGTGAAACAGAAAGAACAAGCCAGCAACAAACTAGTACAATAATGTGTTATTTTAATAAACAATTTAATCTATGGCGTAACAAAATAATAACAAATATATCGGACAAAATTTAAGAATGCAAAATAAATGTTAGCTTACAGTTTGTTCCTTTAGGAGGTGTCTCTTTAATAGTCCAATTGATAATCCAACTTCGACTGTCCTCGAAGATACGCACAGTTGAAATAATCCAAAGGTACAACAATACACGAAAGTAATAATATAATTCCAAAATCAACACTTTAATTTTTATATCACTTTACAATATAAGTCAACGTAAGTTCCAACACAGAAGGGTTCAATATAGAAGTTGCATTTTTTTCCAAACTATATGTCCAAACTTGAAACCAAATCGGCTAACAAGCCCTTATATAGACCCAAAGAATTTCTAGAACTCAGAAGTCTCCAGAACATTCACGAAACCCAGTTAAAAATAAACAAACGAATTTTCTAGCATGAACCTTTTCTTTCAATCTTTTACGCGAATGCTACGTCATGCGAAATACGTCATTAATACTACAAGGAAAAACAACCCCTTTGCCTGACTAACGTAACCGCTGGTGTACCTCTGAACATAACAATATTTATCTAAATCGCCTCTCTAAAGGAAATAAAGAGCGAAATTTATCGAATTGTATGTGCTTTTGCAACAGAATACAACAATCGTTGTATGTAAATTGATAAATCTTATATTTATTTTCAGTTTAAGAGAAGCGATATATTGAATAAAAATCTTATGTCTAAACTTATGTTGACTTTGAATTTATTTCATACATCATTTCAAAATAGTGCGCGATTTCATTGTTATAGTTTTTTAACATTTCATACACATCATAGCTAAAACATTAATATAAGTCAATGTCTACAAAAAGATGATAACAGAATATCATAAACTGCATGCTATTTGCTGTGTCATTTGATAACCGACACTATGAGCCAAAAAAGAAACATCATAAAACTGCATATAACGTTTTTATCTTGAAAGTCTTCGGTCAAGCTGCTTGTGGCTATCCTAGATTTCGGTTTGGAATTGCCTCATATCACCTCAAACACGATTTCAGTGAAATGAATCCCATTTAAATATACGCTACATGGACAGCTATGTATAGAACATCAGACGTTTAGAACTGCTAGGCTACTAGCATATGGACAAAGGAACATTTTTTTTCTACGAGTGCATATTTTATTGTAAGGAATAAATTGTGGTACAAAATAATACAACTTAGGTTTCGAGGGAAAATACTTAAAACTTTCATGTCAATGTATAAAAGGCTACGATCTCATGTAGAAGTTAATGGTAATATTAGCGACAAATCATATTCACTGGGTGGTACCTCAAAGCGAGTGTCTTTCATCATTTTTATTTTCGGTGAACCTAAATGACCTTGAAGATGAGTTAATAGTTAATGGGTTTTATGGGTTAGAATTAGAAATGCTAACCGATTTATCTTTCTATATGCCGATGATATTATATTGTTCGCAGAAACCAAAGAATGTCTCCAAATGTACTGATCTATTTTAAAGGATTTTGCATGAAGTATGAACTAACAGTGATTTTATTTCTGTAAAAACTCAGACAAAAACACTTTCATATACGGTGAATTCGGCAGAGCATCGCTTAGAGAGGCTATATTAAGTCGTAAATAAAATACCGGCTGAAAGTGGTAGGACGGAAAGAAAATAAACTCAGTAACAAAGTCCAAAACCTTATGCTATTTGACAAGGAAAGCAATCCCAACCAAACATCAAGGACCTCAAATGTTAAAACATTCTATGGTTTCCCACTGGTTAAATCAATATGTAGAGAATGAAATTCCATTTTTGAAAATGTTAAAGCAACGAGTTAGAGACTGCTTTTTGCAATCGCGGACAACTAATATAATCGGTTCACCCAGAGAGATTACATACAGTCTTTTTGTGGATTTCACACTGCAGCCATATATTCCCAAAGTAAATATCACAAAATATAGAGTAGTTTTAACCAAGTTGAGACTTTCTTCACATATTTTAGAAATTGAAAGAGGCAGATGAAATAAACCGCACACCATACCAAGGAATGAAACATTGTGTCAGATATGCGATAAACTAGAAGACGAACTACATTCTCTATTTGCATGGCAATTGTATAAAGAACGTAGAAATAAATACATAAATAAATATTACTGGAGAAAACCAACATAATAAACTATATAGAACTTAAGCAGAAGTCAAGTACTAACTGCCTTAGAAATCTAACAATTTTTATACAGAGGGTCTTTGATAATGTATACTATCATGTGGTGACACATTTGTAAATGTCTAGGGTAAACAATAAAATGTACATTATATATTATTTCATTTTGTCATAAGTATTAGTTTTTTATTTGTTGTTAATAACCTAAAACATGACAATGAACTTTGTAACTAATATATACTTGCCATGTTTTTACAACGGATGATACAGTTTTAATTGCTTAAATCGATACATATATTTAATTATTACCATTGAAAAAAGAAGGACGGGAGTAAACATAGTAAGCAAACCGCTCTTCATAAAATGTCTCCAACATACACTATTAAACCATTTAATCTTGCACAAACTAGAGATATCGTAACATTTCTATTCAATCATGTTATGTTCCTTTCAAACATATCGAAATCATATCGATTGAACACTTTTCAGGTTTGATGGCATATTAGCCATACCTGTCCCAGTCATGTCGAAAATTCAAAATGGCAACTACTACATAAGTAAAGAATTAAACAACGAATAATTCTAATATTTATTATAATGATGATGAAAAATTCGTTAATAATCTACTACAAAATTTGAGGTACAAACTTATAAAATGCAGCTGCGATAGCAAAGAGATTGTTTTCGTTTAATATATTTTTACTCATGCATGCGCAATTTCCAAGATGTTGAATAGATATTCAAGAGAAATAGCAGACTTTTATAATGAACATTCAATATGAGCAAAGACAGACTCTTCCTGGAAACAATTGCAAAACGATTCGCGTTTTTTCGCAAGCAGTTTGAAAATCACGTGAGTTAAAATAAAGCCAGTACAGAGATGTTACTGAACCGTTTTTGGCTGAAGCAAAATCAGCAATTTATAGTGATAAAAAAGAAATTAAACTCATTTAGCAAAGTTGACTGTCTCAGAAAGTAGACAACGTCTGATTTTTTTATTTTAATGAGGGTTATTTTGTCTGTGCATAAGTTCCTTTTATAAATGTTATCAATTTTAACTACCGATGCACGTGCTTGCTGTTAGTAGTCTCACATTTATGTTATATTAATCATATTATTATTTACGCGATATGTTTGATAGGAAAAAAAACCTTCACGTAGTGCGAGGGGTGAGCGCTCCAAAAACCAGGTTTAAGCACCCTAGTAGGTCGTTTTGCCAGCCTACTGGTTTTAGTCACTTGTATATTTAACTGTTTGTCTGGCGGTAGTTCAGATTTGAATATCTATGGTAATTCGTATAGGATCTTTTCTTGTTTTCCTATTGATCGCAAATAAGATTTAAAACTTCAGATTTGTCCTAGATAGAAAACTGATCACATATTGTCCACATGTAAACAAAAGATACAAATATGCAGATGAGAATTCACTTTCTGAAACAGCTTTGATAGCACACTTTGCGTCTGTTTACCGTTTACCGCATTAGATGATATTTCTTGGAAGATTTTAACGAAAAAGTACTTTCTACAAAAAAATGATAAATTGCAAGTAGAAAATCTATTAAACCATAACAACAATAGATATAACTTCTGATCAGTTTGGATGTTATATTCGATTTATGTCACTGATTATATTCTTAGCGAATGTCGTTTTTGTTTTATAAGCATGTTAATAATAAAAAATATTTTCATTGTAAAATTGTTTATTGACTTTATCACAAAATTTAAATTTATTGTCACACTAAATGCTACACAATATAATTTAATACTATATAATGGTACTTAAAACAAAAGTATTACGATAATATACCTACAGTACGAAGGGTTATGTATTTGTTGATTATAATATCGCAAAATAAACTTATAAGAACATGTTACGCTGCAACGCTTCAGAATAGCGATAGTGATATTGAGGAGTAGACGTTTAACATATATAATCAAATGAAGATAATGATGTATTTGAATACATGTTATACATTTACAGGCTTCGAAAACATTTGGCAGCACATATGTTTTAAAGACAGTTTCCAACTCTAGAGAATCAATCGCAATCTATGAATCGCTGTATACTACAAAGGTGTTTAACAAATATACACAGTTCTTTATTAATGATTCCATTTGCAAGATCTGTTATGTTTTAGACGGAAAATGAAATGTGTGTACATATGATTTCTGATAAAGTTATTTAATGTTTTGCTATGAAAATCAATAAAACACAAAGACCTTCACTGTTTTGCAATGAAAAGGAAATTGGTTTTATTTCTTCATTTATTATTCTCTTAATCTGGAAAACTCGGCATCTTCCTATGAGTCTAAACTACACTGATCATAAGAAATTGAAACATCCCATTCATTTCTGGAGTTAATTCTGTCATGACAGGTAGCAACCATTGTTGCTGTAGCAATTATACAGATGCTGATTATAAACACACTGAAAGGGAATCAGCGCGGAATAATTTAGCTGTCTTGTAGTATAAATTATTAATCGGAAAAGAGTGATTTGCGAATAATTTACACTTCAGATACAGTGCACCTTGTCAGAAGATGCAGAGATAGTTAAGTTTGTTAGTAGTTTAAGTAATTGTCATGCATCAGTTGCATTAGCAGCATTACTTTGCAAGTACATTTATGATTGTCTTTTACAGGATCCGTTTACAGACAAAAGAATTGGGCAAAATGTGTTTAACATATAAATTAATAGGCTGATGCTTAACTCCCGATACAGGTGCTTCCTGTTAGTTATTTCACGTTGACGGCATATTTTATTTACACTAAAAGAAAAGCCTTCAGGAAATGCGAGGGTAGAGCGCTCCACAAATCAGGTTTAAGCACCCCAGTCGGTCCTTTTGCCTACTGACCGTTCCAAGGCGGTAACTGATGGTTTTTCTTTTTGTGTGTTAAGTCTTTTCCCTGTGTTTTCGTCAAATTCACTTTTAGCCTGTTTGCCTTTGTCTAGAGGTAGACTAAATTTGAATATCTGTGGAAATTTTGATAGGACATTTTCTTATTTACCTTGAGCATATGGTCGGCCTGTAGGAGAACAGAGAGTTTGGTATCTGATAGAGATAATCATGTTTTATCTGTTAACAACGTTGTCCATTAGCAATGTAAATAGGACGTTAGGTTGTGATAAAGTAATCAAGATGTGCTTGTAACATATGGCATTTCATTAAGTTTTCGGCCATTTTTTAAAATTATATTTCTCTGCAATTTATAAAAGAAAATCAGTTAATAACTTGACTGTCAAATAAGCCTATTATAAATAAAGGTTTGAACAATTTCGTATACATATACCCTATTGTAAATATTGTAGAAGACAAACTAAAATGTGTACATTAACTTGTCATATTTACAATATTGTCATGCGGATAATCCGGAATATGTTTAACCTGTCGATGCTATTTCGAGTTTGCTTATAATCGTCAAGCTAATGTTAATAAACTTTTACTTTCAAATATATAAATAAACACCCATAAATGCGCATATGAAAAGACAAATAAGGATTTTAGTCGACATTTTAACTCTTTTGAATGTCGTTTAAGCAGTAAGTACTAATTATAATAATCGTTTTTACGCATAGCACACGCAATTTTGATCACTGCAGCCAACGTCTCGCTGTTGAGAAAAAACAAACTCACACTCGGAACAATAAAACCCCGACATTACTACATAATCGCAAACATATGTATCGGTTTTCACATGTACAAATCGGCACAGCTGCGTCACGAATAACCCTTTTCCACAGTCACCCAGATATTAGAGCAGAGAATATAACACATACTTATTAATTCGGCCAGGAAAGGAAATAAATGTCACTGTTGAAGAGACCGCTATAATTAATGTGTCTGGATAAGATGTTAGGCAAATACCAGATATATATTTATTCCTCAAATCACAACTTTGTTACTTCCTCCTATTTAAAAACCAGAAATGTAACTGATAGCTAAAAGGACGTAAGGCGAAGTTAGAATTCCTATTAAACACTTCTTGTACTTTCAGTTATTTTCTGGAAGCTCTTTTTATACATTCTGTCGCAATGATTTTCTTGTTATCGAGTAAGTTGTTAGCTGAAAGGGCTTATTTGAGGCTAAAATAGGCTAAATTCGAGTTAAAGATACAAAAAATTTAATTATCAGCCGCTAGGGGTCATTATTATATCCCATCTAACTCATCAAGCCGACCCTAAAATGTGTGTGTGTGTGTGTGTGTGTGTGTGTGGGGGGGGTTATCAGTAATTAGCCGACTAAGTGGTGTTTACTTACATTTGAAAAGTTCGTATCTCAAACATCTCGACAATGTTTACAAACATAACACTACGTTACACGCGTAATGCATTGTGGGTACTATTTTCTTGAAACTCATTGGCCGAAAAATCAAACATGGCGAGCAGAGCAAGAATACTAACATTTTCGGAGTTGCAAGTAGAAGTGAATGCATGCGCAGCTACCGTTCACAAGCAGTGTTTTTTGCGATGCTTTTACCGAATGGATGGATTTACGAAACATTCTGTTGATCAGAGTAAACAAGGGACTGGCCAAGCGTCTTTTGGAAAGGTACGTCAGGGGTTTTCTCAAACAAATTGTCGACACGATATCACATTTAGACGTTTTCCTATAATCGCCATTTTTTGTTGTTTTAACCCTAAAGCTATATTGTCAGTTTTAAGATGTTTCCAATTTGGTTAGTTAGAAATGAAAGGGTGGTGTTACAATAGCTCTTGATATATTTGGAAAAAAAGCCGAAATAATAGTCTTAAAAGGTCGATTTTAGATAACTACAGGATATTTGTTTACATAAATTTACGACTGAATAACTTAAAGATCTCGTTGTTGTTGTAATCTAGCTATATTAACAAGTAGCTCTCAGCTGCTCTCATGAACTGATGATGGATAAGTTGGTAGATTGAACTCAATACCACCACAAAAACAATTAGGCTTTAGACCTATTTGGACGCATCACACGGTCAAGATGGGTTTTACTGAGCTTTAAACAAGAAGTTGAAATCTTTCCAGACATATCAATTATAATGGAAATATTTTTCAGAACTGTTTTTATTTTGTTGCATTTTATTTTACTAATGTTAATATTTCAAGCATTATTCTGCCATATTAAGTGTGATTTATTATTTCATATGTAAGGCTCACCTACGCATTTGTGATCATAATGGTGGAATAACCACTCTTACCAGTCAAGATAATTGCTTTGACGTTATATGATGGGCCTCCTCATATTGAAAACCAGGTGATCTGCCAGCTCACCAGATGGCATCTTCTGTTTGTGTTATATGTTTGTCTTGTGTTGAATGTTAAGTCTTGGAAATTTAAGACTAATTTGCTAAATGCTGGGATAACTGGCAGCTTGTATTGATACAGTGTGAAACTCTCTCTCTCTCACACACACACACACACACACACACACACACACACACACTTACCATAGCTCACATCCAACTTTTTCATTATTCATGATCCCCCTTGATGATACCATTTAACTGCAACATAACTGCTGATGCTCATTATTATGCTACAGCTAATCGTTATCCAACAGATTAACATAAGACTTGAAGTAAAGACATTTAAGGGCTTGTAATATATCTATGTGGTGCCTTTAATGCAGTTTGTATATGATTACAAGGAATTAAAAATAATACTAAACAAGTTCATGATTTAGCATATGCTTTATCCGGGAACTTTTTTTACATCAGTTAGACAAACTCCTGCTCAAAAGCTGCCAACCAAAGGCAAACGTCTGATTATATGAGACCCACAGTTATTAAGATTTTGTCAATCTGCACAGGAGAAACACTTTAGGTAGATTATTAACGACAAATAAAGCTAAAAAATGAAAGCTCCTACTGCAATGAAACGTATACAGTTATGGAGGCAGTGCTAAACACGTTAAATATATACATCTCAGCATGCCGTGTAAACTAAATTTCTTTTCAGAAATGTAAAAGAAACAATCATTTCAGAGCTTACTTTTTATATTGAAAATTGTTCGTTGTTAAAATAAAAGTATTTCTTAAAAAATAATGTTGCTTTGTTCTTTGAAGTATTACGCACTAACATTGACCTGTCCTGAACCTAAATTTATCATCCATCATTAATGCATCTAAAAAAGTTTAATCCTGTCACTATTTCCAAAAAAAAATAAATTGTATCAATAAATAAAAGTTTATTTCTGTGTGAAGGTCAGGATAAACTGCATGTTGATGCATACTTTCACCTTAGCGTATTTTTACTATTTGAAAAAAGATTAGACACATCATACAAACACAGTTTCCCTCTTTTTAACATAGCTTTAAGTGTATAAATGGAATTTAAAAAAGTAGACATAGTTTCATATTATTTAATTCTAAAAGGCATTCCATCATTTTCATACACATCAAAAGCAATTGTTTACTAAAAACAAGTTATAAACTTGTCTTAAAAATATATAATAAAAATCAGTTGACTGCAGCATGACTTTTTATTTTCATTTTATTTTTATTGTCATTTTCAAGGATTGCAAAGATTTGTAAACATGTCCACACAATGAAGAACCCAGCTCTGTAATCATCCACTGAATGTCCTAGAAAAGTCATTTAGCTTAGGATTTAATCTGATGTTATGCCTAAACTATTAATATGTGTATAATACACTAGAATGATCAACTCGTGCATAAACCAGCAGACCCCGGTTCTGGTAGAGCAATCAGTAGTGCACTGGCTCCAGGTACGGTATGCCCAAGGTTCAATCCCGGACCGCGACTTACCAATCGTTAAAATTGGTAGTTTTGTTGCTCCCTTTGCAAACGCTTAAGCAAATATAAGGGTAGTTCCATGACTGGTTGATCTGGTGTCAGGATAACGTGACTGGGTGTGGCATCATGCCAGGTGTTCATGGCATGCTATACAGAGATGGTAGCACTATATCTCCTTCTAGTGAACACTGTCTCCAGATAACTGAAATACTGTTGGGGACGATAAACACAATAAACAAAAAAGCAGAAATATGTAACTTTAATTAGTAAAAAAGCAATAGGTCTGTTGCACAAAAAATGTAAAATTAAAGCTACAAATGATTCATACAGTCTATTACACAATCGTTTCAACTGTCCAACTTGTTGTGCAAAAATCTATGTTTGCTTACATTACAATTTCTTTCTTTTTTATCTGTTAGGCATTCCATTGAAATATTACATACAATTTGAATACACATGTACATGTGTATATAAACAAACAAATAATTTAGACGGAAGAAAGTTAACAGCCCTTGTAGATGTGTTTGTTGGGTTTATCTTCATTTCAACTGTATATCAATTATCTAGAGACTGTGTCAACTTGATGCATATATGGTGCTGCCTTCACTGTCTATACCATGTTGTGAACAACTGGCATTATACCAAACCCACTAACATTATCCTGGCACCAGATCAACCAGTTGTGGAACTACCCTTATATTTGCATGAGTGTTAGCAAGACAGCTATACCACTACCATTTTGATCGCTGTCTACGTCAGATCTGATTTCGAACCAAGGGCCTCTGGTATCTGGAGCCTTACTCTACAGACTGGGCTTCCTTGTCTCGCTCTCTTATAAGTAGACCCAGCCAACACTGATAGCCCGCCGTGCTTCTGTGTATATAACCAATTCCTAACAACTGCGATGAGACGTGAACTCTAGTGTAATTTGTACATTTTGGTCATACACGCCATAGGCTCTGATTTGTATCCAACTTCAAGTCAAGACTTTTTTAATGTTAAACCTGTCATATATAAGACCATAACTTATGTTATTTTTATCTTGATAATAATGCAATTTTAATTGGAAAGATAGTAGGCTTAAATGAACTTACTGGCATTTGACTGAAGTACATTACCTTGGACCATTGTCAGCTTCACCATGTCACATCAAGGGGTCAGCGGCTTCATCAAGGGGTCTGCGTGGTTGAATGAGTCATAGGAAGGCTGTTGAAGAAAGAAAAGAAAGTCAAATTAACACAAATGCATAAAATTTTGCTTAAACATAAGAGACAATGTATAAATAATTTGGTAAAAAAGGCAGAAAGTGACAATAACAAACTAAGACGTCTTTACTGAGTTACAATTATTTAAAAAAAACTCAACAATTATTTGTAACTGTATGCATTTAAAAGCAAGGAAGAGCCACTGCTGGCATTGATACTACAATAAAGTTTGGGGGAGTAACAGTCAAATTGACCACATTACACATGCAATTTAAAATATATAAAAATACAATAAAAAGAAGTAAGTAGTAATTACTAAAAAACACAATAAAATAACAAACAGACTATATATGATGTCATTTTCACCACAATTTTCAAATAATAAAAATATTAAACAGACTATATATGGTGCCATTTTCACCCAAATGATGAAATAAACTGGCCAATTTGACTTTGTGTCTTTATATAGTATGGCATAATATAACTACTGCCAGATGGGACTAGTACCAGTTACTTGATGCCAAGACTTAAATTAGTGCTATAATATTGACAGAATTATGGCTTTATGCTAGCTTGCACATGTATTAGCGATTGCATGTATCCCAGTTTGTTTTCTCAAAATATTTGGTCAAGTTAATGTGTGATCATCATAAACTTAAAATGTTAAAAACAATGCTAATCTTTTCTGGTCGTGGCCTGTACAAACACGACATTATAAAACAATATTCTTCAGCAAATGTGTGTTTTGAGATTCCCCCTAGTAATGAACATCAGTAAATAAAGCCGATTTTTCATGATTAGTTACTAACAATAAGCTTTCGACACTTGCTTTCTCTTTGGCCTAGTCATCAAGTATAAAACAATCTTAAAATAACAAGAATTCGTGCAGAATCATGTAATACTACTAAATACATTTACATTTACCTTGTTTGCCTTTGTCTACAGGTAGATAAAATTTAAATATCTGTGGAAATTTTGATATGACCTTTTCTTATTTACCTATTTATTTAGCGGTAAGGCTCATTAATTTTCCGAATTCATTTGTTTACATAAGCTGATCTACGGACCTGAATAAACGATATGTTTGTGCAATATACTTTAAAAATTTAAGCAAATGTGTTAAATATGTAATTATGAATAAATATTTTATTTGTAAACATAAATGTTTTATACCCAGTATTCCAGTGTTTGTTACTCAGGTGTGTTCCTTTAAGTAAAGACTTAAACATTCACCAAATGCATCTTGAACTTTAAATGTATAGATCCCCATTTTCTTACAGGTGGTTTGTTATTGTAAATGTATTTATAAGCTCTCTGAGTGTATTATTTTTATTGGTCCGTATGAAGCTTTGATATTCTCAAATCCTGTGTTTGTAACTTGGTTAAATATTTAATTACAATAAAATAATAAACTATTTCAGTATATTACTGTGGGTTGGTTGGGACATTTTCACAAAACACTACTAGTCCAGGCTTGATTAGGTATCTGTTATAATTTGCTCTTGGTATCAATGTCGTAATGGACAAAACGAGCAATTGGTCTCCATGATTCGCTGCCATTTATTTTTTTAACTGAATAAGCACATCGTTTGAAAGGTTCTTACATTACTAAACTTTTTTAAATGTTGCATAAAAATTTGAAATAAGCACGCCATGTAGAGGTATCAGAGTGTGCTTGATAGAAATTTTTCAACAAACAGAAAAAACAACAACATTTATCCATGTCATTCGTGAAGTATCAGTTAGTGAGGTTTCTTCTAACACTGTAAGCTACTTAAAAAGTTTGTCAAGGCCACTGACTGACACTGACAGCATAAAACTATTCTTAAATAATGTTTAGGTTGACTCTTACAATCGTCTTTGTATATTGCAAGTTTAAGGGAAATTCTTTGAGTGTCATGCACAGGATGAACGTGACAAAATCATTTGTCTAAGATAATAACCCCATGTTTTGTGGATAACTATGGGTGCACGCGTGTGTAATTAAAAGCTCTGTCAGATGTAGATGTCCATGGTTTAGGAAAGGTGGTGACCGACATTGTAGAAAGTGGACCAATTGTGAACTTTACGTCAATTCAAAAGAGCATTACAGTGAATAAAGTAATTTTACAGGTAAGAAAAATTGCCTTTAAACAAGAAAAGTATGATGATATAATTGTACAACTATTTCATAAAACATCATTCCCAAAACATTAGATAATCATCTAATACTGTAATAATGAATAATTCAACTCTAAAAAGGTAAAAATTTAAGACATGCCATGTTATTTCCAGGATCAAGGAAACTTAAAAAAATGATAAAACAAATATTGAACCAAAGCATTCCTGCGATATAAAGCAAAAGTATTATGTTTGTACAAAAATAAATAAACGTATACAAAATTGTTGTCATTTATATAACTGGCATATCATTTGTCCATTTCAATTCCAGTTTTTGACCCAAGACTGAATAAAGACATAGCTGTAAGGGAACAATTTCCCATTAAATTGACATATGACATGACAACACATAACGCACAAGGCATGACTTTGTTACTTTTCATTTTTAAATATACAAGTAATTTGTTAAGGGCTAGTATTTATATTATTTTTTATTTTCGTTACCGCGACATAGTTATCGTCATATTGGCGACGTGTAGTTAATTATAGGTGGAGGAAGACCCCTGACTTATGCCTGGATAGAACCACCAGCACACCGCAGATTGGCTGGTAAACCTCTACACATGCACGTTTTTATTTAGCTTTATATCACAAGTGACACAATTATTGATAGCGAAACAGCATAGAAGGGGGAAACCATCACTGCATCCCAGTCACTTGTTGTGTGCTTCAATTTATAATTCTTTTCTTACATGGATAAAATAATACTATATATAAATATTATAAATTAGTTACACTTGTTGCTGAATGAATTTTCCCTAAATAGTGATAGTTGAAGGATCTATTAGCTGTTTAAAATATTATTATGTAGTTTATATTAATTTTCTTTACAGTCTTGAAGTTGACTGCAGAGAAATGTAATCCTGGCCAGCTGGGTGTGGCACTGGGAAGAGTCAGCGCACCTACCAATCTGCATGTTATTAATTTCCACCCAAATATTGTATCCTACAACCAGATCTTGTAAGTAATTTTATAGTGGAAAATTTTGCTGAATGTCTTTTAGACAGCATTTGCCGTAGACTAAAGATGTAATTTAAATAAGATTAAAGACTAACATTTGACTCGGAGAAAGTAAGCTGTATATTTTGTTAATGCCTCTTGTCGTCACTGCATTGCAATACAACTGATTTCATGCGTTTCATTTCAGCTTTTTGCTTTTGCCATACGCAATAAATTACAAGTTTAAAAGTTTCTTCTTTAAATTGTCCCTTTTATTAACGTGTCATTCGTCGCTATTTCCAGTTTTTTTATTTTTACTACTTTGATTTTGTTGTCTTTTTTGGAAATGATAGCTTTCTTTTTTGTGATTCTTTTGGTTTAGTATCGTCAAAAGTACTTGCACATTCTCTGACCTTTGAATTTGGTAGAAATTGTTTGTCCAAGAATAATATTATTCTTTCCGGTACTGTAGTTCACTAAGATTTGAATTGACTTCTTGATATATCGATCTTTGTTGGTTTAATTTATTTTCAGTTATGTCAGAGTTTAGGATGGCAGGAGTTATGTAGACAGTTGTTGTCAGCTTGTTTGTAAGGCTGCAAAGTTGACAGAACCCACGGATACAGGACAGAATATCTTCGTGGCATTGAGAAGACATTTAAGTGACTATTGATGCTGACTTTTCAATTTTTACCCATACTTAAAACCAGTTTGCTACTTCTAGAAAGGGAGTTATTCGCTCATCCGATGGAGTTCTTATAGGCCGAAAGTCTCTGAATATGTTTATCAAAGATGACGTACTTTGAAGCAACCCAATGCCTCTATCTAATTCTGAACCCTTATCACCCAAGTATTTTGATATTGTGCCATCAGATGAAACTTTTCTGAATTCAGTAATTGTTCTGCTAAATGATTTCTCATTTTTGATTGATTAGACAAGTAGATGTAGAGTTCCTTAGATAGCTTTTGGTGCAGTTTTAAAGCATTTGTTTTGTCCCAATCATAACTGTCTACACACTGTATTTGAGCTAGGAATACAAAATGTATGTGCATTATTTAATACACTTTTTAAGATGTTATTCCTTACTTTCTTGAAAATTTGTCATAGGATTAAATAAGCATGAGCTGTGTGTGTGGTAAAGTTTATGTTGTCCTGTATGTGCATGTGCATAAATGTTCGGTTTCATTAAGCCCCATAAATACATGTATATATTGCTGTATATAACTCCAAAAATTCTTAGTTTGTCAACTGAATCGCCAAAATAGAATATAATTGTGGTGCCTGTATACCGTCTGAAACAAAGTTGGAAATTGAAATCCAGTGACAGCAAGAAAGCCAGTGAGTTCTACAACATCATTTTGCAAATCTGCAAGTCTGTCTGAAGGGACATTTTATCAAATATTATTCTTGCAAAATAGCCGTCATCGGGAATTTTTTGTTTCCTGGCTTCTTCAGTCAGCCATTCCCCTTCTCGCTGTTAAATTCAGTATTGTGTTTAACTTTATTAACTGCAGATAAACAGTTTTTGATGGAAGATCTAAAATCTAAAATCCTATGTAGACTCCTACAGTACCACCTAAACAAATAATAATGTTTTCAGACCAGCTTCTTCCAGTTGGTTTATTTATTTATTTGGGTTTTACGGCACACCGACACCCAACAGGTCATACGGCGCCGAATCTTCCAGTTTGTTTTCTTGTCAAATAAATAGTTTGATGATATATAAGCTCAGCCATATTTTTATAGGCACCAGTTATAAGTTGCATAAGCTCTTCTTTTGTAATACTATGCTTATATTTTTTCTTTATTTTCCTAATTTGATTCTTCTTTCTGAATATAAGTGTGGTCAACAGTTGTCATTTTCTACACTTGCAGCATTCGGAGGAATAAGCTGACCGGGTCACTATTTTTTCACAGTGTATGCTTCTTTTTTTCTTATAGTTCCTTGTCCTTGTCTGTTGAACATTTCTAGCACATTTCTAGCACATGATACCTACTGCATGTTACACTTTTGGTTATTTCAATCCCTTCACACAAATGAACAAAATTGTACAGACTTTACAATACAATTCACACATTCCTTTTCAACTTAATAATTGTTATCAATGTTTTTGTCCTTTAAAGATACATCCAGACCTCCAATTTTCAAGGACCATTTCCATTATTGTGAAAAATAATTGTTTTTATTATTTCATTGCCAATGCTGTAACGCTGGTAGTAATTGATGTAGTCACTGTGTTTTGTGTAAAATGTGTCAGAATGCTCTTAAGGGTAGTGGTAGCTGAAATACTCTTTAGTGGCTTATGTCTTTAGCCACTGGAATGCATTTAAGGTATGTGTTTATAAACTTAAAAAAATTAATTCTGTTAGGAAATATGTATATGGTTTATGAAACAATTTAGCTTCACTGATGTCTTATAATCATTTAACAAAAGTTGTAATGCAGTAAGCTTATATAGTAATATAATATATAAATATATATATAAATAGTATACAGCATTTTGAAAACAAACTTGTTTTTATAAAATAATATTATTTTATACATAACATGTACAGTATCTTATGCAACAATATATATGTTATATTATGATACATACATTTTATGACACAATTGTTGCTTTTTTGGTGTAATGTACAGGTTATTTGCTTTTTAAGTAACTTATACTGTTTTGTGTAAATAGTGAACATTACACAAGTTATATATTATAAAACTAAAAGACGGAAATGGATTTAACGCTTATTGTTCCATACTTGTTGGAAGGAGACGAATTACACCTTGAGAGTTAAGTATATCAGATTGATTTTGAAGAAGGATTACATTATATAGTTACACAAGACATTGAGAGTATCACATTGCCCGAAGATCTGAATCACTTTTGCTTTTCTTGATATTTAAAATCCCATAACCCAGGCATAGGTTCACAATAATCAGATTTTGAATGGCATAGACAGTAATAAATTTGGACTCTTCTGCAGGAACGAATATTCAAAACTGTCCTCACTGCTGGAACATTTAAATGTAAATCCTACAACTGCTGTGTCAGCTAGGAAGCTCAGTGATTTTATTCAGCTGTTCGCACATACAATACAAGTGCAGAGTTCCTAGTTAAATATTTGAAACTGTATGATGAACATTTTTTCAGGTGACTACCAACACACATGTTACAATGCTTCTGTGAACATTAAAATACTTATGATAAAAAAATCACAGCCATTACCAAATGCAAACAGATCAGCACACCAAATACGTTTAACTAGTACATCGCATGCTAGAGTAAGATATGTTACTGGTTATTGTGTTGCGAAAATTAGATATAAATAGCAAAGCTATATGTACAAAATAGATAAGAATGGATTGGATGTGTATACTTAAACATGCAATATTGCCAATGTGTTAAATACTTTAAAATTAATGAAGATTATGATAGGAAAACAACACCAAACCCCGATTCTTTGTTAGACATAATTAGGTGTCAATGTCAATCCCATGAACTTACCATTGTTTCAGATAAAACATTTTCTTTCTTTCTTGATATGACAAAAACATGTTTGCATCATTTAATAGGTGAAAATCTGAAAAATGGGCCACATCTGTTTGAATATGTTCGCAGTTAATTAGAGAATGACAAAAATTGTCCTGTTACCAGAGAAGGAAGACAGTCTTTCAGATAAAATGAATTTTCTCAATAACATCTTACAATTGCTTTTAAAAAGGTTGTTAAACTTTTTCTGATGGTTATTGTTGATCAGTTTAGAAAAGACTTGCTTGAAAGTTTCATTGTTAGTATGAAGATGGTACACAGAAAACAAGTGCAGCTGTTCGTTGAAGGAAAATCTTTGGTGTAAGGAAAAACAGTTGTAAATTGTTCAAAGAAATTCTAAAGATCAAATGGAGAATGACCCAAATATGCCATCCACAAGTTAAAAGAGAAAAAGAAATGAAAATGAGCATTCCAATGAAGAACGTGACAATAATGATATCAAAGAAAAAGCTGAAAACAGTGATTTGTGTAAATTTTATGGTTCGGAGGAAGCGCTAAATGGATTAAGCTTGTTATCTGTAACCGCTGGATACACAGGAAATTTGTGATGAACATCACAAGAAATGGAACCAATACTCAAATGGAGGGTCAAACATTCATTGTGCAGCTTGTCAATTGAATATATTGTTCATGGTTTTAAATAAAAATTAATTAGACATGTCGTAGGTCACATTAGTACATAGTGCTACTCTTACCACGTCGCTACAGGGGATGCAAAGACAAAACGTCGAGAAAGCTTGTGGCCAACACAACTTTTTTAACACATGTCACCATTCAGATGTCGAACCGGGGAAAAATTGTCATGGCGTTTCTATTATTTCTATTTTTACACCGTAACGAGTTCCCACTGGTTTGTTAATAGACATTTTGGATTTTTCGCAACATGATAGACTGCGCATACGCAGTTTTAAGTAATTCCGGGTCACACAGATTATGATCGTAAAATGGCGAAATGTGTAAAGTTTGGATCAATATAGTTATTTATTTCTAGATCAGATCATGCACAGATATTTGACATAAGTATTTCTGTAAATGTCGTTTATATATACGATTATTTTGTTGTATTTAATTGTCATCACTTAAGACTGGTCAATTTTTATGGAAACCGTGTCTGCAATATATGTTGTTTTCGGTAAGAAAAACGTCGACCTGAGGTTTTCGCAAGTTAACGACTTGTAGGAAAGAAAGTTCGAAAGCTAGTATATCCAACTTCAACATTTTCCTTTAATATAATAATTTTAAATGCAATGCATTTTACTTTAAAGAAATTCCTTGAGAACGGACGGATAATTTTATCTCCACAAATCATCAGTGTGTATATGCGGAGCTAGACATGTTAACCTTGTATATGATATTACTGGGGAGATCATATAACAGCCACCAAGGAAACAACAGAAAGTAGCGACGCGTTATTTTCAGAAAATGTGTATTTTTGTAGTTACACAAAGTAAAAGCATGTTAAAGGAGATGAAATGAAAACAAAAAGAAAATATCAGTAAAGGTAGAGCAAAAGGTAATGCTGCACCTCCAGTTAAAGAAAAATTATATTATGGCTTAAATGCTTCAAAATTGGGGGGTTAATGGTTCTCAGAATGAGCACGAATGGTCAACTTGATTTCATTCTGCTTTTTTACTTTGACAATTATTTATGCATCCTTCTAGCAGATTAAGAAGGAACTATGTATAGTTTTTTTTTATTTTATTTATGAAGTGATTTTTATTTGTTTTGTTTGTTGTTGTGTTTTTTTTGTGATAAAATTCGTTACCTGGTATATTCAAAGTCTAAAAAAGATCAAAACGATCAGGTGAAAAGATGTTTTTTTTTTTATTTTTGAGGCATCAACTAAAATACTTTATAGAACATATTGGACAGCTTTGAAATAATTGGTAGGGCTATCAAGAGCTTGGTGACTTTTGCAGAAGAAGTACAGTAAGCAGAAAAAATGAGTCTTAAAGGTACTGGGTTTGTAAACAATTAATTACATATTTGTGATAGTTTGAGTCAAACCAACCAAGTAACATGTTTGGTTGTTTTGTCTAATATATTATATTATTGTATTCCAAATGATCCTCAATAGCAAAACACTTCTTCCAAAGGAGATATGATCATATTGATCTATACAGGAACCGGATCTGTTTCATTCATTTTGATGTTTGAAATCTCCACTTTTTGACAGTACGCACCTGCATATACCAACGAATGTTGTGAGCAAAAGACTTCCGGATCTTTGGTTAAAGTAATTTCTCACAAACTTTACAATCAAGGGTAAGTCTGCAACAAAAATATACCAGGATGTATGGTTTTTCCCAACTATATATTTTCCAACATTATTTATTGTATATGTATGAGGCATATCAAAGAAAACGTGTTTTCTGATTTGGTACACATCATGCACACATTTTCCACGCCTACACCTTACACTTACTCTGGTTTTAAATCTCACCCGCTGACCTACTTGTATATCGATTAAAATAAGTCGCGTACACATGCTTTGCATTTAACCTTCTCCACCTAAAATGTGGCCACGTCGTTGTTAACAACAATTCGCACCGATGAGCATAAGAATAATCACTCAAAATCACAAAATAAAGTTCATTGTGTTGTGTTAGTTGTTTATTTGTACAAATGCACCCTACAATTAATATATTAGACATTTTCTGCTTTTAAGAAAAGTAAAGAATGTTTCACTCTTATTTAAGGTGCTGTTTACTGTCAGCCATCTTGGACTTAAAATACCGTTTGCCGTGAATTGAGAAAGTTAAAAACCTTGTATTTTGTTGTAATATAAATCAAACACTAAATCAAGCAAACTTACTTTTTAAATCTACAGTCATTAATAACTGATACCTAATTTTCATTTTAGATGCATTCGCTGATCATAGATCAGTAAATCGATCGCTATCCCCAATATTTACACAAAGAATTACACATTTACCGTATCTTTGATCATGCAACTCCTTGAATAGCTGAACAAACGTGAAATAAATAAAATAAATCCGATTAAATTCTTTCCTCCTCTTGACTAATCTCCAAGAGAATGTAGCTGCACGATCTTTTATTCAAAATGACGTGTGTTTTGAAATGTAATTTATACTTTTGTCACTCTTTAAATGTGGTTTACACTGGTTGCAATGCTGGATTTGGAAATATCTATAATCTAAAGTTTAAAATGCTCCTAAAGTTAAACGTATTGAATTTGTAAACCTAGTAAATCTAGTGTATGCAAACACGTTCTATTTTCGTTGTTGTTTTTATTTTATATTATTTTGAAAAATCAATTTTCAGTTTTTAATTGTTTTATTAAAATTATTTAATCCAAGGAACGTGTAGTAAATAATTGTTGTTTTGCGATTTATATAGTCTTATTGATTTACTACAGTATAACTGAAAAATCTTGTCATTGTTAAATGGTTGTATTTTAGGAATGATAGAAGTTAATCTTTAATTATTATACATCATTTTAAACAAAGACTTATTGATTGTAAGCTACAGAACTAGTGGCAACAAATTAATGATTCTCCACGTAGTGATACCTATAAACAGTTTAAAACCATGTTTAACCCTGAAAGGTACTTGTGTGTAAATATACCATTTTATGTCAGAAAGTCTCTACCAAAATTTCGCTGTTCAAAACATAAATTTTTAATTGAAACTGGACGACATCTTGAAATTACAAGAACAACGAATTTGTCAATATTGCCTTGTTAACTTAAATGTACGATGCATTGAAGATGAATTCCATGTTTTCTTTATTTGTAATACGTTCGGGCAACTACGCGAACAATATTTACTAAGCTGGTATGACGGCAGGTTTGAATATGATAATTTCTGTATACTAATGATGTGCTCCAACGATGATAAAATCAAGTCTTTAGCTTTTTATGTACATGGCATTATGAGGCATAATACTGAAACTATACATGACACTACTCAAATTGTATTTTGTATTTTATTATGATTTGCTGTATTATGGGCCGGTGGCCTTTATTTACAATAAAATGTTGAACTTGAACTTGAACTTGAATCAGTGGTCAATAACGTAACGTGTTTAGTGGGCGGTGTGTCATGGTCAGTGAGCTTTGAGTCTGCTCTATAAAAGAAGACGCACAGCCTTAGACTCAGTCAGTCTTAGACTCGACGCCAGTTCTTCACAATTAACGTCATAACGTTGTCAACCATTCATGATGGGTCTCTTGCAAAGAAAAAAAGAGAAGTGAAGTTCGGGACTTCTACTCGATACGCGCACGGTCGGAAAGAAAATCAAGAAAGTTTAAGACAAATGAGATGTTACGTTTAAATCGTACATGGAGCCATTTGAATTTACACGCATCCTTTTCAACGAGATGGTTCAGCTATTGTTCAATGAAGCAACAGTGAAAGATGGAGATAACGTGCGCATCTCTATAAATCATCCAGACTTAGAATGTGGAATACATATTCCATTTGACAGCGCAGCACAGCTTACGGGAGATGCGCTCTTGAATGAAATAGAAAAAGCTTCACAGAGCAACAAATTTACGATCCATGACGGCTACATCTATGAAGGAATACACATGTCGTTATGCCAGAGAGGAGTGAAAACAGAAAAAGAAACGTTGATTCACACATCAATATTGAAAAAAATGATAACAGTAAAGCGAAGTATTGTGAAGATAGAAAATTCAAATGAGTGTATGTGTTTTGCAAGCGCCATTTGAGTGTGGATATGTAAAAATGAGAAATGTGAAGATGAAGACTGGAAGAAACGGTAGACTTAATGAACAATTTGAAAAATGTCTTTAAACTAAAGAAGTTGTTGGAAAGTGTTGATATCCATCAAGACAAAGCAAGCGCGATAGAAGAAAAAAAAAGGAAAATACAAGAACTATGACGTTTCGGGACCTCATAGTAGAACTCATCTCACGATTATATTAGTGAAATAACATTTACATTCTAACAAAAGAGACGCATGAATACCTCTCTCTACCGCGTCCCCCCTCTCTCTCTCTCTCTCTTTCTCTCTCTTCGTACCTGGAGCCGACGCTTTGCCGATTGCGTAAGCAGGTCCGGTGATTGAATGATTTACTTTAGCTGCTCGAATCATTTCAGAAAAGAAAGTCACTGTACCAAAAACACCACTGACTTTTATGAAACGACATAAAAATACCAAGAGTCAATTAGCCAATCAACATGTTGCCATAAAACGACATCTTATTCTAAAACCTGGTCGGGGTGGTTTTCTTGGTGTATATTTTTCATACCATTTTGCGGTGGGATGGAACAAATGCTGTGCGTAACTTTAGAACAACAACAAAACGTACATTACAAAAGGTAAGCAACCTGCAAAAAGGTCAGCGAATAGACAAATAGCACAAAAAGCGGGAAAGAAAACAACTTCTCTGTGTTTTGTCACTTGTACATTTACCTTGTTTGCCTTAGTTAATGTGTAGTTCAGATTTAAATATCTGTGGTAATTCTTATAGAACCCTTTTCTTATTTTCTTATTCAAAGGTAATGTATCTTTGTCATAATCACAGAAGTATCCTCGCCAGCTTGAATATAAGAAAGTATTAGTGAAAAAGAAGAAGATTATCCTCAACGAGAAAGGCAGGTTTCTTCCTATGCTTGCTCATGCACCACTTTTAGCCAAAGCGAATCTACCAGTAGCCGGTGAAATTATACGAAAAATATGAAGAAGATGGCTATTTTTCCCGTTCAATTACTTGAAGAAAGGATCAAATGGAGGAATGGACAACGAAATCGATTACCATCATCACCACAAGTAGCCCCACCCTCATATTTGCAATAGAAATGAATGGTGTTTTTAGAAGATGGTCAGTTGTCGGAATCAGAGAAAGCTCAGAAATATGGACAAGTATTACATCAATTCCAAATGTCACTAAAACACTGAAGCCGGTCAAATCTACAGAGGCGGAGACTGAGAATAAAGCCCCTTAACCGATGACCTTGACAGATCGAATCATGGACAGTGTTCCACAAACTATGCGACGCATGGCTATTCTTTTGTTAAACATGATGCAGGATAAACTTGGTGTATAAGTATGAAGGAACCAGCATTCCAGCTTCTAACATCATCGACCTTGTCAATGGTGTGCTTCGATATAGAAAGTGTTCGAATCCAAATGGGTGGGAACAATGTGTGTTAACAGAAGTCCATGTTTCTCAGGAGGTAGTTGGAAACACCGTTAGAATTGGATTCAAACGGGTAAGGATGTGGCGTATGAAGAGGAGGAAATTAACGACAAGTTTGCATATGTACCTCCGAAAAAAGAAAGAAAATCAAAACCTATTAAGAAGAACCAGAGAAAAGTTGAAATAGGACGCGTTCCAAGCAAGCAGGCACTTCTACATCAGTTGTACTACGACCCAGAGAAGTCAGTAGGCTATGGAGGGAGATAAGGGCTTCATAAAGCAGCAAAACAACGTATAAAAACCATGTTCGAGGAGGTTGGTAAAAAGACCGAAGAATTTATACACTGCTCAAATTAATACGTCGAAAATGTAACAGGTGACAGACTGTGGTAGGAGGTATCGATCATCAATGGCAAGCTGATCTAGAAGATCTTGTACACCCATAAGTCACCTTATTGGTACTTGCTGTGTGTTATCGATGGACTTTCAAAATATGCGTGGGTGGTGCCAATTGTTGGTAAATCTGGAAATTAAAGTCTATCTTGAAAGATCGCAAACCACTCTCACTACAAGCATGTAAAAAGACATTTTAAACAATTTAAACCATTTCTTGACAAACGTGATATTCATTTCTTCACGTCAAAAATCCAGAGACGAAAGCAAGTTTTATTGAAAGTTTTCAACGACATTGAAATCCAGAATGTGGATATACTTCACACATCACAAGGCTCATCGTTATGTGGATGTATTATAACAACTGATTAAAGCCTACAATTATCGCTTCATGGAAGTATTGGACGTTCTTTTTATCGAGTTTCCACGGAGAACGAACATGAAATCGTACAAACATTGCATGGCAAACAACCGAGGACCAACACTATGTCTCAGTCAGTGTCAGGTAGTGTTAACGTGAACACTAAGCCACAAAACTGGACACACCTACAACGAAGTCACTTTTGTGGCATAAATTGTGCTTATCTTTCATAATCGTACTTGTATCGTTGGTTAACCTGTGTCTCAATCGATTTGTATGTTTTTAATTAGTAGTTACATCAAATACATTTTGCTCAGCCAAAGCCGAAAATTTACAAAAAAGATATGTTCTCGTTCTACATTACTCTTATTAGTGACAGTTCGATGTCATTGTATCTCAACAATACGCAATGTTGCTGCCTTCGCACTAAATTTGCTAAACCAGTTGATATCGACAAACAGGATTTGGAGATGTCTGTCGTGGAAATGAGCGTACCTAAGTTAAAAATGTTACTGATGAAGAAAGGCTATTTTACATCGTTACTTGAGACACACAGCTTGCCACAGAATTAACCAAAGCCAAGACGCATGTGAACTAAATGAATAAAAGGGGAGAAAATGGACCATTCGAGTATATATTCCAGAAAGAGTCTATGCAACATATCAACAACTGATAGAAAAAAATCGACGATGCCATTAAGAAAACCGTTTCATCGATCTTGGAGAAAAGGAACATCACATTTAGCCTGGACTTTTCAATATTGTCAAAATTAATAAAATTTAAATGAAGAAGTGGAAAGCAAATCAGATTTGAATTTCATCCCACTCTATTGATGAAAATAATGGAGACGAAATACCAGTCTGTCTAAAAGAAAAAAGACAACAACAATTTCAAGTTGATCTTTACATGGGAGGGAATGCTTAATTTGTTTACACGGATGAGGCAGAACATATATTATTGGGTGATGTGGAAGCACCTATTCTTTGTGTCGGCAAAAGGACAAATGCATTAATCCCCACCTGCACATAGAATTTCCCATTTGTCATTATGTGCCGGGGAGCAGATCTTATTTTGATGAGATGCAGATCAATATCATTGGTGACACGTGCGATCGTCTTTGTACTCAATGAAGATTGATAGTGAAGCTTCATTTTTGGAGAAAAGCTGATCTTGCTTTGTCAAGTAGGAAATGGGTTAGGTTCAATGTTTAAAAAGATGTCCAGCAATACTCTACCTATTATCAAACCTATTGTGAAATCTGGTTTACACAATTTGAAGACAAAGGGTTTCGAACAAGTATTAGGAGCTGTCCGATATATCTTGGCTAGAGAAAGCGTGAAGCAAATGCACAAGAATCTAGAAAAAAAACTATGTTGAAAAAAAGTATGCCAAAAGCATTGGACAGTATAAAAGCAGTTCCAGTGAAGCGACTACATCATTCTCATTCCTACAAACCTGAGATGCACATCAAGTCGGTAAAGTCTCCGCACGGCCACTTGTTATTTTTTATTCAAAATGATGCAACACGGATCTTAAAACAGAACTCGATGTAACACATTATAACCTACCATGACTGCAATACCAGACGGACATTGGACAGAGCATTAGCCCATGTCGTCACAACAATTCTGCTCCTATATAATTTTTGATTCCAGCTCAAGCAGAAAAGTGGATTGATGTCAACCAGAGCTATCTGTACTTGAAAGTAAAAGTGTTGAAGCCTGATTATCACCAACAACCCTGACACGTATGTCCACCTTTCCTACCAGGAAAACCTACTATCATTTTCTGCAGACATTTAAAAATGCACAACTCAGTGCTTTAGAAATGTGGTACCCAGACACTGCTTGACATATGCAAGACAATGAAGAAGCTGAAAACAACGACGGTTACAAGGCGAGAAGACGGCGTATCCGTGAGAATCGAGTCCTGGAAATGTGTGGCTGGTTGCATCTAGACATCTTATCTTCTAAACAATTATCTTCTCAGACTTCACAGATCTCCGTCCAGCTTTTGCCTGTTTGCGGAAAGAAGGAAATGTGGAAGTCATCCATGTAGGATTAAAAGTTCGAATTGTGGATCTGTTACCGTTGTTTGTTAACACCTTGCATCAGACCATAGTTTATCAAGGTATGAAAATGCCTATTCGTCGAGTATATATGAAGACATTTATCATACATCAGGTCAGCTATCCAAAATAGATTTTTGTTCCAGTGATAGTATATGCGGAGCTAGACATGTTAACCTTGTATATGATATTACTGGGGAGATCATATAACAGCCACCAAGGAAACTACAGAAAGTAGCGACGCGTTATTTTCAGAAAATGTGTATTTTTGTAGTTACACAAAGTAAAAGCATGTTAAAGGAGATGAAATGAAAACAAAAAGAAAATATCAGTAAAGGTAGAGCAAAAGGTAATGCTGCACCTCCAGTTGAAGAAAAATTATATTATGGCTTAAATGCTTCAAAATTGGGGGGTTAATGGTTCTCAGAATGAGCACGAATGGTCAACTTGATTTCATTCTGCTTTTTTACTTTGACAATTATTTATGCATCCTTCTAGCAGATTAAGAAGGAACTATGTATAGTTTTTTTATTTTATTTATGAAGTGATTTTTATTTGTTTTGTTTGTTGTTGTGTTTTTTTGTGATAAAATTCGTTACCTGGTATATTCAAAGTCTAAAAAAGATCAAAACGATCAGGTGAAAAGATGTTTTTTTTTATTTTTGAGGCATCAACTAAAATACTTTATAGAACATATTGGACAGCTTTGAAATAATTGGTAGGGCTATCAAGAGCTTGGTGACTTTTGCAGAAGAAGTACAGTAAGCAGAAAAAATGAGTCTTAAAGGTACTGGGTTTGTAAACAATTAATTACATATTTGTGATAGTTTGAGTCAAACCAACCAAGTAACATGTTTGGTTGTTTTGTCTAATATATTATATTATTGTATTCCAAATGATCCTCAATAGCAAAACACTTCTTCCAAAGGAGATATGATCATATTGATCTATACAGGAACCGGATCTGTTTCATTCATTTTGATGTTTGAAATCTCCACTTTTTGACAGTACGCACCTGCATATACCAACGAATGTTGTGAGCAAAAGACTTCCGGATCTTTGGTTAAAGTAATTTCTCACAAACTTTACAATCAAGGGTAAGTCTGCAACAAAAATATACCAGGATGTATGGTTTTTCCCAACTATATATTTTCCAACATTATTTATTGTATATGTATGAGGCATATCAAAGAAAACGTGTTTTCTGATTTGGTACACATCATGCACACATTTTCCACGCCTACACCTTACACTTACTCTGGTTTTAAATCTCACCCGCTGACCTACTTGTATATCGATTAAAATAAGTCGCGTACACATGCTTTGCATTTAACCTTCTCCACCTAAAATGTGGCCACGTCGTTGTTAACAACAATTCGCACCGATGAGCATAAGAATAATCACTCAAAATCACAAAATAAAGTTCATTGTGTTGTGTTAGTTGTTTATTTGTACAAATGCACCCTACAATTAATATATTAGACATTTTCTGCTTTTAAGAAAAGTAAAGAATGTTTCACTCTTATTTAAGGTGCTGTTTACTGTCAGCCATCTTGGACTTAAAATACCGTTTGCCGTGAATTGAGAAAGTTAAAAACCTTGTATTTTGTTGTAATATAAATCAAACACTAAATCAAGCAAACTTACTTTTTAAATCTACAGTCATTAATAACTGATACCTAATTTTCATTTTAGATGCATTCGCTGATCATAGATCAGTAAATCGATCGCTATCCCCAATATTTACACAAAGAATTACACATTTACCGTATCTTTGATCATGCAACTCCTTGAATAGCTGAACAAACGTGAAATAAATAAAATAAATCCGATTATTTCGTATTAAATTCTTTCCTCCTCTTGACTAATCTCCAAGAGAATGTAGCTGCACGATCTTTTATTCAAAATGACGTGTGTTTTGAAATGTAATTTATACTTTTGTCACTCTCATTTAAATGTGGTTTACACTGGTTGCAATGCTGGATTTGGAAATATCTATAATCTAAAGTTTAAAATGCTCCTAAAGTTAAACGTATTGAATTTGTAAACCTAGTAAATTTAGTGTATGCAAACACGTTCTATATTCGTTGTTGTTTTTATTTTAATATTATTTTGTAAAATCAATTTTTAGTTTTTAATTGTTTTATTAAAATTATTTAATCCAAGGAACGTGTAGTAAATAATTGTTGTTTTGCGATTTATATAGTCTTATTGATTTACTACAGTATAACTGAAAAATCTTGTCATTGTTAAATGGTTGTATTTTAGGAATGATAGAAGTTAATCTTTAATTATTATACATCATTTTAAACAAAGACTTATTGATTGTAAGCTACAGAACTAGTGGCAACAAATTAATGATTCTCCACGTAGTGATACCTATAAACAGTTTAAAACCATACCATGTTTAACCCTGAAAGGTACTTGTGTGTAAATATACCATTTTATGTCAGAAAGTCTCTACCAAAATTTCGCTGTTCAAAACATAAATTTTTAATTGAAACTGGACGACATCTTGAAATTACAAGAACAACGAATTTGTCAATATTGCCTTGTTAACTTAAATGTACGATGCATTGAAGATGAATTCCATGTTTTCTTTATTTGTAATACGTTCGGGCAACTACGCGAACAATATTTACTAAGCTGGTATGACGGCAGGTTTGAATATGATAATTTCTGTATACTAATGATGTGCTCCAACGATGATAAAATCAAGTCTTTAGCTTTTTATGTACATGCCATTATGAGGCATAATACTGAAACTATACATGACACTACTCAAATTGTATTTTGTATTTTATTATGATTTGCTGTATTATGGGCCGGTGGCCTTTATTTACAATAAAATGTTGAACTTGAACTTGAACTTGAATCAGTGGTCAATAACGTAACGTGTTTAGTGGGCGGTGTGTCATGGTCAGTGAGCTTTGAGTCTGCTCTATAAAAGAAGACGCACAGCCTTAGACTCAGTCAGTCTTAGACTCGACGCCAGTTCTTCACAATTAACGTCATAACGTTGTCAACCATTCATGATGGGTCTCTTGCAAAGAAAAAAAGAGAAGTGAAGTTCGGGACTTCTTCTCGATACGCGCACGGTCGGAAAGAAAATCAAGAAAGTTTAAGACAAATGAGATGTTACGTTTAAATCGTACATGGAGCCATTTGAATTTACACGCATCCTTTTCAACGAGATGGTTCAGCTATTGTTCAATGAAGCAACAGTGAAAGATGGAGATAACGTGCGCATCTCTATAAATCATCCAGACTTAGAATGTGGAATACATATTCCATTTGACAGCGCAGCACAGCTTACGGGAGATGCGCTCTTGAATGAAATAGAAAAAGCTTCACAGAGCAACAAATTTACGATCCATGACGGCTACATCTATGAAGGAATACACATGTCGTTATGCCAGAGAGGAGTGAAAACAGAAAAAGAAACGTTGATTCACACATCAATATTGAAATAAATGATAACAGTAAAGCGAAGTATTGTGAAGATAGAGAATTCAAATGAGTGTATGTGTTTTGCAAGCGCCATTTGAGTGTGGATATGTAAAAATGAGAAATGTGAAGATGAAGACTGGAAGAAACGGTAGACTTGATGAACAATCTGAAAAATGTCTTTAAACTAAAGAAGTTGTTGGAAAGTGTTGATATCCATCAAGACAAAGCAAGCGCGATAGAAGAAAAAAAAGGAAAATACAAGAACTATGACGTTTCGGGACCTCATAGTAGAACTCATCTCACGATTATATTAGTGAAATAACATTTACATTCTAACAAAAGAGACGCATGAATACCTCTCTCTACCGCGTCCCCACCCCCCTCTCTCTCTCTCTCTCTCTCTCTTTCTCTCTCTTCGTACCTGGAGCCGACGCTTTGCCGATTGCGTAAGCAGGTCCGGTGATTGAATGATTTACTTTAGCTGCTCGAATCCTTTTAGAAAAGAAAGTCACTGTACCAAAAACACCACTGACTTTTATGAAACGACATAAAAATACCAAGAGTCAATTAGCCAATCAACATGTTGCCATAAAACGACATCTTATTCTAAAACCTGGTCGGGGTGGTTTTCTTGGTGTATATTTTTCATACCATTTTGCGGTGGGATGGAACAAATGCTGTGCGTAACTTTAGAACAACAACAAAACGTACATTACAAAAGGTAAGCAACCTGCAAAAAGGTCAGCGAATAGACAAATAGCACAAAAAGCGGGAAAGAAAACAACTTCTCTGTGTTTTGTCACTTGTACATTTACCTTGTTTGCCTTAGTTAATGTGTAGTTCAGATTTAAATATCTGTGGTAATTCTTATAGAACCCTTTTCTTATTTTCTTATTCAAAGGTAATGTATCTTTGTCATAATCACAGAAGTATCCTCGCCAGCTTGAATATAAGAAAGTATTAGTGAAAAAGAAGAAGATTATCCTCAACGAGAAAGGCGGGTTTCTTCCTATGCTTGCTCATGCACCACTTTTAGCCAAAGCGAATCTACCAGTAGCCGGTGAAATTATACGAAAAATATGAAGAAGATGGCTATTTTTCCCGTTCAATTACTTGAAGAAATGATCAAATGGAGGAATGAACAACGAAATCGATTACCATCATCACCACAAGTAGCCCCACCCTCATATTTGCAAAAGAAATGAATGGTGTTTTTAGAAGATGGTCAGTTGTCGGAATCAGAGAAAGCTCAGAAATATGGACAAGTATTACATCAATTCCAAATGTCACTAAAACACTGAAGCCATTCAAATCTACAGAGGCGGAGACTGAGAATAAAGCCCCTTAACCGATGACCTTGACAGATCGAATCATGGACAGTGTTCCACAAACTATGCGACGCATGGCTATTCTTTTGTTAAACATGATGCAGGATAAACTTGGTGTATGAGTATGAAGGAACCAGCATTCCAGCTTCTAACATCATCGACCTTGTCAATGGTGTGCTTCGATATAGAAAGTGTTCGAATCCAAATAGGTGGGAACAATGTGTGTTAACAGAAGTCCATGTTTCTCAGGAGGTAGTTGGAAACACCGTTAGAATTGGATTCAAACGGGTAAGGATGTGGCGTATGAAGAGGAGGAAATTAACGACAAGTTTGCATATGTACCTCCGAAAAAAGAAAGAAAATCAAAACCTATTAAGAAGAACCAGAGAAAAGTTGAAATAGGACGCGTTCCAAGCAAGCAGGCACTTCTACATCAGTTGTACTACGACCCAGAGAAGTCAGTAGGCTATGGAGGGAGATAAGGGCTTCATAAAGCAGCAAAACAACGTATAAAAACCATGTTCGAGGAGGTTGGTAAAAAGACCGAAGAATTTATACACTGCTCAAATTAATACGTCGAAAATGTAACAGGTGACAGACTGTGGTAGGAGGTATCGATCATCAATGGCAAGCTGATCTAGAAGATCTTGTACACCCATAAGTCACCTTATTGGTACTTGCTGTGTGTTATCGATGGACTTTCAAAATATGCGTGGGTGGTGCCAATTGTTGGTAAATCTGGAAATTAAAGTCTATCTTGAAAGATCGCAAACCACTCTCACTACAAGCATGTAAAAAGACATTTTAAACAATTTAAACCATTTCTTGACAAACGTGATATTCATTTCTTCACGTCAAAAATCCAGAGACGAAAGCAAGTTTTATTGAAAGTTTTCAACGACATTGAAATCCAGAATGTGGATATACTTCACACATCACAAGGCTCATCGTTATGTGGATGTATTATAACAACTGATTAAAGCCTACAATTATCGCTTCATGGAAGTATTGGACGTTCTTTTTATCGAGTTTCCACGGAGAACGAACATGAAATCGTACAAACATTGCATGGCAAACAACCGAGGACCAACACTATGTCTCAGTCAGTGTCAGGTAGTGTTAACGTGAACACTAAGCCACAAAACTGGACACACCTACAACGAAGTCACTTTTGTGGCATAAATTGTGCTTATCTTTCATAATCGTACTTGTATCGTTGGTTAACCTGTGTCTCAATCGATTTGTATGTTTTTAATTAGTAGTTACATCAAATACATTTTGCTCAGCCAAAGCCGAAAATTTACAAAAAAGATATGTTCTCGTTCTACATTACTCTTATTAGTGACAGTTCGATGTCATTGTATCTCAACAATACGCAATGTTGCTGCCTTCGCACTAAATTTGCTAAACCAGTTGATATCGACAAACAGGATTTGGAGATGTCTGTCGTGGAAATGAGCGTACCTAAGTTAAAAATGTTACTGATGAAGAAAGGCTATTTTACATCGTTACTTGAGACACACAGCTTGCCACAGAATTAACCAAAGCCAAGACGCATGTGAACTAAATGAATAAAAGGGGAGAAAATGGACCATTCGAGTATATATTCCAGAAAGAGTCTATGCAACATATCAACAACTGATAGAAAAAAATCGACGATGCCATTAAGAAAACCGTTTCATCGATCTTGGAGAAAAGGAACATCACATTTAGCCTGGACTTTTCAATATTGTCAAAATTAATAAAATTTAAATGAAGAAGTGGAAAGCAAATCAGATTTGAATTTCATCCCACTCTATTGATGAAAATAATGGAGACGAAATACCAGTCTGTCTAAAAGAAAAAAGACAACAACAATTTCAAGTTGATCTTTACATGGGAGGGAATGCTTAATTTGTTTACACGGATGAGGCAGAACATATATTATTGGGTGATGTGGAAGCACCTATTCTTTGTGTCGGCAAAAGGACAAATGCATTAATCCCCACCTGCACATAGAATTTCCCATTTGTCATTATGTGCCGGGGAGCAGATCTTATTTTGATGAGATGCAGATCAATATCATTTGTGACACGTGCGATCGTCTTTGTACTCAATGAAGATTGATAGTGAAGCTTCATTTTTGGAGAAAAGCTGATCTTGCCTTGTCAAGTAGGAAATGGGTTAGGTTCAATGTTTAAAAAGATGTCCAGCAATACTCTACCTATTATCAAACCTATTGTGAAATCTGGTTTACACAATTTGAAGACAAAGGGTTTCGAACAAGTATTAGGAGCTGTCCGATATATCTTGGCTAGAGAAAGCGTGAAGCAAATGCACAAGAATCTAGAAAAAAAAACTATGTTGAAAAAAAGTATGCCAAAAGCATTGGACAGTATAAAAGCAGTTCCAGTGAAGCGACTACATCATTCTCATTCCTACAAACCTGAGATGCACATCAAGTCGGTAAAGTCTCCGCACGGCCACTTGTTATTTTTTATTCAAAATGATGCAACACGGATCTTAAAACAGAACTCGATGTAACACATTATAACCTACCATGACTGCAATACCAGACGGACATTGGACAGAGCATTAGCCCATGTCGTCACAACAATTCTGCTCCTATATAATTTTTGATTCCAGCTCAAGCAGAAAAGTGGATTGATGTCAACCAGAGCTATCTGTACTTGAAAGTAAAAGTGTTGAAGCCTGATTATCACCAACAACCCTGACACGTATGTCCACCTTTCCTACCAGGAAAACCTACTATCATTTTCTGCAGACATTTAAAAATGCACAACTCAGTGCTTTAGAAATGTGGTACCCAGACACTGCTTGACATATGCAAGACAATGAAGAAGCTGAAAACAACGACGGTTACAAGGCGAGAAGACGGCGTATCCGTGAGAATCGAGTCCTGGAAATGTGTGGCTGGTTGCATCTAGACATCTTATCTTCTAAACAATTATCTTCTCAGACTTCACAGATCTCCGTCCAGCTTTTGCCTGTTTGCGGAAAGAAGGAAATGTGGAAGTCATCCATGTAGGATTAAAAGTTCGAATTGTGGATCTGTTACCGTTGTTTGTTAACACCTTGCATCAGACCATAGTTTATCAAGGTATGAAAATGCCTATTCGTCGAGTATATATGAAGACATTTATCATACATCAGGTCAGCTATCCAAAATAGATTTTTGTTCCAGTGATAGTTACCGAAACGTATTATTCGTGGCATGGTGTGTGATTCAGACATCAAGGGCGATGTAACCACAAACCCATTTAACTTTCGCCCATTTAACTTTCGCCACTTTAACCTGTCCAAACTTGAAGTCAGTGTAGGTGGAAAGACCAGCCACAACATGCCGTTTCAACCAAAATATCTCAGGAGAATTTGTAAGGTCATACATGTCCTATTTTCAAGCAACCGGGGCGCTAGGTTTAATGGGTCTGACTCTTAACCAGTACATGACACGATACTCTTACTGGGATGGCAGCGGATCAGGGGTCAGAGGTGGGTCAGCTCCACCCTACCAAAACTGGGAATCTGAGAATATAAACAAGGTTTGCTGCCGATCTCGACCACGCCATCAACGAAATTGTGTATGCAGAATACGATAAACAAATGAATCAACGGATTCAGAGAAGTCATCACCGACTACTAACGCAGGAATATCATGGAAACGCTTCGATACTTTCTTGACCACGATCCAAAATTATCTTCACTGAATGCAGTGGTTTGTGCTAATAACTACCGACGTACACATGTGAGAGGATATATTGTAAAAACGGAAATTTCAGATCAACCTGGACGAAAATGGGTGGCTATATATTTTATGGACTATTTTAGATAACTATTTAAAAGCTAAACTGACGTTTCATCATGTTGTTATGTACTTTAAAAATAATGAAGGTAATTTTGTAAATCGCTTTTGAACATATATATATTATGATAAGAACGCGATATAATTGAGTTTTTTATTTATTATAAATGTGTGTGTGTGTGTGTGTGTGTGTGTGTGTGTGTGTGTGTGTGTGTGTGTGTGTGTGTGTGTGTGTGTGTGTGTGTGTGTGTGTGTGTGTGTGTGTGTGTTTCAACAAGGACAACACAGCCTACTTCTTCGATTTGTATGAAATATCACCGAAGCAGAGCGATATTCAAACATTCCAAGAGAAACATGGACTGTACACATGGAATTTTAGGAGACTTCAAGTTACCAAAACGTTTGTTTATTGATTGCATTGTTTGTATGCATTGCACTTTATTGTTTGTTGTTATGAACTGTTGAGATCAAAATTTAATGCTGAAGGTCACCGGCAATTTGCGTTAAATTATGATACTGTGGGCATGTGGTTCGATCATAACTATGGACAATTGTACACACAATTTCAGTTCCCTGCTCAATAAAATGTCAAAGAAAATTTTGTTTATCGTCAATCTATTCCCAAAAATGTTATAAAAAAGTTCAAAATGAAAAGTGTAGAAAATAATAAGGAAAAGGAACTAAAATGTAAAAGTTAAATAAACTAATAGATAAAGACATGTGAAAGACATTGAAAACATTAAAATTTAAAAGCTGGAAAAATATAAATAAGTTAAAAAAAACACAACTAAAAAAAAATTTTAAATGGTTAGAATGAAAGAAGTTAAGATAAAACTACTTACAAAAAGATTTGAAAAAGATTAACAAATAATAAAAAAAAGTAAAATGAAAAAGAAAACGTAAAAGAAAGAAAAATCGAAAAAGAAGCAATAAAAATAACAATTTAAAAAAACAACATGTAAAACTGTGTAACTATTAATTTTCGACCATGCTTCAATAGATGTTTAATGAGAAGCCAACGGGGTATCTGCTTTGTAAAGAAGAAAATAAAGGTTCTCCTGTCTAGGATATTTATTATTTATATATAGCTCGTTTACAGGCACAGCAGTCCAATCTTCTTCCCATTATGTCTCATGATGTCGGTATTTTAATAATAACATGCTTATTAATAATAATGGATTAATAGAAATCTGAATTTGGAAGAAATAGACGATAACTTATCTAATAATAAGTAGAGAGCACGGCGTCCGTTGTAGCAAATTAAGAAGTGGATATACTGGTTGATACATGCCGCTGAAATTAGATATTCGTATGAACAACTGAACAATTAACATAAATACACGTTTCCCGATATCAGATGTCTTTAAGCCACACATATGTTTAGAAACTGTCTTAAATATATATGTTGGCATCACATGTATTTTCTTATTCATTTAGGTTACGCATCTCGGTGGTGCCGTAATTTAGTATACATGGAATATACGATATAATTGAGTTATGTTCTTTGTGGATTGTGATGTACATTAGCCAAAATAGCAAATTTAACGTCACATACAAAATAGGAATAACTAATCAGTTAAATACGAAATACAGAATGCTGCGCCCTTCATAATTTCTTATATGGAATGGACTGTACAGACTCGCCATTTGAACTGAAATAATTTGAATTAAATTTAGAATATACCGATATAATTAGTGTGTTGATGTTTTACTAGTGATATATTTAAAACAACAAAGAGTAACTTCTGATAACTGTATTTTAGCCTAGTGTTACAGTGGCCGGTCTGAAACTCCTCTGACTACTCATGTTAACAGAATGTGCACTTGGCATGTATGCCCACTCTTGTCGCGCTATATATCATACCTGTTAAAAATAATCTAGATTTAACAGTATTGAGTTTTAAAAAGTGTCAAATTTTATTGGTTATTGATTAGAACGTAGATGGGGTAGAACCATAGATGCAAAGCTATAAAATGTCTATTCTCTATAAAACAATATCTAGATACAATTGTTAATGTACATTATATATATAAGTAAGTGGTATCTGTAGTGGGACAAGGAGAACATATGAATATAAATAAATAAATAATATATTTTTTATTTAATTATTTATTTATATTCATATTTTTTCCTTGGTCCCACCACAGAAACCGCTTACCAATAACATAATGTTTTTTTGTTTTGTCAGCAACAATTGTCCATGTGGTGAATAATTGTCTTTTCTCCATATCCATAGTGATCAAACTGTTGTTGATGTAGCATATACACCACACTGTTGGCCAATCTTCCGATACTCAAGCTCATCTAGCAGTTATAATACCTGAGATCCTGATATATATATATATATATATATATATATATATATATATATATATATATATATATATATATATATATATATATATATATATATATATATATATATACATATGTAACTGGGAAAGAGTTAAATACCATTATACAACAACACTGACCTAGCATTAACATGCATGGTAAAACAACATACTATTACTAAAATGTTAAAATATTATTGATCAGTCTGTTAAAAGTTTTATGAATTCATTCACGCTTCAAGAGATACAGTAAATTAGATAAAGAAAATTATTTAATACAAAGTATTAAAAACTTTTTGCCTAATACCTCAATGCAAATTACTAATCAGTCACATTTCTGCAGGGATTAACAATAGCGTGGACCTTGTTGGGCCCAGTGAGGATGGATTACTTGTTGTTCTTTGTAGAATCTGCAGCGCAGCACCACATTGTTGGAACAAGGACACTGACCCAAATTACATACAATAAATAACAGTTTATTAAGTGACCATTTTGCTCTGAGGTGCCTATGTAAAAGATGCATGGTAAAATAAACATCATGTGTTAATTACGTTGCAGTATTTATGACAATTTAAATGTAGTTATATTAATCTCGACGATTGCCCTTATCATGTGTTAAATAATTGATGTGCTTAAATGATGAACACAATCCATAATTATCAAATACAGTAGTTTTATATATAATTATGTTTTATTTCTACATAATGAATTTTGAGGAGCACCCATGACCGAGGGGTTAGAGTTGCTGGTGTGCTGGTTTCAACCTCTCAGTCTTACCGAATGGGTTCGAGCACTGGTCGGGGTGGGAATTTGAATGTGGGGAGGTTTTCTAGCTAATCTGTGAAGCACCGGTGCTTCTACATTTTTTGTGTTTTTTGTGTTTTTGTACATAGAAAATAGCAACTATTTGATGGAATATCAGTGATTACAAAAATATTGATGACATATCACCAACCGACAAACTAACTTCCGGTTCGCCAATGCAAAATTGCTTTCACTATCTGCATGAAAATTCCTAAAATTTAAACACGTCATGCAATCAAAGAAGTTTAAACAAAACTTACCATAGTGTGGTCCTTTGTGATATTCCTCGGTAGAGTTGTAAAGTGGAAAATTTTCTTGTTTTCGTCGAACTTTTACCGACGCGTTTCCTGCTCAAAAAAGGTCACGTAAATACACAGCAAATAGTGACGTTTACAGCTGTAATCAACAGAAAGTAATGGGTACTTAACTTTTTATAATATCTGTGTTAATTTCGTATTTCTACATTTGCGAAACAAGGAAAACACAACAGCGTACGGATACATAGTAAAAAAAGTTGAGTCAAGTTCAACCGCTTTTTTAGCGTATCGTAATTACCCTAATTACATTTGGACCCCGAATCACAGATCGCGTCACAGTAACTAGGGATCTTATCGAATATTCGAATATCAAGTCAGTATTCGAATAGACATCTTTGGATTCGAATATTTTTTATCATTCTTCTTCTCTTTTGTTAAGTTTGAAGTCAAATGGAAAGAGTATTTCTTTAGTTGATAGCATTATCACCAAACGACTTATGACGCTGGCTAAATGTGATTGCGCTCGCTCTAGTATAGAGAGGGTGGGGCCATGCCTCTGATAACGAATTGCCATCTGGTTAGCAGCATGAAATTACCTCACAACGCACAGCTTCTTCTCTGCCTCTCTTGCCCACCTCTTTGACATCACGCATACAGCTGTGGACACAGTTACCAACATACAATAAACATACATGTCGGTTCAATGCTGGGTCAATCAGCTACACTAATTACCTAAGACTGACCATACCCAGTTTCGGTCGGGATTGCGTGCCATAAATGCAATACAAAATATAAGACTATATTTGTTATAACAGCCCTCCAGAACTTCTTTTATCTTTTGAAATACACAATTATAGCTCTGTCAAGCAAACTTTAATTGTAATAACTTTCTATTTTTGTCTCATCTTCGTTACTGTTTGTTTAGTCCTATACAATACCGCCACATCTGCTATTTTCTGTCACCGCGATTTTCTGCTCAGTGTTTTCTCTACAATTTCTAAACATTTAAATCTACAGACTTTTTAATTATTCGTAACAGGTTTGCTAAACACACTTAAATGTCACGATCTTACCATTTTTGAACAGTCTATATGTATATATATATGTATACAGTGTATATAAACTGGTTGCTAATTCAGCAGTTTATCAACAGTCTGGCAAGTAAAGGATAAAATTAAACTGTTTGATGCCATGATCCTTCCTATATTAATGCATGGATGTGAATCTTGGGGATTCCATGAAAGTCCTGATATAGAAAAAATACATATTTTTTTCTTAAAGCAAATAAGAGGAGTGGGACCTTAAACAACAAACTTGACTATATATGGCGAAACTGGGCGCATGTCATTACAAGTAATCAGAACCACTAGAATTATCAAATACTGGTCTAAAATGAAGTCTGATCCTAATTCACTTCCATTTAAAAGATATAGATCTTTACCAGATTCCTTAAGCTCACGTTCCGACAAAAGCTGGAGAGTACAGGTCAATAATTTATTGCAAAACTTAGGGCTAGCTTACCTATTCCACAAGAAATTGCTTCAAAAAGTGATGTAAACATGATTATTCAAAGAATAAAGGACACATGCAACTAAGGGTATCAGATATAAATTCATCTTCTAAGCTGGGTAGCTATAAATAGTTCAAAAAATCTCTGACAACTGAATTTTACCTGGATGTCATCAACAATGATATGAGTAGAAGATATCTAACCAGATTATGATGTGCTTCCCATGAACTTTGTATTTAAGAGGGCAGATACAAAAATATTCTAAGAGAGCAGAAAATGTGTACTAAATGTAATATGAACGTTATTGAAAATGAGTATCACTTTCTCTTGGTCTGTCCAAGATACCATCTATTAAGTACACAATACTTACCCAGATACTATTTAAGGTGGCCGACTCTTAATAAGTTTGTATAGATAATGAGCAGTGAAAATGTTAATCTATTAATAAGATTGTCAAACATTACTCACCAAGCCTGGTTGTTAAGAAATGAAAATACTGATAACAACAATTAATGGTTTATCTTTAAAAGTTAAATTGTTGAGACTTGATGTAAACAGAGCCAGTTTAATTTAACAACAATAACAATGTTTCAAAATTATCCGTTGATACTTGTGAACATGCTTATTTTTGCCACAAGGGCAATTAAACTGAACATTTATGCCTATACTAGTACTGTGAAATGTTCATGTACACCCTTAGTACACCTAATGCTGAATTGTGGCCCATTCATAAATATGACTTGGTGCAATATCTTTATATTGTTATTATATTTTATATAAACAATAGTATACGTATGTAACGTAACATAAGAGCATTGAAATTGCATTTGTAGGTTCGGTGTATGGCACATTTGTATGGTCACGAACTTGGTAAATTGCGCATATATATATATATATATATATATATATATATATATATATATATATATATATATATATATATATATATATATATATATATATATATATATATATATATATAAGCATTACTAATTATATGAACAAACAAAAAAGTAACATACCACATCTATTCTTTCGAGAAAATATAATCTTGCTGTATAAAAGGTTTAATCTCTTTACCAGAAATCCATCCTTCAGTGAAGGCTTCACTAATGTTTGTAAACAAATCCACATGTATTAGTTGGTGATACATACTTTTCACACGCCGGTGAATTTCTTTTAATATGCATGCATAATTATTCTACTGTAGCATGTACATAACAATGTTATTCATACTTTTCTATAATATATATTGTTGTTGTTGTTGTATAACCTGTAATTTATTAATATGTATTAACATGCATGTGTTAAAACAAATAAGCAATTATTTATTATTTATGCAACATGTCTTTAAACTGAAAATGTTACTGTACGAAGTACAACAAGTAACAAAAGGGCATTCAAGTTTAATGTTACTAATTAATAAATCTTAAATTATACGGACCTTTGCAGTTCATCTTAACGTTGATTGGTTACTGTATTGTTTTTCATTTTCAGTTTAAATGTTTATTTTAATACCAATTGTTAAGGAACATTGTTCACACTTTTAATAGCATTCTACATTGACCTATTCGCTTGCGAATTAACGCTGACAAAGCAAAGAAACACCACCTTTCGTCCTTCACTATAAACAGTATCTTGGCGGATTGATAATATTGCCGTTTGTATTTTTTTAAGATTTTGTTTAAATCGTTTTAAAATTAAATGCTTATGCTGTAATCATAAATTTATTGCCGCTTCTGGAAGAAAGTCAGGCTAGTTATATTGATTATCGCAGAAGTAATACAGTTTTCAATGAAAAGAAACTCCCTAAACGAAATGAAACAATATTTTATGTGCCACTCTAATATAAATTTGTTCCGAATATTCGAATATGATTCTAATTTACTTAACAGATATTCGAATATCGTTTTAGAATTCGATTACCATCCCTAGTATTAACCCCCTTGAAAAAGCTCTAGAACTGTACACTTTATACTAATACCAAAGGAGTGAATCTGTCAGATTTGACAGAGCATGATCTCACGAGGCACCTAGATTATAAGCATTAATGCCTTTAGTATGATTTCCAAAGATTTATGTTGTTTTGTCTTGATGACGCTTTAAATGAAACGCATTTATTCTACCACATAGTGAATAAGTTGAATAGCTTTGAAGTTGCAAATGTGTAAAAGTAGTGTCAGTATTGACACAGTGATACGATAAAATACGGAATCGAATATCCACAGGGTAGAATGTGGATTTTTGTTTTTGATCTTTAAAATCGTGTTGTTTTGTGAATCGTCGAGATCATATAACAAATTCATATATCCATTTTATTATATAATGACATCAGTATTCTGGAAATTTACTTCTCATTTAACCACACTATATCTTACCGCCCAGACAGATTTGTCATTATAATAATAGCATTCAACTCATTCGGCCCGCAGCGACACGAAAGCTACACATGTTTCAACCATTGTCGATGTCGAAAAATTGTAGTTTTTGTTTATTACTCATTTTGAGAATAATGGCGTCTGCTCGGATCCAACCCAGTTTTTTATATAATATGAAAGCTTGGTATTAAAGGAGGAATATCGAAAAGTTATTAAATGTAATGATGTGACCGTATTGAATAATAAACAAATCACTTTGAAATGTGTTGCAAATTCGTAATTGTATGAATATCAAAATAATATTAAAACATACATGAATATGGCCGTAGTGTAGAATAAACAGACACACTTTAATATGTGCTGTAAATTTATAATTAAACAACATTTCCTGCTTGCCTATTTGATAGTATTAAGAAGACAATACATTTAGTTTTAGTTTTGCTGTATTGATGAAAAGTTCATCAAAACATTTCACAAACACATATAGTGGAATTAAGTCTGGTAGGACAGTTGTGTTCATGATTAGCAATAATCTAAATACATTAAATGGTCTATTAACCTTTTTTCAATTTTTGAAGTGACACTTAGTTTTATTCTATTCAATACATATACGACGTCCTTACTCATGATCATTAAGTCTTTCTTGTTATGCTTTTAACTGTTAAAGGCCTACAAACATATCAGCAGGTATAGCCATCGGATGGGGCAGTTTTCTGTGAAATGTTTTTAAGCCTTAATTATCATTTTAGCCATTAAAACATATAGATTGTGTGTACAATTATTAATTATTTGCAGCAAACCTATGTTTGTATGGGTTGTTTAAACATATATAAAGTATATGTTCTCATTTCTGAGGACTCCAAATTATCTTAACTTTATAACGATGGGAAAATAATATCATAGTATTAAACGATTGAATGACATTAACCGAACACGTCCCTTCGGTTACAAAACATCAAATTTGCCTTCATAAAGTTCATCTAATGTCTAGCAAACTTTGTCTGAGTGGCACATGGTGTTTAGCAGATTAAAACAACTTCAATCAGTGATGCCATTACAATGATTTACATAGACAAACTAATAATGAGCTTTCATTTTCCCTAACTCAGGTATAAATGACGTTTGGACTTGTCTGCACACTATTTTACCAGTGTAGCTGTAGCGATGTTATCTGCTACATACGCGATATAATTAAGACTGGGTTGTTTAAAGTTCATCAACGCAATATTTCCGACTGTATAAATAACAAACACACGAAAGTTATCAAGATTTACTGGTTGTGTACATGCTTATGTGTATGTAGCATGTGGATTTAAGGACAGTGTTAACTTTTCTTAAATATCATTTGAGACTGACATGCTTATAACATAACTGTGCTGGGAAAACAACCACCTTACGACTTCTTAAGCTTTAATTTTGCATTGACTGTATAACAGTAAATATTCTACTTTTGCAGCAAGCGAGAACATATCTACAGTGTAGTAGAGCGCAATTGATTGGTGACGCCAGCACACATGTGATGCTAGGACGACTGACCTGGACCAGCTGTATGAGATATATATAAAAAACTTTTGAAGAATCCGACGTAATAAAACTTTAATATGCGTGATCCTAATACATTATACCCCAACAAGAGTCTGCACTGCCAGCGATAGAAACGTTAAAGAGTTTGGCGGGAAATAATAAGCTGATAAGTATGTACGCATGGAAATTGTGTAATGATTATATGTTGCTATATCTTAGCAGAGAGGGGGCGAGTGGGCTGATATCGTGAATTTGCAGTTTATATTTATATACTTGTATTTAAATGAGGGTTGGTAACTTTACCTACCTTCCAATATTACGACAGCTGGTAGGCTGGCGATAGTGGTCTGATCAAAACATCATATACGGGGACGCGAGCGGACTTATGTCGTAGTTTACAAATTATATTCTATTAATGGTGACTTGATTATGATTATTAACTCACGCTTCGATAATCAACGTATAAATGTTCTTATGTGGTGCTTTAAAAGTACATGCGTGTTATTAAGGAACATCTAAGATATTCTTAATATTTACAGCAGTATGTTAAATGTAACAGAATTATTTTTGAAAGGATATTTCTTAATCTTTTGGCAAAGTTTGCTTACCCTTACTGTATGCCTATCTTCGCATTTTTCTTACCAGACTACGTTTATGGAACCTAACGCGGTGCAAAATTATATTAATTAAATTCATTAAAACTGTTCTAAAATAATGTAAATTATTATTATTACTCAAATTATCACCATTAAGCCCAGAAGGATATGCAGGACTGAGTCAGTTCAACATGAGAACTATACACATAACCATACATTCCCCTACATCAAACTTATTTATATTTAATACATGTTACGTATCGTCGAAAGCAGTCAACGAAACAGCAGATTTGGGGGTTTTGATTTCATTCTCTCTACTGCATTACAAAAGACTGGGCTGGGCTCTTATTTTTCTATGCAGAGTTATCGTTCATTCTTTTGACATGTACCGCTGTAACAGTCTCTCGCTCATTACGATTCTTAACGTAAAATATAGACTTTTATTATGTTTTTCAAAGTTTATGTCTATTGTACTCTTGTAAATTAAATCAAATATATATTTTGTTTTGGTATGAAAACTTTAGAGTTCTGGTATAATTTAGTAATAACTGTGGATTATTTTGGCACTTTTTTACCAGAGACAGGTATTCGCGAACAACAACACCGTATATTTAAAACATACACGTAGAACCTAAAACAACATAAATGATAAAATTGACATCATTTACTTAAACAATATCAAAGAATTCTTCCGTGTCCCATCTAAGTTTGTAGCCAAATTTCACATCCCGTTTTCAAAGTACCAACCCACGTTTGACTTCACACTAACAGACGAGCTCTAAAGTACGCTGGGCCCATAACAGAGGTTAATAATGTAAAGAGCCGATAGTGAAGCATAGTACTGGGTTCTATGGGGTTTATGGTGCCTTGCATTTTATGTAATATGGATTCTGTAAGAAAGGGAATAAGATAAGAAAAATCGACATAGTATTTCTGGAACGGTATATTAAGAGATCTTGATACATTTGTCTGGGGAGGATACTTGGAAAATATTCATCGCATTCAATTAACTCTCATCTGTCTGAGCGTTGTTTCTCGATTTTAACGTTGTTGTTTCCAAACTGATACACAAAACACGTGGATAATAAAAAATAAAATTCTTTTCGTAATGCACATTGCGTCGTCCATGCAATATGATTGCAAATGAAATTAGTTCTTCAGTATTTGTAAGCATACACGTGTTGTTGTGGGAATACATTGTCATCTTAGATCAAGCCGTTAATCATTAATGAAGCTTTCCGAAAATCTAGAAATTCCGATATGGTATGTTTTACGAAAACGTTACAAAAAGTCTGTTTAATTTGTTTATTTTTCAGATTGGTCTTAGAAATCCAGACAAAATCGTTATAGAACGTCTAACGATCATGTTTGGTTTCCTCGTCGCGTGATAGCAAAACGGCTTTCTTAAATCTGATAGCAAATAAAGTAGAGGAATATCGTTTTAAAGTGGAATTATCCGGATGCCGTCGTCTCCATTTCGCATTAGATTAAATCCCTATTTTCACAATACTTCATTTAGGTTTTATGAGTTCCAGATACGCACCTTCTGAGCTATTTTATATAAGATTACAAGTATAAAAATATACAAATAGATTAAGACAACCATCAGTAAGCACCAGCATTTGGAGAAAATATATAAAAAATAAATTCTATTAACAAGAAATAATCAGTACAATTGCTAAAATGGTCATTTTATAATTGTCGAATCGTTTATCCTTTTTGTGTACGTCTGACTGTCAAAGCACTGAGGTGCGTTCATGAACCACCGCCAAGTTCGATCATCGGAGATTGATCTCTAGAATCGAATCGTGCATGTATGGCTGACAATGCCCATCGTTCCAAGCACTACCACTTTCTAAAAGCATTCTATATCCATGACCGAACATGTATTGAACATTGAATTATGTTGTTAGCGTGTAGGCTAGGAGGAAATTAATCTTACTTCCAATGGTTCCAAATCTTTGTACTCTTGCATGGACCATGATTAGAAAGAGGCAGTGTTAACATGCTTCATTAAATCGTAGAAAATCTGGCGAGACACGAAACATTTGTCTAGAATCGTAATTAGAAGATTTAATATTGACAGCAATTGATTACTTTTAAATAAAGTATAGCTATTTAAAAAGACCTCTAGTTCAGCTTTCTTTTTTATTGTTTGTTTTTTTAAAAAGTTTATAATTGCAATTTTATTTTGCATCTGTCGTTCATGCACACGTTTAAAATGATAAATATTTGTAGATCTTTCAACAAAGAAAACAATATTTTCTGTCTGAAGTGTTCTGTTGAATTATATTTCTGAAATGTTGTAAGGTTTCAAAAATAAACGTGTTGAGGGTGCCGTCGCAAAAGCCTATGGTTATGTTATCTTTAACTTTTATTTAACGGTGGTATGTTTTGAAAATAATCATGAATTTTGTCTGCATTGTTATACAACTTTACCACTACAGCCAAAATGGCTATTTAAGCGTACCTTTTGTGTTCTCATTTTTCAAAGACGAAGTATGTGGTAATGATGAATTATTTAAAAGCATGTTCTTTCCTGAAGTACCCCGCTCGTTCCACAAAGATACCGTTTTCAGTCAAATTCAGCCATGTTGACTCGTCGAAATTATGCCTCTGACATAATATGTGGTTTCTTTAATGCACTACGGTGATGCAAACTCAGTATTAATTTTAACACATGGATAATAAATAACCAGACTAGAAGAAAAAGATATTGCTTTTCTGAGTCCTGCACTTTTACTTTGTAATGTTTAAAACGTTAAAACATTTGCAGAGTTTTACAAAAACGCATACAACACACAATGGTATGACACTGAAGACATAGAGAGCAGTTTATTCTTTTTTATATATATACATGAAGACACATCAAATATTCCAAGACATCTTAAGACGTTCGCATATAATAAATAATAAGTACATAACGTGGCTAATTAAAGATACGAAGACTCATGTCGTTGAAAAGTGGAATATTCCATAACTCGCTATTAGATAAAATAATAAAAATGTAATGGAATTCTTCTTTAGTCATTATTTCCTTATGATGGCTTTAAAAACTTATTACGATTATATTTTGTATTATATATCTTTCATACAAGCTATCTGAATGTTTCACCGTTTATGGTAATTATAGATTGCCTAGGACATTTTTATTACAAGTTCAATCACATTTTAATATCGCAATGGTGAGCATGTCAAGCCATATTTATCGAGAATGTTTGTCAGTAGTACCACATTTTGGCAAAATTGCAAATTTATTCAAAAGTGCGAGGACCATTAGGAATCTGGAGCTGGTCAATTTATCAAATCAGAATGTCATTTTTTTCACGGAGATATTGATCTGGAAGATTATCATGATGGAACTGAAAGGCGACCAGAGTAGACTGAATTCGTTCACTTGTATGATTTCTTTGAAAATGATAATTGGTCACCATACAAACTGTTGATGCTTTGATAAAACTGAGCATAGTTTAACAGACAACCTGGTATCTGTAAATGAGATATATTGTGACAGCTGAGGCAGGCAGGCTAGATCAGGATGTTTTTTACATGTACAGAAAACATTTAGAGGTATTTGGTAGAATTATGCTGGAAATACGGCTTCATTGCATAATACATAAAACAAATACAAATACATGTACAATAGAAAGAGAGGGTACATTGTTGAAATAATACAGGATGCTTCTCGAAAGAGTGAGTATAAAGAAGTATTTGTGAAGCCAACCACTTGTGTAAGAAACCGAAAGTCAAGGTAGAAAACATGAAATGAAAAGAATATCCATACTATTTTTATTTAACCACAGCGACTTGTTTATGTATTAAGAAAGACAATTGTACCATGAAGGGACCTCACGGCCCAGACTACTCTTTACATGTTACGCTTGATTGTCTCGACATTTACGACTCTTTCAGCCTTACTCTGAGCCTATATTTTACAACTATTTTACAGATATACTGAGAAATATATTTAGCATCTACTGAGCAAATATCAGATTTAATTAGCTCGCAATCTCTTTATTGCATTCCATATACTTAGCAAAGCTGCCAGCAGGCTGGTTTCTTCCATTTTCTGTCACTTAATTCCCAGATTTAATCAATTTTCTGTTGCGTAAAACTTCAACCGATTCGATTTTTATTGTTGCAGGCAGCTTCTGTATTCCGAAAATCTGATAGCAAGTCAGGAGGGAAATCGCTCTAGAGATAGGATGTCTGCATATCTTGTCTCCAATTTTCAAATAATCCAATGTCGTTGATTTTTAAATAAATTTATTTCAATTGTTTTGTCTTCCATGAAATATGTTTCTGACTAAACGCGTTTGAGTCCGAATTTTAAGCCCAAGTAAGCCCTTAATGCATCTTAGGAAAGTTTCCTGACAATGGTTGACAATTTGAGAACACAGATCCGTGATTACTTATCAACAAGCCACAACATGTACTTCCTCATAAAATATGGGATTTTGTCACAAAATCATTTGAAAAAATATGGAATAAGGACCCTTGATGGAATTAAGGGCCCGGATGTTAGATTGGAACATGCAAAATTGAGGGTAAACACTTTAATGTCCAGGAACAAATTTAGATCACTCGTATAAACTTCTTATATAGTTCGTAAAGTAAGACTTCCTTTAAGCATCCTTTAAACTATTTCTACTTCACCTACGAGTCTTGTATTTTATTGAATGTTTCACCTTTTCTCAAAATGTGTATATTTTATACAAATTAGCTTAATTGTACACCTTTTTTACGAAACCGTCAGAGGACTGAATCCTATATCCATCTTGGAAAACCCGAAGACGGATGTGCAGAGATAGAAAATCAACCTTATTGCTGCTACCTGACAAATCGGTGCAAACTACAAATGTAGTTTAATTATATATGCCTAGTTTTATGTCAAATTTGGTATTGTAAAATCAGACCTTTTTTGCCTTAGAACTATCATTTTGAGAATCATTGAATACTAGCTTCCACATTAAGAGCAACAATAAAAATAGTAAAGCTCTGTATGACGCAGGACCCTTAAATAAGCAATGATTATCCCAGATAACAGTCATTGACAGGAAACCATGGACGACATTTGAAAACTAATTTTATGTTCATTCATCGGAGAGTTCATTTTTAATCGAATCATGTACGTTAAACCTGTCAATATGCAAGAGCACATCCGTTTTAAGCCGCGGACATCTTTATTAAAACTCAAGTGATTTCTCTTGTAAGCCTATCGACTAGGCGGAAGTTATTGTAACTTCCCACTTGTTGTAACATCTTTCAACGCTGGACAGAAGCGTGAAGTGTTTGCATGCTTAACTGAGATTGAGGAACAGCTATAAAAACGACTGACATTATTGAAATGATAAACATGTCTGGATTTGAGATTCCAATATATACTTAAGGGGTTTTAACATAAATATACGAGCGTAAATTGAAATATTGATTACTAGTTTTGTTTGTCGCATTTTGGATAGATTTTATGCGCACGTGTTGATATTTGTAGATGTTTCACATATAAGTTTAATTAAGGATTGAATGTTATTTTTATTAGATTCATCGTTCATCTTGATAATAAACAGCGCAGGTCTTTAATCTTTATGTATATTAGAAGTTTTAAGTTAGGAAACTGGCGTTTCTTTCCAAGATGAAATGCACAAAATAATAATCAGAACTTATAATTACAACTTATTACTCATTTTTAAAGTGCCAGTTTTTTTAATTATTGAAGGAATATATCGTAACTATTTTCCCCACATATATGTTCTACTTATCACCGACAGAAACCGATACGAGTCTTTTATCTCGTTTTAGTCTATGAAATCTGTCTTCAGGACCAAAGCGAGTATGTATTCTACAGAGTTTTAAATAATGTGTACTTGAAAGCTAATTTCGAAGAAATTCAAGCCCTAAGCGTTGATTCGCTCCCATGGTTTCCTGATCATGGTGTCCAGAAGCTTACGTGGGCGCTAAATTTCTTAAATAAATTAATTAAAGGGGCTAAATATAGTGTATGTAATGTTTCCTTTAATGTTTTTGTAACATAATATATAGTTGATGTGAAATGTTTTATGTAAAATTACGACTTTCGTGATCGACAAAGACCGATGTCACCGCGGCGATTACACGGAATATGGGAAAAGAACTGTCTACGAAACCATTCAAAAGGAAAGTCTAGGCAAGGGGTAAATACCACAGGATTGAGTTGTGCAGATGGAAAAATAAAACGAAATGTACATTTGAAACCAAGGTAGTTGATAGTTTCTGGTTTATATTTCTTCTGAAACAATAATATTGGTATATCAACAATTTAAGACTGTCTGTATCTTCATATAGTGTGCAGGCTAAATGGAAAAAGGATCACGATGAAAAACACCAACAGGGAAATACCAATTTCGTCTAAATGATTTAATCTGTTCTCGTTCGTTTCATTTATCTATCCTTTGCCCTTTTGTCCTCTGTCAGAAAGTATGTTCCAGTTCCAAACTTTGGCGGAGATCGATCCAGATACATTTAAGAAAATGATACTGGTGGATATACAGTGAAAATATGCGATGCCCCCTGGGTGTTGCAATATTTATTTTGATTTGAAGAAGGATAAGATAAAGACAAATATTTCACACAAATGACATTCAGTGGTAAAGAATACTAAGACCACTCACTATGCCGACTGACCATTCCAAGATGGTAACTGTTGGTTTTTCTCTGTGAGTCCTGTCTAAGCGTTGTTGTTGTGTTGTTGTTGTTGTTTGTTTTTTGTTGTTGTTGTTTTTGTCCTTTTACAATAACTTGCACTATCCTTTACATAAAAACAGAGTAAACCAAACAGTTACGGCATTGAAAAGGTCAGCCAGCAAAATGACCGCCTGTGGTGCTTAAAGCGGATAATAGAGCTCGAAATTCATAGTTTATACTTACTTAAACTAAGTTACATTGTGCGACGTCATAGAGACGTAAATAAAAGTTATAATGTCCAAATTTTATTTGCAGGAGAAAGTATCATTGTTGTTAGAGCAGCCATTTAAAATACTAGATTATAATACATAGATAGATATTATTTATTAAAATCAGAAACCTAAAGCAAGTCGATCACATTTAGATGCTGATAGTTGTTCAGGCAGGAATGTACACAAGTTCTGTTCGTTATTTAACAAACTGACCTAAAATTAACTCAATAAATTCTAAACACTATGCTGTAAATTATTTATTTATTTATTCATTTTATATTGTTTGTGTGTTTATTTATTTATTTATTTATTTATTTATTTATTTATTTATTTATTTATTTATTTATTTATTTATTTATCTGTTTATTTATCAATGACGCATTTACTGAACATGAACTATTACCTTTGTGCACAAAAGACGCCTAGATGCACATCATGACGACGTTTGCCGTTTGACAAAACGGTGGGAGTGACAAACAATTATATAGAAATATGTACATTAAATATTATGCAATACGTATATTAACATTGTATAATTCAAGCGACGATATGTTTTACAAAAATGGTGACATCGGACTGTGTACGAACCTTTTGAGATAAGAGACCACATAGAAACGTGTCACTGATTTCAAAATTATCTATATGATCATCGAAATAACGAATTAAAGGCAAGAGATGATAATATAATAATGGTTTCTTTGACATAAACTTTACAAAAGTCTAAATTATTATGTATAATTCAGAAGGGTCAGTTGTGTCAGATTTTATACTATTTTAAATCAAACAAATCACGTTACGCAAAAGCTTGATAATAGTATCAGTGTGTTTCATTGTTATCATTCATTATTTATTCATTATTGATTTATTTATTTATATTCGGATTTTATTGGGAAATATGTTTATTTAATAACAGACTCATGTTTTTAATCAAGATCTTAAATGTTTTAGCCTTTATCCATCTTGGCAGCTAAACACATAGGAATTTGAAATCATTGCTAAGTTATTTTAAAGTTCGTAATTTGATTTGCCTAAGGAATCATTCCTGATAATTATTTAATACCAGTTGTTTAAAACAGCAGCATCGACAACAACACAAAACGGCATAGCACCGCAAGCTGCTTTATTATGTTTTGATCATATAATAAAATCATGAAAATTATGGACACATTTGGCAAATGCTTTCAGTAAACACTGAATATTGGTCGTGAATTAGTTCCCGGTTCGATCATCAGTGAATAAACTATGAAATAGGTTCACACCTTAGTAATATGCAATAAACCCGCCGTTCCAAGCAGATATGTTTAATTGGAAAACACAAGTGCATCATCATGTTAGCGGAAATTAATTTTACAGTGTCAGTCCTTCTCGAATGAGTCTGATTAAAAGCGTGCCTGGTTCGCATTTTGATTCAAGGGAAACTATCAGCTTATGTGATGTGCGCTACGACTGTCCAGAAGACATTTCAATATGTAATTGCATAAAGCATAGACAGAAATTGATTATAGTAAAATGGGACAGAAAAAGCAATACAATTCATATTAAATATCAAATTAAGTTAGTCTATTAACTATTCCATAATGTGTGTTGAAATCATTGGCTTGTCCCACTTGTATCAGGTTAACAGAGAAAACATTTTATCATAAGTGGGCCAATACAAAAAAAACAGGACAAAACAAAAATGTAGCGATTTGATTGATGCAAGCAGCAATGACAATGCGGAATAACCGATCAATTACTGAAAAATAAAGGCATAATTTTGAGAGAATAAATATGAGCAAATTTTTCAGTTATGTTTAGTGTCATGAGAAATAATTTCCTTTTTATTCCTGCATTCTTTTTAAATTTTATTAGACAATATTGTTTAACAACTTAATCTTCGATGTTCTTATTATATAGAGGAATGTTAGCATCGATATCATTAATTTCATCTTATATTGATTGTACACGACGTGGAAAACACCCTGTTGATCTCATTGCTTATTACACGTTTAACAATACAATCACTCCAAGAAAATGACACTGTGATTATTTAATGATAATTTTTCCATCCATACAGTATCTACAAACTTCCAGCAAATAGTGTGACAACGAAAACAGGTGGGTTTAATATCATAAATGAGGGGTTTCTATTATATGACCGATGTTTGGTAGATTTCTCGTCCTCTTTACTAAATCTTTTTACAATGTAGGTCAACTAAATAAAGTCCGCCCATGACAAAACGAGAGCTTTTTAATTAATGTTAAGGGTTACTAAATCGGAACGTATATAAATTACCTTCTGTCTACACACTGTTGCAAGATTAGCTTACTTTTTAGATGAATGGTTACGTTATTCGTAAATAGAAGATTAATTATACGAAATATCGTATGAATAACAAATATAATAAAATATTGATATATATGCATAAGATTGAACTATACGCCCCTGGCAGAATGGTTAATCAACAAACTTTAACTCCATCATCCTTTTGTCCATTATTTCCAAATCATGAGTGAGCATGATGGAAATTCAGCTAATATGACTTTGACTGCACAGCTTATATTGGATGACCATGTAACGATATTTTAAAAGTAAGTGACCACGTGGTTTGCATATTTTAAAACTGTGCAACGTGGCCCATATAAGAAATACATTTTTTGTAATGACTGGTGGGCCGTTATGCTTTACTTTTCACATGGATATAGCGCACCATAAACAGTAAGAAAAAAATATTCAAACTTTTGACTGCTATGTGTTTTAGACTAATGACATCAATAACCAGTGGAAGCAACGGGAAATCTGACTTTCCTTAAATTGATAACGTTCGAGCCAATGAAGTTTTTCAGAAATGTACTTATTTAAAATGTCTCCTGATTGAAGTATGTGCCGTTGTAGGTAGATTTTTAATTTATCTAATTTAGACAAAAATGGTTGCTTTCTGGCGAGACATTGCAGCGATTCGAAATCGTTTAGATTTCCCATAAGAAAACTTTATCAAATTATAGAATCAAGTGGAAGAAATCAGACTACTTTGACGGGTCTAGGATGTTGCGTGGAGAACACTTTCGAACAAAATCATTTGTTTTGTTGCTTTCCGTAAGACAGTTATTGTTATTTTTCCGTCAAGCAACACGTAAAACCAGACATAATGTTCCTTTTATCTCTGTGTTCAACACTTCGTCATTTCTTGTGATTAATAACTATAAAATACATTATAATAGGTAAATAGCTTTTAACAAGATTTAACAGCTTTCCAAAAATAAAATTGATAAGTGTCTGTGCTTTAATGTTTTGAATTTACTTTTCGTCTGATAAAAATGATTTCCAGAGACTATTCGATTATAAAACCAAAATTGTGTTATAGAATATGTGTATTCTGTCTTTGCTGATGATTCTCGAATATGGAAAAATCATCGTAATAGGTAATTGTTTAATATATATTTCGTAAATCTCAATATATGTAATATGTAAATATTTGAATCAGGCAGATGTCAGACGGTTTTCAGTACGGTTTCTTCTCCGAAAAAAATATCGAAAACCAAAAATATTAGCTGCATAGCAATTCTTAAGTTTTTTCTTTCTTGAAAACTTTTCAGTTTATTGATAACCCACTCTTGCATTTGTTAATAATCAAAGATGTGTTGATATATTTTTAATTACTAAACTTCTGTTCTATTCTGTTCTATTCAAACAACAACAACAACAACAAAACTCCCCACGGTCAGTAACATTTCAAAAAACTTTCGAATCTGATCGGACAAGTCTAGGTACCGTGAGATGTATCAAACAACTTTTTTTCAAATTAATAACTTTTGATATGTCAGAGATATTATTCCTCGCCATACCTACACAGTTTTAACAAGTGTTACATACCTTATATCGAATCATTTATTCGTAAATATAGAAAAAAACACTATTTCAATAAATGATATAAACGTTTTTGTAAGCCCTTTTTTTGTACGCTGTCCTTTATTTTTCCTGTAATTTATTAATTTCCATTACTGTTTCGGCTCATTATAATTTAAATGAGGTGATACGAGTTTTCAAGTGTAATTTTATGTATGTATATGACGTCACACCAACAAATGAAAATAGTTTAACAATGAAAATAGTTTAACAATGAAAATAGTTTAACAATCCCATCGTCGGATACTTACGCTAGACTATTCTAATAGTTTTACTACATTCGTCGACCGTGGGGTTATTGGTACATTTTCTATCGTCCTATCGAACTAAATAGAGCAAAAACTGACCAATCATAACACAGCTTACAAAGTCCATACTCTTAAGCGTGGAGACTAGAAGTATAGCAATGGCAGCACCACAATCGAAAAAAAAAGCTTCATAATTGGACTCTTCATAATCGGATTATGAAGCGACTAATGAACTAGCATTACCGGAAACGGCGAAAAGTGAACTAAATATTCCACGGGCGATGAATGAAGAGTAACGGAATCTCAGGTTTGTATTATCTTACTTATCATTTAAATAAATGCTTTAGAAAATTTCTTATTGATGAATATGATTTCAAGGCTGACAGAAAAGAGAGCGGAGATAACGATGCAGCATACGATCAATGTACTAGTATACAGTGATTTATCTTGCAGACAGCAGATTTAGACACAACCTGACTGCGTTGTTGAAGGCTTGATTAAATCATACATGAAATATATAGACATCATAGGGATTTAACAAGACAAGTCTGCATATTGATTGTTTTTCAAAAAGTTTTTTTTATTTAATTAAAACTTAATGACAAATATCAGAATAACAAAATGTGAAAAAGATTGTGATAAATATAATAAAACGAATATAACTGTTTTGACGTCATTGGCATTGTTTTTTTTCTATTTGGTCAACACTTGTATACAATGTATATAACTATTTAGTGTAGTATAATACTTAACGCGTATTACAAATGTTTTGTATGTGCAAGTCCAAACATTGTAATTAAATCTATTTCAATTACAAAACAGTTTTCATCGTTGTGCTTGTTTCAGCCGCCATTCAATTCGCTGATTTCCTCAGCCCTTTTACAGTGTGGGTTCGAGTCCCGGTCGAGGCGAGAATTTCATGTGGGAGGTCTTCCAGATTTTAACAGCTTTCAGAGATAAAGAAAACACAAATATACGAGGAATCATGTCTACTCAAGCTCTTGCGTTCTTGACCAAAGAACAAAAAAAAAGACACTAATGATGTTAGTGCTTATATAATGGTCTAGACCAGTTGCAGACTGTTTTATTAGCTAGAATAGTTTTTGGTTTTAAAAGAACTGATGAAAAATAATGATCTTTTTTTTTCTAGGACTTTAAGGGCTGGGATATTTTTATTTACACTGTTTGTTTGATAGAAAAACCTCCAGGAAGTGCGAGGTTGGAGCGCTCCACAAACCAGGTTTAAGCACCCCAGTTGGCCCTTTTGCCGACTGACCGTTCTAAGGCGGTAACTGATGGTTTTTCTTTTTGTGTGTTATATCTCGTCTCTGTGTTTTGTCACATTTACATTTACCTTGTTTGCCTTTGTCTACAGGTAGATAAAATTTAAATATCTGTGGAAATTTTGATAGGACCTTTCCTTATTTACCTAATTAAGGGCTGAAAATAAACACTTCTTGACAGTTTTGAAATTAGAATGTGAATCGATGGCCATCATTTGTATGCATAAAGTTTCACTGCTAAAATATATGAAGTAAATGCATTTTTATACAACTAAGACATCTGGCAAATCCACCAAAGGTGTAAGACTCTTTCAAGAGGTTCAAACACTCTTAGGGACACAAGTTATGAAATAAAGTGAGAAACTGCGGCATAAAATTAATGCACACAAATAAAAACAGCTACCACATTGGACGGTCATTCAATAAAATGAACGACGAAAATGCTGCAATAAGCACGAACTAGTATACTTTGTACATTGTGTATAAAGTTAATATAATATAAAGCGACGAAGAGATGATTAAAAAAGAGAGAAAATGCATTTTTATAATTTCAATAGTAACAGTGGTGATTGAAATTTGGCATTCGTAATGTAAGAGACTAATATTATATTCATGTACATGTATGGGGATTAAAACACTCTCCTTAAAAGTTTAATATGTCCGTTAAGAAAAATGCACCAGTATGAGATGTGTCGCACTAGTATTATACAGTCGTAATTTTGCCCACGTTGCAAAAATCAAGACATAATTATAATACATGTGTGTACTATTATTTTACTTTTCCCAAATTAAACGGTTCTACTAACTCTCAGAGGATCTCAAACATACCTACTCACCTTTACATTAAGTATGCTGTGGCTGCACGTGCAAACAATCAATATGTCGCCGAGAATCAAACCAAGACCTAACCATTTTATATGGCGCCTATTACAAAATTTTTATCTTCAAGCATCAATTGGCAAGTTAATTAATTAATCATAATTTGATTATATCTAATTTATATTACAAGCTAACAAAATCGTTTGAGTTTCGGTTCATTTGAATCAATGATGAACATTCGGGAATGGCATCGGTAACAATAATTGCTTTCTTCTGTATTGCTTTTACAGGTTGATATTATTACACCACTTGTGATGTAAAAGCCTCGTTTGGAAAACATCAACTTTGCTTTGTCATTATGATTATGTCAAATGTCACCAACAATATAATATTTGAACATTTTAGATGTGTGGATACTTTGAACATCGAAATTAGTGTATCTGGTCGCCGATTCTAATTATACAAAAGATATGGTAAAATGCGGTTTCTAAAAGTGGACAGTTATTTTATTGTTCATTCCTTTTAACCTTTACTGCCAAAATAAACAGAGCAAATACGAAAAAGAAAAAGGTTCGCATGAATTTGTTTCAAAACAAATAGTTTAGATGAGGGGCCCTAGACTTAACGTTAGAGCCGCCTATTTGTATCTTCTCAGACCACTCAGCCTCTCAACTCATGGGTACGAGACGAGAATTTAATGTCGGATTGTCTTATCCTTACTTTATGCCTATCTTCGCATTTTTCTTACCAGACTACGTTTATGGAACCTAACGCGGTGCAAAATTCTATAAATTAAATTCATTAAAACTGTTCTTAAATAATGTAAGTTATATTATTAGTCAAATTATCACTAGGAAGGAATGAGCCACCAATCTACCATACTACAGAGTGTCTTATTCCCTGTCGGTGGTAAGTATGTTGATGCCAATAAAATCATTGAGCCCAGATATATGTGCAGGACTGAGTCAGATCAACATAAGAACTATACACATAACCATGCGTTCCCCTATACAAACTTATATAAATTCAATACAGGTAACGTATCGTCGAAAGCAGTCAACGAAACAGCAGATTTGGGTTTTTTTTTTATTTCATCCTCTCTACTGCATTACAAAAGACTGGGCTGAGCTCTTATTCTTCTATGCAGAGTTATCGTTTGTTTTTCTGACATGTACCGCATTAACAGTCTCTCGCTCATTACGATTCTTAACGTAAAAGATAGACTTTTATTATGTTTTTGAAGGTTTATGTCTATTGTACTCTTGTTAATTAAATCAAATAAACATTTAATTTGGTATGAAAACTTTAGAGTTCTGGTATAATTTAGCAATAACTGTGGATTATTTCGGCACTTTTTACCAGAGACAGGTATTCGCCAACAACAACACCGTATATTTAAAACATACACGTAGACCCTAAAACAACATAAATGATAAAACTGACATCATTTACTTAAACAATATCAAAGAATTCTTCCGTGTCCCATCTATTTTAAAGGCTTAGTTTGTAGCCAAATTTCACCTTCTGTTTTCAAAATACCAACCCACGTTTGACTTCACACTAACAGACGAGCTCTAAAGTACGCTGGGCCCATAACAGAGGTTAATAATGTAAAGAGCTGACAGTGAAGCATAGTGCTGGGTTCTATGGGTTTTATGGTGCCTTGCATTTTATGTAATATGGATTCTGTAGGAAAGGGAATAAAATCGACATTGTATTTCTGGAACGGTATATTAAGAGATCTTGATACATTTGTCTGGGGAGGATACTCGGAAAATATTCATAGCATTCAATTAACTCTCATCTGTCCGAGCGTTGTTTCTCGATTTTTACGTTGTTGTTTCCAAACTGATAGACAAAACACGTGGATAATAAAAGATAAAACTATTTTCATGATGCATGCAATATGATTGCAAATGAAATTAGTTCTTCAGTATTTGTAAGCATACACGTGTTGTTGTGGGAATACATTTTCATCTTAGATCAAGCAGTTAATCATTAATGAAGCTTTCCGAAAATCTAGAAATTCCGATATGGTATAATTTACGGAAACGTTATAAAAAGTCTGTTTAATTTGTTTATTTTTCAGATTGGTCTTAGAAATCCGGACGAAATCGTTATAGAACGTCTAGCGATCATGTTTGGTTTCCTCGTCGCGTGATAGCAAAACTGCTTTCTTAAATCTGATAGCAAATAAAGTAGAGGAATATCGTTTTAAAGTGGAATTATCCGGATGCCGTCGTCTCCATTTCGCATTAGATTAAATCCCTATTTTCACAATACTTTATTTAGGTTTTATGAGTTCCAGATACGCACCTCCTGATCTATTTTATATAAGATTTACAGTATAAAAATATACAAATAGATTAAAACAACCATCAGTAAGCACCAGTATTTGGAGAAAATATATGAAAAAATCTATTAGCAAGAAATAATCAGTACAATTCTTAAAATGATCAGTCTATAATTGTCGAATCGTTTATCCTTTTTGTGTACGTCTGACTGTCAAAGCACTGAGGTGCGTTCATGAACCACCGCCATGTTCGATCATCGAAGATTGATCTCTAGAATCGAATCGTGCATGTATGGCTGACAATGCCAATCGTTCCAAGCACTACCACTTTCTAAAAGCATTCTATATCCATGACCGAGCATGTATTGAACATTAAATTATGTTGTTAGCGTGTAGGCTAGGAGGAAATTAATCTTACTTTCAATGGTTCCAAATCTGTGTACTCTTGCATGGACCATGATTAGAAAGAGGCAGTGTTAAAATGCTTCATTAAATCGTAGAAAATCTGGTGAGACACGAAACATTTGTCTAGAATTGTAATTAAAGATTTAATATTGACAGCAATTGATTACTTTTAAATAAAATATAGCTATTTAAAAAGACGGTCTAGTTCAGCTTTCTTTTTTATTGTTTGTTTTTTAAAAAGTTTATAATTGCAATTTTATTTTGCATCTGTCGTTCATGCACACGTTTAAAATGATAAATATTTTCTGTCTGAAGTGTTATGTCAAATTATATTTCTGAAATGTTGTAAGGTTTCATAAATAAACGTGTTGAGGGTGCCGTCGCAAAAGCCTATGGTTATGTTATCTTTAACTTTTATTTAACGGTAGTATGTTTTGAAAATGTTCATGAATTTTGTCTGCATTGTTATTTCTTCATTTAAGACGGCTTGTATAAGAGGAAAGAAAAAACGCGTTGTTGTTTGCTCAAATTTAACAACTTTACCACTCCAGCAAAAATGGCTGTTTAAGCGTACCTTTTGTGTTCTCATTTATAAACACAAAAACTATTCAAAGAGGAAGTATATGGTAATGATGAATTATTTAAAAGCATGTTCTTTCCTGAAGTACCACGCTCGTTCCACAAAGATACCGTTTTTAGTAACATTCATCCATGTTGACTGGTCGAGATTATGTCTCTGACACAATATGTGGTTTCTTTAATGCACTACGGTGATGCAAACTCAGTATTAATTTTAACACATGGATAATAAAAAACAGACTAGAAGAAAAAAATATTTTTGCTTTTCGGAGAACGGCACTTTTACTTTGTAATGTTTAAAACGTTAAAACATTTGTCGAGTTTTACAAAAACGCATACAACACACAATTGTATGACACTAAAACATAGAGAGCAGTTTAATCATTTTTATATATATACATGATGACACCTCGAATATTCCCAGACATCTTAAGACGTCCGCATATAATAAATAATAAGTACATAACGTGGCTAATTAAAGATACGAAGACTCATGTCGTTTAAAAGTGAAATATTCCACAACTCGCTATTAGATAAAATAATAAAAATGTAATGGAATTCTTCTTTTGTCATTATTTCCTTATGATGGCTTTAAAAACTTCTTACGATTATATTTTGTATTATATATCTTTCATACAAGCTATCTGAATGTTTCACCGTTTATGGTAATTATAGATTGCCTAAGACATTTTTATTACAAGTTCAATCGCATTTAAATATCGCAATGCTGAAGCATGTCAAGCCATATTTATCGAGAATGTTTGTCAGTAGTACCACATTTTGGCAAAATTGCAAATTTATTCAAAAGTGCGAGGACCTTTAAGCCTCTGGAGCTGGTCAATTTATCAAATCAGAATGTCATTTTTGTCACGGAGATATTGAACTGGAAGATTATCATGATGGAACTGAAAGGCGACCAGAGTAGACTAAATTCGTTCACTTGTATGATTTCTTTGAAAATGATAATTGGTCACCATACAACTGTTGATGCTTTGATAAAACTGAGCATAGTTTAACAGACAACCTGGTATCTGTAAATGAGATATATTGTGACAGCTGAGGCAGGCAGGCTAGATCAGGATGTTTTTTACGTAACAGAAAACATTTAGAGGTATTTGGTAGAATTATGCTGGAAATATGGCTTCATTGCATAATACATAAAACAAATACAAATATAAGTATAAGTGAGTATAAAGAAGTATTTGTGAAGCCAACCACTTGTGTAAGAAACCGAAAGTAAAGGTAGGAAACAAGAAATGAAAAGATTATCCATACTATTTTTTATTTAACTACAGCGACTTGTTTATGTATTAAGAAAGACAATTGTACCATGAAGGGACCACACGGCCCAGACTACTCTTTACATGTTACGCTTGATTGTCTCGACATTTACGACTCTTTCAGCCTTACTCTGAGCCTAAATTTTACAACTATTTTACAGATATACTTAGAAATATATTTACCATCTACTGAGCAAATATCAGATTTAATTAGCTCGTAATCTCTTTATTGCATTCCATATACTTGGCAAAGCTGCCAGGAGGCTGGTTTCTTCCATTTTCTGTTACTTAATTCCCCGATTTAAACAATTTTCTGTTGCGTAAACCTTCAACCGATTCGATTTTTATTGTTGCAGGCAGCTTCTGTATTCCGAAAATCTGAAGTCAGGAGGGAAATCGCTCTAGAGAAAGGATGTCTGCATATCTCGTCTCCAATTTTCAAATAATCCAATGTCGTTGATTTTTAAATAAATTTATTTCATTTTTTTGTCTTTCATGAAATATGTTTCTTGGGAAAGTTTCCTGACAATGGTTGACAATGTGAGAACACAGATCAGTGATTACTTATCACCAAGCGACAACATGTACATCCTCATAAAATATGGGATTTTGTCACAAAATCATTTGAAAAAATATGGAATAAGGACCCTTGATGGAATTAATGGACCGGATGTTAGATTGGAACATGCAAATTTGAGGGTAAACTCTTTAAAGTCCAGGAACAAATTTAGATCACTCGTATAAACATCTTATATAGTTCGTAAAGTAAGACTTCCTTTAAGCATCCTTTAAACTATTTCTAATTCACCTACGAGTCTTGTATTTTATTGAATGTTTCACCTTTTCTCAAAATGTGTATATTTTATACAAATTAGCTTAATTGTACACCTTTTTTACGAAACCGTCAGAGGACTGAAACCTATATCCATCTTAGAAAAACCGAAGATGGATGTGCAGAGATAGAAAATCGACCTTATTGCTGCTACCTGACAAATCGGTGCAAACTACAAATGTAGTTTAATTATATATGCCTAGTTTTATGTCGAAATTCGTATTGTAAATCAGACCTTTTTTGCCTTAGAATTATCATTTTGAGAATCATTGAATACTAGCTTCCACATTAAGACACAAGAGCAACAATAAAAGTAGTAAAGCTCTGTATGACGTAGGACCCTTAAATAAGCAATGATTATCCCAGATAAGAGTCATTGACAGGAAACCATAGACGACATCTGTATACTGATTTTATGTTCATTTATCGGAGAGTTTATTTTTAATCGAATCATGTACGTTAAACCTGGCAATATTCAAGAGCACATCCGTTTTAAGCCGCGGACATCTTTATTAAAACTCAAGTGATTTCTCTTGTAAGCCTATCGACTAGGCGGAAGTTATTGTAACTTCTCACTTGTTGTAACATCTTTCAACGCTGGTCAGAAGCGTGGAGTGTTTGCATGCTTAACTGAGATTGAGGAACAGCTATAAAAACGACTGACATGATTGAAATGATAAACATGTCTAGATTTGAGATTCCAATATATACTTGAGGGGTTTTAACATTAATATACGAGCGTAAATTGAAATATTGATCACTAGTTTTGTTTGTCGCAGTTTGGATAGATTTTATGCGCACGTGAGGATATTTGTAGTTGTTTCAAATATAAGTTTAATTAAGGATTGAATGTTATTTTTATTAGATTCATCGCTTATTGTGATAATAAACAGTGCATGTCTTTAATCTTTATGTACATTAGAAGTTTGAAGTTAGAAAACTGGCGTTTCTTTCCAAGATGAAATACACAAGTTAATAATCAGAACTTATAATTACAACTTATTACTCATTTTTAAAGTGCCAGTTTTTAAAAATATTGAAGGAATATATGGTAACTATTTTCCCCACATATACGTTCTACTTATCACCGACAGAAACCGACACGAGTCTTTTATCTCGTTTTGGTCTATGAAATCTGTCTTCAAGACCAAATCGAATATGTATCCTACAGAGTTAAAATATTGTGTACTTGTAAGTTAATTTCAAGCCCTAAGCTTTGATTTGCTTCCATGGTTGCCTGATCATGGTGTCCAGAAGCTTACGTGGGCGCTAATTTTCTTAAATAAATTAATTAAAGGGGCTAAATATAGTGTATAAAATGTTTCCTTTAATGTTTTTAACATAATGTATAGTTGACGTGAAATGTTTTATGTAAAATTACGACTTTCGTGATCGACAAAGACCGTTTCACCGCGGCGATTACACGGAATATGGGAAAAGAACTGTCTACGAAACCATTCAAAAGGAACGTCTAGGCAAGGGTAAATTCCACAGGATTAAGTTTATGCAGATGGAAAAATAAAACGAAATGTACATTTGAAACCAAGGTAGTTCATAGTTTCTGGTTTATATTTCTTCTGAAAGAATAATATTCGTATATCATCAATTTTAGAATGTCTGTATCTCCATACAGTGTGCAGGCTAAATGGAAAAAGGACCACGATATAAAACACCAACAGGATAATACCAATTTCGTCTAAATGATTTAATCTGTTCTCGTTTGTTTCATTTATCTATCCTTTGCCCTGTAGTCCTCTGTCGGGAAGTATATTCCTGTTCCAAACTTTTGCGGAGATCGATCCAGATACATTAAAGAAAATAATACTGGTGGATATACAGTGAAAATATGCGATGCCCTCTGGGTGTTGCTATATTTTTTTTAATTTGAAAAAAATAAGATAAAGACAAAGAATTTCACACAAATGACATTCAGTGGTGAAAAATACTAAGACCACTCACTATGCTGACTGACCATTCCAAGATGGTAACTGTTGGTTTTTCTCTGTGCGTCCTGTCTCAGCGTTTTTGTCACTTTACAATAGATAGCACTTTCCTTTACATAAAAACAGAGTAAACCAAACAGTTACGGCATTGAAAAGGTCAGCCAGCAAAATGACAGTCTGTGGTGCTTAAACCGGATAATAGAGCTCGAAATTCATATTTTATACCTACTTAAAATAAGTACCATTATGCGACGTCATAAAACTTAAATATAGAGACGTAAATTAAAAATATAATGTCCAAATTTTTATTTGCAGGAGAAAGTATCATTGTTGTTAGAGCATCCATTTAAAATACCAGATTATTATACATGGATAGATATTATTTATTAAAATCAGAAACCAAAAGCATGTCGATCACAATTAGATGCTAATAGTTGTACAGGTAGGAACGGGCTGTCAGCTATTGTAAAAGGAATGTACAAGTTCTGTTCGTTATATAACAAACTGACCTCAAATAAACGCAATAAATTCTAAACACTATGCTGTAAATTATTTATTTATCTATCCACTTTTTATTGTTTGTGTATTATTTTTTTATTTATTTATTTATTTATTTATTCATTTATTTATTTATTTATTAATGACGCATTTACTTAACAACGAACTATTACCTTTGTGCACAAAAGACGCCTAGATATACATCATGGCGATGTTTGCCGTCTGATAAAACGGTCGGAGTGTCAAACAATTATATAGAAATATGTACATTGAATATTATGCAATACGTATTAATAACATTGTATAATTCAAGGGACGATATGTTTTCCAAAAATGGTGACATCGGACTGTGTACGAACCTTTTTAGATAAGTGACCACATAGAAACTGATCACTGATTTCAAAACTATTTATATGGTCATCGAAATAACGAATTAAAGGCAAGAGAGGATAATATAATAATGGTTTCTTTGACATAAACTTTACAAAAGTCTAAATTATTATGTATAATTCACAAGGTTCAGTTGTGTCAGATTTTATACTATTTTAAATCCAACAAATCATGTTACGCAAATGCTTGATAATAGTATCAGTGTGCTTTATTGTTATTCATTATTTATTCATTATTGATTTATTTATATTCAGATTTGATTGGGAAAAATGTATATTTAATAACAGACTCATGTTTTTCAACGTTTAAATCAAGATCATAAATGTTTAAGCCTGTACCCGTCTTGACAGCTAAACACATAGGAATTTGAAATCATTGCCAAGTTATTAAATTTCGTAATTTAATCTGCCTAAGGAATCATTCTTGATAATTATTTAATACCAGTTGTTTAAAACAGTAGCATCGACAACAACACAAAACTGCATAGCACCGCAAGCTGCTTTATTATGTATTGATCATATAATAAATTATATGAAAATTATGGACACATTTGGCAAATGCTTTCAGTAAACACTGAATATTGTTCGTGAATTAGTTCCCCGTTTGATCATCAGTGAATAAACTATGGAATAGGTTCACACCTTGGTAATATGCAATAAACCCGCCGTTCCAAGCAGATATGTTTTAATTAGAAAACACAAGTGCATCATCATGTTAGCGGAAATTAATTTTACAGTGTCAGTCCTTCTCGAATGAGTCTGATTAAAAGCGTGCCTGGTTCGCATTTTGATTCAAGGAAATCTATCAACTTATGTGATATGCGCTACAACTGTCCAGAAGACATTTCAATATGTAATTGTATAAAGCATAGACAGAAATTGATTATAGTAAAATGGGACAGAAAAAGCAATACAATTCATATTAAATATCAAATTAAGTTAATCTATTAACTATTCCATAATGTGTGTTGGAATGATTGGCTTGTCCCACTTGTATCAGGTTAACAGAGAAAACATTTTATGAAAACTGGGCCAATACAAAAAACAGGACAGAACAGAAATGTAGCGATTTGATTGATGGAAGCAGCAATGACAATACGGTATAACCGATCAATTACTGAAAAATAAAGGCATAATTTTGAGAGAATAAATATGAGCAAATTTTTCAGTTATGTTTAGTGTCATGAGAAATAATTTCCTTTTTATTCCTGCATTCTTTTTAAATTTTATTAGACAATATTGTTTAACAACTTAATCTTCGATGTTCTTATTATATAGAGGAATGTTAGCATCGATATCATTAATTTCATCTTATATTGATTGTACACGACATGGGAAAAACACGCTGTTGATCTCATTGCTTTTTACACGTTTAACAATACAATCACTCCAATAAAATGACACTGTGATTATTTAAAGATCATTTTCCCATCCATACAGTATCTACAAACTTCCAGCAAATAGTGTGACAACGACAACAGGTGGGTTTAATATCATACATGAGGGGCTTCTATTATATGACCGATGTTTGGTAGATTTCTCGTACTAAATCTTTTTACAATGTAGGTCAACTAAAGTCCGCCCATGACAGAATGAGAGCTTTTCAATTAATGTTAAGGGCTACTAAATCGGAACGCATGTAAATTACCTTCTGTCTACACAATGTTGCAAGATTAGCTTACTTTTCAGATGAATGGTTACGTTATTCGTGAATAAAAGATTAATTATACGAAGTATCTTATGAATAACAAATATAATAAAATATTGATACATATGCATAAGATTGAACTATACGCCCCTGGCAGAATGGATAATCAACAAACTTTAACTCCACCACCCCTTTGTCCATTATTTCCAAATCATGAATGAGCATGATGGAAATTCAGCTAAAATGACTTTGACTTCACAGCTTATATTGGATGACCATGTAACGATATTTCAAAAGTAAGAGACCACGTGGTTTTCATATTTTAAAACTGTTCAACGTGGCTCATATAAGAAATACATTTTTGTAATGACGGGTGGGCCGTTATGCATTACTTTTCACATGGATATAGTGCGCGATAAACAGTAAGAAAAAAATATTCAAACTTTTGACTGCTATGTGTTTTAGACTAATGACATCAATAACCAGTGGAAGCAATGGGAAATCATAATTTCCTTACATTGATAACGTTCGAGCCAATGACGTTTTTCAGAAATGTACTTATTTAAAATGTCTCCTGATTGAAGTATGTGCCACTGTAGGTAGTTTTTTAATTTATCTAATTTAGACAAAAATGGTTGCTTTCTGGCGAGACATTGCAGCGATTCGAAATCGTTTAGATTTCCCATAAGAAAACTTTATCAAATTATAGAACCAATTGGAAGAAAACAGACGGCTTTGACGGGTCTAGGATGTTGCGTGGAGAACGCTTTCGAACAGAATCATTTGTTTTGTTGCTTTCCGTAAGACAGTTATTGTTATTTTTCCGTCAAGCAGCACGTAAAACCAGACAAAATGTTCCTTTTTATCTCTGTGTTCACCACTTCGTCGTTTCTTGTGATTAATAACTATAAAATACATTATAATAGGTAAATAGCTTTTAACAAGATTTAACAGCATTCCCAAAATAAAATTGATTAGTGTCTGTGCTTTAATGTTTTGAATTTACTTTTCGTCTGATAAAAATGATTTCCAGAGACTATTCGATTATAAAACCAAAAATGTGTTATAGAATATGAATATACTGTCTTTGCTGATGATTCTCCAATATGGAAAAAATCATCGTAATAGGTTATCGTTTAATATATATTTCATAAAACTCAATATATGTTAAATGTAAATATTTGAATAAGGCCAATGTCAGACGGTTTTCAGTACGGTTTCTTGTCCGAAAAAACTATCGAAAAGTTTAAATAACCAAGAATATTAGCTGCATAGAAATACTTAAGTTTTTTTCTTTCTTGTAAACTTTTCAGTTTTATGATAAACCACTCTTGCATTTGTTAATAATCAAAGATGAGTTGATACATTTTTAATTACTAAACTTCTGTTCTATTCTGTTCTGTTAATTGGCGCTCAGACTTATCGACACCAGCTGAAACAATTGTTGCTTGTTTGCTCGTCTGCAAAATGCTGGACGATGAAACTTTAGAAGTAGTGATTCAATATACTCGTAGCACTGAAATATACGTGAGGTCAACAAGACATAATATAAGTTTGGGGGAATTTATTCTAATTCTGGTATTGACAATCGCAATATAGTTCAATAACATATTAATGTTGGTGGTGTGTAGCTTTTTCAAGGGAGGGTTTGTATTGATATATGTACACTTATTTCACTGGAAGCGAATTAGAAAATTGATTAAATAATAAGCAGCATTTCTTATATGCTTTAAAGATAAAATACAATTGTGGTCAGTTTGAACTCTTGTGAATATGTCACTGCAAAAGATATATGCCAGACTGCGTTTAGGATCCTCCAATGTTTCCCAGCTTATCCTTCATGTGAGTGCCTTCTAGTAAGATGTTGCAAGCAAAGTAAACGTCGCTTTAGTTACATGTAACATTTAATAGATCAAATTAGGGAAATCAGCATAAGCTTACACCTTAACCACCGTCATAAAGTGTTTGTTGAGAGTGATTGTAGATTAAAAAAAGTGCTGGCTAATATTCTAACAATACTATACCGCATAACGACTTTACACAGCATTGCAAACACAATATTGTGTGTAACACGGGTCATTTTAACGTTAAAGTAGTCATTCCTTAGTTTAAATGATGCTAGAATAGGATAGAATTGTTCATAGCAAAGCGATGAGGAAAAGGTCAACAGAACACTGGGATGCGTTCATGAAAGAGTTCCACGTTCATATACGGTGACTGAGCTGTCCAACCAAATTATGCATAAATTTGCTTTCTGACGTACAATGGATATTCTATTTTAAGCAGGTGTATTTTGAAGTTTTATTTATGTCAATAGCGTATCAACACAGGGAAATTGAATTTATCTGCGGTGCGCCGGTGGTTATGTCTGGAGTGTTCCTTCACCAAAAAGTAGTAGACGTTGCCAGTATTACCATAATTGTGCTAAGTGATATGTAACAAACAACAACAACACCATAAACTATCCGCGGTCAGTAACATTTCAAACATCTTCTTTCAAATCTGATCGAACAAATGCAGGGACCGGGAGATGTATCAAACAAATATTTTCAAATTAATAACTTTTGATATTTCAGAGGTATGATTCCACGGCATACCTACACAGTTGTAACTACCGGTAGTGTTACTAACTTAATATTCGAATCATTTATTCGTAAATAAAGAAAAAAACACTATTTCAATAAATTATATAAACGTTTTTGTAAGCCCGTCTTTGTACGCTGTCCTTTATTTTTTTACTGTATTTTATTGATTTCCATTACTGTTTCGGCTCATAATTTAAATGAGGTGATACGATTTTTCAAGTGTAATTTTATATATATCACGTCACATTTTCTATCGTCTTATCGAACTGAATAGAACCAAAATTGTCCAGTCATAACACTGCTTAAAAAATCCATACTCTTAAGCGTGGAGACTAGAAGTATAACAATGGCAGCGCCACAATCGTAAAACAGCTTTATCATTGGACTGAAATCTTCATCGCATTATGAAGCGACCAATGAAATAGCATTACCGGAAACGGCGAAAAGTAAACTAAATATCCCACGGAAGATAAATGAAGACTAACGGAATCTCAGGCCTGAACTATCATACTTATCTTTTAAATACATGCTATAGAAGATTTCTTATTGTTGAATATGATTTCAAGGATGACAGCAGAGATAACGATGTGCACATTGATTTATCTTGCAGACAGCGGATTTAGAAACAACCTGACTGCGTGGTTGAAGGCTTGATTAAATCATAGATAAAATATATAGACATTTAACGGGATTTAACGAGACAAGTCTGCATATTGATTGTCTTTCAGAAAGTTTTACTTTTTATTTTTATTAAAACAAAATGTCTAAAAGATTGTAATAAATATAAGTAAAAAGAATATAACTGTTGAAAATTCATTTGTTTCATTTTCCATTTTGGTCGACATTTGTATACAATATTAATGACTATAAAGTATAATACTTTACATGTATTACAATTTTTTTATATGTGCAGCTTCATACATTGTAATTAAATCTATTTCAATTACAAAACAATATTCATGGTTGTGTTTGTTTCAGTCGCAATCCTTTTTTTCGATTTCGCCTGAAGCCCAGTGGTTGAATTCGCTGATTTCCTCAGCCCTTTTACAGTGTAGGTTCGAGTCCCGGTCAAGGCGAGAATTTCGTGTGGGAGGTCTTCCAGATTTTGAACAGCTTTCAGAGATAAAGAAAGCACAAATATACGAGGAATCATGTCTTCTCAAGCTCTTGCGTTCTTGACCAAAGATCCAAGAAAGAAGACACTAATGATGTTAGTGCTTATATGGTCTAGACCAGTTGCAGACTGTTTTATTAGCTAGAATAGTTTTTGGTTTTAAAAGAACTGATAAAAATAATGATCTTTTTTCTATGACTTCAAGGGCTGAAAATAGACACTTCTTGACAGTTTTAAAATTTGAATGTGAATCGATGGCCATCATTTGTATTTGTATAGAGTTTCACTGCTGAAATATATTAAGTAAATGCATTTCTATACAACTAAGACATCTGGCAAATCCACCAAAGTTGTAAGACTCTTTCAAGAGGTTCAAACAATCTTAAGGACAAAGGTTATGAAATAAAGTGAGAAACTGCGACATAAAATTAATACACACAAATAAAAACAGCTACCACATTGGACGGTCATTCAAAAAAATGAACGACGAAAATGCTGCAATAAGCACGAACTAGTATACTTTGTATATTGTGTATAAAGTTAATATAATATAAAGCGACGAGATGATTAAAAAAGAGAGAAAATGCATTTTTATAATTTCAATAGTAACCGTGGTGATTGAAATTTGGCATTCGTAATGTAAGAGACTAATATTATCTTCATGTACATGTATGGGGATTAAAACACTCTCCTTAAAAGTTAAATATGTCCGTTAAGAAAAATGCACCAGTATGAGATGTGTCGCACTAGTATTATACAGTCGTAATTTTGCCCACGTTGCAAAAATCAAGACATAATTATAATACATGTGTGTAATATTATTTTACCTTTCCCAAATTAAACGGTTCTACTAACTCTCAGGGGATCTCAAACATACCTACTCACCTTTACATTAAGTATATTAAGTGGCTGCACGTGCAAACAATCAATATGTCACCGAGAATCAAACCAAGACCTAACCATTGTATATGGCGCCTATTACAAAATTTTATCTTCAAGCATCAATTGGCAAGTTAATTAATTAATCATAATTTGATTATATCTAATTTATATTACAAGCTAACAAAATCGTTTGAGTTTCGGTTCACTTGGATCAATTATGAACATCCAGGAATGGCATCGGCAACAATAATTGCTTTCTTCTGTATTGCTTTTACAGGTTAATATTATTACATCACTTGTGATGTAAAAGCCTCGTTTGAAAAACATCAAGTTTGCTTTGTCATTATGATTATGTCAAATGTCACCAACAGTGTAATATTTGAACATTTTAGATGTGTGGATACTTTGAACATCGAAATTAGTGTATCTGGTCGCCGATTCTAATTATACAAAAGATATGGTAAAATGCGGTTTCTAAAAGTGGAAAGTTATTTTATTATTCATACCTTTTAACCTTTACTGCCAAAATAAACAGAGCAAATACGAAAAAGAAAAAAGTTCACATGAATTTGTTTAAAAACAAATAGTTTAGATGAGGGGCCCTAGACTTAACGTTAGAGCCGCCTATTTGTATCTTCTCAGACCACTCAGCCTCTCAACTCATGGGTACGAGACGAGAATTTAATGTCGGATTGTCTTACCCTTACTTTATGCTTATCTTCGCATTTTTTTTTACCAGACTACGTTTATGGAACCTAACGCGGTGCAAAATTCTATAAATTAAATTCATTAAAACTGTTCTAAAATAATGTAAGTTATATTATTAGTCAAATTATCACTAGGAAGGAATGAGCCACCAATCTACCATACCACAGAGTGTCTTATTCCCTGTCGGTGGTAAGTATGTTGATGCCTATAAAACCATTGAGCCCAGATATATGTGCAGGACTGAGTCAGATCAACATAAGAACTATACACATAACCATGCGTTCCCCTACATCAAACTTATATAAATTCAAAACAGGTAACGTATCGTCGAAAGCAGTCAACGAAACAGCAGATTTGGGTTTTTTTTTATTTCATCCTCTCTACTGCATTACAAAAGACTGGGCTGGGCTCTTATTTTTCTATGCAGAGTTATCGTTCGTTTTTCTGACATGTACCGCTGTAACAGTCTCTCGCTCATTACGATTCTTAACGTAAAAGATAGACTTTTATTATGTTTTTGAAGGTTTATGTCTATTGTACTCTTGTTAATTAAATCAAATAAACATTTAATTTGGTATGAAAACTTTAGAGTTCTGGTATAATTTAGCAATAACTGTGGATTATTTCGGCACTTTTTACCAGAGACAGGTATTCGCCAACAACAACACCGTATATTTAAAACATACACGTAGACCCTAAAACAACATAAATGATAAAACTGACATCATTTACTTAAACAATATCAAAGAATTCTTCCGTGTCCCATCTATTTTAACAGGCTTTGTTTGTAGCCAAATTTCACCTCATGTTTTCAAAGTACCAACCCACGTTTGACTTCACACTTACAGACGAGCTCTAAAGTACGCTGGGCCCATAACAGAGGTTAATAATGTAAAGAGCCGATAAAGAAGCATTGTGCTGGGTTCTATGGGTTTTATGGTGCCTTGCATTTTATGTAATATGGATTCTGTAAGAAAGGGAATAAAATAATAAAATCGACATTGTATTTCTGGAACGGTATATTAAGAGATCTTGATACATTTGTCTGGGGAGAATACTTGGAAAATATTCATAGCATTCAATTAACTCTCATCTGTCCGAGCGTTGTTTCTCGATTTTTACGTTGTTGTTTCCAAACTGATAGACAAAACACGTGGATAATAAAAGATAAAATTATTTTCATGATGCATGCAATATGATTGCAAATGAAATTAGTTCTTCAGTATTTGTAAGCATACACGTGTTGTTGTGGGAATACATTTTCATCTTAGATCAAGCAGTTAATCATTAATGAAGCTTTCCGAAAATCTAGAAATTCCGATATGGTATGTTTTACGGAAACGTTATAAAAAGTCTGTTAAATTTGTTTATTTTTCAGATTGGTCTTAGAAATCCGGACAAAATCGTTATAGAACGTCTAGCGATCATGTTTGGTTTCCTCGTCGCGTGATAGCAAAACTGCTTTCTTAAATCTGATAGCAAATAAAGTAGAGGAATATCGTTCTAAAGTGGAATTATCCGGATGCCGTCGTCTCCATTTCGCATTAGATTAAATCCCTATTTTCACAATACTTCATTTAGGTTTTATGAGTTTCAGATACGCACCTTCTGATCTATATTACATAAGATTTACAGTATAAAAATATACAAATAGATTAAGACAACCATCAGTAAGCACCAGTATTTGGAGAAAATATATGAAAAAAAAATCTATTAGCAAGAAATAATCCGTACAATTGTTAAAATGATCAGTCTATAATTGTCGAATCATTTATCCTTTTTGTGTACGTCTGACTGTCAAAGCACTGAGGTGCGTTCATGAACCACCGCCATGTTCGATCATCGAAGATTGTTGGAGCGCTCCACAAACCAAGTTTAAGCACCCCACTTGGCCCTTTTCCCGACTGACCGTTCCAAGGCGGTAACTGATGGTTTTTCTTTATGTGTGTTATGTCTCGTCTCTGTGTTTGTTTGTTTTTCACACTTGCATTTACCTTGTTTGCCTTTGTCTACTGGTGGATAAAATTTAAATATCTGTTGGAGTTTTGATAGGACCTTTTCTTATTTACCTATCTAGAATCGAATCGTGCATGTATGGCTGACAATGCCCATCGTTCCAAGCACTATCACTTTCTAAAAGCATTCTATATCCATGACCGAGCATGTATTGAACATTGAATTATGTTGTTAGCGTGTAGGCTAGGAGGAAATTTATCTTACTTCCAATGGTTCCAAATCTTTGTACTCTTGCATGGACCATGATTAGAAAGAGACAGTGTTAACATGCTTCATTAATTCGTAGAAAATCTGGCGAGACACGAAACATTTGTCTAGAATCGTAACTAGAAGATTTAATATTGACAGCAATTGATTACTTTTAAATAAAGTATAGCTATTTAAAAAGACCTCTAGTTCAGCTTTCTTTTTTATTGTTTGTTTTTTAAAAAGTTTATAATTGCAATTTTATTTTGCATCTGTCGTTCATGCACACGTTTAAAATGATAAATATTTGTAGATCTTTCAACAAAGAAAACAATATTTTCTGTCTGAAGTGTTCTGTTAAATTATATTTCTGAAATGTTGTAATGTTTCAAAAATAAACGTGATGAGGGTGCCGTCGCAAAAGCCTATGGTTATGTTATCTTTAACTTTTATTTAACGTAAGTATGTTTTGAAAATGTTCATGAATTTTGTCTGCATTGTTATACAACTTTACCACTACAGCCAAAATGGCTATTTAAGCGTACCTTCTAAATGTTCTCATTTTTCAAAGACGAAGTATGTGGTAATGATGAATTATTTAAAAGCATGTTCTTTCCTGAAGTACCCCGCTCGTTCCACAACGATACCGTTTTCAGTCAAATTCAGCCATGTTGATTGGTCGAAATTATGCCTCTGACACAATATGTGGTTTCTTTAATGCACAACTGTGATGCAAACTCAGTATTAATTTTAACACATGGATAATAAATAACCAGACTAGAAGAAAAAATATTGCTTTTCTGAGTCCTGCACTTTTACTTTGTAATGTTTAAAACGTTAAAACATTTGCAGAGTTTTACAAAAACGCATACAACACACAATGGTATGACACTGAAGACATAGAGAGCAGTTTACTCTTTTTTATATATATACATGAAGACACCTCGGATATTCCCAGACATCTTAAGACGTTCGCATATAATAAATAATAAGTACATAACGTGGCTAATTAAAGATACGAAGACTCATGTCGTTGAAAAGTGGAATATTCCACAACTCGCTATTAGATAAAATAATAAAAATGTAATGGAATTCTTCTTTAGTCATTATTTCCTTATGATGGCTTTAAAAACTTCTTACGATTATATTTTGTATTATATATCTTTCATACAAGCTATCTGAATGTTTCACCGTTTATGGTAATTATAGATTGCCTAGGACTTTTTTATTACAAGTTCAATCACATTTAAATATCGCAATGCTGAAGCATGTCAAGCCATATTTATCGAGAATGTTTGTCAGTAGTACCACATTTTGGCAAAATTGTAAATTTATTCAAAAGTGCGTGGACCATTAGGAATCTGGAGCTGGTCAATTTATCAAATCTGACTGTCATTTTTGTCACGGAGATATTGATCTGGAAGATTATCATGATGGAACTGAAAGGCGACCAGAGTAGACTGAATTCGTTCACTTGTAGGATTTCTTTGAAAATGATAATTGGTCACCATACAACTGTTGATGCTTTGATAAAACTGAGCATAGTTTAACAGACAACCTGGTATCTGTAAATGAGATATATTATGACAGCTGAGGCAGGCAGGCTAGATCAGGATGTTTTTACATGTACAGAAAACATTTAGAGGTATTTGGTAGAATTATGCTGGAAATATGGCTTCATTGCATAATACATAAAACAAATACAAATACATGTACAATACAAAGAGAGGGTACTTTGTTGAATTAATACAGAATGCTTCTCGAAAGAGTGAGTGTAAAGAAGTATTTGTGAAGCCAACCACTTGTGTAAGAAACCGAAAGTAAAGGTAGAAAACATGAAATGAAAAGAATATCCATACTATTTTGTATTTAACTACAGCGACTCGTATATGTATTAAGAAAGACAATTGTACCATGAAGGGACCTCATGGCCCAGACTACTCTTTACATGTTACGCTTGATTGTCCCGACATTTACGACTCTTCCAGCCTTACTCTGAGCCTACATTTTACAACTATTTTACAGATATACTTAGAAATATATTTAGCATCTACTGAGCAAATATCAGATTTAATTAGCTCGTAATCTCTTTATTGCATTCCATATACTTGGCAAAGCTGCCAGCAGTCTGGTTTCTTCCATTTTCTGTCACTTAATTCCCTGATTTAATCAATTTTCTGTTGCGTAAAACTTCAACCGACTCGATTTTAATTTTTGCAGGCAGCTTCTGTATTCCGAAAATCTGATAGCAAGTCAGGAGGGAAATCGCTCTAGAGAAAGGATGTCTGCATATCTCGTCTTCAATTTTCAAATAATAAAATGTCGTTGATTTTTAAATACATTTATTTAAATTGTTTTGTCTTCCATGAAATATGTTTCTGACTAAATGCGGTTGAGTCCGAATTTTAAGCCCAAGTAAGCCTTAATGCATCTTGGGAAAGTTTCCTGACAATGGTTGACAATGTGAGAACACAGATCAGTGATTACTTATCACCAAGCCACAACATGTACTTCCTCATAAAATATGGGATTTTGTCACAAAATCATTTGAGAAAGTAAGGAATAAGGACCCTTGATGGAATTAATGGACCGGATGTTAGATTGGAACATGCAAATTTGAGGGTAAACTCTTAAAAGTCCAGGAACAAATTTAGATCACTCCTATAAACATCTTATATCGTTCGTAAAGTAAGACTTCATTTAAGCATCCATTAAACTATTTCTTATTTACCTACGAGTCTTGTATTTTATTGAATGTTTCACCTTTTCTCAAAATGTGTATTTTTATACAAATTAGCTTAATTGTACACCCTTATTTACGAAACCGTCAGAGGACTGAATCCTATATCCCTCTTGGAAAACCCGAAGACGGATGTGCAGAGAAAGAAAATCTACCTTATTGCTGCTACCTGACAAATCGGTGCAAACTACAAATGTAGTTTAATTATATATGCCTAGTTTTATGTCAAAATTCGTATTGTAAAATCAGACCTTTTTTGCCTTTGAATTGTCATTTTGAGAATCATTGAATACTAGCTAAGACACAAGAGCAACAATAAAAATAGTCAATTTCTGTATGACGTAGGACCCTTAAATAAGCAATGATTATCCCAGATAAGAGTCATTGACAGGAAACCATGGACGACATTTGAAAACTGATTTTAGGTTCTTTCATCGGAGAGTTTTTAATCGAATCATGTACGTTAAACCTGGCAATATTCAAGAGCACATCCGTTTTAAGCCGCGGGCATCTTTATTTAAACTCAAGTGATTTCTCTTGTAAGCCTATCGACTACGCGGTAGTTATTGTAACTTCTCACTTGTTGTAACATCTTTCAACGCTGGTCAGAAGCGTGAAGTGTTTGCATGCTTAACTGAGATTGAGGAACAGCTATAAAAACGACTGACATGATTGAAATGATAAACATGTCTGGATTTGAGATTCCAATATATACTTGAAGGGTTTTAACATTATTATACGAGCGTAAATTGAAATATTGATCACTAGTTTTGTTTGTCATATTTTGGATAGATTTTATGCGCACGTGAGGATAGTTGTAGATGTTTCAAATATAAGTTTAATTAAGGATTGAATGTTATTTTTATTAGATTGATCGTTCATCGTGATAATTAACAGCGCAGGTCTTTAATCTTTATGTACATTAGAAGTTTGAAGTTAGGAAACTGGCGTTTGTTTCCAAGATGAAATGCACAAAATAATAATCAGAACTTATAATTACAACTTATTACTCATTTTTAAAGTGCCAGTTTTTAAAAATATTGAAGGAATATATCGTAACTATTTTCCCCGCATATATGTACTACTTATCACCGACAGAAACCGACACGAGTCTTTTATCTCGTTTTGGTCTATGAAATCTGTCTTTAGGAGAAAAGCGAGTATGTATTCTACAGAGTTTTAAATAATGTGTACTTAAAAGCTAATGTCAAAATTCAAGCCCTAAGCGTTGATTCGCTTCCATGGTTTCCTGATCATGGTGTCCAGAAGCTTACGTGGACGCTAATTTTCTTAAATAGATTAATTAAAAGGGCTAAACATAGTGTATGAAATGTTTCCTTTAATGTTTTTAACATAATATAAAGTTAATGTGAAATGTTTTATTTAAAATTACGACTTTCGTGATCAACAAAGACCGATGTCACCGCGGCGATTACACGGAATATGGGAAAAGAACTGTCTACGAAACCATTCGAAAGGAAAGTCTAGGCAAGGGGTAAATACCACAGGATTGAGTTATGCAGATGGAAAAATAAAACGAAATGTACATTTGAAACCAACGTAGTTGATAGTTTCTGGTTTATATTTCTCCTGAAACAATAATATTCGTATATAAAAAAAATGAAGACTGCCTTTATCTTCATATTGTGTGCAGGCTAAATGAAAAAAAGGATCACGATGAAAAACACCGACAGGGAAATACCAATTTCGTCTAAATGATTTAATATGTTCTCGTTCGTTTCATTTATCTATCCTTTGCCCTGTAGTCCTCTGTTAGGAAGTATATTCCAGTACCAAACTTTGGCGGAGATCGATCTAGATACATTTAAGAAAATGATATTGGCGGATATACAGTGAAATGTGCGATGCCCTCTGGGTGTTGCAATATTTATTTTAATTTGAAAAAGAATAAGATAAAGACAAAGAATTTCACACAAATGGCATTCAGTGGTGAAAAATACAAAGACCTCTCACTCTGTCGAACCATTCCAAGATGGTAACTGTTGGTTTTTCTCTGTGAGTCCTGTCTAAGCATTGTTGTCACTTTACAATAACTTGCACTATCCTTTACATAAAAACAGAGTAAACCAAACAGTTACGGCATTGAAAAGGTCAGCCAGCAAAATGACCGCCTGTGGTGCTTAAACCGGATAATAGAGCTCGAAATTCATAGTTTATACTTGCTTAAACTAAGTTACATTATGCGACGTTATAAAACTTAAATGTAGAGACGTAAATAAAATTTATAATGTCCAAATTTTATTTGCAGGAGAAAGTATCATTGTTGTTAGAGCATCCATTTAAAATATTAGATTATAATACATGGGTAGATATTATTTATTAAAATCAGAAACCAAAGCAAGTCGATCACAATTAGATGCTGATAGTTGTACAGCTAGGAACGAACTGTCAACTATTGTCAACGAACTGTTACCTTTGTGAACAAAAGACGCCTAGATGTACATCATGACGATGTTTGCCGTCTGATAAAGTGTCAAACAATTATATAGATTAGTTTAAGCCTTTATCCGTCTTGGCAGCTAAACACATAGAAATTTGAAATCATTGCCAAGTTATTTTAAAGTTCGTAATTTGATTTGCCTAAGGAATCATTCCTGATAATTATTTAATACCAGTTGTTTAAAACAGCAGCATCGACAACAACACAAAACTGCATAGCACCGCAAGCTGCTTTATTATGTATTGATCATATAATAAAATCATGAAAATTATGGACACATTTGGTAAATGCTTTCAGTAAACACTGAATATTATTCGTGAATTAGTTCCCGGTTCGATCATCAGTGAATAAACTATGGAATAGGTTCACACCTTGGTAATATGTAACAAACCCGCCGTTCCAAGCAGATATGTTTTAATTGGAAAATACAAGTGCATCATCATGTTAGCGGAAATTAATTTTACAGTGTCAGTCCTTCTCGAATGAGTCTGATTAAAAGCGTGCCTGGTTCGCATTTTGATTCAAGGAAATCTATCAGCTTATGTGGTATGCGCAACAACTGTCCAGAAGACATTTCAATATGTTATTGTATAAGCATAGACAGAAATTGATTATAGTAAAATGGGACAGAAAAAGCTATACAACACAAGTTAAATATCAAATAAAGTTAGTCTATTATTAACTATTCCACAATGTCTGTTGGAATGATTGGCTTGTCCCACTTGTATCAGATTAACAGAGAAAACATTTTATGAAAACTGGGCCAATACAAAAACAGGACAAAACAGAAATGTAGTTTTTTGATTGATGGAAGCAGCAATGACAATACGGAATAACAGATCAAATACGGGAAAAAAGACATAATTTTGAGAGAATAAATATGAGAATATTTTTCAGTTATGTTTTGTGTCATGAGAAATACTTTCCTTTTTCTTCCTGCATTCTTTTTAAAATTTATAAGAAAATATTATTTAACAACTTACTCTTCGATGTTTTAATTATATAGAGTAATGTTAGCATCATTATCATTATTTCATCTTTTAATGTTTGTACACGACGTGGAAAAATACCCTGTTGATCTCATTGCTTTTTACACGTTTAACAATACACTCCATTAAAATGACACTGTGATTATTTGTGGATAATTTACCCATCCTTACAGTATCTACAAACTTCCAGCAAATAGTGTGACAACGACAAGAGGTGGGTTTAATATCAGATAAGAGGGGTTGTTTATTATATGACCGATGTTTGGTAGATTTCTCGTCCCTTTACTAAATCTTTTTACAATGTAGGTCAACTAAAGTCCGCGCCATGACAGAACGAGACCTTTTCAATTAATGTTAAGGGTTACTAAATCGGAACGATATAAATTACCTTCTGTCTACACAGTGTTGCAAGATTAGCTTTCTTTTGAGATAAATGCTTACGTTATTCGTGAATAGAAGATTAAATATACGAAGTATCTTATGAATAACAAATATAATAAAATATTGATACATATGCATAAGATTGAACTATACGCCCCTGGCAGAATGGTTAATCAACAAACTTTAACTCCATCACCCCTTTGTCCATTATTTCCAAATCATGAATGAGCATGATGGAAATTCAGCTAAAATGACTTTGACTTCACAGCTTATATTGGATGACCATGTAACGATATTTCAAAAGTAAGTGACCACGTGATTTTCATATTTTAAAACTGTGCAACTTGGCTCAGCTATGAAATACATTTGTGTAATGACGGATGGGCTGTTATGCATTACTTTTCACATGGATATAGTGCGCCATAAACAGTAAGAAAAAAATGTTCAAACATTTAACTGCTATGTATGTGTTTGAGACTTTCCTTAAATTGATAACGTTCGAGCCAATGACGTTTTTCAGAAATGTGCTTATTTAAAATGTCTCCTGATTGAAAGTATGTGCCATTGTAGGTAGGTTTCAATTTATCTAATTTAGACAAAAATGGTTGCTTTCTGGCGAGACATTGCAGCGATTCGAAATCGTTTAGATTTCCCGTAAGAGAACTTTATCGAATTATAGAATCAATAGGAAGAAAACAGACTACTTTGACGGGTCTAGGATGTTGCGTGGAGAACACTTTTGAACAAACTCATTTGTTTTGTTGCTTTCCGTAAGACAGTTATTGTTATTTTTTCCGTCAAGCAGCACGTAAAAAGACAAAATGTTCCTTTTATCTCTGTTCACCACTTCGTCGTTTCTTGTGATGAATAACTATAAAATACATTATAATAGGTAAATAGCTTTTAACAAGATTTAACAGCTTTCCAAAAATAAAATTGATTAGTGTCTGTGCTTTAATGTTTTGAATTGACTTTTCGTCTGATGAAAATGATTTCCAGAAACTATTCGATTATAAAACCAAAAAAGTGTTATAGAATATGATTATTCTGTCTTTGATGATGATTCCCCAGTATGGAAAAAACATCATAATATGAATTTTTTTTAATATGCAATTCACAAATCAAAAAATATGTTACATGTAAATATTTGAATCAGGCAGATGTCAGACACTTTTTCAGTACGGTTTCTTGTACAAAAAGAAAAATCGAATAGTTTAAATAACAAAACACATTAGCTGCATTACAGTACTTAAGTTTTTTCTTTCTTGTAAATTGTACAGTTTATTGATAAACCACTCTTGCATGTGTTAATAATCAAAGATGAGTTGATATATTTTGAATTACAAAACTTCTGTTCTGTTAAATGGCGCTCAGACTTATCGACACCAGCTGAAACAATTGTGGCTTGTTTGCTCGTCTTTGCCAAAGCTGAACGATGAAACTTTAGAAGTAGTGAATCGATATACTCGTAACTCTGAAAAATATGTGAGTTTAACAAGACAAAATATAAGTATGGGGGAATTGATTCTAATTCTGGTATTGACAATCGCAGTATAGTTCAATATCCTATTAATGTTGGTGGTGTGTAGCTTTTTTCAAGGGAGGGTTTGTATTGATATATGTACACTTATTTCACTGGAAGCGAACTAGAAAATTGATTAAATAATAAGCAGCATTTCTTATATGCATTTAAAATCAAACAAATATTTCTAAATTAATAACGTTTGATATTTCAGAGGTATATTTCCATGGCGTACCTACACAGTTGTAACTAGTGTTACTAACTTAATATTCGAATCATTTATTCGTAAATAAAGGAAACAAAACACACTTTTTCAATAAATGATATAAACGTTTCTGTAAGCCCTTCTTTGTACGCTATCTTTACTGTATTTTATTGATTTCCATTTCTGTTTCGGCTCATTATGATTTAAATGAGGTGATACGATTTTGCAAGTGTAATTTTATATATATCACGTCACACCAACAAATGAAAATAATTGAACAATCCCATCGTCGGATACCCACGCTCGACTATTATAACAGTTTACAACTATAATAGTTTTACTTCATTAGTCGACCGTGGGGTTATCGGTACATTTTCTTTCGTCTTATCGAACTGAATAGAACAAAAATTGTCCAATCATAACACTGCTTACAAAATCCACGCTCTTAAGCGTGGAGACTAGAAGTATAATAATGGCAGCGCCACAATCGTTAAACAGCTTTATTATTGGACTGAAATCTTCATCGGATTATGAAGCCACCAATGAAATAGCATTACCGGAAACGGCGAAAAGTGAAGTAAATATCCCACGGGCGATGAATAAAGAGTAACGGAATCTCAGGCCTGAACTATCATACTTATCGTTTAAATACATGCTATAGAAGATTTCTTATTGCTGAATATGATTTCAAGGATGACAGAAAAGACAGCAGAGATAACGATGCAGCATACGATCAATGTACACAGTGATTTATCTTGCAGACAGCGGATTTAGACACAACCAGCATACAATCAATGTACACAGTGATGTATCTTGCAGACAGCGGATTTAGACACAACCTGACTTCGTGGTTGAAGGCTTGATTAAATCAAAGATAAAATATATAGACATCATTGGGATTTAAGGAGACAAGTCTGCATATTGATTGTCTTTCAGAAAGTTTTACTTTTTAATTTAATTAAAACAAAATGTATAAAAGATTGTGATAAATATAAATAAAAAGAATATAACTGTTTAGAATTCATTGACATTGTTTTATTTTCCATTTTGGTCGACGTTTGTATACAATATTAATGACTATAAAGTATAATACTTTACATGTAGTACAAATATTTTGTATGTGCAAGTCCATATATCGTAATTAAATCTATTTCAATTACAAAACAGTTTTCATGGTTGTGTTTGTTTCAGCCGCCATTGAATTCGCTGATTTCGCCTGTAGCCCAGTGGCTGAATTCGCTGATTTCCTCAGCCCTTTTACAGTGTCGGTTCGAGTCCCGGTCGAGGCGAGAATTTTTGTGTGAGTTCTTCCAGATTTTGAACAGCTTTCAGAGATAAAGAAAGCACAAATATACGAGGAATCATGTCTACTCAAGCTCTTGCGTTCTTGACCAAAGATCCAAGAAAAAAGACACTAATGATGTTAGTGCTTATATAATGGTCTTGACCAGTTGCAGACTGTTTTATTAGCTAGAATAGTTTTTGATTTTAAAAGAACTGATGAAAAATAATGATCTTTTTTCTATGAGTTAAAGGGCTGAAAATAGACACTTCTTGACAGTTTTAAAATTTGAATGTGAATCGATGGCCATCATGTGTATTTGTATAAAGTTTCACTGCTAAAATATATGAAGTAAATGCATTTCTATACAACTAAGACATCTGGCAAATCCACCAAAGTTGTAAGACTCTTTCAAGAGGTTAAAACACTCTTAGGGACACAAGTTATGAAGTAAACTGAGAAACTGCGGCATAAAATTAATGCACACAAATAAAAACAGCTACCACATTGGACGGTCATTCAATAAAATGAACGACAAAAATGCTGCAATAAGCACGAACTAGTTTACTTTGTATATTGTGTATAAAGTTTTTATAATATAAAGCGAAGAAGAGATGATTAAAAAAGAGAGAAAATGCATTTTTATAATTTCAATAGTAACCGTGGTGATTGAAATTTAGCATTCGTAATGTAAGGGACTTATATTATCTTCATGTACATGTATTCGGATTAAAACAAGTTATAATATGTCCGTTAAGAAAAATGCATTAGTATGAGATGTGTCGCACTAGCATTATACAGTCGTAATTTTGCCCACTTTGCAAAAATCAAGACATAATTGTAATACATGTGTGTAATATTATTTTACTTTTCCCAACTTAAACGGTTCTACTAACTCTCAGGGGATCTCAAACATACCTACTCACCTTTACATTAAGTATGCTGTGGCTGCACGTGCAAACAATCAATATGTCGCCAAGAATCAAACCAAGACCTAACCATTTTATATGGCGCCTATTACAAAATTTTATCTTCAAGCATCAATTGGCAAGTTAATTAATTAATCATAATTTGATTATATCTAATTTATTGTACAAGCTAACAAAATCGTTTGAGTTTCGGTTCATTTGGATCAATGATGAACATCCAGGAATGGCATCGGCAACAATAATTGCTTTCTTCTGTATTGCTTTTACACGTTAATATTATTACACCACTTGTGATGTAAAAGCCTCGTGTGGAAAACATCAAGTTTGCTTTGTCATTATGATTATGTCAAATGTCACCAACAATGTAATATTTGATCATTTTAGATAATTTTATACAAAGGATATGGTAAAATGCGGTTTCTAAAAGTGGACAGTTATTTTATGATTCATTCCTTTTAACCTTTACTGCCAAAATAAACAGAACAAATACGAAAAAGAAAAGAGTTCGTATGAATTTATTTAAAAACTAATAGTTTGATGAGGCGCCCTAGACTTAACGGTAGAGTCGCCTATTTGTATCTTCTCAGACCACTCAGCCTCTCAACTCATGGGTACGAGACGAGAATTTAATGTCGGATTGTCTTCCATCTGAATTGCGGTGCACTGGTAGTTCTACCTTGACATTAAACTTTGTCTTAGGTCTTTCTAAATAAAAATAGATTGATGTCGCTATAATCAACACAATTGGTCACTGCTCTATATTAAAAAAAAAAACATAATTATTTAGGTATTATTTAATTTAGTCTTGAATGTTGTAATATTTTTATAAAATAAGTATTTGAAGTCGCGTGCCAGAACGGCTGTCCTCGGTCCAATATCACCCAATATATGAAGCACTCGTGGCCTTGTATGTAGATTCGCCAATTTGTAACTCCTTCGTCTCCGCGGCCCTTCGCCGTATGGTCATGAGTCCCTGTCGGCCCTTCGCCGTGTGGTCACGAGTCCCGGTCGGCCCTTCGCCGTCTGGTCACGAGTCCTGGTCGGCCCTCCTCCGTGTGGTCCAGGTTGGCTCTTCGCCGTGCGATCACGAGTCCTAGTAGGCATTTGCCGTGTTGTCCTGGTCGGCCCTTCGCCCTGTGGTCACGAGTCCTGGTCGGCCCTTCGCCGTGTGGTCCTGGTTGGCTCGTCGCCGTGTGATCACGAGTCCTAGTCGGCCCTTCTCCGTGTTGTCCTGGTCGACCCTTCGCCGTGTGGTCACAAGTCCCGGTCGGACTCAAATATAGGAAGAACTTTCTGCTGAACTGCGGCATTCTGGTGATTGAATCCAGTTATCTGTCTGTAATCTTCTTCCGTCAAGAATAGCAGGACGTCTCTATAATGACTTGTAAGAGAAATTGTCATCATTAGCAAACTTGGCTGGATGTATTCGATCAACTTTCGTATCGCAAATTAAACATGTAAGAAAAGTTCGTTAATGTGGTCATAAAATCTGAAAGCAACATCGGCATGTGACTTAAATAATGACTTAACGGGTATTCTTAAGGCTCGTCATTTATAAAGTCAATGAGATGAGCGAATACAACCAGTCCGGTCTTATTATTTTTCTGTGGAAAAAATCAACAGTCGATGGGGTGATCAACAATTGCTAAAAATGGTGCTGCTAATTTCTTTGCTAATTATAGGGACAGTACTGGTAACTGAGAAAAAAGAGCATTATTAATATCCACTGTTGCTTAAAACGTGTAATTTTCATGTGAAATGGAAATTATTGAAACGCCTACGCAACAGGACTGTCAAAGACAGTATATCCCCTGCCGATTTTTCGATAAATAACAGTGTGGTCATCACCTTGATGAAAGATAAAAAATGTGCAATCGCAAAATGTGATTATATGTGCTATAGCTGCCAAGAAATATCTCGAAAACGGAATACTATTCAGGGGTCATAACTCTGTGTTCATTGGTCAAACCGGAACAGGCCAATGATATAAACATCTCCTTTGGTATTGATGGTTTCCATAAAGTGTCATTGAACTCCACTAAGCCGTTGCTGTGAAACATTGCGGAAACAAATGCTACTCTTTATATGTCACAGAATAGTATGTTTCTACAAATGGCAGAACTCTGTTTTATCGCTACCGATGAAGTGATGACAACTGAATTTTTAAAAAGGGTTACTCTGTCTTTGTCTCTGTCTTCCCATGATGGATCTACTATGGATCTACTTATTCCATTCTGTATCCCCAGATGGATCTCAGTACTCATGGGATTCCATTCTAATGTCCAAATAGTTTTGTCACAATGTTACACTTTCGTTAAGCCTTTTGTCCTTTTGTCACGATGGACACTATTCCTTTTCTATCTTTTGACCAGCGATGTGACCCACAACCAAAAGAATCACACACCCGAATCGTTCTTCTCACATTCACAATGACATACTTTGACCCAGACATAAACCCATTCTAAGATCTGACCCCTCTTTGTCCAACTAGTTTGTTTTGATATACCTTTCATTCTGCACTCACAGCAACTAATCCCTGTCAGACTCACACTGCACACACAATCACACAATCTGTCACCCTATTTAAAATAATCAAAGCAAACTTTTGTTTCAATTCTGCGATAGTATAATACTTCATACAAAATCAAGGCCTTAACTCTGTGTTGAAGGGTCCAACTAGAACATGCCGAAAATATGCGCATCTCTTTTTGGCTCCCACAAAGTTTCATTGAAATCCAGTCAGTAGTTGCCAAGACATAGCGCGGAAATGAAGTACAATTAAGGGGCCATAACTCTGTGTTGAATGATAAGACTGTAACGCGCCAATGACATGAGCATCTCCATTTGGTATATGTGGTTCCCATACCTTTTCTTTGAAATCCAGTAAGCCGTTGCGGAAACGAGTGCTACACTGTATACATACTACATAACTTATCAAACTTTGTGTTGAAGGTCCACCTCGAACATGCCGAGGATATGCGCATCCCTTTTTCGTATTGAAAGTTCCCACAAAGTTTCATTGAAATCTAGTCAGTAGTTGCAATAGAAATAGCGCGGAAACAAACTACTTTTCAGGGCCCATAACTCTGTGTTAAAAGGTCAGACCGGAACATGCCAATGATATGCGTATATCCCTTTGGTATTAATTGTTCTCATTAAAGAATAATTTATGTGGTTGTTTGAGACACACAAAAAATGGTCCATTCTGTCGGACATTACCTTTAAACTTCTGGCGGGCACTTGATAATGCAAAGGGTGACTTTGTCCGCCAAGTAGATTAATTCGTTGATCAGTGTGTCAATAATTTACTTTCTGCATTTTTTATCGTTTACTATTTATAGTTTTTACATTAAGCCAACACTTTTTAAGTTACCTTAGTACGCTATTAAAGCTGACAATTTAATGTTCTTATAACTGATTTACTCATATTTGATAATAAATTCGGTGAAGCGGAAAAACTGGCGCCATAGTTTTATACTACAATTATTGGTTAATACGCATATTGAATCCGAACTGGATGGACACGAGTATGACAATCGTTTCTTGTGAATACTGACAATTTATCACATGTCGTTTATTCTTATAAAGTAAATTAATGATTTAAACAAGCTTTAACGTGCTCAAGTTATTGTTTTCTTAAAGTTTCGGTCATACTTATGATAACGAGCGACTGACCAAGGTGAGTAAGAAATGTGATTACATTTCCCAGCGTTGGGGGCATTTTAGTCACAAAAAATTACATGCTTGTATTCATAGTTTGATTTTTTATAATATTGTAAGGCGATGCTCGATATTATCCGGATGTTTAATGATCGGAAACGATATTGTTTAAACCCGTGGGCGGAATAAAGAACACAGCAATCAAACAAGGTTCAGACATGAAATGTTTATACTTCTTTATATTTACTACTTTTCCAAACTTAACAATATCCTTTATGTATAGTCTATGAAAGTAGCAAGTACAGCTAGAGTTTAAGATGTTGACACGGATTTTATTATAAGTAAGAGATTATAAAAGATCATTATTGTTTAGTTGCATCCGACGAAGATATTAAACAAAAACAATGGCTTACATTCTGTCCATGACCAATGTTCCTGTACCGGTTCGGCACTGTGCACAACTTCTTCCTGATCTTATCCTGATCCGAGCGTCAACTGATCCGCGTTTGCTCTGTTTTAGTTTATTTATACTTTCCGCGCATGACTACTTTTACAAACATTCTATAGTACGCATAGATGTGCGTCTCAACCAATCAGCTTTAAGCGTTATATTTAAAGTAGCCAATCACTAAGTGTTCGGATAAATCCGAACAAATATTACTGTCAAACAAGTAGATCCAAACCGTATCATATAACAATGCATTTTAGGTAACATAAGTGTTATTTGGATGTCAGATACACTTATGGATACAATTAAACAACAGAATATGTCACTTTGAAATGAGTTACAACATGCATCTCCACATTGTGAGAAGTAAAGGTAAAGTAAACAATCGTTGAGTAATACAAAAGTCAACAAACAATATTTCCCTCTTACTATTAAAACTATCTTAAGTAGACATCACTGTAAATGAGCTTAATCAATGTTTAGAACATATAGTCTTACTTAATTGAATGCATTAAAAGATTATTTTCAGACTGAAGTCTCAATATCAGAAAGTAAGGGGTTTCCGCGAAATGACAATGAAAACTCATAGGATGTTAGATCTGTTACAAAAAGGCACAGGGCTAAAGTGCATGTCAGACAACTTATATAGCTGCAGTTAGTTGGATGCGGTCACTGAAGACGCCGACAGGACAAGTAGCTCGATGGCTACAGGAGTTGAACACGTATAATCTGACAGTTGTATACCGTAATGGTAAGAGTCATTCGAATGCAGATGCCTTGTCGCGCAAACCAGCTTACCAGATTATGATAGGTATTGTTACAAGAAACAAAGCTAAAGAGTGGACAGGATAACTGACCGAAAACCAATGTCTTCTGAATGGCTGGGATCCTATTGATCTTTCAACAAGCCAAACAAAGGACAACAACATCTGAAAGATTAAAGAAGACCTCAGTGGAGGGAAGCAAAGACCGACTTGGACGGAAGTATCAGCGGGGGCATCGGAGCTGAAAACACTTTGGAAACAATGGAATAGTCTAGTAATCATTGGTGGTTTGCTATACAGGAAATTTGAGACAGATGACGGCGATACACTGCATTGATAACGCCTGCAGACCGGCGTCAAGAAGTAATGAAATACCATCACGACATCCCGAGTGGTGGACATTTGGGAGTCCAGAAAACTTCAGATAAAGTTCGGCGAGCATTCTACTGGCCTGGAATGACAGACAGCTTAAAACGATATTGCAGAGAGTGTGACGACTGTACTGCTAAACGGCTTTCAAAGGAATCAAACAAAGCACCAATGGGAGAGTATCATGTAGGAGAACCTATGGAGAGGGTTGCAATGGATATACTACGTCAACTCCCTGTTACTGCGGCTGGAAACAAGTATATCCTGGTGATGTCTGACTGGTTCACAAAGTGGACGGAGTGTGTACCAATCCCAGATATGGAGACGAAAACTTGTGCGAAGGCCTTCCTAGATTACGTTGTAAGCAGATTTGGAGTACCTCTTCAGATCTACACAGATCTGGGCAGGTGTTTTAAATCAAAGCTGATGACAGATTTGTGTGAGTTGCTCAATATAGAGAAAACTCATGCTACACCAATGCGGCCACAGGCCAATTGCCTTGTAGAAAGATTTAATATAACCCTGACAGCGATGTTGAAATCTTACTGCAAAAGACAACAAAACCAATGGGATGTTTATCTGCAGCAGGTGATGATGGCATATAGATCATCTCCACACAGTACCACAAAAATCAGCCCGAACAAACTTATGCTTGGCAAAGACATTCGGTTGCCAATGCAAGCCCTTATTAGACGTCCGCGCGTGGAAACCGATGGCACTGATGTCGAGGACTATGTTTAGGGCTACAAAGCAAGTTGCAACAATGAGATTGCAAGAGCAAACATTAAGGTAGCATCAAACTACCAGAAGATGTTCTATGATACAAACTCTAAGAGGAAATCCTACACTAAAGGACAATTAGTGTGGCTCCATGATCCAACAAGGAAAGTTGGAATTAGCTCTAAATTGGATAACAAGTGGAAAGGTCCATTTGTTATTACCAGGGTTGTTGATGTCTTAGTTTGCATGGTCAAGAGGACAGACCGTGATAAACCGAAAGCGTCTCATATAGATCGGCTTCATCCATACACCGGGAACAGAATCCTGTGTTGGATGCACAAATTGCAGCTTTAAGGATTGTTGACCTAAACAATATCAGGCATATGAACGATGGTTTTCAACAACACTTCATGTACATACACCGTTTTTTTAAGATAAATACAACAAAGTTGGTCTGGGTCCTGTCCAGGAGTATATTAATTATAATCGTTTTCCGGAACCGTGATATAGACGCTGTTGACAAAGATTACGCGAACGTTAAATCCTGTGGGCGGACATTTTTTTATCATTTGCATGTTTAGATTTACAAGGTGATGGAGTTTTAAGTATGGATTTTCTGTTATCTGTTACAGAGAGGAATGCTGGTTATGTGATGCGATGTTCCGGAACAGGACCACTTTAAATAAGCACCTTATCTCAGCAGAACACAGAAGTCTTACAGTTCTCTGTCCCTGGTGTGCAGGAAAGACAAGAACTTTCAATAGGGTGAGGGATCTGGAGATACATGTTAGAACATTCCACCACAACATTAACCTCCCAAGAGACCGTTACACGAGGCAGAATGGTTTTTATTTTGCCCTTTATCCAGAAGATTATGCAAAAATTGTAGACGGCATAACTGATTACAACAGTGGTGCAGCCTATGATGCCCGGCGAGCAATTAGAGACTGGGCCGAAGGTTTTTCCGATAGGAAAGACAGAGTCGATCACTGGAACAGAGGGTGGAAGGCAGGGTCTCGGATTTTAGTAGGTAATGCTCGGGATGAGACACAGAAAGGAACTAAAGATAGGAATGACAAAGAAGTGACAGGTCATAGGAAAAGAGTAAATGAGGATGATGTAGTGCACGCCTCCAAGCAGCCAAAGGTGACTACTGGTTGTGATGATGATTTTGAAGAATACCAAATGAAGTTGTATTAGAGGAGCGGGGAGTTGTAGTTGAGACTGAAAGAGAAGGCGAGGTGGTAGAAAATGAGGTAGAGACAGAAAGAGGTGGTGTGCTATGTGATGTTGAGACACAAGGTAATGTACTGGATGCAGTAAGGAGGGAAGAGACAAGTGATGACATAAGTAGCTCTAGTTCGAGCTCATCGAGTTCCAGCTCGTCGAGTTCAGTTGATGAAGCAACTAAACAGAATACAAGCCTGAAAACTCGAGCTGTTAACATTTTGTCACGAGGAGCGATGCCACTCTCTTCACCTGCCAGGAGAGATTGGAAAAAAATGAGATCGAAATATCCACAGACTTGGGAATTAAATTATCCTGGCCCCCTAAAAACTGGCAAGAACTTTCATCAGACCATCGACTCTTTGCCAGAGAATATGCCGCCATTTGCATGGAAAAGAAGGGTTCGGGCGAGTTTCCATCATTGTCAAGGACAACATTATTAGACAAATATAACTTTCTACGTTTGGAGGGTTAAGCAAAACCCCGCAAGAAAGAAAATGCAGGTGATGCGATGGAAACCAAGTTAAGACGACATACGTTTTGGCTACTTGAAAGGAATTGTAAAAGGCACCATCAAGGATTCTAGATCTTCCTGGAGTATTGTAAAGAGTTTAGAGAAGGCAGGCAGGTGGCGTGATACCGACTTCCTTGTTGACTTTCTTGATTCTGCAGATGTAAAACTAAAGTTATAAATGTGGTTCTGCGGGTGTAATTGTTCAGGTCTTTTATCTCTGATTTCATTTTTTTTGGTCATGTTAAATTTATATAATATTGTGATTAAAGATTATAGGTGTATACCTTTTAGACTGTACCTTAATTAACCTAATGCAGTTAATAATCAGTAAAGTTGTTATTTATAATAAATAAGAGTTAAAGGAATATATGTAAGTCACTCCAAATGGACATAATGTGAAAGCATTACTATAGCTTGCTGTGACTCATTTTATAAAAGAATACATGTAAAGGTGTATTGCTTTATGTATTGTTTAATAATGTGATTGTATTCTCATTATGAATGCCAAGTATATTAATGATGCGTATTGATTATTTGCATTTGTTTTATATTGAAATGGCAGAAGATGTGTTGTTGCTGTTTTTAAATTACTGTTCAGGTAAATTATTGCAAAATCCAGGAGGATTTTTATTTTAGAAAGAAGGGGGAAGTGTAATGTGAGGTAGCTGACCTTTTTATAACCATTTATGACAATGTAACAACTGATCTATATAAGTTGTCACATTGTCATAAATATTTATAAAAGGTCAGCTACCTCACATTACAATATGTTTCTAATTATCCTGTTGTTGAAATTAACCGTCAAGTCCGCAAGCAAAATGAACACAAGACTATTTACATCCACTTTTCTTATAATTATTGTAGCTTTCTAATGCCATCTGCTCTAAAAACTGGAGTTAATCAATTATTGCTTGTGCTTCTCAGATGACTAGTCGAACATGGTTGTATAATGCAGACAAAGGCCTCATAGCTGATATATAATTATACGGAATCCTGAGAACGTGCAATATTTACATCCAAAGTACTTTCAAACATAACTGTTGTTATGTAAGATAAGATATTATTACCATGGCAACATGTTTCAATGTGACATTTGTTTGAAGCCGGTGAAACTGCGTGAGTTTCCATGCGATGTGACCAGTGGCGTATATAATACACACCACACACACACACACACACACACACACGTGTATGTGTTTTCACAACTCTACTCTTTTACTTGGTTGGCGGGATGAGGGAAGCATAATTAGGCATCATATTTGATAATAATATACCTAATAACTATATCTTTTCGAATACGTGTTATTTTTTGCAAGTAGTATTCATTTATTTCCAGCAGATCAGCTCACTTCCTGGAGGTTTGCCCAACAGGGAAATATCACACACTGAAGAGTTGGTTCCTCTCCTATCTTATTGTGTGACGGGGTCTGTCAAGCGGGAATTTGTCTAACTACTTAATCTGCCACATTATATGAGCTCATCATTCATTTATAGGGATTAATCTTTTCAATCAATCAGAACAAGCAAGTCATCGGAACAAACACGAATCATGCATTTAAGAATTGAAATGAAGAATACTAACCTTGTAAGAACCAGAATAATGTCCAAGCTTGAAAAAAAAATACACTTAAGCTTTTCTATTCCGTATAGAGCCATATACAAAGTATACATGCATTTAGCTATCATAAGTAATAAGAAAGGATGAAATGTTATAGGTCAACACACACGGCATCATACACGACATCTTAACAGTACCAGTTAAAACACATGTTCCGAAACTTTTTAAAGTGAGATTTACACTCCTATCATAAATGTGCTTCAGCTGAATGTTTTTCGCTTTAGAGTAGTATAAATTATATAAACAATATTAAAAATCTCTTCGTTTGCTCTTTGCGGTAAATGTGCTAATGTGCAGGAATATAAGCCTATTTAACAGATCACAAGCTGTATATCGCCGAGATATTTTCTATTCTTGGGAGTTCTCCGGATTCGCCGCCATAGTTCAAATATGGCAAAACGAATTTACGTATATTTACATCTGAGAAATTACGTCATAAATTTAAAAAATAATAGTGACATTATTAGAGAATAACTTCCCAATTGTATTTGAGGAGAGAAGTATATTTTTTTATTAATTCATCTATACAAAAGTCAAGATTGTGTATGAAATTAAATGTATGAATCGATGACTAAGATCACATGAGCAGAAAGGTACATCATCGTCTTCATGATGAATTCTGTCCAAGGAAAAGACACATGATCAGATTTTTAACCACCGGTATGCTGCACAAATAGCATTGGTGTTTTCATGATCACAAAACTATGACAGGAATGACTTTATCTACTACTTTTATTATTGTTCATGTTCCAGTACTCAATAGCACTTGTCATATTTACGTATTAATATATTAACAAGGTTTCAAGCAATCAATTTGCCAGTCAATCATTCGACTATTAGGTTTGTTAAACAAACGTATGATCACGTATGATAAAGCAAAATTTTAAGTTAATTGTTAATTCCAATAAAATAAGTCACCTTTTTTTCATTGAACCACTTTTCAAAATTTAATAAAAACAAGATATTTCAATAAATTAATCAATAATCAAACCCAATGATAAATCTATCGAGCTTGTTCTAGCAACTTTATAATTAACAACAGTATGCAATAGTTTCATAACGACCAATGAAAGGAAAAACATTACGGCAATATCTTCGGCATTAAATTATTAAGACCCGATATCTAAATTATTGATGTTATAAATCAATCTACATGAAAGTAACAGATTCAGATATAGTATCACTCTATTAAAATTTCTTATGCATTCTTTGTGTTCATTTATGGAGGCTTTTCTTTTTTCCTATCTGTAAATTTTATTTATAAAATATATATAAACATTGCTTATTTTCTTTGGACAGCCAACCAATCTATCATCAGGACTAAGTGACGAAATCTTTATATCAGACAAACATTTTATGGACAGACAGTGCCCATTGGGAACACTCTTTGTGCTTTAAGAGGGACAAACACACAAAAATGAATCTGAAAGTTAGCCTTTATTCATTATACATCGAATTTAAACCCATGGAAACGATTTCTATATAATTTTTCATTTTTTTTTTTTTGATCTGGCATTCTCAAAGGTTGATCCAAATTTTTGTCTGTTTTTATTACTTCGCACCGACACGTTCATGGCCATATTAGCGAGTCCAGCTAACTATGGTTGTAGGAAGATCCCAGACTTATGTCTGGGTAAAACCGACGGCTCACAGCCGGTTACCTGGAAATCCACCCCCCCTAGAAAAGTTCTCGCCCCGAGCGGGTGAGGGCAGAATTTTTCACTTACAACAACAATTTTGGATAGTATTTTGTTTTTTTCGCACCGACACAGTCGTGGTCATATTGGCGACGTCCAGCTAATTACTTGGCGAGTCTAGACCTATATTATCTGGGTAAAATCACAGGCGCACCAAAGGTTAGCTAGATAACCTTCGCACATGAAAGTTCTCGCCCTGACTGAATAGTGTTGGCAGAATTAAACATTTGTATACTCTAGTGCATAATTTTACTTTCGTTGTCAAAAATTGCTTTGATAGGTTCTTTGCGGAAACTACCGGAAACTTTGGGGTATGTTCGTATGAAGGGATCGTAAATTGTTCATTCTCAATGCATGCCTTGTATCTTTCAAGGGGCGTGAAGCTCTGTTATCGCATACATTACGAGAATCAAGCGTAGCTTAACTAGCAGGTAACATTATCCCAATCCAATGGGGAAAAAAAGGAAAGTAAAAAAAACTTTTAATAAAAATTAAAGCTGTTGTTATGTAGTTGCTTCTGAGCTCCGATGGGGGATTGAAATGTTTAAGTCCACATGGTGTTCAGTTAAGCACTAATTTATTTACTTCTACTTGGTATCCAGCACACAGTATCAACAATTTATACAAGTTAACAGCATTTCATGTTTGACGTTGGAAATCCATCTGAAAAACACCTCTTATTCCAATGACGTAAATCGTTGTTCTTTTTTCCCCAAGTGGCATCCCGCAGAATTATATTTTGTCGGGAGCTCGACCGATCGTGACGCAATCAGTAAATCACAGTTAACATTTAGCTTGCCATTTTACCAGCATGTCAAGTAACTCTCAATGTCCCGATATTGACAGACGTTAAATAATTAATATAATATGCCTGTTATATTTATAACTTTTCTCCCTCAATATAATATGACTTCAAACAACTCTTATACGAAATATCTTTTTAAAAGATAGATATGTAGCTGGGTAATTGCGGTACTGATAACTAATAATGAATCCCAGCCTTTTATTCTTAGGCAACATATGCTGAAATTGTATCAAACTTATATATATATATATAGCTTATAAATATACATGTGTTATATTTAATATTTATATTATTTAATTATTTATATTTGTTATGGTATGAAGTGTTATCATTGTCGATAGTAAAAACGGTCTAATTGATGTTGTACAATCAACTCTATTTCAACAGGTAACGAATGTTTCATAATGTAACATTGAAAGAAAAAAAACTGAAATCTTCCTGGACATGTTAGAATCTCTTAAGACATTTTCCAAAAACAATAAACAAGGTGATGTAAAAATGATCAAGAAGCTTTTTAAACAACAGTGTAATAAAACAGGACAATCTCGGATCATAAACTGGGATATAAAGTGTACATGCTTTATTTCAAATAATAATTTGTTCGTCTTTTAAATTAAAAAAAAAAAACAATGACGGCGATTTTGATGTAGACTCTACAAAAGCACGATCTCGTCAAAGGTCACACGTTTTTGAAACAATTCTGGTAAGATAGCAGTCTCATCTGCACACGTCAAAAGTCTCGTTCCACCGTTCTCACTTTCCAATTACGATTTTGTAAGAAACACCGAAGATTGCCCGGAGTTTTAAGATGCGAATGGTCATTTAACAAAGGTAAAATGGTATTGATAATTGTTGTCATGGAAACTCTTAACAAAGGCTACACGTTAAATCCACATAACATGAATATTTCACAGATACAAGATTAATCCATCAGTGAATGAAATATAGATAATCATGGTCAATGCCGGAAGCCTTCCCTACTTCACAAAGGCTACAAGTTAAATCCACATAACATGAATATTTCACAGATACAACATTAATCCATCAGTGAATGAAATATAGATAATCATGGTCAATGCCGGAAACCTTCCCTACTTCACAAAGGCTACAAGTTAAATCCACATAACATGAATATTTCACAGATACAACATTAATCCATCAGTGAATGAAATATAGATAATCAGGGTCAATGCCGGAAGCCTTCCCTACTTCACAAAGGCTACAAGTTAAATCAACATAACATGAATATTTCACAGATACAACAGGAATCCATCAGTGAATGAAATATAGATAATCATGGCCAATGCCGGAAGCCTTCCCTACTTCACAAAGGCTACAAGTTAAATCCACATAACATGAATATTTCACAGATACAACATGAATCCATCAGTGAATGAAATATAGATAATCATGGTCAATGCCGGAAGCCTTTCCTACTTCACAAAGGCTACAAGTTAAATCCACATAACATGAATATTTCACTGATACAACATGAATCCATCAGTGAATGAAATACAGATAATCATGGTCAATGCCGAAAGCCTTCTCTACATTAATATTTTGCTTACAGGTACAAAGGGGTTAAGATTCAAGGTAAATTCCTCAAATATATATATTCAATGGCATTTTAGTGTTACAATAAAAGGATAACCAAATACTGAACTGGGCCAGAAAGAAGCAATGGCCCTTTGCCCTACATTTTTGCTTCCATTTTTGCAAGTAAATGAAGTAAGCCTACATACTTATAATCATGATAAGCTGTCTGTGAATAATAACCAACGTGACCTACATTATTTATATTCAAACCTATGCATTTTATCAACCTGTAAAAGTTAGGCTACATACTAATAATAATGATAAGCTGTCTGTGAATAATAACCAACACGACCTACATTATTAAATTTATTCCTATGCATTTTTATCAACCTGTTATTTGGAAAAACAATTGTTATGTACAGTAGTACCCCAGCGTTTAAGGGTACGCTAGTCAGGTTAAGGGTTGTTTGCCGTTGTGGTTTTGATGACGTAGCATTCGCGTAACTGCTAGAAGAAAAGGATCATGCTAGAAAGTTTTTAACTGGTTTTCGAGAATGTTCGGGGTTCGTGAATGTTCTGGAAATTCTTTGGGTATATATAAGGGCGTGTTTGCCGATGTAAAGTAAGTTTGGAAGTTTGGATAAAGAGTTTGGATGTAAGCTTTGGACAAATAGTTTGGAAATACTTGCAGCTTCTATATTTAATCTTTCTGTGTTGGAACTTACGTGGACTTAACTTTATTCTACAGTGATATAAATATTATAGTGTTAGATTTGGAATTATATTATTAACATTCGTGTATTGTTCTACCTTTGGATTATTTCAACTATGCTTATCTACGAGGACATTCTACCAATAACTCTTCAGGATTATTCGACATCGGATTATTAATTGGACTGTTAAAGGGACACCTCCTAAAGGGACAAACTGTAAGCTAACATTTTTTTTTTTTTTTTGATTTCTGAAATTGGGTCTCATATTGTTGTTTGATTACGCCATAGATTTAATTGTTTATTGAAATAAAACATTATTGTACTAGTTTGTTGCCGGCTTGTTCTTTCTGTTACACCATTTCGTCGTTTAGTAAACGTGCCATTTTATTAATAAATCTTAAATAGCGACACCGGTCGTAACACAATACGTAACTTTTTCAAACTTTTACATAACAAAAAAACAACACAGGAAAATATTTAAACTGAGTCAGTACAAATGTGTTTGTTTTAAAACTTAAAGAAAGCAAAGTGATTTAAACCGCCCAATTTATGTTAATAGAGCTTACCGCTATTTGCAGTGTAAAAGACAACACGTGAAAATCCAGAAACAAAAGCCCATATGATATTTTACTGTTCATCACCCACAACAACATCGTTCAATTTTCTGTTTGATTTATTTTGCCATCTTGTAAACATCTCAGGTGCACATAACTATATAAGACCACATTTGTTATTCTTGCAATAACATTGTCTTCCAAGAAAACCTCATATTTCAGCTATTACTTCACAAATGACAACAGTTCTTTCTTTAAAGGACTTAAAAAGGTCATAATTTAATCAAAGCCACTTATTGCAACAAACATGACTTGTTGACATATTTATTTCTCAGACTAATATCAAAACTTTAGAACTTTGATTGTAACATAATGAAAATTGTGAAAGAGATGAAAATAAAAAAAAAAGCAAAAGGAAAAGAGAGAGAGAGAGAGAGAGAGAGAATAATTGAGAGAGGGAGAGAATAATTGAGAGAGAATAATTGAGAGAGAGAGAGAATAATTGAGAGAGAGAGAAAGAGAGAGAATAATTGAGAGAGAGAGAATAATTAAGAAATTAAGAGTGAGAGAGAGAGAGAGAGAGAGAGAGAGAGAGAGAGAGAGAGAGAGAGAGAGAGAATAATTATCATAGGAGCAGCTGATACATGAGATAGGCCTACATGTAACCTACAGTCAAAATTCCACTGAAGATTTTTAAATGACAAGCCTTGTTTAAGAGACAAGTTGCCTCAGTTATTTCCATCCATAAAATGTCACGACTACCGTGAAGCAAAATATCTCTGAAATACCAACCATCTTCTTAGTCTTTCAAGATTCTGAAATGTTTTGAGCTTGTCATTATGATCTTAAAAACTGAAGATTATATTTGGTATTGTTATCATAGATTATAAAGACTGTCACTCATTACTAAATATTAATGTTAGCCAGTGAAAAAAGAAAAAAAAGAAATATGAATAAAAGCAAAATGAAAAATAATCGTGTTTTGTTGGACTGTCTTGATTGAGCCCAGTTTTCTTGCACACTAGTTAACTGCACTACCAACTGCATCACTGTGTCTTGTTTTATGCATGTTTAAGTGTTTTTCAAGATACATGAAAAAAGCACTATGTTAACATAACTCTAACAACATAATCTGTGTTATGATCTTTATTGATTACAACACCCACTTTTTAGTTATTTGGTTTACAGTCCACAAAAGCTGAGACATGCTGCTTTTTTCAGTCTTCTGTGTTACAGACTTCCTGTTTTGAATTGTTTAGTACCAATTACATTGATAGAATTGAGCATGGTCTTTGTTAATAACAATTCCCACAAATTATTAGATAAAATGTTCATATTCTGGATACTTTTTTCTGCTTGATGTTCCAGTTGTCATTTAAAATAGTTAATGTTCGTTTAATATGTTAAATATGATCACATAATTCTTGTATGCAAAAGCAAATCGTTTATTTGTCACTATTAGGATTCAAGTGTTTTGCTTTATCCTGAGAAGCCATATATAACTTGTGTCAACAAGGATGTCTTCCCACTGGTTTGAAGAAAATTGCATAAGAGGGTAAAATAATGAAAATTACTTTCAAAACAAAATTGAATTTCTCATTGTGAAAGTAACAGGGTGTTAAGGTTCGAATAGTTAGTTTTTTAGGCACTAATAGCACATTTTTAAGGTGTTCCATGTTTTGTTTTTTTCCTCTTCTTGAAGCAATCATTGAAGATTTTTATAGCTGTCACAAAATAAGTCACAGCATGTGCACAAGTATTACATGTATGTGCCAATTTGAATTGGAGCTGTCAGATAAGAAATCGCCAGTAGCATCACAACTAAATAAAATGGTACCTGTTAAATTTAATTATACAGAAGTTGTTAAAAAGAATGAAAAATAAATGTATATATAAATATGAGAGCGGTGATCATATATGCAGCAGGTGAACAAATAATACAATAAATTTAAGCAAGTACAGCAATACTGCTATGGACATTGAAAAGCATAAAAACAGGAAGTAGTAAATTAGTTATGTTGCAGCAATTTTCATCTTTCAGGTTTTTGTAGATGTTGAAAACATGTGTCTTAGCAATAAACAGATGCCAAACAAGATGGTCTTTAATGTTTGTATTTATTGGAAAACAATTATCGGTAGTTTGTTATGGTGAACAAGTATATTTCTTTATAGTAAGCAAAACAAATTTTCTTTTAAGGATAATTTTTGTTATATTATGTTGATATTGCAAATATTTATATTGGCATAATTTATGTGCTAGAAAAATAAATTATAATTAAATTAATTATATCTGAAGTAAAAGTGTAATGCTTTGTATCATATAAAAATTAACAATAGTACGTGTAATTTGTGTGGCAGAAGAAACATTTTTTTTTATATTACACTTTAAATAAAAGTGTAATGCTGTAAAGCTTTAAAAGGTTAACAATAATATCAATTTAAATAAGGTCTGTAATTTGTCTTTATCTTTTTATGTAAAGGCTCAGATCCAATGTCATATTACATCAGGTTGAATGATATAACCATTCTGAAAGCTCTTCAATAATGGCAATATTTTGAATCTGACAAAAACCAACAAAGGTTGTTAAATGCAAAGCAGATCGGGCAGATTTGCAGCCATACATTTAGTTCAAAGTCAAATGACCCTTGCTACATGATAATGATATTTAAAAGAACTGTCCATTGAGATTGTATTTAACACAGAACCTACATCACAGTAAAAGAAAAAGAAAACACATGTCAACTGATTCTTCTATAAGACCTTGGAAATTAGGAGACATGTAAAAAGCAAGAATTCAAAGTTAAAATAAAAGAAAACCCTACCTACAGCAATAGTCCAATATAACTTTAGAGGTTAAATAATACAGACAGGAGCAAAATACTGTACATGTTTTTTTTTCAGATATTGTCAAGTTAATAAATGAAAAGCAAATGTTGATAGAATATTTTTGGGAATGTTTTTCAATATTAAGATGAAAAATGGATTTTTTATATGGGCAAAATGGATAGAAAGAAACCCATTGGCATTACAATTTATTCATATATAAAGCATTTGTGCAAAATAAAATGACAGAATTACAACTTAAGTCAACATCAACATTTGCTCAGGCACAAACAATAGATATCTATGACAAAAATGTCATTTCAGACCTATGTAGACCTTCAATTACATCACACACAGGAAATACACCAGGTTGAAATTAAGACTGCTCCAAACATCGTCAATTACACATACAGAAGCTGAGCATATATGCATACAGTCTTGGCAATGACATTTATATTTACTGAAGCATTTGTAGTTTCTCTATTTAGTTTATAGCATAACATAATATAAACAAAATTAAATAGACATAAATATATATTGTCAGTCAGAGAGCACCTTTAAAGGGTTTTGCCTTTAGTTTATGCATATTTGTCTAATCAATTAGTTGTGTAGATCATATCTTTTAAGTTGTTCTTAGTCTCAGTGCTATTAAAATGTTAAAATATATCCCTTTAAAAAAAACGATGTATTCTTACTTCAGAAGGTATAAATTTAAAATGTCACAGAAAATAGTATTCCTTAGAAATACAAGTTCAGTTATATAGTGTATAAATTGAAATAAATTCTCTGCCTTTTTAGATTATTCTTATTTCCTACACACCTACTTCAATCTTTGTATGATTGAAAACAGTGTCCTGTTTTACTATGTTAACAACACTATTTACTAGTGAATTAAAGATGTTTGTTATGTAATATATTTAAAATTTTGCCTCTGAAAATAGGTAAGCACAATCACTAAAATTACACTTTATTTAAGTAACTTCTTATAAATATTCTAATAATGAATTTATCCAATTAAATATTGTATCCTGTAAGGAGGAGCTGTTTGTAGTTATGGACAGGATCATCATGAAGCATATAAATATAAGCTCATACTATATAACACATTAAAGCATCCAGTCAAATAATGCATTCATAGGACATCATGTTAAATTAAACAAACTTGCCATAAAAACAGAAAAACTTAATATAATTAAACAATACTAACAACTAAATATTTAAGGATTATTAAATTAAAACATAATATGAAATAATAAATCTCAAAATTTGTAATAGTATATATTTTGGTACCTTTATGTTACATTATACATTTTTGTATACAATAAATACACTATAGCTTTAACTTCATCAATATTATGTAGACTAGTAGAAGGAAAATATATTACCATACTTTCTCTTAACAAATATTTCCCAATTTTTATAATGTTCTTTTTTTTCTCCTCAGATGTTCCAAAATAACAAATCATTATAAATAATTTAATTAGGTGTTGCTAATTTCTTTTTTTAAATGCCAAATGCACAGAACACCACATTATTTAAACAATTCATTCTTAAGCATTGTTTCCCCAAAATAAAGTTCATTATGTTTAATGCCTAGTTTGAAGAAGACAAATTTAAAAATGCACATTTTAAAATAGGATACCTCACCCATCATTGCACAAGGTATGAGATAAAAATACACATCAACGAAATACAAAACAACTTTTATCACTAGCAGTTGAAAGCCAGCTAAATGACAATGCAGGCTAATATTATGAGCCTATAACTGAAGCTTTGCAGGTTTTTTTCCAAATTAATATTAATGTACTTTGAATAAACCAATCAATAAATCTATTAATCAAAATGAGTGTAACATTACAATAGTTTGGTGAAATTCAACAAAAATCATGTATTTATTACATGTTTACACCTAGTAATATGTATGGCTTGTTTTGTCATTGTCCCATTATACTCAGTAAAGATATTTTAATCAATCATTAAATAACTTAATCATGCAATAGTTCAAATAAGCAGACAATCAATAAAGATGACTGTAGCCTTTATCTAAATATGATAAATCCATGACAACTGTATCAAGCTTGTCCAGGCTGCATATGACCAGCATTGTGCATTAATCCAGTTACAGACACCAAATAAAAACAAATGAATGAATCAATCAAACAGTTATCAATTAACATGATAGTTATATACCAGCAATACTATTATACTTTTAGAAATGTATGATTCTTGAGGCCACATTAAAGCAACAATGGACTTTCAAACTGCATCAACTAATTACTAATCAGTCATCATGATTGCAACAATTCCCAAAATAAAATTCTGTTATCCATTAAAATCTGGAAAAATGCTAAAATCTGTGACCCGAGATTTGCCCATCATATTCTTTTGAGGGCAAATGAAACAAAAAATATGTGAAAGTGGGACTTAATGCATTTTACATAAATATTATACCAGTCATTTAATTTATATATATTTTAAAATTAATTAATTCACATATAATGATTTTCATAATTGATTTTCATAATCATCTTCTCATACAATCTGTGAATATATGATACACAGAGTAAATACACAAGACCTGTGAATCTTACAAAAACAAGACTTACACTATGTAATTTAGATAACATTCAAACAATTTTTGCCCAAATATTCATATTGTATATAAACAAGGAAAAAAATATTCACTGGAAATTGTGCATAATATGTGAAAGGAAGAATGTAGCATTTTTACAAAAAATGATCGTAAAAAAGATAAAGAAATCTTTAAAATGCAACAAGATACTGGCAATAAAATAACATAAACAAAACATATTAGGAAAGGGTTTTGAATTTCTTTTATCTCACAGTAATTTTACAAAATGCTATATGTTCTACACTTTCACTACAGCTTGAATGCAAAGCTTTTTACTGAAGTTTTTAAAAATTGTCCCCATCAAAAGTGACTTCAGCAGAAATTGAGACATGATTATTGAAAATATGAACCAGAAGATAAACAAGTAAATTTCACTCAGTCTTACAAAGAGTAAAATTGAAATATTACAGAAAATGATTGTAAGCAATGTGAATGTTACGGCACTATTTGCTGATTTTTCTAGTGTTTATACCTACTTGCACATCTAAAAGAAACACACAAAATAGGTCTATGTTTACTATGATCAACAATTTGTCCAGTGAAAATGAAATTCAATCTGAATGTTTCTGTGAAAATAATTCAGAACCTTACAATCAGTACAAAGAAATACTCTCATGTCTACATGCTATGTATATTGCTTTGCCAAAAAATGAGTAAAGGCTTAGGAAAATAAAGGACAATACAAAAATTGGAACATATAAACCATCAAGTTTGTACATGTATAACATGTATGCAGCACATGATACCATACAAAACATTTTTATGCATGTTTATCTTTTATAATGTTATATAACTGATCATTTGGAAAATCAAGAAAGACCTCCTTTTTAAGTCAGATGATTTCTTTCTTGAAGTTCTTGAAATTTAAACTGCATATCGCAACAATTTTTTTTTTCAAGAAGGCCGTATATATCTATTTGTTTACTTTAAATTCAGTTTTACTGCATGTAAAACATCACACAAACATACCAGTATGATGGCATATAGATTTGCTTACATATTAAGCAATGAGAATGTGGAAACAATGCAACATTATGCTCAATTTACTGTCAAACTTGATTTAACTCTTGGAAGAATCATATTACCCAGTCAGATACAAAAGTAGTGTTTAATTGATGGCTAGAATGTGACTGACCATGACCTTTAAGGAAAGATTGCAAAGTGTTAAAACATACAACTTGATAGATCTTGACCCTTTTAAAGATGGTATCCAACAGTTTGGAAGAAAATGTATTTTCTCAAATAACTAATTAAGTCATTGTTACCTTAAAAGTTCCTGCAAAATGCTGTTGTGCATTGATGCCCTACAAATGTGTGAGCAGTCAACCGTAAATCTGTACTCGTCATTGCAAACCAGTTTTTCCTATCTGAGACATGCTGCAGAGATAGCTATTTTTAAACTTAGAAAACCACATGACCACTAACTTTTGATATTACTTTATATAGTCATCCAGGTAATCCGCTCTGATGGTGATGTGTATTTTTAGCAGAGACCACTATCATGCTTTTTATGCAGTTGGAAAGAATACAAAGTCAAAGTGATTTTTTTCGTGATAAGTTCTGTCAAACAATTCAGTGTTAAAAATCGTATGTATTAAGACTAAGGTATGGGTTTATACAAAAATGATGCCTATACTCCCTAAAGCAGTGGTTGGATACTGTTATATGTATTCTATAAAGGCAAACTGTTGTATACCACCTTTAATACACAAAACAGATAATGCATGGCTATTATCTTGATGTTGACATCTACTCAGCATTCCAATTACAAAGATCAAGGCCATCAGAGTAACATAAAGCATTAAACCATTTGAAAACTTTCATTAAAGTCATTTTAAATCATTAACACAGAAAAGTGTATTGATAGTCTAGTCATTAATTTTTATCATGTCAATGCATTTTAGTGTTAAAATGTATTCATTAGGTGACAACTTGTTTCTTTAAGACACACCAAGGTCAAATATTCCAGCCATATAGGTCAGGGTCATGGTTGTATTGAATGTAAAGGGTAAAGACTCATTCAGGGGCAATAACCTCCCATACAATCAAGTGACTTCTCTCCCCCTTACTGAGAGATGCCTTTTCTTCTTTTTCTTCATCTGTCTCTAGCAACAAGGAAGCATCATCATCTCCATCACCTGAAACATAAAGTCACCCATATTTGATTAACTTTCTATAACTTTCAGTCTATTATTTTTTTATTTTTTTTTTCATGACATGATGCTTCATCAGTAGTTTGCCATTCGTAATTCTGTCATCAGATAATTATCATAGACAGGTCAAAACATGCAAGTAATATATATATATAAGTTTTGTTTTCTATTTATTATGCTTAGATTACTGCATTTTTAAAGTCTGACAAAACTATTATTTTAATATAAGAAACATTTTTTAATCTAACAATGTTCATCTTTTTTCCCACTATTGACCAATACTCCAAACATCAGGCTAAAGAGTAAAAAATCATAATTACCAGTCTGTTCTAATCAGGAAAATCAGAATACATGCCTGCATGTTATGAACAAGAAATATTGCTGCAGAAAAATTGAAATAGGACAGAAGATTTCAATGTAACAATAGGAGAAACAATGGAAGCAAGATGTTATTGACACATTCCCATACTGCCCAAGAGTTTAGGGCTAGGTAACTCACAGTGCCCTCCCCTTTTTTATAAACTGGGAGCAGCCATGCAGAATGTTTTCAGTTGTTTAGACCAAATATGAGGGATGGCAAAATTCTCTCACTGTAGCATTCGAATGTGCGAATCATTTTTTATCCGAACTTTCAAACGTTCAGAACAAGTATATAGATCCTTCAAAACAAAGCTTATTTTGTCAACTTAAAACTATAAAAAAAATGTTATTAATGAGTGCAAACAGTTTAAGCAATAAGATCCGAGTGTTCCAATTTCTGGAAAGTTTATTTCTCGGTATACAGTATTAAATTTTTGGTAATTAATTTCAGAATTATAATCAAAACAGGGAAAGAATATGTCTGTGCTTAATTTTATCATATATAAATAAATGTACATTTTTATTTTGGCAAACAAAGAATTTTTAAAAATGGTTTAAGCAGTTAGAACTGAGAGCTCCGATTTGTCTGCTATATAAGAATTAGGCCAAAAAAATCAGGCCAATATGGTTTCATCCCATGGCACAGGCATTATGTTTACCATACAGGCTAGTAAACAGTGACCAGGTGTGTGTATTATGCCATTGTCACCAAGATAAGACACCTGCCCTCCCTCTACACCCATCCCCACCACATGGTCTACTAGTAAGCCATACATGTGAAAGAAAATAGTTGCATTTGTAGCTCTCATCCCTACCAGCTTCTGCCTCCACCTTGCTCCTAACTTGACAATTTATAACTTTCAATACAAATTAATAAGCATACTACCATTATAAGACTTTACTTATAGCAGTATTAGTTTTCTTTTGATTGAAAACACACCAATAAGCAGTACATGCTCTATTTATTCCATTCTTTTGAAATTTTCTTTTTGTCTTGCAAACAGCCTGCATATTTGCTTTTGCTGTAAATAATATGCCAGAGTAGATAAATAATGACAACAAAACAATAAAAAATGCTTGGTTAATTAATGTGTAAAAGGAGGCTGTTCAGTCCATATTATTTTATGTAATAAACAAATCATGTGATCCATTTATAAATTCATGGAACCACATTTTGGCCAGACTGGTCCCATGATATAACTCGCCTACTGGGTTGTACAGTATGCAAGCGGGCAACCAGTTGCTTTGTCATGTTATGGGCTGCCGTGAATAGCTTGAAGGACTATCCCAGTCTGAACACCAGCATAGTGGATAAAATTTAAAATTAAAATTTTATATGCTGCTGAAATAATGGAAAAAACGACAACAGGGTAACCAACCTTCCTACTCTGACCATGACACTGCTTATAACCTTACTACCACAATTTTACATATCTTAAGTCGTAACAGGTGTGACTGTTAAACAGTTAAGGTGTGAACAATAATCATGTGATCAAGAAACAGTAAGGCCTTTGTCATTTTTTGCTACATGACTTCCATTTAGTCGAACCAATTAGGTTAAAGTCTTCATTGGAAAAGAATCTTCTTTTGTTTACCAAACATCAGAATGCTAAAAATTAAAATTGTTTGATATCTATCCAAGCGTTTGTACATTTGAGCTTTCGCTTACATCATTACCAAATATAAATCACAAACTTTTTCATTTTCAAATTTTATTTACATATAGTTCATTATAAATATTCAGCTTTATGTTTTAACTCAAACATTTAATTGTGTGTATATAAAATAAAACAATAGCTGCAATTAGAAAGTCATCATCAGTGTTTAGATGTTTTATTGTCTGATAGTTGCCATATAAGTAAGAAATACTAAGGCATAACCAGTTGTCAGGAGATAAGTGTTATATGCTGGAGAAAGTGACAGGAAACTTGACACAGGGCATGCTCTTAGTTTGGAGCACTATATAGAAAGTTTTGGATGCTGTTGTTAATATACCAATGATCTGTTTAGCCTTTGGCTGTCTGAGATTAAACACTGGAAATAGAATTGGGTAATATAAACAAGAGGATGCTTGTTAATAGTTCTCAATATAAAATGCATTATTTTATTTTGCATATTCCAGCCATTCTTCATGTTCATATAAAATATAACAATAAACAAACAGTACATGATTAGACTTTAATCCTACTAGAGCTTAAGATTAAAAAAAATGATTTTAAGATAAATAAAATGTGGCATGCTATAAAAGTACAGGAAGCACTATTTAAGTTTTAACTAAAACCTGCCTTTGTATAAGTGAAACATTGTAAAATGTTGAACCAGCACCCCAAAGTCCCATGTATATGATATTGAACCAACCATCATGAGAACTGCTGGAGGAAAATTCCAGTCTGTATCTGACCATTTTGTATTCTCTTACAAGCAATTCAAGATACAAGGCCATTGTGACCCTCCTGGCTAAAACATAACCTCCCATGAGAAAGCTCTCCATACAAATGTCAGCCATTGTTCATGAAGAAAACAGAAAATCTGACACAATGACAAAAATGATTTCTCAAACCAGTCTCATTATTGCATTCCTCAAACTTGCATCATCAGATGATTTGCATAATCATAAATAGAAGCGACATTCTGCTCAAGATCTTTGCATTGTTTTCGCATGACACATCTTGTTTAAGAGACAAAAAGAAAAAAAAGTTAATTTATTCCATTAAATGTCAAGAATACTGTAAAGCAAAATCTCTTTCAAATAACAACCATCCACCTGGACTTTACAGATTCCTCAATGTTTCTGAACTAATCACTATAGAATCAAAAATTGTACAATCTTGTCTGTTAGTAGTATCATTTGCTATCAAAGGCTTCTATTTGACTTAAATTCACACAACTATTTTATATTTTCATTGCTAACTAGCTTGCAAAAGAACCCCCCAGCCTGAATCAAATTTATAAACTGTAGGGATAAATGACAAAAAGCCTACAGGAAGTTTGAAGGGACACATACGATAGACAAATTAGAGTAACTTATAACTCCCAGCCCTTTCCAGTGTGCATGTGAGCGCTAGCTGGTTCCAACATTCAACATGTTAAGCTGATAAACAATGCACTCAACTGTTCCAAATGATAAAAAATCTACAATAAATCATTGACTTTAAATAAAGATAGTACTCTCCTATTCTGAAAGAAACTTGATCATAGCAATAAAGTGACAAGTAATAAAACACAATAAAGACTGTGTTTTCCTATTCTGAAAGGAACTTGATCATAGCAATAAAGTGACAAGTGATAATACATAATAAAGACTGTGTTTTCCTATTCTGAAAGGAACTTGATCATAGCAATGAAGTGATAGGTGATGATGATGATTTTGATATATATATATATATATATATATATCATTATCCTCACATTATATATATATATATATATAAACATTATACTCTCTTATTTTGAAAGGCATCTGATCATAACAATAACCACAAAGTGATAAGAGGGTGCTCTCCTATTCTAAAGGAGACCTCATAGCCATAAAGAGAAAAATATAGGTATAGACTGGACTCACCTATTCTGAAGTCAACATATCCCTCACCACCAGAAAGGACCAGCCGGGACCGAGTGACCCTGTTATTGTCATCTGATATAGGCTCAGATGTACTAGAGGAAGCAGGAGATGAGGCCTTGCTTAGTGACGTGGGAGTCTGACCTGTAATTAGGATGAAAATATGGAAGAAAAATATAGATAAAGTTAAGTTTGTTAAATTCACCATGTTTTTCAAATCACTGAAAGAAAGGGTTACTGTCAAAGAGACCTTGTTATTGTCATCTGCTGCGCGCTTGGCCTCCAAAAAAGACTGAGAAGTCTGAACTAGAAAAACAATTACAAAATTGATGAAGTAAGTTGTGTAACACTATTTACAAACTCAGCTCAGCAACTTGGACAGATGTCTTGTCTGTGAAAATAGTAAGTGGCAAAGATATGAAATTTAACATCAAGTAAGAAATTTGAGAGCAATATCTGGAATCTTATTGATCATACAAAAATATAGCCATTAAAAATTCTGACATTTTGTAAAATAATCCCAGCTATCTGAAATCAATTCATTGGATACACATGGAAACCAATAAGAATTCTGAATTTTAATAATCTTAACTGCAGCTTGATTGGTCAATTTACTCATTAACACCTTAGCGATATTTACAGAACAATCGATTTAAACCCTTAATTCATCAACATTTTATGTGGTAAACAAGAAATGTGGCCATGCCACAAAACCTGGTTTTCAATGATTTAACAATTTATTTTAGTAGTATACTGGCCCCAAATCCAATCCTAAGCTAGCTCTTCATGCTTGCATTATCAAAATTTTCAGCAAAATTGGTTTATTGGAACTGAAAAGTTTGACTTGAAAAATGTTTTTAAACCAGGTTTCCAATGAAAATCCTGGTTATTAGATTGGGGTATGGCGGGTGGGTTGTCGGCGGGCAGCATCAAACAGACAGTTTCTGTTCAATAACTTTTTTCTAGGGATGTCAAAGGATACTACCGGATATTCGTCAAACGATTCGAACGGACATCCGGATATAAATCTTAGTTAATTCTGATGTTGCAGTCGGATGTGTACGAGGTTACTTATGTTTCCATTGACATAATTAAATCGCCATTTCAATGGAAATAATTAAATCAACATTTCCATAGGCATAGGCATTTCATCATTTTAATAATTTATGAAATACGAACAATTAAAACATTTGGTTATTTTAATTTACAATAAAATGAATAAACCAAACATATATTTGATCAAAGAAAACATGCGTACATGCATAAATAATTTAATACCCAATTTTAACAGCACACAAACCTGTTAATTGTCTACATAATTGTAGCTCTATCTCTTCTTAATTAAGCCAAACAAACGAAATTAAAGATAATAATCCTTAATCAAAATGGATAAGTAATAGCTTCAAACAATGGCTGTTAATTGGCAAATTATTTTACATAAGCTTGAGCACATTTCTAAAACTCTGAAGTTTATCAACAAAATTAAAGATACTATTCGCTAAACAAAATGGATCAGTAGAAGCTTCAAACGTTGGCGGTTAATTAGCATGTTATTATACATACCATCATGCTTTAGCACATTTCTAAAACTGTGAAGCCAAATATACGATACTGCACGTCACCACCTGTCACCACCTGTCGATAATCCATTACACCTGCGTATGCGTGAATGCACACTGATATGACAGCAGAAAGATAACTTAGCAAAATGGCCAAAATATTTAATTAAATGTTTAAAATTTTACATTTTTTAAGCGAATATCCAGATACCAAAGGCGATTTGGATATCCGATGATTCGAACGGATATCCAGATATCCGTTGACATCCCTACTTTTTTCTATTGTTTTTCTATTGATCTGAATAGACCCAAATCCAATCCCAAGCTAGGTCTTTATGCAAGACTGCTATAACCAAAGTTTCAGCAAGATTGGTTTATCCAAACTTAAGTCAATGACCGGAGGCTATTTTCTTTTTTTAGTAACAGTGCCATTGACCCAACTTTATGCAAGCTTGCAGCAAGATTGGTTTATCTAAACTGACAAGAAACCCTCTGTTTGATGCTGCCGCCGGTACGCCCACCCACTAGCCCGCCTGCCCGCCATACCCCAATCTAATAAGCAGGATTTTAGTTGAATATATGACAAAGTCCTATGAGCATTGCAACATATACCAAAATTTGAAGAGGCACAGGACAAAGATATTACCTGTTTAAAAAACATGAAAACAAAACATCAAATAAAGATGACAATCAATTAAAATGGTAAATTTGGTTAACAGTTTCAGAAATTAATTTATAAATACAACCCTCTAAGAAAGGATAAAACTCTAAACTTTCTAAATTCTAGAACTTTGACTGATAAACAATTATATGACAATCAATGAAAAGACTGAATTAGTATTATAAAGGAACCACTCTCAGACATCAGGTTTATTTGTATAAACATTACATTCAAAAAAAAAATTAAAAATGAGAACAAACCTAAATGTCTTGGACAAAAAGTTCTCTGCTAATATCTAATTGACCTTTAAACTTATTACTTCCTAAGACAATACACATATTTCTTCCAAAGTTCATTAGTCTCATATGTCTAAGCAACTTTCTTTCTTAAGAAAATATTTATTGTTTTGTTACTTTTTTAGGCTTTAAACCATTAAAAGAAAATTCTCTTAAAATTAAATTGCCACACAGCTGTTAAAAAGTATTACAAAATGAAAATGATAATTAAAAATGCCACAGAATTCTAATGCACATGCTTCAGATGAAATCTGAGATTACTATATATATATACATCTTAATGATGATTGCTTGGGGAGAAAAACAACACAGAAAGAAAAGGTATATATGCATGGCACTTAAACCACTTCAACATCCTGTTTGTCATTTATTTTGAAAATTCTTCATTTTAACCTTTCGTGAAAAGTTGTGTTTTTCAAACCAGTTCTGAGACATATGGCTTCTGGTGACAATAGCAACACACATTAACTATTTATGTAACTCATCTGGCATGACAGGTGATTAATTGCATTTTAATGTATTAATCAATAATGGTGAAATGATATGTCATAAAATAATGTTATGCAAATTTTAACAAAAATTGCTTGTTATTTTTGTGCTGTTTTAGATTTAACATAAACAAGGAGTAGGATATATTCAGAGTTTAACAAATTATAGATGAATGTGCTGTTTTTAATTAATTAAACAAAGACACTTTCTGAGTATTTAGTTATATATATAGTTATATAATTTACTTCCAAACTAAAGCTGAATAGTACTTAATGTAATGTAATTTTAAAATGTTAATGATTATTTGCCATTTTTTCATTTTACTGGTGAAATGACTGTTCTGGAGATCAGTATATTAACATCTCATCTGAGAATTAAAACAAGAAAGTTTTGATACCTATAACAACCAAGAAACAACATAAAACAGACAATATAAGTTATCCCCTGGCAAAAGTTGCAAAACAAGAATTCAGGGTAACTCCATACATGACATATTATTCAGATATGCTCAAGTAATTGAGAGAGAAATTGAGAAAAGTGTAAAATTTTCTATACAAGCACAAGAAAGCTGATTGTACTCGCATCAGATGGGGAACAGCTACAATGACACTATAAACTTAAGCATGTTAAGCAACAAAGGTAATGACAATAAACAGGAAGTAATGAGTTGGAGTAAGTAACATTCCTAAATCATACATTCATTCTATCTTGTACACACATGATTATACAAGAATCTAATAAACATGTAAATTATAGGTGAAGAATGAAATATACAACTAATGCTTAATATCATGTTAAGGTTAAAATACCACATCTTATCAGCAACTGTATTGGGATCTTGTGGTTGAACTTTTTGTTTTCTCAATGGTGGGTTGCTAGTTCAAACACCAGACCAACCTGTAAATGTCAGTTCTTGGGTGAGACTATTTTCTACATTTTGCCAAATGTGGTAGCTAAGTAAGTATTTGGATCTACTCAGGAAGTTGGCCATTAATTTATTGGGTAAGAGAATTTATTTCCCTATTGACTATATGAATAAATTGGTGTAAACTTTCTACATGTATATCATCATATTTAATCACTTTGTTCTGATGCTTTACTGACATTAAATACAGAGCTATCAGAAATCTGATAATTTGTTAACATTGACTACAGTTTTATCCTATCACAATGTTCTAGTCCTGAAATTATACCGTAGTTAAAGTTCAAAATAAAACTTAAATTTTGAAAAAACATTATTCACACAATTATCAACTGTAAAGCCATGAAAGTAAATAACATTCTTAAAACTGACAATTAAACTTCTTCCACTGCAGAACTGAAAGTGTGCCCATATTTCCTATTGTGTACGTTGTGGTAAAAAATACAGCAAAGTTAAGTAACTGCTACATTTTATTTTTATCTAAAACTTCAAACTTCAACAAGTTTTATCATTCCTAAACCCAACAGCAGCTTAAGCAGTGACACATAGATGCCTTACAAGACAATGTAGGCATTACATCAAGAAACGGCCGCTGAAGTTTAATCAATATTGTCTCCTCACCAAAAGATTTATAACAAGCTACAAAGATAAAGGGATGGTTACCTAGAGATTCAAGAAAACATGGTAAGGGAAAGCTGAAACGCTTTAATTAAAACACTGATTAAACAAGGATGTCTGAATTCTTAAAGAAAAAAAAATTATGATACACTAGGGTTCCTTTTTCATTTGACTGTGAATTCGAAAATAATGAACATGGTTAATCATTAATGGTACAAGAAACAACAATGTTGTACATAATTAAACAATAAAGCGCAAGGGAATTATTTTGCTTCATTTAAAATAGAGGGTAAGTACATAGATGATTAATCTTATGCTGCAGGTTAACATACATGCCAAAGGCAAATAATGTAGATTCTGATTGGCCATCTCTCACTAAAAATGTCCATTCCGAATTGACATTTTCAGTTGCTTTGTTTGTAGCAAAACTTTCTTTTTACTAATAACTTGTTGAGTATGCAAAGCTGAACTAACTGCATGCTAAAAGCATACAACCTCAGAGTGTTTTTTTTCTGCATAAGCATTATTCTATATATAAAGATATATATAGAGATTGACATGCCTGTATTTTGCTTAAGTGTTTAAAGCCATTATTCAATCTAGAATCCATCATTCAAGCACAAAACACTTAACAGAAATTTCACATCTGCTACTTTCCACTAAAAGCTAGCGGCCAGATAAGCTGAGAAAGAAAAATATAATTAATCCATACAATATATATCTGAAGCTCTTTACAGTTGAAGAATTGCAGTGACAGAAATATAAGTGTGTGAGAGTAGAACAGTAAAGGCAGCTAATCGCAGTTAAAAAGACAAATCAGGAAAAAAAGTTATATGACAAAGAAGATATCAAAATGTTAACTTTGAGATCAAGGCCTTTTTCAAGCAGCTGAATAGTCAGACTTGAACATAAAAAGCTTATTTCTGACCATTCAAAAACTGACATTCATTGATTTTCTGAGGCTAAAACTAAGAGCAGCTTAATCAGGGATATGCTCACACACAGACTCAAGCTTGTTCATTTACCAGTAGGACTTGTTTCCACGGTGTCAGGTGCAAATGACACTACAAGAAAAACAATTTACATAATAATGTTTTTACATGGCAAAACATTTTTTACTGCAGTGAAAATACAGTTCATATATAAATGTTTTAAAATTTTTAGAACTCTTTATAATACAAAGAAAATACAATTTGGATAATCATACCATTATTCTAACCTGAACTATATACCATTGACAGACAGGTTGAAGTATAAAAATAAAACTGAAAACATAGTACTCTAGAACAATGATCCTTTGGTCAGGCAATAAAATGAATAATGAAAGGTTCAAACATTCAACTCTTGTCTGACATGTGTAATAGCTATTTGTCAAGCACCTCCTTAGATATTTTGCTTACAAATAGTATTTCAAACTACTGACCATTGATAAATGGAAGAAAATTTAAACAAACAGCTATGTCTTACTGCAATAAAATGATGTTTCAAGGTTCAAGAAAAAAACTTAATAAAGACACACAATAAACAATTATTTAACCATTTGACAGATAATATTAGTTGATCATTACTTAGATTTGTCATGTGTTCACTTGTAAATCAATAAATAAAAACTTTCCAGAGAACTGTTAAATTACAATTTAGACCTTTAGTGTCAAAGTGTAAACAATAAACAAGTAAAACAATGGTTCTTGTCAGTCAAGTACTCAATACTTTTTGCTATTAAGATGTTAGATTGATGTTAACAGCAAAGTCAAGTAATAGAATAAATATTCTTGTGAATATAGGCTTTGGCCATTTGGAATGCATAACGATAATTTAGTGATGTGTTGCTGACAAATGAGTACAATAATGGCACAGACAAATGCAGTGAGTACTGCAAAAAAAACAGAAAAGAGAGACAACTAAGTTAGGATAATGGTGGAGAGAGACACAAACAGATATGATTCCAAAATAAAAAAACAAATGCTTTTCAATGCCTGTTGATTTGACATTATGTCAGTATAGTGAGTTTGTCTATATTTCACTGAGGCTCATCTGGGTAGCTCCATGGATAAACTGCCAATATGACCTCAGTAATTGTGTGCAATGACTAGCCCTTAACCCTCTACCTTTATTAGAACCCAATACCAAATGTTCTTTGCTTACAGCTACATGCATGGCAATTTTCACACTGCTGGAGACCCTAATCCTGAACAAATCCTGCTGATCCTAATGTAAGGCTCCCACTAGAGTTGATCATCACATTTTAACTTATACCTGGTTTATATTTGAGCACATACAGTTAAGCTCATAGATCCTGGGTTAATTTCCACATGACAGTTTATGAGTAGGACATTTTCTTGCATCCAAGGAAATATTTCCAGACTCAAGCAAGTTTCTTAGTTTAAGAAAATAACAAACAATCTTTAAGGAGATATCCAAAGGAACAATGTAGAAAAGTAAGTTATATGAGCCAGTGATTTATCACATGGATTTATACATATTAACTGAGAATGAAAGATAGCATATTGAGAAAGTGTTAAAACGAGAGAATTAATGCTTAGTGGACTCCTAGAGAATGTGATACATGTGACAAACATAGATTTTGCACACAGTTATAGAAAAGACATACACTAGGAGTAGAGACTATAATGAGACGAGATATCTTTTACACATTTTGTCATTAAAAAAGGAATATTGGTTCCAAGCTTTAAGTTATGATCACAAGCATTTTGTTTTAGAGCCATTGCTAACATGAAAGAGAGATTACCTTTCTTATGTTCTTTGGCTTTTACATGGGATGACAAGGAGGATTTGAGAACTAAAATATAATCAGGCCAAAAAAACTAAGATCTTTTTTTTCATAAACAATTAACTAAAATAACTTTCAAATCTCTTGTATAATTCTGAACACACATTGGATGAATTCTATATTTCTTATATAAAAGGAGGTCATCCTGACATGAGGTCACCAACCTATGCATTACTATAACTTTTATTTTGACTTACTGAAAAATTGAGGACTCAAAGATTTAAGATTAAAAATAATTTCAGATTCAAGCAACATTTATCAGTAAGCCCATATAGCCCGAAAATGAAAGACCTATTCAATTTAGAGCTAAGTAAATGAGGCATATACAGAATTTCCAATCTGACACACAAAGGATGTCAAATTTTGAGTTGTGATTAATTCAACAATTTCATAGTCATGCTTCATTAATTAAACTAGTGGCAAATGTAAGGTTACCATGTTTAAAAAAAACAACAGAATTCGTTGTTACAATAATAATCTATTTGCATTTATAATGAAAACACAAACTGGTATCTGTAAACCTTTAACCGAAACAACAGGGAAGTTGATGCAATATGAAAATATGTATATAAGACATTGGTTATTAAAGCATTATGGCAAGTCATGACAGATGTTACCTTGCTTCCAGGGAGTCATGGAATCAGGAGCTAAAATAGTCACATTTATTTTAGTTTCTTGCGAGTTTTATCTGTGTTATTATGGTATTTTTTTTAAGTGTTAACAGATATATAATGATATATACTTGACAAGATTTCAGTACTGAAGTACACATCAATCATAAACACCATAATATTATCACATCCCATATTGTCAACCTGAGACTGGTGATGTTGACAGTAGTGTATGAGAGATTTAACAGGGGAAAATCACCTGAGATTTTAAGATTTACTCAATAATACAGAACACAATACTTAAAATACCATTTAAAACAACTTAAAACACAAATATATGCAAAACTATATAAATATATACTAACAGAAGTTAAACAAGACATTCCTCTGTCCAAAAAAAGTTATGAACAGCTACATTTTTTAAAGTATGACTTAAATTGAATTTAAAAGCATCTGCTGGAGAAGATATGGGGGAATGATATTTTTATCTTATTTTTTAAAATTTAACTTCATTATACTTGTTTCATAATATTGGCAGCCTCTGGCAACTACGGTGGGAAGAAGACCTTAGGATTATCTGGGTAGAACCAGACTCCATCATATTGGCACCCTCTGCCAACTACTGTGGGAGGAAGACCCTAGGTTTATCTGGGTAGAAACAGACTTCATCATATTGGCACCCTCTGCCAACTACTGTGGGAGGAAGACCTTAGGATTATCTGGGTAGAACCAGACTTTATCATATTGGCACCCTCTGCCAACTACTGTGGGAGGAAGACCCTAGGTTTATCTGGGTAGAACCAGACTTCATCATATTGGCACCCTCTGCCAACTACTGTGGGAGGAAGACCCTAGGATTATCTGGGTAGAAACAGACTTCATCATATTGGCACCCTCTGCCAACTACTGTGGGAGGAAGACCCTAGGATTATCTGGGTAGAAACAGACTTCATCATATTGGCACCCTCTGCCAACTACTGTGGGAGGAAGACCTTAGGATTATCTGGGTAGAACCAGACTTCATCATATTGGCACCCTCTGGCAACTATTGTGGGAGGAAGACCCTAGGATTATCTGGGTAGAACCAGACTTCATCATATTGGCACCCTCTGGCAACTACTGTGGGAGGAAGACCCTAGGATTATCTGGGTAGAACCAGACTTTATCATATTGGCACCCTCTGCCAACTACTGTGGGAGGAAGACCCTAGGTTTATCTGGGTAGAAACAGACTTCATCATATTGGCACCCTCTGCCAACTACTGTGGGAGGAAGACCCTAGGATTATCAGGGTAGAAACAGACTTCATCATATTGGCACCCTCTGGCAACTACTGTGGGAGGAAGACCCTAGGATTATCTGGGTAGAACCAGACTTCATCATATTGGCACCCTCTGCCAACTACTGTGGGAGGAAGACCCTAGGTTTATCTGGGTAGAAACAGACTTCATCATATTGGCACCCTCTGCCAACTACTGTGGGAGGATTATCTGGGTAGAACTAGACTTCATCATATTGGCACCCTCTGCCAACTACTGTGGGAGGAAGACCCTAGGATTATCTGGGTAGAACCAGACTTTATCATATTGGCACCCTCTGCCAACTACTGTGGGAGGAAGACCCTAGGTTTATCTGGGTAGAAACAGACTTCATCATATTGGCACCCTCTGGCAACTACTGTGGGAGGAAGACCCTAAGATTATCTGGGTAGAACCAGACTTCATCATATTGGCACCCTCTGCCAACTACTGTGGGAGGAAGACCCTAGGATTATCTGGGTAGAAACAGACTTCATCATATTGGCACCCTCTGCCAACTACTGTGGGAGGATTATCTGGGTAGAACCAGACTTCATCATATTGGCACCCTCTGCCAACTACTGTGGGAGGAAGACCCTAGGATTATCTGGGTAGAACCAGACTTTATCATATTGGCACCCTCTGCCAACTACTGTGGGAGGAAGACCCTAGGTTTATCTGGGTAGAAACAGACTTCATCATATTGGCACCCTCTGGCAACTACTGTGGGAGGAAGACCCTAAGATTATCTGGGTAGAACCAGACTTCATCATATTGGCACCCTCTGCCAACTACTGTGGGAGGAAGACCCTAGGATTATCAGGGTAGAACCAGACTTCATCATATTGGCACCCTCTGCCAACTACTGTGGGAGGAAGACCCTAAGATTATCTGGGTAGAACCAGACTTCATCATATTGAAGTTATCACTCTGACTGGGACTTGAATCCAAATTGGATTGACAAGTCAGCTTCACTTACCTACCATTACAATGAGCTCTCTTCAACTCTAATTAGAAAACTAGTTCTGGCAATAAGATATTGACTTTTACTTCTGATTCTATTGTTTAAATATCTGTATTTAGAGCATGGCAACTAGTTTAAAATATTATTTACAGTGGATAAATAAATTATCATCCCTCTGTTATGCACCATTTTATATTGAGCTTATTCATATTTAAATGCATTTAATTGCTATTATAATATATCAGTTAGTTTAAATACTGCAGTAACATGTTTAAAATGGATAATTAATTGATAATCATCCTTTTGATGCATGACATTTTCTAATCAGCGTAATAATGACTCAGCACAAACTTCCTTTGAATACAAAAAACACTGATACATTATATGATGATTAGGGACAAATCATACTTTGATGACAATATGATTTTTTCTATTTATAATTGTTCTGACAATAGACAGTCATCCTTCCTATTACATGGTAAAAACAAAGACTAGTTTCTCTTGGGGGTTTGACCACCGTCTACTAGTAATTACCAATTGATTAATAGAGCCCAGGAATCAAAGAACATCCTGTATGACAAAACATATTCATTTGGCAATAATTTACGTGGAGCAATTATCAGTCCATTATGGGCATGTTATTTAAATTAATTCCATTGTTACTGGCAGAACAAAAAATGTCTTTAACCCTTTGGTATTAATAAAAACTGTAGTATAAGAACAAAGAGTTAAAGCTAACCCCATTGTAAAGTTAACACCTACCATACTATATTTGTTATAAAGCCCAACTTAATTATTAGTGATCTGTTGATGAGTGCATATAACTTTTATATAACTTATTAATAGACACTAAGGAAATAGTGTAGATCCTGATAGATTCAGGACTGGCTGTTCTAGAGCTAACCTTTTTGCATTACCAACATGTGATAAGCAGGATAGGGGTAAAGCAATTATCTCTGTTGATACTAGGATCTCTAATATATATATATATATATATTACATACAACCATACAGTAGCCTTTGTAGTGAAGTGGTTGTTGAATTGTTGCAATGGAATCTGGATTGGATTGTCTAGAGTTCCATCCCCAAAATGACACAAGATGTAAGTTCTTCAATAGGACTTTATGTGAACAATTGTCTCAAGTAGGAAATATGTGAATACTACTTCTTGCCAGGTGTGGACACTCAAAATTTCTTTCCCAACTGACTATCAACAAATAAGTGCAAACCAATTTTCCCCACACAAATATGTATTATTTATTGCAACAAAACAATCTGACAACATCCAATAACTTTACTTAAACATACAATGCTTCATATCTTTACTATCTGTATATATACTTGGTACTGCCTCAAAGAACTTAGCGGCATGTAACACTACATGTCGTTAACACTGGGATGTTAAAATGAACAAAGAAGCAAACAGGAAAACGGTATTTAAGATACAGTTTTTGATAATTTTAACTCTCATTGTATCATATACATACCAGGAACTGCCACAAAGAACTTGACAGCATCCCTATGACCATGGAAGGACAGCTGTGCCTGAGCCATTGTACAATAGGGTATGAAACTTCCAGGCATCACACCATCCTTGTTGTCACTGTACACCCGCACCAGACCACCCGGCCGATACATGGAAGATCCCATAGACACAGCCTGTTTGTTACCTGCAAGTGAAAACAAGTTGTTGCAACAAAAAATGTTCAGTTTGATATGAAATAAGCAATATATGCAGATAATTTACATTAAATCTGTGAGAAACTAACAGATAATTTGCATTCAGTCTAATAGAAACTACAGCTATCATAATAGGTGATTTAGAACTCCTCACCCAGCCTTTTATCAGCAATTTAATTGTTTAAGCACAGTTAGAGATGGACAGACCAACAGATGGGCAATTAGACAGACAGTAAGACAGACTGACAGACAGACAGGCAGACAGACTCCTACATTAGCCCAAATACCCTCATACTATAAAGAGAATATAGTTTTTATATATATATATTTTTATAATCATTGTCTCTCTAAGATCTTTTATTTTAACTATTGACAGAAACATTTTAACTGGACTTAGAATTTTACCTTCATAGATACCATCAATCATATAGTAATTTTGTTTCATTAATTCTTGCAAAAACAACTATTACTACTGTTACATCAAGTCCAGTAAAGAACATCATTTTGTAATATTTTTTTATGAATCATTTTGCAGGACATTTTAAGATCCTAACCTTCATGATTTACTTTGACAAAAAAAGTTTTAATACATTTAACCATGCTGAAATAATTATCTCCATAGCAACTCCTATAATGGAATAGACTGTTTACGTTTTAAGTTGGCACTTACTTCAAACTGTCAAATAATTGATAACAAATACTATAGGAATGACATCTCTGATAGCCAAAACACAGAAGGTGCACAAACACTGTCCCAACTGAGATTTACATCAAATTATAAAGCAACATATCATTTATAACAAAAACAATGGATGTTACTACATAATGAATAATATCACAGAATTTGTATTAATAAAGCATCATATAACAGAATATTAGCTGACAATACTGTACTCACTTTCTGAGAGGGGTACTGAGATGATGACACCATTGCCAGTCCCGATCCACAGTCGGTTACATGTGATCAACATGGAGGTAATTCTCACAAATGAAAATCCCAGCTTACCCGTACCTAGTAAAAACAACAACATAATTTTATTTAAAAATTATTAAAGTTATATATAAGACTTATGCAATAGGTTTGAAATGGAAGTTAAATCCTAGGGGTTTATGTTAACATTTGTAAAAGAAACACAAAATACATGATATAAAAAATAATTTCCAAATGGCTAAACTTACACTTTCTTTCCAACTATTTCCCGAGTTGACCAAGTAACTACTGTTGACTTATCAAGCAAATGGTTCTAAGTTAAGTCTCTTCACATGTGTAGGTAAAGATTAACATGAAATGTAACTGAAACTGACATATGCCCCTTAGGATGCAATGACCTTTAATGTAACCTTGACCTTAGGGGTTGCTCCTGCAAATGGTATGACACTTCATCAAGGGTATGTCAGTAAGATGGTGACATATGACTGAACACCCGTGAAAAACTTATGGCTGTAATACGTACCATGGGCAGACATGTATAAGAATGACCCTTAATACATGTAACCTTGAACTTGACCTTAATGGTTTCACCTGTAAATTTAAATGCTTGACACACATTGAAGTGTCAATCTGTAAGATGGTAAGGCTTGAATGAAGTCATGTAAATAATATCAACATGCAACTGCTTTATGCCACCCTTGAGATGCAAAAATAGATTAGAGTTTAAAATTTAAACCTTTTAACCTGGCCAGCAAACCAAACATCTGGGTGACATATAGGGATCTAAATCAATGTTTTACAGGGGTTGACTTGTATGGGTTAAGATATGGCTAAACATCCAAGCTAAGAATTGATTATATAAACATTGAACTCTAGACTTACCAAGCATCTTGCTGACATAGGGCTCTATATCAACGTCCTGCAGGTGTTGGTGAGTGTAGGCATGGTACAGTCTCAGGGTGCTGTCTAGCCGTATGGACACCCACACACCATCCCCTACCCATGCCAGCTGTCGAACCTGACTCTCCTTACGAGGGTGGGCATCAAAACTTTTCTGCAAGTTGTCATGGAAATGTTTAATAATAATTTTATATGTCTCAACTTCAATAGAAAAAGCAGGTTGAGTTAGGGCAGAGGTATGAATATAGCAACTGAGCATGGGGTAATTGTACATTTGAAATGTCATAGACATATAGAAATGTTATTAATCTATGAGAAAAGCGTATCTATCTATCAATGATAACCTCCCAAATATGGTTTATTTCTATATTATATTTTTCTTAAAAAAACATCTAAAATGTCCCAATTAAAATATATTTGAACCAGATACATCATTTTAAAATATTATATACCATTAAAGTGTAAAATTAAAGCAGGGACATAATAGCAAAGGTCCTTCATATAATTTTTTTTTCTGTTTAATTATTTAGAGAACTGATTAAAAGTTGAAAATAAACAGTTCTTTGTGACATTACTAAAATTATATAATTTTTACTGATAGGTGAGAGCCAACTCTACACACCTCTATAACCATTGACTGGGGGTCGACCACATGGATCTTGTTACGGTACCCACACCAGACGTGCTTGTTGGCAATCACAGTCATACACCGAATGGAATGGTGGGGCTTGCCCAGATCTAGCAGATGGTAGTTTTGAAGGTCCCATTGTCCATCTGCAACAAGGTCAATGTCTATAATCCAAGCCAGTCACAAAATAATATCTGATAGTTGCACATTTACCAGCCTTTATCACAAAGTCATAAAAAATGAACAAAAATTGACCTTATAAGTTAATCCAATGTCACACTGCATGTTGTATGTGTAAGCTCTTAACTCAATCTTTCCTTCCCCTACTACTTTACATTATTGCCTTTAGGTCATTGTTTTTGGTTTTGTTATAAGAATATTATATTGCATATTAATTGTTTATGAGGTGCAGACATATTTAATTAAATATGAACTTTTTAACAATCATTGTAAAGTGTCTTGAAGCTTTAAGGGTCTGTAACAATTCACCTACCAGTATCTCTGTGGAATATTGCCACTGTTCCATCAGCCAAGGCAACTAAGACACGACCTTTCACGTGCCTAAAACATAAACACAGACAATAGCTTAGTTTATGGATAAATATGTACTCTTGTTTCTAACATTCTACTAGCATTTTGTTATTTTACCAACCATAACTTGGCTTTGTACATGTCCCATAATGTCACATGAAACCCATAAATGTTAGATAAGTTTACTAATTATTTTGTTGAGAACTACTACTTTACAGAATAAGACACAAGTGCATTAGAAAGCATAGGTCTTTATAACTAAAACTATAAGGCAAGCTATTACAGATACATCCATCCATGATCCAAGCTTATCTCCGCCTTATATCAATTTCTCAAAAGGACTGCAAGCAAAAACTCTTGCAATTTTAACCTGATTGTTACTGAAATAGCAGGTGCGCAGGTGTCCATGGTACACAAGACAATTGTGATGTTTCACCAAAATCATAACAAAACTGCAGCTGAAGATGCCATAAAAAAATTGTGTCCATGGATAAACGGATGAACAAATGGTTTCCATTATCCCCAACAAGCTTTGTGTGTGAGTGGGAGAGTATAACAATTTAATTTGAATATTGTGAGACTTAAAAAGAATAATTGACAATAACATGATAAACGCTAATATGCACATTGGAACCTGTTCCAAACATTTGATTCTGGAGGTAGTGTGGTGGTTTTTCCACTTTATCAACAGTGGTCAATTTATAACCCATTTGTTTTTACGTAATGTAAATTTCATCTGAAGCAACTCCATAAATGTTAAATATTTTACAAAAATAAAATCTAGGCATATACAACCAAAAGTACTAAAGCATGCTTTGCACAAACTGTTTTTGATAATGAACAACAGTTTTTAACAACTAAAAAACAACAAAAAGTTGGTTAAGTGTGTCATTATGAAGAGTGCTCTCTGCTACATATATTGCCTTTACCGTTACAGTTACCAGTAGAAAAACATTTGCAAATTGGGATTTTATTCGGAACCCCATAGATTATAACAGCCAAGGAAGAAAGCCAGTGTTTATACTTAAAACAGACCAGATAGAAATGCTGATAAATAAATTATGCAAGAGACCTCCACAGTGATGGTCATCAGATAAATTCAACAAATGTTTTGTTTATTATAAATATTATTACAAAAATAGTGCAGTTTTCACAGTAATAAAAGCTTAGCTTTGAATTAGACACAATATTGTGAATCTGAACCATTTCTATATATTTAACATGAATATATAGACTGGGTCTTCAACTATAAATGGTAACAAGATAGGAGTAGAGGACATGTGGAGTAAATTCTGACATTTAAATATAACACTTTTAAATCAGCATACTTACACAATGTGGAGAACGGAATCTCGCAGCTTGACAGAATGCAGGCATCTCCTCCATTGTGATACAGACGAGTGGACATACAGGCTGGATATAAATACAGACATGTATTATGAACCAGCTTTCTGGTAGGTATTTTCATATATTTTATGTTAGGAATATTCTTTATTTTATATTCAATTTCCTTGTTTTTATATCAATGTTAGAGCGCCAACTTATTCCTATCGAAATTTACAGTTTTTTGTGCCGGTTGCAGTCTAAACTGTTCTCATTCTCAATAACTGGATTTTTTCGATTGTAACTTAGTGTGGTATATTCCTAATTCCTAACCATAAGGGAGGATATACAATGCAACTTAAATAGTTACAGTTACACCCCTTTATAAACAAAACGAAGGAACACTAATTAAAAGGTATTATTTGTAAACATTCTAGACTATTGTTTTTATTTGATTTACAAATATGTCATTAATTAAATCTCTGGTAATGTTTATGTTAGTGTATTTAAACACTACCACAGTTCAATATTGTGTTACTATGAGAGCATATCTGAATAAAAAATACACACACACATATAAATACACAGATACACATATTACGATGACAACACACCTTCCACTCTGTGACCCCATCCACATGGTGGGTAGCACACTGCTGGTCTTTTCTACCTCTTCATCCTGCAGATTACTTCCTGTTGCCAGGGCATTGATTCCGTCCCTCACCATCTCATTTGGCTCACGCAGCAGTCGCCTACTGGCAATGCCAGAAGCAGACGAAACTTCGGGCGTGGCAGTACCGGAGCAGGCAGGAGAGCCACGGGCCTTGAACACAGTAGGCTGGGGTTCACCTAACAAAAAAATGATAGGCTTAACATTTAAACTGTAAACATCCCATAATTGGTGAATTCCAATAGTCACTTTTATGCTGGTGTATTTTTGAGAAACATTTTAACTGTCATGTGCCATTATAAATTTATGTCAAAATATTTTTTTTCATTTAGAAGAACAATTTTTAGGGAACCATAACAGTTATAATTTATAAACGAAGGAAGGAACAGCTGTATATGTTTAGCACTGTGTAATATTAACTAATTTTAGAGGCATTTTAACAGTTATAAGTCCCAGTTGGAGATCATGTGGGGTGGTCTCGCAAACTACCTGAGGTATGCAGAATGGTTCATCTAGACTTATTTTGTCTGGGGTCTCTAAGCACCAAAAATCATTAATCAACATGAACATAATTCTTGTGGTGTGATATAACAGTGAAAGTACTTGTTTATTGACATATTTAACTGTTACAGGTAATACAGTGAAGGCTTTGTCTCCTACTGCATTCAAGCTTATCTGAGTTAGCAGAAACATTAAGGCAGATGAGTTTGTGTATTTGTATATATTTATGCACTGAATGTAAAAACAACAACAATACATTCAGGGCTGGAAAAATATTTTAGCCTGACGTCCCAGACAAGTCAAAATACAGTTTGGGTCTACTGGTCATTGATCATTTAATTAGTCCTGGACAAGTACAAGTCATAAGTCGGCAGTCAGACAAGTGACAAATAAACTGCGGTTTCAAATTAGTGATGAAGACAATCAATTTCATGCCAGGAGCTTTATAAACAACATATAAAGGCGGTACATGTACAATGCACACACCTGTCCAAAACAGCCAATCATGACGCAGAATACATAATTGCTACTAGACAAAAAATAAAAGAAACAACTTGTTATACCTTGTTTGTTAGTTGTAGATATGACAAATGTGTGTTGTGTTCGTTAAAAAAAAACAAGTCATTTTTGTCCAAGTTACTAGTCTGGGAATCGTCATTGAAAAGAAAACATTTCCAGCCCTGACAATGTATATCACCGTTTAACACATACATAAAGAATATCACATATTTAAAAGCAAAATTCCTTAAGACCAACAGAACAGCTTTAACTGCACTGCCAATAAGTAGTGTCACCTGAATGTAAAAGTTACAATAAAATAATGATCTAATTAGGGAAGGTTCCCATTTTGACAATCAATGCTGAATGTAGCAAAATCATTTATGTTAAGAATAATTATAGTCACATGTTAAATAACAGATATTTATAGAAAAGGCAATTGTTGCAGTTTGATCATTAACTTTAAAGCCTGATGTAAAAGAGGAAACACTTGTTTTTTCAAGATTAAATGAGGAACAATGTAGCAGGGAAAAAGACAAAACAAAAATTTAAATGAAAGTTATAGCTTAAAACAAGCATAACATATTCTAAAAGTAACATGCATTTCAACAAAGCTTTCTTTTTCCTTCAACTTGAAAATAGAATCAATTTATAATACAGCTTTCAAATATGAAAAACATGTCATAGCCATTAAAGAAGAATCATACATTTCTTTTGCATTACACATGATGTTACTTAAAACATAATTTACTGTTATATAAGGAAGCATTATTTTTATGCAAGTTAAAACATGCACCAAACAACATACATATGAACACAATCATGCAGAAGAGTGAGATCATCAGAGTTTTGCAAAATAAAACCAACAAATAAAAAATGCTTTTTTTAATAAAGTTTATCTTAATCCATCAAGACACTGCAGGTCAGCTCATACAAAGTTGTTTATAGATGGATCTTCTGGGTGGGGTTCAAGAGATCTGGGTGGGAAATAAGGACATCTGTATGGGGCTTAAAAAATCATAATAATGTCCTTTGTACAAATACTTACAAATTATCAGCTTTTTATAGATCACTCAAAAGACTAAAGGATTAAATTGAGGCAATTACTAAGCAATTAGAAAATATTATAAATACAATAGCAAAGCTTCTTGTTAGGGTAAATGAATGTAATTACAGAAGGAAAGACTGGCAAAAGGTCAAGAGCTCAAGATCAACATATTTTTTGCTTATGGTCAATAAATAAGCAGTTAGAAAATTTTATCACAAGAGCTTTAGTTCTATTTATGTGAAAAGATTAAAGGGCAAAGGGTTAAGGTAAAAAAGTATTTTTTTCACTCAGTGATAAAGCATTCAATAAATGTTATTACAAATGTATAACAAAAAGATTATTCTTTCATTAAGTAAAAAAGGCAATGTTATGCATAAAATATAAACATTTGGTCAAGATAAACTGGTCAAGAATGCATTTAAGTTTTCGTTACATCTCCTGCTTTTTTGACGACTAAGCTTCTTCTAAGAAGAAATGAATCATAAATAAAGGTCATTTGTTTTACTTTGTGGTACAATGTAATGAATCAAGTAGAAAATATAATCTCAACCAAATTTAATATTCTTCTTGTTATGGGAAATAGGACCAAAGGGACGAGCGGTCAATAGATCAATTACAAAGCTGGTAGTCAATGTTATTACAACAACTAAGCTTCTTGCTTGATAAAAGGTAGAGAAAGACCATGCAAGCAGGTTGCTAGACATTGTTGCTAATCATTCTTCCTAGTCATGCCTTCACCTCTTTCCAGAGCTGCATAGTCTATGACAGAGCTTGTTGAAATTCTTGAAAACAATGACTCAAGAGATGCTCTTTTCTCAAGAGAACATGCTTCAAAAGATGATCTCTTGTTCAAGGTGTGATACTCAAGGGAGGCTCGTTTTTCCTGGGATAGGCTTGAACCATCAGATGACAATCGCTTATCACTGAGATTGCTGGAACTGCCACTGTGTGCTGAGCCTGAATCTGCTAGTGGGAGGGGCAAAATTGTTAGGAGGTGGAGTCTAAGAAACCAGGGTAAGATTAGACAAACAAGATGGGCCTAAGAAAATCAGGGCATGGCCTGAGGAATTATGGAATACCATTTTTTTAAACCAGTAATGTTATATTATATAGTTAACTTGTCTATTTCAAAACCTAGAATTTCAAAACAAACACACACACTGAGGAATAAGAAATCTAACTGTAAGCCTGAGAACACTATACACAACTAAAGTTAAAAAAAAGATGTTAAAATGCTGAAAGAAGCTTATCGTTTTCTAATTAAAATACACAAAACATATAAGTAAAAAAATGCTGCATGGATATAAGTTAACAAAATGCAAACAAATACAAACAACAAAAGGTTGCCTTTTTACCATGGACACTACAAGGCATTTGAGTCTTTGCAAGCATCATATTGACATCAAATGTAACTTATAAGTTCTAACACCAACTTGAATACTCCACTATACAGACTATGTAAACAAGTAAGATAAACATGAATTTTCTTATGATCTATTTTTCAAATACAGACTGCTGCAAATACTTTACAATAATTACAGTTAATAAAATAATATATGTTTCTCTTCAGAACAGTTACTACAAATGATGAAGAACAAAAACATGTCTGAAAACTATGGGATAAAAACTATCCCAGTCTTCAATACATATTTTACTTACAATAATAAATAAATAATGATAATAAATAAATAATGTTCACCAACCTCATAATGTAATAAAATAAATAGATTAGAAAAAGGACTGTCATAAATTGCATTTTCTAAAGAACGAGCAATGTGTCAAGTTTAAAGGTGAATAATATTACTTCACAAATTAAGCTTGGAGTCAGCCAATAAAAGGACAACAGCAATATAACAACACTATACATTCTGTCAGTCAGCAAGGGGCTAGTCAGTTTAAACTATCCTATCAATCTCAGTGCTGAACATTAAAATAACAAAACATACTTTTTTAATGTAGTGTATGTAGTGCTTGCCTTGACATTAAAACTCCATAAAAATACATTTCCACACTCTGGGAAAGCCAAGACCCTAGTGTGTTTTTTGTGTGTAATCCCCTTAACAGTTAAATCACAAGTTCAAAAATATTGCTGCCCAAGTTTTTACTCAGCTGAGGCCGAGCTCCTTGAAAGTGTATCATTGATTAACATAATGGAGCAATTTTTCCAAGCAGTAAGCTAATCAGTACCTAGGTATGCCTGAAGCTGTATTTGAAATATTCTTCCTTTGAATTATAAAACAACTGTACAAAATACAACCGAAAAAGATGCTTATGTTGTTTTTTTCAGAAAGTAAACAGAAATTACCATGACTTATAAAACTTGTCTTTTTGCTAAGTAATTTTTACCATGACTTATAAAACTTGTCTTTTTGCTAAGTAATTTAATTATAAATATATCAAAATATTATCCAACAACCTATGGTTGCATCAGCACTTTCTCACCTTCTTGTTTTGAAAGGGCCTCAGTCACAGCCTCTGTAATACTGGTACGTGATGGAGAAACATCTGTAAGACACATTTCTTTCCTATTACCATATAAGCATATAAGCATACAACAAGTTGTTCAATGGGAGGCACAATGTTTACATACATCTTTCAACAAACCCTGTGTTTTGAATATATAAGGTTTTAAAGCCAACAATCTGACTATTCTGATTAAAATTATGTCTCAAAAAGAAGTCACTTGTCATTAATTATCTCACTCTTTTGTGCTTACACATTTGATTTTAATTAATTTAGCAATGGAAAACATGTTTTCCTTCTAGCAGTGTATTTATAAATGGTGATCATCATTTATGAGGTTTCTCACATGCTAAAGATTGGCCTTCCATTGTTCACATGAAAAAGTAAAAATATACAGCTTGATTTCTACTGACCCCTGGACCTTGGAGGTGTTCCTATAGGAGAGGCTTGAGGTGTTTTCTCTCCTGTGGCACACTGGACAAATGTGATGCCTCCTATAGTTTCCTCTCCAGCCTCCTTGTCTTTGTCTTTAGCAGTATCCACACTGTCATTGGTTTCTGGCATCTGGGGATAGGACTCAGCTTTCAAAATGTCTTCATCAACTGGGTAGTCAGATTCTAAAGCACCTGCAAAGGATGATAAAAACATAATGCTCTAAAATGTTGTTTAATCAAAACCTAAATAGAAAATTGTTTTAATTAGAAAATCAAATTACTTTAAAAAGAAGTCAATTACTGATAGGGTTAGTAAAAATAACAACCTAGTATATGTCAGACCTTTGCACCTGGTAATATGCATCATATGTATATGTGAGTCAAAAACACAATAATTTAAAAACATAACACAGTGTTCCTATCAGTCGTGTTAATACTCTTAACTGCAACCAAATCAATTTAAGATATAAGATAATATAAAGCTGAACACAGCTGGTCTAGTTTGCATTTGTTAACTTCTCTGTAATAAAGTGAAATTCCGTTTAACTATCAACTCTTGTACAAAGTTATCAAAGATAAAAACTTGATTATATATTAAGCCAAGAATGTTGTTATAAAAGATGAGGGAATGAAAAGCATTATAACTGTCTTCAAGCTATCCCACCATACATAGAGGTGGGATATATACTTAAATAAACAACAAGCAAAGTAAAAGTATGTAGTGATTATGGGTAATCCATTTAAATGTTATTCTTTTTTAATACATCTGACAAATACTATCTTATATCAATTACTTGACTATGCTTTGACCATTTATAACTGAGACTTTCATCATCTGTCAATTTTTCCAAATTTAAAAGAAAGCAGTTGTTTTGTGCCAAATAATGTAATTTTTTATTTCAGTATAAATTGCGACCGTACCTGGCACACTGGCTATACACAATATGGGAGTGGTGCAGACTCGGAAGGTCTCCAGGATATCCCCGGGACTGTTAGCATCAATCACAGACACATTGCTCTGGTTGATACTGCTCGTACAGATCCACACAAATGATGACAACTGCTCTTTATCCTTCTGTCCATCCTCATGATCCTGTTTAAAGTAGAGTGGAAAATAGACAATAATTATCATTTATATTATAAAGACAAGGGAAGTAGTACAGGAGTCATATAAAAGTTAAAAAAACAATAACATTTTCATTAAAATAATAAAGCATTACTAATACCTGAAGACAATAATTATAAAAATAATATTAATTTGAATCAATCTTATTGCAAAACTCCAAAGACACCTTCAAAATGAATTTAATCACAGAAAAAGATGGTTGAATGTTGTCCATTTTTTGTGTGTCAAAGTTCAACTTATATAATTGGAAGGACAAAGGAGATTATTGGAACTAACCTTAAGTTCTTGGTCAAGTTTATCTATATCATTTTCAGGTGTTTTGTTCAATTCTGACTCAGGTGGACTGGAATAGAAGACACTGGCTCCAACAATAGATCCGCCATCTTTTGTTTTTCCTCCTGTCAGGTTAACACCTGCTGCACACCAGATCTGTGATAAATTAGATATAAAAGGTCAGGAGCAGGGTTTGTGGTTACCATAGAAACAACTTAAAAGAAAAATCATGATAAACAGATGATAAGATATTTAGGTTTGAGGTCATCATGTTTTGGGGCTGTTGCTTATTTTTTATGTCACATCTTCTTGACACAATGATGGTCAGCTAATTATTGGTAGAGGAAGACTTATTTCTAAGTAGTACCACCAGTGCACTGCAGATAAGCTGAAAACCTTTGCTTCATATAAAAGTTCTCGACCGTGACTAAAGGGGCTGAGGAATTCCTCTCATATTAAAGTCATCTAGTGTGGCTAAAGACGCTGAGGAGTTCCTCTCAAATGAAATTTCTCGACCGTGACTAAAGCAAACGAGGAGTTCCTGTCATATAAAAGTTCTCCAGTGTGACTAAAGCAGCTGAGTAGTTCCTCTCAAATGAAAGTTCTCCAGTGTGTTTGAAGAGGCTGAGGAGTTACTAGTTTTGACTGTGACTAAAGGGGCTGAAGAGTTACTCTCAAATGAAAGTTCTTGACTGTGTCTAAAGGGGCTGAAGAGTTACTCTCAAATGAAAGTTCTTGACTGTGTCTAAAGGGGCTGAAGAGTTCCTCTCATATAAAAGTTTTTGACTGTGTCTAAAGGGGCTGAAGAGTTCCTCTCATATAAAAGTTTTTGACTGTGTCTAAAGGGGCTGAAGAGTTTGTCTCATATGAAAGTTCTTGAGTGTGTCTAAAGGGGCTGAAGAGTTCCTCTCATATGAAAGTTCTCGAGTGTGTCTAAAGGGGCTGAAGAGTTCCTCTCATATGAAAGTTCTCGAGTGTGTCTAAAGGGGCTGAAGAGTTCCTCTTATATGAAAGTTCTTGACCATAGCTAAAGAGGCTGAAAAGTTCCTTTCATTTGAATGTTCTTGAATGTGTCTAAAGGGGCTGAAGAGTTCCTCTCATATAAAAGTTCTTGACTGTCTCTAAAGGGGCTGAAGAGTTCCTCTCATATAAAAGTTCTTGACTGTGTCTAAAGGGGCTGAAGAGTTCCTCTTATATAAAAGTTCTCGACTGTGTCTAAAGGGGCTGAAGAGTTCCTCTCATATGAAAGTTCTCGAGTGTGTCTAAAGGGGCTGAATAGTTCCTCTCATATAAAAGTTCTCAACTGTGTCTAAAGGGGCTGAGGAGTTCCTCTCAAATGGACGTTCTTGACCATGACTAATGAGGCTGAGGAGTAACAAGTTATTGACTTTAACCACTTGGTCATGGGCACCACCATGGTGCAGCTGCACTATGGTTATCATCATTGCAATATCTTGCCTGGAAAACTGGCAGATAGTAAAATTATCTGTGCTTTAAGGATTTCTTAGATGTACAATATTATCACAATGCAAGTGTTGTATTGGATATTATAAAACTGTCTGCTTAATTATATAGGGAAAATTGGATAAGTATGTGATAACAATATATATATATGAATATCCTACCCTTAATGCAAAAAAAAACAAACAACATAACACTATTGATTTATTGTACCACCATTTGTGGAGACTAACACAAGTTAAGTAAGATATATTAATCAGATTAGAAATGGGCAATCCCAGTTGACCTTGCATCTACAATATGTACAACCCATTGCCATATTGTTATACCTTAAGGCCTTGCTGTTCCTCTAGCAAGGGTCTGCAATACACAGGTACTGGTACCCCCACGGAGCTCTTTGGAATCGAACTTGGGACCTGTGGGGTGAACTTAGCTGGGAGACTCCAGCCATAGGCCTGCATTCGTCCATCATCCTTCTTCACATGGGCTCGCACCTGCTTGTATTGCTCCTTACGTTCCTTCTCTCGTTCTCTTTTTGCCTTCTCAGAGGTGCTTTTAGAGAGGAGGATGGAGAATGAATGATATACCAGAAAATGAAGAGCACCAGATCAGGGGAGATAATCTGATCTGATGTGAGAATATATCCCATAATTATCAACCAACCCTTTATTGTAAGTACTCAATGAAGTTGCCACGATGGGACAATTTATTAAGTACCAACAGTTCAAGTTTCTGGAAATGAAACTATGCTTTGGAATTAAAAACACTGAATCTGCGGGCTGTGAAATGTGACATATACCATTAAACACTTAATTAGGAAGAAAATGTGCACATTAAATTAACACCAGTATTTACAAGCTTATTTAATAAAAACATAAAATATTCTCTTAATCTAAATAAAAAAAAATATGAAAATATTCATATTTTAAGCCTAAGATAAATCTTTATTATATTAAACTTTTTTATATAAAAATACTTCCACTGATAAACGGTTGTTTTTACAGTGAGATGCTGGTATAATATCTACAGTACAAGTAATGATGATCTGATAATGTTGTAAAATGATGGCCAAAAATAAAAATTACTTAAAATTTTTTAAAACAGCATAATCAATTATTCAAAAGCTTTCCCCAGATTTCAAAATTTCTATAAATATAATTGGTGTTGTACACCATCAGCCTCAGTAGGACCTATAAGCCAACATAACCACCCCTCTCTTAAAGCCACTTTCATTTAAAACATTTCTGTTAAAATGATCTTGTTTCATATCCAGGGTTCATATCATACTGATATTTGCATTTACATAAAATTTCATAACATACCTGTATTTATTATTACTACCAATGCCATATATGTACATCACATTGTATATAAAATCATACAATGTTGTCTCAGTTTTTATAAATAAGATTACACAAAAACTTGTAAAAATGAATGAAAAAACAATTGGATGATTTATGGATTAAACAAAATTAAAAATAAACACAGCAAATTAAGTAAAGTGCTCAATGCAAATTAAGTAGCAAACTAATACAATAGTGTTACTTTCATTTATTATTTGTTATATCATGAAATTTAAAGCATTTGACTACAACTATGCGGGAGTCTAGAGGAAGGGAAGCTATAATAACCAACACTTGGAGAGAAACTGCTCAATGACTTTACACACAAAAAATATATCATAGAAGATACACATTAGGATGTAAGCTTATTTTCAAAATTCTTAAGTTAATTTAAGCATGACTTGCTAATATCAGTACACATTTTAGGCTTAGGCAAATAATGCAGATAAAGCAGCTGCCAGTTAAAACTGTCTAAGCTATATCTGCAGTTTTTGCATAAGCATACAAAGGGTATCTTATTTTGTTTGACAAACAATGTTCTTGTTTATCAGCAATACTTGTTTATCAATAATAATTCATGTAGTTAATAACAAAGATTGAGTCTGTTTCTCCCAACTTTCTGGCTAGGTTTTGAGCAAAGTCTCTCATTATACTTCCACAAACATCCTTCCAAGGAAGTTCCCCTTTCACCATAATGTTACTTACATAAACTGTATTAGAAGTGAAGCCATGTGAATGGCTCTGAAAACAACACAGACGAACGCATGAACATTACATGCACAAGATACTTATGGCCGTCGTATATCAGGAAAGTATAATTAGTAGGAGTAGAGAGTACGAATTGTTAACTTAGTAAGTGAGATTTGTAAAGCAGTTTTTTCTTTTTGGAATGTAGATTATATTTGAAAACAATAAAAGATATTCAATTAAAATTGATGAATAATGAGTTTTTGACTATTTCCTATATAGAATGGCATGTATGCACATTTCAATCAAATCACTTTTTTTCTTTGCATGATGACAGTTTTTTGTTTATTTTTTTTTATATAATGTTATAGGCCTAGTTCTCCTAGACAATTCTCCTGAATACCTGCTGGTGATAGCTTTGGTAATTAAAATACATGTACTCTTAAATGGAACACCTAATTTTAGTGAAAATATCACATTAGCTATGAAAAAGAATATCTTAAGAAAAGAGTCTTTATATTTTACAATTTCTGCAGTTAACATATAACCTTAACTCATATTCACTATAGTGAAACAAACTATAATAGAGGAATAACTTTGTCTCACTGAGACTAAACCACCTACATCGACTGTTAGTTTCTTTTTTTGTTCTCTTCTAATACACAATAACATATAAAAAAAACACAACTATTTGTTATATTACTGTATAACATGTTAAGAACAGATTGGTGCAGTTGATTGACAAATGTGTCCATGTGTATCTACACTGACTGAAAGATAATGCCCTTTGTCATATTACAAGAACTGCTCAATATTGTGGTGTTTTCTGCTCATTTATTCTAATTAACAAAAATTATCTAGATAAACAAATGGTTATATATAAAAGAGCTAAAGCAGTGTTCATGTTAGTATATCAAAAGAGATATTAATGTTTCAGCCATTGTCATCTAGCAATCAATGCAAAGGAAGCTAACAAAGATGACTTTTTTTACAATTTACAGATGTTAATCCATTAAACATGAACCGAGCAGTGAATTTTTATGCCGGTTACATCAGGATTTGATCGGGATCCATGCATTGCTTTATCTCTAGGAGATAAATATGTCATTTGTTTTCTATCTGAAACTTTTACTTTCTCCTGAATGTTTGAAAAGTCATCCTTGTTTTTACAGAGTTGTTAACAGATACCCCAGGAGTTTGAAGTATAAATAAATGGATACTAAATAAAGCAGGCAGCAGAACAGAAGAATGTTTGACAGTGGGCATACAGGTTTGGACTACTTGTTATTTTCTTAAATCTTCCTTTGATCAAAGTGGCACACCTATATTTAGTAGTAAGTATTCCACAAAAATGCTTTTTTGACTTTAAAGTCATTTTGTTTAAAGCATGGACTAACAATTGTTTTTCCTGGAAGTTGCTTGCAAATATTTAACAAGCTTTCCCTTTCGTAACACTTAATGATTATAAACTTATAATAACTGGGCAAACACTTTGAATTTTAGTTAAAAGATAGCCAAGCAAACTGTTTTACAACTAAAAGCAACAATAGAAATTGTTTTTTGTAAAATTCAAATCAAAATATCATTGACTTATTATGATTTTACTTTGATTGTACAACAGCAAATCCTGCAAGTCTGTAAGACTTGGCTTCTTTTGATCATGCATTTTTCTTAAATGTTAGTATAAGTACTAGCCAAGCACAGATATGAGAAGATGAGAGGCCGTCCACCAACATTTGACACACACCTTCAAGCTCCTTGGGTATCCTAGGTAACTAAGCATACTGAACCCATATGGTTACTGTGGCAACACATTTTTAATATTTTCTAAAGAACAATGATCTGCATTTTTATTAAATCTAGTTTTTTATGTTGTTCTATGGTTTGACAAAATCCATCAAATAATCTTTCAGTAATCCAGATATGCTTTGAGTAGATACAGAAATATTCCATATATCCATATATCCTAAATCAAACATGACATATTTACAAAAAATGGTAGTTTTAATAAATGTTCGACTTATTTTAATTGTGTTGCCAATGAACTACCTTTTCTATGAGTTCAGCACACAGGCGTAAGAATACAAAAAAGACAAAAAAAGAACATACTCAGGTTGTGAAACTATTGGTTCACCCAGTGACTTGCTTCTGTAAAAAGTTTGACATTCACACAATATTAATGACATTGTCTTGCACAGTGTTCCCTTTTGAATTAAGGAATGTGCATGCAAAGCACTTCAAGAGCTCAAAAAAAAATGAGCCTTTCATTGACACCTTCATGTTTCGTACAAAATGGGCAATAGGTAATACCAAGTCATAGTCTACTTTCAAGCTAGTGCTTGCTCAGCCGACTTTACAGTTTACCCCCTAGTCATTGATGTATTCGTAAATCCCGTACAATGGCAGCCACCATATGGTGCTGGGAAGTCATATTACTGACCCGAATAACCCTCGCAGGTACCTATTTCTACACCTGGGAGGAGTGGAACAATTTGAGGTGAATTTCTTGCTCAAGAAAATTAGCGGCGATCTGATCGGGGCTCAAACCATCGATCCTGTGATTAAGAGTCATGTGTCCTACCACTGGACTATTCCACTCCTCAACAATGTAAAAATCTATATTCTTGGTACTTATTTGGAATGTTATCTTTCAATTTAAAAAAAGTATTTTCAGCTTTACCATCTTTTAATTTGTGCTTGACAACTTCACACTTGCTATTTGTTTGTAATATTGCAATTGTATTTGTCGAGCATAAAGTGGAAAAGATTTATATTTCCTTTGTTTATGACCATGCAGTTATTACTGCTAAAAGTAAACAGAAGACAAAACTCAATGCTGCAGTCATGCACATTATAAATTATCCCTCACGCAAAGGAAAAATAAATAAATATATTGACCTTTATATCACAATTATCATAGTTTGCAGACATAAAAAATAAAAATATCTAATCAATATGCATTATTACTTGCTACCATTTAAGCAAGATGTAATTTATATCAATAACCAATATTTAACCAAATATCAAAACAACTGTTTACACAACAATATTAATAAAGAGTATGAATTTTTTAAAATCACAAAACAATACCTCATGCAACTACTAGGAGCAGAAATTAAAACAAAAATGCGCACATGAGATGTGAATGAATGATCACACTTCTAATATGTGTTGGGTGTCACAAATTCATCTATACACATGACTGTATAGCTTACTATACTGTTAAAGTTACTTCCCTTGAAAGCAAAATTTCAATGTAACCAGTCAAATAGCAAGTTATATAAATTATATATATTTCTGATCAGTCGCTTTTATTCTGAACATGAAATATGTCACAAAATACAGTTAAGATTAAATAATCTTAATTGAAACTAGAAATGTAATCTTCACTGTCAGGGTGGTTTAGTTAAATATTTAGATTATTTCAAAACACACATTTAAGTAAGATGTACAAAAGCATCAGAAAAAATACAGATACTGCTAGTAAATAAAAATAATGCAGAGACTTTCAAAGTCATCCTTTAGAAGCTATATGCAAGTATTAATAACATTCCTTCAAAAATGTCACTTACAACTCAACTTGCATGAAGTCATGCTTTTAACTTTAATTCCATCAAGGGAGGTTACTACAATAATTTAAGTGTATTATCTCCCCTTGAAATGATAGGTAGAGAAAAAACAAAAACAGCAGAATTTCAAACAAAATTTCTACTTACAAGTCATCTTGCAGGAAGTCATATGCCTTGGTCTTGTCTCCAAGATTGTACTTGCTCCGTTGTTTCTGATTGGGATCTCCAACAGGTTGAACATTAGTCGTCGGTGCATTATACTTCACCATCGCCATAGGTTTCTTGCTTGGTTTGTTAGGAGAGTTGAAAAGGTTGCTGAAACTGTAATGAACAGAATGTGATCATTTCTTTCATATAATTAATAATATATGTTTGAAAATATTAGCTATGTGATTTCAGCTTGTCCGTCTTCTTGTATAAAAAAGCTTTACATGTATTGCAACATTTATATTATTTCCAAACTCTTGTCTATAAACAATTTACACATAAATCCAAATTTCTAAATGGATTTTTTTATGGATTAAGTTACTTTTTATTCCCTTTAATAATATCAAGGTAATAAACACAAAGTAGTTGGGACTTTACAGAGTTACAATCTTAGCAGCTTCTGTGTCAAGATAAAATGATGATGTTGATTATTCATATTTAATAAAAATAACATAACTATTTGAAGAAAAAAAAATGGCCATTGGTCCTTCCTAAAAATCTAAACTTATAATGCCATAATTCAATTTTAATTTTTTAATTCCAACTTGGATCATTGTAAAGTACATTATAATATAAAATGAGAAAAACATAACAAAAGCAGAAACATGTATTAACAAAAATGTTTATGCATTACATTAGATGAAGAGAGGAGTGGGTGTGACAAAGTAATAAAATAAAGCTGACCAGCCTCACAAGTTTGGCTATTATAGATCAGATGTGAGATGATACAGTTAGTAGATGTTACCTTGTTTCCATTGGCATAAAAACATAGATTATGAATTTATGAAGACAAAAAAATGAAAATCTACATGATTATCTGAAAGTGATCCTAGTGGAATATCCTTTTTTAATTTATATAACCTCATTTTATACCACTCCTGCCATTTCAGTAGTTTTGTTAAATAACCAATCCAGCGTGCAGGGTTGTCACTAGAAATATTTTGAGCAGGCTCAATTTACTTTTAAGGTGGCTAGATTATGCGAGCGCCGAAGGCATATCCCCTCCCATCTGTACATTGTACATGTGTCATATGTGTTACGAAAATAAACTATATCGAAGCAAATTGTCCAATCAAGTCGCAGTTTACAAATGCTACGCGGTATCTGTAAAATATATGCGAATATGATAGTGTACCAATGTCAACTGTCTTTTACGGGGGTAGTCGTAACTCTTGACTGATTTTCATTTTTTTTTTCAAATTTGAGGCAGCCCGATTTTCATTTGAGGCAGTCAAATCGGCCGCCAGCCGCCTCCTAATGACAACCCTGAGCGTGAATTGTGTTCATTTATTAATTATAAGACAAACATACAAGGATTATTTCATATAGGTTATATTATAGCGTGACACTTAGAGATATTAAGCATTTATTAGCAACAGGATATGAACACCAAAACAAACAAATTACACAAGATAAATTACAAAAAGTTAACAAGAACCATCTTTGCCTTCAGCCCCTATATTGTCGGTACTATTTATTTAGGTGTATTATATTACATTATTATAGGACTAATACTCCAGATGATAAATCTAATAGGAAACTTTTTGTCAACTTACGTTTAAGAATTTTAGTTATAAAATAAAAAAGGCTAATCAGACAACTACTAACAAAATCAGGATTTAAAATGTTTACCAGTGTACCAAAATGTGTATGCATATTGTAAAAGGGTATTATGAAATAAACCAGTTTGTACACGACAGCATTCCTGTTCTCTAGCTTTTTCAAATAAACCACATTAATAAATATTCAAACATGGACTTATATGGATTTTAAACTATGATACAATCAACACTCCCCACTTGCAGAAATATTTATTAAGCTTATTTTGCTCAAGCACAAATTTTAATTGCTTCGTTTTTATTTATATTCTTTTTAACACGTCAACATGATCGTGTATACATGTACCATCTTATGAGTTTATGGTGTTTAATAGCCAGGTCACATTATGTCTGTCAGTCTTCCAAGTGTCAAAAACCTAAGCTGGAGCAAAACCTCCACAGATAAATAATCTTGTAAGTGGCCATAGCTCAAATCTGCCTGGGCTCGGTCTCATGCTAAACCATAGTATTTCCTGACATTAGGCACTGTAATGAAACACAGACTTATCATTTTCAGACACCAAAACTATATATAGCAGTTATAATTATAATTAGTAGCAGCAGTAGTAGCAGTAGATAATCAGTCATCTATAGATAATTTCCAGATAATCCCAAAACTATATGTGGTAGATAACCAGTCATCTATAGATAATTTCCAGATAATCCCAAAACTATATGTGGTAGATAATCAGTCACCTATAGATAATTTCCAGAAAATCCCAAAACTATATACATGTAGGGTAGATAACCAGTCACCTTTAGATAATTTCCAGATTATCCAAAAACTATTATTATATATGGAGGATAACCAGTCACCTAAAGATAATTTCCAGATAATCCCAAACTATATGTAGTAGATAACCAGTCACTATAGATGATTTTCAGATAATCTCAAACTATATGTGGTGGACAACCAGTCACCTTTAGGTAATTTCCAGAAAATCTCAAACTATAGGTGGTGGATAACCAGTCCCCTTTAGATAATTTTCAGATAATCTCAAACTATATGCGATGGATTACCAGTCACCTTTAGATAATTTTCAGATAATCTCAAACTATTATTATATGTGGTAGATAACCAGTCACCTTTACAAAGCCTCTTTTGACAATGGAGTTTGAATTTATTATATTTTATTTCAATTAACTTTAAATAAGGGGAATGTATTTTGTAAAAACATTTTTGATAACTATGCAGATTTTAGTTATTAAAAGCTATTTTGGATTTTGAGATAACATTCAACAGTTTAGTGATGAATAAAAAAATCCACTGAATCCAAAAGATTGTCAATGTTTTGCCATCATTAAATTAAGTACTTGCATATTTTGAAGTTCAGATGTAATAGAAAGTATGGTAGTAAAATTTGGTAAAATAACTGTCTGGTAGTGTATGCTCTAACTTACCTACAAAGTTGCTATAAAAGATAACTAAACTTTAGTAGTAATTTGTACTTACTAAAGAAGCATTATTATTCTCTTATTGACCAATCTGGTATAGGGATGGGATGGGATTTGCCGGCATTTTTGCCGATACTGTGCAGCAACATTTCTATCATTATAGTACAGGGGCACTTATGAGGTGCCCAGGGACTGAACCCGGCTGGTCCATTATACTGACACCGACGAGTCAGGTGTAATGCTGTCCTCTTAGTCCCTAGCATTAGGAGGAGAGCCACTACTACCAACTTTAAAGTCTTTGGTTTGACCCAGCCAGGGTTTGAATCCGCAACCTACCAATCTGCAAGCTGACACTCTACCACTTGAGCTATTGGGGCCAGTTTGGTTTAGGTTAATTTTTCATGTGAAAGTTACTGTATCACTCAAATATAGCACAGACGTAGAGTGTGCACCATTAGTTTGGGGACGAAATTGGGGGAATAAAAACAACTTCTTGTGTATTGTGAAAACCTCTTCTTGAACTTTAAGGTGATAAATGCACGTTAAAATCACTGAACACATGTAGTATATGAAAGTTATATTTCATGAAAATAACTGTTAGTAAATATTGTAATGCTTCTCTTTATTGAGATGGTCTGATTATTGATATAAGGTGTTGTCAAAAGAGGCAGTCTATGTATTGAATTGTTGGAAAGGTTAGTCTCATGCAGATGAAAGTACAAACATACCTGGATAAGGAACTGAAACATGCGAGAAAACAGAAAACAAACTAAATACATGAAATACATACAAGCAACAATAAACAGCATTCAGAATCATCCACAATGCTAGAAAGAGAGAAATAACAAGGGGAACATTAGTAGAAAGGCAGGCATCAATTTTTCTTACAGACTGTTTTGTTTTAATTTTTGTTTCCATTTTATGGAAGAGTGTACAATAAAATCAAATTAGATTATTATCAGACAGAAATGTTAATCTTGTTATATAATATTTGACAATAATTACTGATATATATATGATTCTATATTTTTAAAGTATAATATTTAAACTCAATTACCAGAATTAATGCCATTATTAACCATCATTTGTAGAGAAGACAAAGAAATGGCAACCAGTTAGACAGAACCATGATCATTTCAGTAGGCCAGTTTAATGTTTGCACCCAAGTTAGGACTTTAATCCAAGCCATGAATGTCCAAGTAAACCACTAATAAATCATGAATTTGCTTAATGATCAAAAATAAAGAACAATGATTTCACCATAACAGTTCAAGGCAACAATCCATGAAACACAAAATTTGGTGTTTTGATATTTTGCATTAAAAAGTTTGGTAATCGTGGTAACTAATGGCAAAGGAAAACATCTGACATACTTGGGTAAAAAAGACCTAACATACTTAAGTAGAAAACATCTGACATACTTGGGTAGAATAGATCTAACATACTTAAGAAGAATACATCTGACATACTTGGGTAGAACACATGACATATTGGTGTAGAAAACACCTGACTTACTTTGGTAGACCACTTGACATACTTGGGTAGAATACACCTGACAAATTGGGGTAGAAAACACCTGACATAATTGGGTGGATCACATGACATACTTGGGTAGAACACATGACATACTTGGGTGGAACAATCATATCTAAACCCTCAACCATGGGCGCCCATATACACTTACTGTTTATTTTAATCACTTTTTACTTCAAATACTTTATATTATAATTAGATCAAACAAAACAGTTGTGAGTAGGTACAGACATGATGATTGCTAAGATAGTAGGTGAGTTTTGCTACCATTTTAATGGCCCTCAGTTAAATCATGGTGGTCATTTAGCAATGTACCAGTCCTTAATCTTGTGCACTGTAAGTTAGAATTTCATCAATATTACTCAACATAGATGAACTTTTTTGCAGGTGTGCATGCAAGTCTGCCATATTTAATATTTTAAGTGACTGGGTAAATCTATCAGCAAATCCCTGTGCTATGGGCATTAATGCCCTCTGGAAAAATTACTTGTTTTTATATTGTTAATCCATTTTTTTAAAAGGCATATAAAATAAGAACTCAGAATAAAGATTGAAAGAAAAACATATTAAAGAGTGCTGATGGACTTTGTTTGCAAGGCCACACATTAATATTGGAATGACACTAGAAATGCCAGAAGACAATATACATATAGGTCCATATTCGCATATCCAAGATCATCACACTTGCAGCAGTTTTATTTGTCCGTGCCCTACTCACAACAAATATGTTCCTATGGCAATATGGTACATCCCAATGAATGCCACACAAACCAAGTGAATAGCAGTATTCAAATTGGAGTTGCCACTGAAAACAATACAACAGTAACTGAAAGTAGGTCATTTAAGAGCAAGAACCAGTCACAGGACAGCAAGCTCGACTTTTCAAGTGCTTGATACTATATTTTTACTTGATAGTAAATGCATGCCAAACTTTAAACTGCATGCATATGCATAAAAATTGTCAGAGTTGAACCAGGGTGATATTTGTCACAAAATCCAATGTGGAAGTATCAGAATTAAAGAAGGTATGATCACTAGGAAGACATGATATTTCATTGCAATCTTTGCAATGGCTATTAAGATTAACTAGAACTATCACTGAATGCAATTCATACCCCCACCAATGTCCTTGACAAATCTGGTACAAGGGTAAGATGTGTTCTGCACATTGCCCAGTTGGGGTGAACATTTGAGTCAAGTTTAAAGAAAATCCTTCCATTAGTATAGAATTTATAGAGCAGACACGACATATTGTCTAGTATTGATTGTAAGTAAATTAAAAGACTTAAAAAGGGGCATAACTTTGTCAAAATGCAATACAGAGTTATGAAACTTGATCTGCATATCTTACTTGTGATACATCATATATATATTTAAGTTTCAAGCAAATACCTGTGCTAATTTCAGAAATATTGAAGTACATGTTAAAATTTAAAAATATTTTCTAAGTCAATTTTGACCTTCAAGTGTGACCTTGACCTTAAACCGGCACAAAGGTAACATGGGTTCTGCACATAACCTTGTTGAGTTGAACATTTGAGTAAAGTTTGAAGAAAATTCTTTCATTAGTATAGGATTTATAGAGCGGACACGACATATTGTCTAATACTTGATTGTATGTAAATTTGAAGACTTAAAAGGGGCATAACTTTGTCAAAATGCAATACAGAGTTATAAAACTTGACCTGCATATCCTAATTGTGACACTTCATATATATTTTAAGTTTCAAGCAAATACTTTTTCTAGTTTCAGAAATATTCAAATACATGTTAAAATTTAAGAATATTTCCTAAGTCAATTTTTGACCTTCAAGTGTGACCTTGACCTTAAGCCGGCAAAAGAGTAACATGGGTTCTGCACATCCCCTTGTTGAGGTGAACATTTGAGCCAAGATTAAAGAAAATCTTTCAATTAGTGTAGGACTAACAGAGCGGACACGACATATTGTCTCATACTTGATTGTATGTAAATTTGAAGACTTAAAAGGGGCATAACTTTGTCAAAGTGCAAAATACAGAGTTATGAAACTTGACCTGCATATCCTAATTGTGACACTTCATATATATTATAAGTTTCAAGCAAATACATTTTCTAGTTTTAGAAATATTCAAATACATGTTAAAATTTAAGAATATTTTCTAAGTCAATTTTTGACCTTCAAGTGTGACCTTGACCTTAAGCCGGCAAAAGAGTAACATGTGTTCTGCACATCCCCTTGTTGAGATGATCATTTGAGCCAAGATCAAAGAAAATCTTTTAATTAGTGTAGGACTTACAGAGCGGACTCGACATAACGTCTAATATTTAATTGTTTGATATTTGACCTTCAATTGTGACCTTGACCTTGAGCTGACACATGAGCAACATGTGGGTTCTGCACATCCCCTTGTTGAGATGAACATTTCAACCAAGTTTGAAGAAAATGCTTAAATTGGTATAGGATTTATAGAGCGGACGGATGGACTCGACATAACGTCTAATATTTAATTGTTTGATATTTGACCTTCAATTGTGACCTTGACCTTGAGCTGACACATGAGCAACATGGGTTCTGCACATCCCCTTGTTGAGGTGAACATTTCAACCAAGTTTGAAGAAAATGCTTAAATTGGTATAGGATTTATAGAGCGGACGGACGGACGGACGGACCGACGGACCGACGGACGGGCGGACAAAGCGAATCCATTATAGCCCCCCCCACATTTTGTGGTGGGCGTATAAACATTGATAGGACTTGCAGATACAGCTTTAACCTGCATGGGTATGCATAATTTTCTGGTAAATCTAACCTGGATCATAGTTCTGCATACTATATACTATGGTGACCAGTATTTAAAGTTGGACTCCAATATGCATGCTACTGCTGCTGTGAAGATTCCAAAACTGAACAAATCAAAGCCCAAGAGGGTTTTAAACTTACAGCAGAGAGGGTCAGAAGGATCCAATGAATTGTCAAAAAACTTGGCTGTGAGTGCTCTATGATTGTAGCAAATATATAAGATAGTGTCAATACCTGTAACAATGTACTGTTTCTACCCAGAAAGTGTGCAATCGAGAAAGGTTAATATAAGCTAAAAGAACTGGTGTATAAATTGACAATATACTTTAGTAGCTTTATGCTAACTAAAAATGTCTTTCTCATAAGTGTTAGCTAAAATTAGTGAGCAATTAAATGTGGTTTCTCTAACAGTCCAAGACCACAGCAGTTTTATGCATTGTGGAACTATTTCTATACAGTTCTATGTATTAGGTAAAGAAATGGAATTGGACTAAGGAACTACGCATGTTACATTTAGTACAGCTTTGACTTGAATTATTGTAGGAAACAAAATAGAAAGGTTATGCATATTCATGAGGGACAGCTAAACAGGTTACTTGCAATACAGATACATGTGAATACAATCCTTGTGAATCATTATAGTATAGCATGGAAAAAAGAAAGTTAATAAAGGGGTAAAGGGCCTTCTATGTCTGGTTTCCATTGCAATTACAATATACATGTAGCTACAATTGTAACTGAATCCTACTAAAAATGGTTAAGAATGATAGATTTGACTATGCATTCAGTAAGAAAAAAGAAGATACGTAACAGAGGGACTGTTACACATGTTATGTAGTAAGTACAATACGCCTATGCAGGATTCTGTCTGCCATATTTGATACTGGGTACATAAATAAAAACACTGAACACAGAAATAAACAAAATAACATCTCTTTAATAAATTACACCATTCAGAAAGCAACATCACACAGCGTATTCTTAACAACCTTCACATTTACTGGATGGACTGAAATATGACTTGAAACTATTCTATAACAAGCTGCTTCTTCTTGTCTAAAATTAGCAGTATTCAACAGCATTAATTTTTTTCAAGGATCTTGACCAAAAAAACAAATTGTTTAAACTGTGGCTATATCTTTTGGGTTGTAAGTTTTAAAAAACCTGCCCAGAGTTAAGGCACATTGTACGAAATCTGATATGTAATTTGCTTGCCAAAGTGAAAGGTATGACAGAATCTGAATTTTAAAAACAACTTATTTACAATTTAAAATGTAAAGGCAAAAAAAAAAATCAGACATATTTTATTATTTATTTTTTACACAGACAGTCCAGACATTGCAAAATCAGGGATATTAATGCTGAAAGCCAGACTGTGTTATGGTAACATCTAGAAACAAGTGAATCTAATTTTGGGCATAAAACTTAACTTGAAGCAGTAAACAAACATAAAAGACTTTTAACATTTATAACAAAGTCTAAAGAACAGAAATGCCAGCAGTGAAAACATGGATGAAACATTTTGAGCAAATTTTCCACTGGACTTATTTTCTCATTTATATTTTGAAATGAGACCAACTTCAAAATTTTTCCTTTCTCTTTAGGGATCAACACTGGATCAAATATGGCAGACAGTAAAGCAGAAAATAAGTCACAATAACGCATGCAGAAAATAAATGAAAGATGAGAAGACACGAAATAGCACACGCATGCATCTACAACTGGTTTATCTTTTGGTTTTATCATTCAACTGAAAGAGAAGTATGATTGGTTAATTCTTGTCATGTGATCTTTATATAAATTTGGCTATTTTACTTTATTTGTAGTTTTAGTTGTTTTATATGACTGCATGATGATTTGTTTATATTGTGTACAAATTTATATATATAAGTAAAATACCATTAGTCCATATTCCTATCTACTAGGGAGGGGTTATAATTCAAGCTGCAATATGTGACCCAATGAATGATCCCTTTACAACATATAGATAAACATTATTGACACCATTATACACATCATTCATAAAAATGCAGGCTCAAAATCTACAATCATAGGTTAACAATCTCAATTTATCTTCAAAGGCACCATCTCTTAACTATAACAAACTCAATCTAATATTAATAACCAGGTACAAAAACTTGAAACAGATCTAACAATATAACTGGCAGAATAATTTAATGTTCTTGAACAATGAAACTGTTTAATTACCTAAAAAAAAACACTTAAAAAACAACAAGGCCTAGAAAACAACGAATTTAAACAAATGAAAAATGTCTAAATGTTATCTTTCCAATATGAAAGATGTATAGTCTATTTCAAAAATACATATGTAAACAAGTTAAATCTATTTTGTTTCTGCTGTTAAAGATGTCAATGACTTGATGTATTTGAACAGACAGTCTATATAAATACCATGGACTATATTATTCTACATACAAACAGTATTATACCTTTAAGCCAAGATGAAATGAACAGCTTTCTCTTTACCTAATCCATGGCATTGCATACTTCCTATCTAACCTGACTACTAATCTTTTTTTATTCTCCTGTACACAAAATTTACCATACAACTGAGATCATCTTATTTCCATATTATATTGTTTAAATGACTTAATTTTACAATTTAGATTCGAGATCATACCTTTCATATGATAATGAACAATAAAAGATAAAAACATTTACAGAACAAAGCAAAGCTTCAAAACTTAATTTTAAAATTCCTTTTGAAGCAAAAACACTTTTAGTTTTTACATAAATGAACCAGCAATGTTTAAACATTGATTTTTGGTCCAAATGTATATTTCAATTGCAGCAACTTTAAACTATTTAGCTTTAAGAACAATTAATCAACTTTAAATTGTAGTATGTTATATACAATTAAATTCTTTTTTCTAAGCACTTTCTTATTCTACAAATATGCTATAGAGTGCAAAAAAAAAATTAAAAAGATTAAAATTATATATTATAATTATATATTATAATCAAATAAAATTAATAAATAACACTTATCACAAATTAAGCAAAGCAAGTGCCTTATGATTCAAAGTCACTGTAGTGAAACCATAAAAAACTGTTTACAGTGTTTATATAAAACTACTACTTTTATTAAACTTCTCTGACTACAAGTGCTTGGTAATACAGTAAAAATTTTTCCCTCCGTACCATAGTAAATATAAATGAAATATGAAAAATATGTACCAATGAAAGAACGTATTATCAGTTATAAGTACAACTCAAGTGTAACCTCTCTATATGGACCCCCTTCCAAACCAAATAAAAATGTTCCATTTATAGAGGTACTGGTCTGTATAGAATTTAGACAAGGTTTCAGCACAAATTATAATTAAGGTAGAAAAGTGCAAACTATTGGAATACCATGTATCACGAAAATATTGAACTATGTTGTTTTTTTTAAAATGATAATAAGCAATAGTGCCAAAGTTCTGATTTTATGCGATCCTGGCCCTTGATTCATATAAAGTTAATGATTATGACAATTCTAATATTATCTATGAACTGAGCAAAATGTCAATGGCAAGCAAGTATTGCAAACACTGCACTCGGGATAATGATAAAGCTAGACGGCTGATGATGATAAAGAAAATGGTACTGATTGTTGAAGTGACAAAGACTGTGATTGTTATTACATGCTACATTGTAACATTATTTAAAGCCAAGGGTCACTCCCATAATAATCAAATGTAAAACAGGATTATTTTTATGTCAATATGACCAAGTTAAAGGGGACTGTTTCTAAAACAAGTTTTTTTTTTCAGTAAGATAATTTGTCGTATTGCATAAGACATTTCCAGGTAACACATTTTCTTGTACATAATGTACATTAAATCAAAATCAGTAGGTTACAGAAGGTTCTATAATATATGATCTTAACTCTAAAGATCAGTCAATCTATAGAAAGCATGGAGGGTATAGAGGGATTTCTTTTTCACAGCAGGATAGTTGGCCACTCAGGCCTGTCAAGTGCATCTCCTGGTCAATTATGATGATGATAATCTATATGCTGCTGCATTTGTTGATGATGAATTGCAGAATGATGGTGGTGGTGTGATGAGACGCAAGTCCTAGCTACACTAACCGAACCAGATGAGGTACATCAGTTCCCCAGTCAAAACATTATTTAATGTGCAACACCCCACTTTACTGTCTACAGTAGTAATTTATCGAAACCTGAAGTTATCACAATTATATCACAAAATATGCTAAACCAATATGAGGATTTCTTAAAAGGTTTTCAACAAAAGCTGTTTTAATCTATTGAAAGGGGGTTTTATGAGGATAATGTACTTTTTATGACTCCTTAAAATGCACTTAAAGATCCTGTTCAATACAATCATTGTGATATTTCTTGTTATACTTAAATCAATTATTTATTTGTTTACTGACTCTCTTCTTTACATAATGGTTGAATTCATAAAAGAGAATATTTGATTGTTGTGAAGTTTCATCTTATTTATAGCCAGTCAATGAAGAAGTTTCCTATTTATTTTAATTTCATAAAAAAAGACACAAAATATAAGATGCATTAACTAGGGATGTCAATGATTCACCTGTTAACTGGACTACTGGCTATCACATGCATATCTAGATAGCAATTTACTATCCGGTTAACCTTAAAAAATGCCCATAGGTTAAAAAAAAAATTATCAAATGTTCAACTTCGCTAAATTTGGATTCCGACTCCATCATTATGTGGTTAATTATATATCGATGCACACAACCACTTTCCCCACTTTTGCCTATACTGACATTTTTTGTTGTTTTAGAGTAATTCCACAATATAAATCTGAAACATGTTGATGTTCATCCAATTATTTTTTATTAACACAAGTAACCACCAGCTATCAAAATATGTAAAACTGTCCATAGTTTGTCATTTTTGCAGCACTGTAGTTTCAATTTAGTAGCACATCTGTGACTTTTGATGACATGAATTTTTTTCATTTCTTGGTTTTTGTGACATTTCCATCACATATTCGTCCCAACAATTCAAACATATGTAAATATGAACTGTACTTATTTTGATTTATATCCTAAATTCTAAATGTAATGACAATGTAGTAAAGACAAAGGTACCTATCATTTTATATTGTTGTAATATATGCAGCTGTAAAATACAGTTATCCGGATACCATCTGGATAGTGTTTACGGTTATCCAGATGGCAAAAGAGGTATTCCTTGACATCCCTAGTATTAACGTATCAATGAGCTAATCAATGAAAATAAATCTCTTCATTTTTATACTAGAAAAACAGATGACATGACCTGATTCTATATATACACAGTATAAAACATAGCAACCCAATTTTATACAAACTTGAAGCTTGAATCCAAGATGATTACTAAGCTTACAAAATAACCCCTAAAGCAAAAACTTGCACTGTCATTCATCTTTTTCTGACCACACTGTATCTTCTTTAAGCCCCAAATTCTTAAAAAAATAAAGAGAAAAACTTCCTTACTACTGCATCAGATTTAAATAAAAATGTCCTGCTAAACATTTTTAACCTTAGGCTGCTTTATTTAACACATCTCAATTTTCAACAGTTACTATTAATGTAGCAAGCAGTGCTCCTTATGTCTTGGCAGAAAATAGTTCAGATCAAGATCCGCCAGCTTACATTATTTGCCAAAGCTTAATCAACTTGTGTTAAGCAGGTAAAGAGTAAAATCTAACCAATCCACATCTTTCTTGTGAGGTTTTAATGGGTAAGATGCTCCTATACATTGATGTCAATAGGGTGAAGTTTAGCCATGGTATTACTGGTGGGGCCTCAGACAAACGTCTGTATAGAACCTTGGCAGATGCACCAGTGCTCAGTTTAGAGACCTTCTATCATTGAAGCTGACACCCAGCAACAGGGCATAAAGTTTGCAAGCTCAGCCATGACCACCCTTTCTGAAGGGATTAACTTTAGAAATGTCTCAGATTCAAGCTCAAAAGTTTTATAACTTTGGGTGGCTTAAATATCAAAAGTAATTTCCCTGCAATAATGATGATGTTAAAGTGGTAAATGTGTAATGCTGACTATCAAATCACTTGGGTATCGTGAGCTTTCTTCTTTGGAGTGGGGGTAGGTGTGGGTTCAGATGCACCAACCAGATTACCAAAACTGAAAAGATATGCACGCTGAATTGACTAACTTCTTAAAGAAAATTGTAAGCAACTAAAATTGGTCATTACTACATGATATGGAAATAAATGTAAAGGAAAATACTACAGATAATGAAAATTGGCAATTTGAATTGAAAAATGTAAAAGGTAATTAAATTATTCTAAACAGTGAATGAAAGCTGCACAATGAGATCATGAATATCAGCACAATTAGTTTGTGTGTTGAACAATATGGTTATACCTGAAGATAAACAGTATATGAAAATTAAACAATAAATCTTTAGGTAAATCCAATGTTTTGAGGATGAAGGAAGAATTGGCCATCAGAATGATTATCTCTCGGACGAATGGTTTAAAGCCACTGTTCTAGGTGTGATAGTCCTACTACTAAGTAACCAACAACCATTACTAATAAGGGGAGACCCCATTGTCACATAGCTAGCACAACTAGAAAGCTTCTTCACTTGAGAAATTCTCAGCAAAAAGTTGGTTGTAAACTCACAGGAAACGACTTTGGGTTTATAAGCAAAATTACAATAAATGATCAATCTTTCACCAACTTTAAACACAAATAAACTTAATATCAATATTTTTCTTTATTCAGCTGAAACAAAAATCCAATTGATAAGATATGTTATCAATACATTACCAGTCTGTACAGTGGTATATGATAGACAAGTTACACTTTCAGAACCTATTATTGTTATCAATTCACAACACGTTCAAATAATGCTCTATTTCCTTTACTATTATCATCTATTTACACCCAAACTATGACTATTTTCAAGGTAATAGTTACACATAGTCCTGTGTTACAGTGTCAGTTAATACACTCTTGTCTTCATATTTAAGCTGTCAGAACTGTTTTGTTGTTTTGTTTTGAGATCACATGACAAGATTTTCATTAAACTTCTCAATCACTTTACATGTATATACATTTATCAGTGCCCTTAAAGTATAAAGCTTATTACATGAAAAGATAGGATTATATTTTTAATAAATACATATGATACATGTTTACATGAAAAGCTAAGATTATAGTAACAGACTATGATTAAAGATTTTGGATGAGTTAGGCTAGGCAAAAAATGGTTAGATTTTTGTTCAACAGGCCTTACTGCATTATAATTTGATGGCTGCATCAGATCTTTGTTACAATTAAATTAGATTTAAAAAAAAAAAATAAAAAAATTAAATATAATTTTGGAGGAGGATTATGCTACTTATTCCTGCAAAAAAGCATTTTTTGTGTGTTAATTACTAATTACAATACAAATACATATAATTCTGGAAATACTTGGTTATTTTAGAAAACGTTAAAAAGCATTCTGGTTAAGAAAGGAAAAAGAAAAAAGTAAACTATCTTTTTATGAATAGATGGCATACAAATAAAAGTTCCATGCCAAAAGTGTAAAAATAAAGGAAGAAATAAAGTATTTTTTATTAAAAATGTTACCATTCCAAATGTTAAGTAGTTAAGACTAAGAGGACTGTTGGTTTTATTTTTTAAAATCCACAACTAAGACCATAATCATGACTTCAGTTTAAATATGTGGAGGCAGAACCCTGACGTATGAAGTTTTTAGGTGAAAAAACAAACTGCTGGGCCAAGAACACCCACTCTAGCAGCAGTAGTTGTTAGTTCTTTTTTGAACATCACACCAACATCAAACATGGTCATATTGATGATGCCCAACTGATTATTGGCTGAGGAAGAACCACCATCACACCACAAGTCAGATGGATGACCTCCTGCTTGGAATGTTCTCACCGGGACTCAGTCCCATGTGGTAAGGGGGCTGAGTTGAGAATCGACATGCACCCCTACTGGTAGTAGAAGTAGTTGTAAAAGTAGTAGTAGTAGTAGTGGTGGTAGCAGTAGGAGTAGTATAAGTTATAGTAGTGGTGGTAGTGGTAGTAGTAGTAGTAGTAGTAGTAGTAGTAGTAGTAGTAGTAGTAGAAGATATAGTAGTGGTAGTGTCAGTAGTTTAAGTAGAAGTGTAAGTAGTAATAAAACAGGTTGTGGCAATGGCAGAAGGAGCGGAACATGGGTAGTGATTAAATAGAGCAAGAAACAAATTTTATTTAACATCAAACATATTCTTATTTATGTATGACATTCTGTATGCAAGAACAGTGATATGGAAAACATGAATAATGTTGATGCAAGTGCTCAAATATTGATAACAAAAGAAATTCTGACACAATGAAATATAATTACATTACAACATCGAAAATGCTCAAGATGCAGATGATAAAATGTAATCATGCAAAACTATAATTATTTCATAAGATTAAAATCTTGATGTGTAATGCTGTTTCTTGACTTGTTTTCTTTATTTTTTTCCACATTATTTTCATTTACTACTGACTTAAATAAGACACCTGTCTGGTCATTCAGCACATTGCTGAAATCAATGCTTTTGTTATTTTTTTCCATGTTAGTTACAGTACTGAAATCAATGCTTTTGTTATTTTTTTTTCATGTTTGTTAGATAACATTATCATGATGCCTGTAACTGTTCAAAGAGGCATTACTCTAAAAGGAATAGATGAAGTGATATGGATTGTTTCCCTTTACTGGGATTCTTCTGTTGAAGAACTTCAAAAGGAAGTTGAAAAGAGGAAAGTAAAGCTTAACAAAAACACTTTCAGGCATATTATATATGTACTTTACAACATAATTGAAGAACATGGATGACATTATTCTAACATCAGATATAACATGAAAGTTTTTATGTCTACATAGTAATGTTATTACTTTTAGTGTAAGTTGTAAACAATCAATTTAATCTCCCAAAATAAGACAACTAATTGTTTTTTTAAATATAGATATTAATTTCTATTCATTTAAAAATAAGATGCATAAAGGGAGTAAGTTTTTTTTAATTGTACAATTAAATTTATGAGATGTTTATTGTTGTGTTTTCTTCTGAAAGCATTACAGACAAGTCTGTTACATCAACAAAAAATGAATCTGTTCTTTTTCGTAAGTTTTGGTTCAGGTAAGTTATAATAGTTTTAATCTCACTGGCAATTAAAAGAAATTTCCTAATTTGAATGTCTTTAAAACGCTCATACAGACTGTAAGATTTCAAACAGGAAGTTCCTTGTTAAGGCCTCTTTCATGAGAAATTGCATTTAGACAGATAGTTATTGCTATCACTGATATATTACCCTATAAAAATAAAAAAGAGCTCAGATGAAATTTATAAAATATGTTTAAGCTCAATGAGAGTATGAATTAAAAACAGCATAGCTTTTTTAAAATTTAAGCTGAAGAGTTGTGAAACCTGTTGCAAAATTGTCTTAAAATGCTTAATTAATTTATAAACATTTTAGGTCAAAAATTTATGAATTTATAAATGAATACTAATAATATGAAGATGAATTTCAAAAGATTTAACAACTGAACATAAATAAGGTGTATTATTAAATATACCTTATATATGTCACCTGATCTTACCTGTTGTAACCTTTCCCTTCCCTTCTATGCCATTCTCATGAATATTTCTCATGAAGAAGGTCTGTCTACACAAGAAAGTAACAAAGTGGAGTACTTACAAGTTCCAGATGGAGGATTTCTTCTTGCTTTGGGTAATGTCAGGGTGTTCCCTGGAAGCTCGGATCATCTCAGTCCAGCGTACCGCCTCCTGGAGTTCCATTAGACGCTCCTTGTACTGGTTTCGTTCCATGAGTACACGTGCCATCTCCACACGTGTGAACCGCTTGCGCTGAGCCATTGGCACATCATCCTGTGACAATAACATGAAGTGATATTATTTTTTTCGTTTTGAATGATATACAAAGGTGCACATACAGAACTGTAAGGTATTAATGGCATCCATGTCATCTTCTAAGTGTGGTCTACATTTATATGAGCTTGAGTTGATAAATGAATCACATTGCTATGAAAGATTAACAGTAATTTCCAGTTTATACCTGGTGATTTTTCTCTTAGGATCAGAGCATGTAGGAAACCTACCAGTGTAACACACATGTTATTGATAAAATTATATTTTAGTTGCTTGGCCAGTTTCTGAATAATCAATTGATTTTCCCAAATAAAGTCTCATTATGTAATCAGGTAAAGTGAAAATTTAAGATCTATAATTACACAAAATCAAACCTTTATGTTCAGTGTTATATCATTACAATAATATTTATGAAACTTTATACAACTGCACTTAACAATAAAGGAGTGTCAATAAATCATATTTTGCATTGTTGTCCAGTTACAAAGAGTAAACACCGTCTTGCACAACAACATTTATTGAATTAATTGACCAAATATTGTATGAGCGCCATTTCTTTAAAGATTACAATTTCTATCAGCACTATTTCAGGTAGAAAGTTGAAAATTGTTTTTTCCATGCTTGAAATATAAGGGAATGCATTTTGTAGTTACAATATTATTTTAAATGTTAAATAAATCTGTTAACTAAAATAATTAAAAAATTAAACAGCCATTACTATCGCAGCTCTTGCATATCTCTTTTATTCTACATGATCCTACAATAAATTGTCCATTAGAAAACATCAAACTTACTACTACTTCTTAGTAACTGTGGATGGGATGTGACTGATGATGCATAAATGTACAAATGCTGTCTGGAGTAAATGACAAAACGTCAATAATTTAAGTACAAAATTGGACGAGCTCGAAACAGAGATGGGGTCGGTTACAGGTCAATAACCCCACCTCGCACTGAAAATCTTAATGGATTTACACAGTTCACAAAAATAATGTCTGGTGAGTTCAAAATTCTGGAACTACTGGACTATTCTCGAAAACTTTCACCAGTGCAAATAAGCTGCTGACAAATTTTCATAAGGGAATAGCAATATCAAAAAGATGTAACCAGCAAGAAATATAGATTTATCCACAGCTATTAACAGGTAACAACAATGGCCCAAGACTGGGTTGCTTTAAATAATGCTTAATGTGGCAACATCCAAATCTTACACACTGACATGTATTCGTGCAAATATCATGCTACAGAATAGATAACTGCGAAAATTCTCTTCTATAGTGACAGACCATCCTGGCCATGAATCTTTTTTATTAATGGATTATGGATATGGCCTTATGGCCTTTAAATACCAATACCAGATCAAAGAACTCCTCAATAAAACTATAATTACTATTACTGACTTTGACCTACTTCTCTTATTGACCTACAGACCTCATTCTCAGCCTCCTGTGTTGCCTGGTTCTTCTTCTCCAGTTCTTCCTTGACCTTCTTCACTTCCTCCTCCAGCTCCTTGATGCGGCCCTGTAGCTTGTTCCTCACCCCCTGGAGAGATGTGATTTCCTCCTTCAGAATCTCTTGCTCGCTGTAACAATGGACAATATAAAAGATTTGTCAAGACAAATGTTGTTGTCTTTAAAATAGTTCAGTTATCAAGAGACAGCGTTGCAATGAAGCAGATATAGCACTGCCTTGATTGTAAATATCAAGCCAACAATCTGGTATAGTACTACACAGTCACATTATTCAGACACTGGCTGGGCCAACTAGTTGTGGACGTAAATTGAGCATAAGGACAAAACTATACCACTACTACTTTAATCACTGTCTGAAATTAAACACCAGGACCTTTTACACCTGAAGCCATCACAATGTCTATTCTAGAAAACTATTATTTTCTGGATGAAATTTCTGAATGTGTTCTATTCTAGCATGGAATCCTTCTACCTACATTTTGATGCCCCTAAGAGTTTATCAAACATGTGCCTATGGTCTTTATTAGAATACAGCTAGAAGTTATCAAATTACCCCAGGTGATGACTAAACAGAAGATAACAAAGTAAAGGTAAACAGTTTAACATTTTTCTATCATTGTCTGAAATTAGGAGTTAAATGAGGGGCTATTCCTTTTGTCAAAACAATACTAATTTGAAGTAAAAATACACATACCTTGAGAGTTCATCAACTTTGGCAATCAAGTCATCCTTCACTATGTTCAGGGCATTCCTGAAATAAAAAAATGGGAGTAATTGGTCTGTTATTTTCAACTCCAACCTTCTTTAAAGGTCCCCTCACCTCCATCCTTCTATAAAGGTCCCCTCACCTTCAACCTTCTATAAAGGTCCGCTCACCTCCATCATTCTTTAGAGATCCCCACACCTCCAACCTTCTTTAAAGGTCCCCTCACCTCCATCATTCTTTAGAGATCCCCTCACCTTCAACCTTCTTTAAAGGTCCACTCACCTCCATCCTTCTTGAGAGGTCCCCACACCTCCAACCTTCTTTAAAGGTCCCCTCACCTCCATCATTCTTTAGAGATCCCCTCACCTTCAACCTTCTTTAAAGGTCTCCTCACCTCCATCCTTCTTTAAAGGTCCCCTCACCTCCAACCTTCTTTAAAGGTCCCCTCACCTCCATCATTCTTTAGAGATCCCCACACCTCCAACCTTCTTTAAAGGTCCCCTCACCTCCATCATTCTTTAGAGATCCCCTCACCTTCAACCTTCTTTAAAGGTCCACTCACCTCCATCCTTCTTTAGAGGTCCCCACACCTCCAACCTTCTTTAAAGGTCCCCTCACCTCCATCATTCTTTAGAGATCCCCTCACCTTCAACCTTCTTTAAAGGTCCACTCACCTCCATCCTTCTTTAGAGGTCCCCACACCTCCAACCTTCTTTAAAGGTCCTCTCACCTCCATCCTTCTTTAGAGATCCCCACACCCCCAACCTTCTTTAAAGGTCCCCTCATGTCCATCCTTCTTTAGAGATCCCCACACCTCCAACCTTCTTTAAAGGTCCCCACACCTCCAACCTTCTTTAGAGGTCCCCTCACCTCCAACCTTCTTTAGAAATTGCCTCGCCTTCAAGATAACACCATGCTGTGAGTAAACACTTTACTTAAAGGAACAAAATATTCTTATATCTTACTTGGTGGCAAGAAGCTCTGTATTCTCCAAGATGAGGTTCTCAAGCTCACGACTCATGCCTACAAAATAAAACAAAGGATATAAATAACACAAATAAATGGAAAAAAAACTTTCCTTCAATACAATTTATCTTAAATGACTTTGATCAATATAGAACTTAATTGCGGATTTACACTGTTATATTGCATACATCCAAAACGATTTTCCTCAGATGGTAAGAAGTATTGTTTACATTTTCTTTAATATAGAACTTAACATAAAATTTAGAATATATATAGAGAGAGATATATATAATATGCAAAGTTGTACTGTTCTTTTTTACATTTTAAATAAACATAATTAAAAAACATTGTTAAAGTTTTTGTTCAAGTCATTAACAAATTAAAAATATAAACTGATTATTAAAAAACAAAATTAGTATTTAAATTATTTCTAAAATAATGATTGGTACGACAGCCTACAACGATGTGTTATATTCAAGCAAATTGCTTATGGCACCAAAAGTAACATTTAAAAAGGTCACATTAAAAGGGGATAATAAGCATGTATAATGCAAACAGTATATACCACTTAGTCATCTCAAATTATTTATACAACACTAAATAAATTACAAGGGAAATTTAAGAATCAAATTACAAAGGATGGAGTTAAACTATTGATTTGTTTATATCTAAATCAGTTTAGAGTTATGCAACTTACCAAAGAAGTTGTCACTCACTATGGGTGAGAGTCCAATAAAGAGAGGCAGGCAGATTTGGGAAGAAGAAAAAAACAGTGTTAGTCAACTAGTTAAACAATCTCTACTCTAGCAACCTTTTAAGGGACATAGCTACTCTAGACTACTCTTTTAGATGAAACCTTTTTTTGTAGTTGATTAGGGACCTACTGTTTCAATTTATTTTTATTCATAATGATTGTCAGATTGAAGTTCAACTACTACTTGGGGAGTAACCTCATAAAGTTAAAAGTACCCATATGTATAGCGTTAAATACAGTTTCAACATCGGAATGAACATTGAAATGTCATTAATAATTACTATATGCACACTTAGTTACTGTTTGGATTTTAGAAAATTATAACTCCTTAGATATTTTTATTACTATCATAGAGAAGTTATGTCCCTTTACATTCAGAATTGTGCATCATAACCCGTTATCATTCACATACTCCATGCATGTTAAATCATAAGCAAACAATTTCAAGGCTGGATATGTAATCAAATATCATCCGGTTTCACTATTTTTTTAATCAAACCTCATCTGCTTTAAGTGCATATTCATAAGTGCAGCGGTTTCACAATTTTTTGCTAATCTATTGTTCAACAACCAACCATTTTGTTAATCCATTTACCAACAACATTTATAACTACTGGTTTCATGTCTTCATTTTTTGTCAAATGTAACCTCATTAATAAGTAAAACATCACATTATAATTTTTAATCAAATGATCAACATCATATATTTTGTTTTATTCTTATTTGCAGCAATAATAGGATAATGCCTTTTAACTTTTCTTTGAATAAAAACAGTCCATAAAGTAACTACATGTAAATGTTTAATCCACCTAATACTGAAAATGTTGTGATCATGAAAAATAAGGATTGTAACAGTACTTTCTATGAAAACATAAGCATTAATTAGAACTACATGTATAAACAAAAGCAACAAAATGAAGATGAGACAAGAGAATGAAATATGAAACCAAAATCAACACAACACTTAAAGGTGGGCTTTTCAACAAGAAACAGTGTAGCTCTTAAACATTTACAATGATGTCACCTGACAGCAATCAGCAAAATTATGTTTTTTCCTTACAAAGTAGGCAATTTAATGGAGTTTGTTCTTGAAATTTTGTGATGCTTACATAATTTACAGGATAAATGACATTCTACATGACCTGTACTGCATGTCATGATGAAATAAGTTGTTACATGCATGAATACAGTTTAACCATAAAAAAATGACTGTGAATACTTTATTGTGGGGGGAAAATGGGTCATTTTCTGTTTGTACAGATAGTTGATTTTCTCTGAAATGTTAAAACCTATATCTAAAACATAATTATACTGCTGAGTTCCAGATAAAAGGATTTTATCTTTTTGGGAATATCAATATAGCCAATAATTCTCAAACCTATTGACAGAATTCTAATCATTACCAGCAACAGAAAGGTTGGACAAAAAGTAACATATTTAACTTGCAATGTACTTTTTGATTTTAAAGTTTTTAGCTTGAGATGTACTTTATAATTAAGAAGTTAAATGGAGATCTGCTTTATGATTTAGGGGGAATGGAGTGAGCTTGGGATGTCTTTAAAATGTACACTATGATTTAAGTTTGTAAGTTTATTGGAGCTACATCAAGCTTGTTGAAAGGTCCAGCATATGTTATTTCTACTGAATATGATGATTTGATATATTATAAACTGGTTTATGGAGTTAACTGCTCCAAATAGGTAACTTACTTGATTCCCCATGGGCCATAAACACTGTTTGAAATATTAAACATTATTTTTATTGTGTTATTTTAAGTGAAAATTGTATAGTGCACATTTAAATTACTGAAACTTAAACGAATTAAACTTTGAAGCATTTGTCTCAAGAAATTATATTAAAACATTGAGTGCACATTATTTGTCTTAGGAATTCCAGGCGGAATGCTTAACTTCTGACAATTCATGCGCCACTAAAGTTCTCAAAACATGACACATACCCCGTCTTCTTGGCCAATTAACATTATTTACCACATATAATGAATAGAGAAAAACTCTACTATATAAACCTTACAACACAAAGTATAAAAAGTTAAAAGAATTAGTTTAAAACTTATCATTAAAAGATTTCATTCATAAGGAAAGCCTATGATACTTGAATTGCTTAGAAAATAAACAATCGAGTAACTTTCTTCTACATAATCTTTTTCAGATGTAAAACATGTGCCCATCCAAAATATTAAGGAAACAATAATAAAAGATATTAAACACTGCCTTGCCATAACTCATGTAAAACCAAGCCTTGGCATAAAACAACCATTTCTTATGAATAATGTCATGAAAATGAGGGTAGATGAACAAAAACAAACAAAAAACAGGATGCATACCATTCGAGTTACGTTCTTCTCGTTCATCTTCACTATCTACAAGACCAAACAACAAGAAACAACAATCAAACACAGGTCATAACAACATTCTTGTATAAAATCATGCAACAAAGGTAAACTATATATCAAGCAATAAAGATTAAAAAAGTTATACATCTATGTGGTATGTTACAGATAAAAAAATGCATGTATACTTTTTCCTTAAACTGTTGCTGTTTCTGTCGATGTGTGCTGTTTTTATTACTTTTTGACATATTTTTCAATTTCTCATGTGTATGTTATTCCATATAATCAAACAGACGATCTTATGACAAAATGAATATAAAACAAATATGATTAGGTCTAAAATAAATTAATAAATAATTAACTTTAAATGAATTATTATTTTACCTCTGTAAAGCTAAAAATTAAAAAAGCAGTTTGAGATTGAAAGAGAACAAAATTTAGTCTCCAGAAATATAAAATTTATATTTAGTAAGGGTTGAGAAAATCAGTTTAGAAGATAATGCAGAAGACTGAGATCACATCAAAGAGGTACAATTTTACATAAGCTCTACAAATAAATGTTATATGTCGAAGACAACAACCGATGACATAACTGATATATTATTCATAGGTCCCATCTTTGTTATCAGATGAAGATACAGAGTTAGTTATATACTTTAGAAAGAGATCTGGACAAATGAAAAAAGTATTTACACTATAAAAACACTTCATATCATTTATCTATCTCATTATGGCAAGCTGAAACTTTAAAGAGCAACAATGGAACTCTTGGCGTCTTTATAGACCATCTTAAGGTTTTTGTATTGATTTAGATGGTGTAACATGTGTATATGTGTGTCATGAAATCAATCTAAATAAAACTAAATACAAAGTTTACAATTTTAGAAAAAGACAAATGAATGCAATAACACTACAAGGTCCAAGATGCAAGCAAGGCGATGAAGAAAGCATCACTACACCAGACACAAATCTGTACTTTTGGCAAACCACTGGAACTGCTCTCGAACAATAAAGATTTTATGTTTAGGGTCATGAATATGTGCTAATCAAATAGCATGGATATTAACCTAAGCCTGTGTTCAAGAACTTCTTTGCTTAGAAAAGAAATTTAGTTGGATCACTGTTGTCTGTTTAGAATGATTTTGCATAATGTGCAGCACAATGAAAGCAGTGTCTACGGGACCATTCGACAATTTGTATGAAACACTTGCCCCTACTGACAATGTGTCCATTCATACATTGGTCTAGTGAACACACACTGTATCAAACAAAAGCTGTGTTCTTTGGAGTAAAGTCAGTCATCCATTTGCCATATGGTTTACTCTTTAACTGCTTATAATTGATAAATTGACTTAGGTAAAAAAAAAAAAAAATTGACTGACAGTCTGGGAACCGTCCCTTGAAACATAGTGCTGTTTCATGGCAATGCCTTGAAACAGAAAAAATAAAAACATTGCCAGACATTAGATGCACCATGCCAAGAAAATTCTCAATAATAGGCGAAATGTGGTTTCTGTTCCAGAACCCTTCTGAAAGACTTCAGTTTGTTTAAATGGTAACGACTGCAATAAGGCAACATGTAACCCAGAAACAAAGAAACAGTACATTAAATGGATGGTGTCTAAATGGCTTTTGGTGCTAGAAATCTTAAATCTTAGCTTCGACACCATTAGATACCCAGCAGTATACACTTTATGCATTTTTCTATAAACTATAATTAAGAATGAAGCATCCAGTGTTTAGCCAAAGGGGTCTTTAATTGTAAAACAAGTCTTCCCTGACTAAAACATAAGTGTTCTAGGTATTTAGTAGTTTTGAAATGTATTTGTCAAAAGTCTGTATTTTTGAAATGGAGTGTAATTACATTGAAGCATCACAATAAAGGTTTGTAATTACAAAATATAAAGTTGTTATTAGACAATGAAGACAGTAATATCAGGAAAGACCTATTTTAATCAGAAGTAAGCACAGATAAGTTTGCAATCTCTATCAGAACAGAATTCAAGGCTTACTGAATTTCCTGTTACAGTGTTTTTTAGTGTCTTTTCTAAAGGCTTATAAATTTATCAAACAACTGAAAAAAACATGTTAAAGATCTTTACAAAGACAGATTTTCCTTTTAACTTTGGCTAAAATACAATATTTGCATGTTTTCTTGTTGCACAGGTTTAAGCATAAAGGAAGTTTTACCATAAACTAGTCCTTTACTATTTATCTGTAAGAGGAAGATGACACCAGTCACTTGCCATAAAAAAAAAACCAATGATGAACTGCAGGGTGGCTAGAAAGACTTTTCTTGAAAAGTTCTAGCTCACACTGGTTTCAAACCACAAAAGCAAGAGATTTATATATAACTAGAACTATCGCCGAATGCGATTCATACCCCCACCAATGTCCTTGACAAAGCTGGTACACGGGTAAGATGGGTTCTGCACATTGCCCAGTTGGGGTAAACATTTGAGTCAAGTTTGAAGAAAATCCTTCCATTAGTATAGAATTTATAGAGCGGACCTGACATATTGTCTAGTATTGATTGTAAGTAAATTAAAAGACTTAAAAAGGGGCATAACTTTGTCAAAATGCAATACAGAGTTATGAAACTTGACCTGCATATCTTACTTGTGATACGTCATATATCTTTTAAGTTTCAAGTAAATACCTGTGCTAATTTCAGAAATATTCAAGTACATGTTAAAATTTAAGAACATTTTCTAAGTCAATTTTGACCTTCAAGTGTGACCTTGACCTTAAGCCGGCACAAAGGTAACATGGGTTCTGCACATAACCTTGTTGAGGTGAACATTTGAGTAAAGTTTGAAGAAAATTCTTCCATTAGTATAGGATTTATAGAGCGGACAAGACATGTTGTCTATTATTTGATTGTTTGTTATTTGACCTTCAATTGTGACCTTGACCTTGAGCTGACACATGGGCAACATGGGTTTTGAACATCCCCTTGTTGAGGTGAACATTTCAGCCAAGTTTGAAGAAAACCCTTCAATTGGTATAGGATTTATAAAGTGGACACGATAATGGAGACGGACAGACGGACCGACGGACGGACAAAGCGATTCCATTATAGCCCCCCACACACACACACACACATTTTGTGGTGGGGGTATAATTATATAAGATTTCTAACTGTTTGACTGAATGACTCCTTTCTAAATGCTTCTAACTATCACACATTTGGCGGGAGGGGGTGAAGATGAGAAATTCAGTTGCCTGGAGTTCTTCATATGCTACTATTGAAAGCATCTAATACACAAAGAGACAGAACATGTATACAGGTCTCAAGCACTCAAAGATGTTAGTCCGTGCAGAGTTATCTCACCTGAAGATGCATAATCAGCAGGATTAACTGCCCTTCCTTGAAACAAAAAATGTGGTCAACGGTGCAAAATAAGGAAGAGGAATGTAACTTCAAATGAAACATAAATGTTCAGGAAACCTAACTAAAGGTGTTTTAAATATGGGAATAAGATATATACTGTAAAATATAACAAATCCTTTTCTATTGCCTTTAATCAATGAGATTTTCATTGTGAGGAGAGTAAGAACAATATGCGGTGATAACTGATTTTATTTCTTTTTTTATTCCTCTAATTACTTAAAAAAATACCTTGAAAAGTAAGATTAAAAATTTTCACCGAATTAAACTGTCATTAGAATTGAGAATGCAGCAAATGAAATGTTAAAAGCAAATTTCCTATAAAAAAAAAGCAATTAGCAGGCATCCAACAGGCAAAACAAGAGTTTTCATTCCTAAAACAGAATTTATTCAAACCAGAAAAAGCAAACCCATCTATGGTTTTAAACTAATAAGCTTGAACTCTCACCCAAATATAACCGACAGTTGGAAACAAAGCTACTTGTCATTTTTTAAATGCAGCCATTAATACATTGCCAAAACTATCCTATTCCTAGAAACCTAACTTTCTTCCAATCCATAATACATTTGTGATTGAAAATGACATAGTCTGAAATTAAAATAAGTAAGTATAATGATATATACTAACTTAGTATGATCTTCAAATTCTACATTCCAAATTACAAATAAAATTATTATTACAATTACTGCATCATCACATCTCCAATGTTTATATTTGCCAAGAGTGTCTTGTTCAATATAGAGGTTAAACAATAAAAGCAAAAGTTTACATTAAAAGCATATTTACTATCAACATTAATATTATTATAACAATTACCTCTTTATATACATTACTTATTCTTTTAGCAAAAAGAGAGAGTGAAAGTTTTACACAAAATGTCTTGCAAGAATCAAAGCAGAAGCCAGTTCAAAGCGCCACGGCACTCTGACCTTGACCTTTTGGTGCCTGCTATTACCATAGTAACGACCCTGCACTGACTGACCTGTAATATCTGCACCGTAGTCAACATCCCCAATGAGGTCAGCATCCTGGATGGTTAACTCATCATAGATAGATGCATCATTACGTCTGCAGAGAAAAAAGTTGCAGGTTAAATGAACTTATTATTTGTCAAAAATCTTAAGTGCCAGCCTTACAGAAGGAGTGGCTGAAATGATATGTGATTTATTTTCAATGTGGACTAGCGCTAAAAATTATAAATTTAATTATTTAGGAAAAAAAATCTTAGATTTAGACTAATTTTATTAGTATGGTATCAAAGCAGCAAACTGACTTCTTGCATTCCTAGTAAATAAGAAGCATGTATATATGCCTGTGAAAGGAATAAAATGGATGTCATAACATATTGGCTTTAAGAGTGAACTAATCTTCAACTAAAATAGTTGTGTATACAATAAACAGAACCTCTCTGTCTCTTTTATAGACATCAAAATTCTTATTCCTGCTTCCTGCTACAGTTTTTAGCAATTCATACTAAGTATCAGTTAATTATCATTGCTTACATCCATACACAAATGTATAAATACGTGTTATAAGAGATTTGGCAGCAAACAGCTCCTGACTGATCAGGATCTACACTATTAGCTGAAGCTTAATCAATGAATCAATTCATACAACACAGCAATGGGTGCCACATACTTTGGTTGTCTGTTATTGTTGGCACTTCCACTGCTCTCCATAGATTCATCCATATCATCCAGCTCTGGAGTGGTAGCTTTAATGTGGGCAAGAGTATCATCCAGACCTACACAGGGAAGGAGAGAGAAGAAACATTGTCTGTGTAAAATTAAAGGTGGTATTCAACAGTTTGCCTACACATGTATCACAGGCATGCAAAAAATATCTTCATTTTTTCAATTGTCAGTGAGTGCAAATCAGATGACAAATAGCTGTAACTGTCAAGTCTTTCGAAACCTATAAAAAAACATGAAGGGTTTTGCTGCTAAGGGTGCTTCTAAGTGTATATATTTATATCAGAGCAGATTAAGAAAAATGATGATATATGAGATCTCAAAAGTAAGTGGTCACATGTTGTTTTCTTTTGGTTTAATAGTTGCTTCACTGTTCACATAGATGTAGTATATCAATAAACAGAATTTCCCTGGATCTTATCAGATAACAACATTTTTTTTACTGTTTCAGAGAACAAAATGGCCCAAATTGTTGAATATCACCATTAAATGTTTTTGTGAAGAGGCTGCTATTATGTTATGTCAAGTAAGGGGGAGTAACATACACATTATTTGACAGAAACAAAAATGAAACAAAATCCCATTAAGGTAATTTTATATCAAATTGTTGCAAAAAAATATTTCTATATGTAGTGTTGATTTATTTGAGATTCTAGTAAAAACATATCAGGAAGATGTGACTAGTCAATAAAAAGGAAGAGAAATAAGTGTTCAAAAATTAAAATAAAAAATTTAAAAATTTAAAAACATTTTGGTTTCCCTTATTTCAAGTAAATGAGTAAATAAAACCATTTGTAGTATATGATCATCTATCTGAAAAGACCTTTTAAAGTAGTTTTTATTCCAAAAGAAAAAAAACTTACCAATACAAAAATCCACAATGGAAGTGAAAGCAGGAATAAAGAAAAAATAGAATGTAAATATCCAGAGACTTATACACCTTGGCTTTCTTTCACAGGTTAAGCCTGATCAAACAGCTTCCAGGGGGCAGCTAGCTGGATCTAGACTATATGCTTAAGACCTTTCATGATGTGCTCATCAAGCTCAGAGGTTGAGAATTATATCAATTGTATGCTATGGCAATGTCGTAAAGTAATACTTTAAAAGAGAATATTTAAACATCTGTTATTGTTTCATACTGCAAAGTGTACAATAATTATGAAAACTTCAACTGCTGTTTTTTCTTTGTTCCATTTATCATCCCAAGAAATAGATTTAAGTTACTTGGAGAACTGTATCCACTTGAAGTATATATTGTGCTGCTTTCACTGCATTTAGCAGAACACAAACATACAACATGATACCACACACAGTCACGTTATTCTGACACCATGCTGATCAGTTGTAGAAATACCCTTGTATTTGCTTGAGCATACCACTATCTTTTTAAAAAAAAATTGGTATGTCACAGTCCAGAATCAAAACCCTAACCTTCTGTACCTAGAGCCGCCACTTCAACAATTGTGCTACTATGTTTGGCCTATTGCAACTGTTTTAAGTTTATCTGATATTGAGTAAATAATAACAAGTATTCATTCGGATAAAAAAGAAAAGACTATAAAATTATAAACTTCTACTGCTTAAGTATAACAGTTTTATCCTTCAAATTCTGAATAAAGCATGGCCATTCCATCTCTTAGTGCTGTTTTATGGCATATATCAACTATACATACCTGTAAGACAAACTACTTACAAACAGCATGCTATCCATTCAAGCAAACCAATCAGCTAACTAAGATAATTAATTAATATGAACACTTCCATCAAAAAGCCTCATTCATGATCAAACCATTCAAATTATAATAGAATATAATATATTTATACAGAAGAAACTATAAATACAGAAACAACAACAAAGCTACAGTAATTAAAATAAAAAATCAGGCCAACCATAATGATAAAAGCACAGAAGCTTTTTCCTAAGTTTATTTTATTTATTCATCTCTATTAAGAGGTAAAGAGGACAATGGAAAGAATAAATGTTTCACAACTTACCTGGCATTACATCTTCCTCAAACTGGAAGTCATTACTATCATATATGGGTGAAAGAGATGCTTCAAGTATAGCTTGCTTGTCTATGACCTCCATTTCTTTTTTCACTGGTTTACGAGGTTTATCTTTTTGCTTAAGAGATACATTCTTGTCAGAAACCTCAGCTTCATCTTTAGATACTTCATTTAATGGTTCAGCTGCAGCCTCAGTAGTTTCTTTAGTTGAATCTGGGCATATCACAATGGTACCCTCATTTTTACTTGTGGCACTAGCACCCACAATTTCAGAAGTTATCACTTCAGGATTATCCTTAACAACAACCTCAGGCTCATTTGCTGCAGTTACAGCTTTGGACTCAATAACTTTGGCACTTTCATGTGGAGTAACATCAACTTTAGCCTGATCCTTATTAGAAAGATTTGATTTATTCTTAGTCAAAGATTCAGATTCATTTTGAGCATTTTCACTAGTCATAACATTAGGTTCTGAGAGACTTGTTTCACAAGCTTCATTTTTAGTTTCAGTTGTAACTTCAATTGTATCCTTGTCTTTGTGAACTTCAACAGTGTCTTTATTGACAACTTCCTTAGATCCCTTGGAATTCTGCAAGACTGATTCTGATGTTTGGGGCCTCGGTTTGTCTTCAGATTCTGGGAGGGGTAAAACAAAAGCACAACATACAACAAAAGCTGAACTAAACAGCACAAACAAAAACAGAAATGCAAACTGAAAGTACACAAAAAATTTGTAAATATTTCAAAAAAGAAATGGAAAAAAAACAACATTGAGACTGTCATGAAATTTACAATAAACCTTAATTAAACTAAATTTAACAATTAAACAAAAAACTTAAAATCCGTCCCAAATCACAAAATATACACAGTAAAATACTTACCCGTGTCTGTAATTTTGAAAACAGAGAAGTGCAATTTTTTCTCTCCAAATTTTATCACAATCACAAAATATGCATTTATTTCCTAAATCATGCCATTTTTTGCTTCAATAAGAAAATGTGAGGCAGATATTTTTTATCCTCTAAACATTATTTTTAAGAGTAGGTCTTGATTTAGGGCATTTTTCCCTATATAATGTAACTTAACTAAATAAATTTCATGACAATTTGAAAAAGGATGATCAAACATGAAGTGCAGCAACACTTGTTATCGTTTTTGAAAATAACTTCAGGCAAGTTAAACTAGACATAATCCTAGAGACTGCACAGCACATAGTGCAGATCCTGATCAGACAATTACAGCTGGCTGACTGGGATCTACACTACTGTCCAAGTCTGATCAATGTTTGCTAAGCAGGCAAATGGTAAAATATTTCCATCTGAATTTGACATATTAACTGCCTATAAACATATGTAGACTGAAAGTTTTGTGTTGTTTTACTGGCTTTCTGTAAATATTTGACTATTTCTTTCAAACAAGCATGTCTTACTTCATGTACTCATTTTGTAATATTGTAATGTGGGTGCACTTTAAGAGCCTGTATTGATAATATATTAAGAAGATGATCTAAAGCAAGACTGGCATGCCATGCACAGCATGTGTAAGTGAGCATTAAGGTTTCTAAAATATGTGTATACATAAAAACAAAGCATGAAAAGGGGAGTAACTGTACTTTAGCATAAATATCCCACAGTTATCAAACCCTATATAGTTTGTAATCATTGTATTACCGAGACAATTCCAATGGTTACAAACTAAATTTAAATACCATGTCAAGAAAGTACCATAGTACACCATTATTTAACCATGTATCATGGTATGAACCATTATATATTTCAAGTTTTTTGCTTATTGCCAATGTTTTTTATAGGGCAACTTTTTTATTTTAATAAGTTTATATAACATATTAAGTTGTTTTAGATAATAAAATGCAAGTAAAGTAGAAATTGGAATTATTTATTTAAGAAAAGAAACTAAATGTTGCTGTCATCATCAAAAGGCCTGTGCTTTACAGATAAAAGAATCAGTGAAAGATTTCCATTTTTAAATAACAAAAACAGGCCTTTGTACTGCACTTCATTCCATATATGTTTTGTGCCACAACTTGCATGTATACCAGTAAAACCACCAGTCTCTGGTACCAGCAAAAAAGAAACAACATGAATAACAATCCCCCTATCAAAGGCTTTGATAAGTTTTAAAATTTGCAACACAGCTCACAAATATTTAAAATGTTTATGATATTATTTTTAAATAAATAAAAAATATAAATGCAGCAAAAATATGTACACAACATATAACAAACCTGCATTATTCAGGTTGGGGATTATAAAATTGTACAAGCAAGTACAGCATCCGATTGGTCATATTTCAGGTTAATTTAAATCTGACCAATCAGGTATCTGGGTAAGTTTGTAAAACTTTGAGCCACAGTGATCCTGATGGCAATATTCCAAATTTTCTCAAATCCAACCAATTACATTCTTGAGAATAGATTCAAACATATCACTGAGTTCATAGTATCTTACATGGGATTAAGTTTGAGACAATTTCAAAACAACCAATATGTCAGAATTTAGTTGTTGTTTTTTTTTTATATGACTCTGACCAATCTGATGGAAGGAATAAGCTCAAGACACAAAAAGCAATATTTCAAACACTTGACAGTGATGCTTGAGAATGATCTCAAACTGAAGCAAAAATAACCCCTGTCCCTGGATACTTGAAACTATCTATGAACTGAAATGCAATGAAAATTGCTTTGCAAGGCACCTGACTCAGAGGTTGGTTAAATGCCGAGCCTTAATCAGCATATCTTAAGGCTCCAGTGTTCTCTGTGGTGGGCTAGGCTTACCAGTAAGATAATCAGAGTCTTGCTTACCAGTGACAGTGCATAAAATGTGACATCCACTACTCAGTGCACACGCTAATTGGCTTATAACCCTTCTTATTGTGATCTTGCAGCATGCTGTTATTTCTCTCTTATAGGGCGGATTTAAAAAAAAGCAATATTTGGATTTTCAAGATTTCATAATCTCTAAACAGAGACGAGAATACTCACTTGAACTCATCCCAGTGGCAAACTCCCGGACATCAACGCAATCTGTATTTTGCTCCTTATCACTTGTCTTCATGACCACATTTCTTCCTGTGTTGGAATTAATGTCTGGAGACTCTAAATCACTGAGCTCACTCTTAATACTAATGTTTGAGTCTTTTCCACTTCGGGGTGACATCAAGTCAAAGGCGCTGGCGTCTGGAGGACTGCCTGTAGACTTCATCATGCCACTTCCAGTCATGCTAATCATGTTCACAGGCTTTAAGTTTGGCAGATTGAAGCCCCCTCTGTAACAGGTAAAAATAGTGAAATAAGCTGACAAAAAACAAAAACAAAAAACAACAAGAAATGTGTCAGGTCTGGGGCATCAGGACGTCACACCAACATAATTATGGTTAAATTGTTGACACCCATCTACTATTGGTAGTTTAACCACTAGTACACTGCAGGTTAACTGGAAGACCTCAGTTCATGGACTCGGACTTAACCCAACATAAAGAGGCCATAGAGCTTGTGAATGAGATGCTTCTTCGGTTTTGTGAAACTTTTTTCATTATTTACCAAAAGAAGCAATAGATTAATTGATATTTTCTGTGATGTATCTGTTGATATGGCTTCAAATGCACAGAATTCCTGATTTGCAAGGCTTAATATAAAACTTTGAGTTTGAGTCCAGTCTTTGTAAAGTAGCCATAGACAAATCTATAAAGAACGGTATTACAGCAAAGAAAACTTTAATTATAACAAGAGGGCCATGATGGCCCTTAATTGCTTACCTGAGGACACAGGCTTTATGCATGCTCATATCTGGCATCAAGTAATTTTAGAAATCTTTGGTGGAGACTGAGTCATTAGTGTGGCCACTGGGTTGATAACATTTTCTATAATTTTACCTAGTAACCTACTGAATCCACAACTTTAAAACATATGTAAGATTTCATACTGGCAAATCTTCAGGCCAAGTTTGGTAAAGATTGGGCCATCAGTGTGGCCTTTAAGTGTTTAACAAGGTTTTTTCTAAAATGTGACCTAGTTACCTACTTTTGGACCCCACGTGACCCAGTAATAAACTCATCCAAGCTTTCTTGCAGACAAACAATCTGATTAAGTTTGGTGAAGATTGGGCTTTTTTTACCTCACTTGACCCAATAACAAACTTGTCCAATAGTTCATGCAAACATTCTGTTTGATAAAGATGGGACAGTAAATGTGGCCTCTAGCGTGTTCACAAGCTTTTGTAAGATTTTACCTAGTGACCTACATTATGACCCCACATGACCCAGTTATGAACTCATCCAAGATTTCATGCAGGTAAACATTCTGATCAAGTTTGGTGAAGATAGGGCCGTAAATGGGGCTTCAAGTGTGTTTACAAGCTTTTTCAAAGATTTGACCATGTGACCTACTTTTTGAACCTACGTGAACCAATAATGAACTCATCCAAGATTTCATGCAGACACACATTCTGACCAAGTTTGGTGAAGATTGGGCAATAAATGTGGTCTCTAGTGTATTCAAAAGCTTTTTCTGAGATTTGATCTAGTGACCGACTTTTTGAACCCACGTGACCCAATAATGAATTCTTCCTAGATTTCATGCAGACAAACAGTCTGACCAAGTTTGGTGAAGATTGGGCTATTAATGTGATCTCTAGTATGTTCACAAGCTTCTTCTAAGTTTTATCATTGTGACCTACTTATTGACCCCAGGTGACCCAATAATAAACTCATCCAAGATTTCATGCAGACAAACATTCTGACAAAGTTTGATGAAGAATGGATAAAAACTGTGGCCTCTTACGTGTTCACAATCTAAAATGTTGACACCGCACGACAGACAATGGACGAACCGGTATCAGAAAAGCTCACCTTGTGCACGTTGTGCACAGATCAGCTAAAAAAAACTGACTAATGTAATTAAAACTAAACAGTGTGGTTAGCTTAACTTTTTATAAGTAATATGGTATGGGGTAAAATACATGCTACCAGAAGACTTTAAAAACAAGAACATATAAATTTTCCTCTTTCCTCTAGAATGACTGCACTCTTAGTCTGCTAACTTTATCAAAAACAATCTTTTTTATTATCATGCATAAGTAACAAGACTAATTGACTGACACAAACAAAAATTAAGATCCTGAACAGACAAATCCTAGAAGAAGCTGGTTAATCTGGATTTACACAATATGCCAATGCATAATCAATTCAGACTAACAAGGCTCAGGCTATGAGTTTATATATCTCACTTGCCAATCCACACTACATTTACACAAGCAATTAAAACAAGCAAGTCAAATGCTAAATGTGTGTCCAAGTTCTGATTGGGAAAGATACAAAATGTTTAGTAAGTCTAGCACAATACTGTATCTGATTTTTTGTTTCATCCATAGATTGAGTGAAAAAAAATTTGATGCATGGAAAGTTATACAGAAATTAAGATACATTAGAAAAATGATAGGCAAGGGTGTATATAGCTAATGGACTGTTATGTGTTACACACTGTTCAACTATATTAATTACAATAGACATGCATTTGGCTAAATCAATTAAAAAGAACACTTTTATTGCTACATTAATATTTATCTTTAAGATTTTTTTTATAAATATATAAAAATCATTTTTATTATTATTATTATTATTATTTTATTTTTTTATTTTTTTTTTTATTTTTTTTTTAAATGATAACCTTGTATAAACAATGGAAATATTGCTTAGATAGAAGATGAGAAGTGATAAATTAGCTAAAGATTGTTTGCTGTTTATGTTTAGTAAAGTTGTTAGGAATAAGGAGACTGCATCATCACCAGAAGAGAAACTGATGCTGTAGACAAGTGATGAGACTTAACTTTTTTGTATATATATATTCTAATCTTGGTTAATGTATATACAATCTTTCATAAAGAGACATTGACCATTCTTATGTATTTGATTCTTCATTAAAGTAAAATTTTAAACATGACGTGACCTGATTTGTCAGCGTTAATTAAGTTTAAAACATTACCAATATAGTCACATTAAATCAAATCTTTAAAATTGACCACAGATTGGTCTGATAAAAACAAAATTTGAAACTTGATAAAACCTGATTTATCAGAGTAAAACAAAATTTGAAACTTGACCAAACCTGATTAGTCACATTAAAACAAAATTTGAAACTTGACCAACCTAATTATCCAGAGCAAAGTAAATTTTGAAACTTGATCAATCAAATTTACCAATAATAAAAAAATTCTTAACAATTCTTTTTATGGTAAAGGAGTAAGGTCTCTAGCAGAGAAGAGAGACATATGATTGGTTATAGGAGAGAATTCCTTACAGGTCGGGAGGAGCAAAGTCCTGGAACGAACGGAAACTCCCTTTCCTTGAACCTCTGTCAAAGCTTTAACACATACAGCCCACAATAAGCAAAGAAACATACAATATTAAAAAAATGTAGGACTAACCGTTCCATCTGGATAATTGGTTTTAGTGTGATATTGCTGAACAACAATAAACAAGACACATTTGTTCACAATATGCAATTACGTTCCTATAAACTTATGTTAAAAAGCTTTTTTGAAAAATAATAATGAAAAATAATAATGAAGAAATATTTTTTTCTCCATTTTTTTTGACAGAAATGATATTTAAATTTAATTGATTAATAAGATTATTTATAAAATATATGCATTTAATTAATATAACATCAATTAGAGTATCAACATGTTGGACAAGAAAAACACATAAGCTGTGCACATGTTTAAAACTGTAGATTTGTCCCAGATATTTAAGTATTGCTAGTAAAGAGCATAGTAATGACAATTTACTTGTGGTTTACGCAAAAAAAAAAATAGGCCTTGATTAAACCCTTTAAGACAGTCTGTTTTTGGAACCTTTTGGTTGAGGCATTTTGATTTAGGCCTTGGTTAAGCCTTGTAAGGAAGACTGATGTTTGAATCTTGTGTCTAAGACATTTCTTAGGCAAAGGAGGGAACCTGATTAAGCCTTCACATGATATCTGATGTTGAAACCTAGTTTAGGCATTTTTAAGGAGCATTGATTAAGCCTTTAAAAGGGTTGATGATGGAATTAGATTCTTGTTGTTTAGGCATTTGGGAGCGGTTTTACGTGATTAAGCCTTTTAAAGAGGTCTGTGGTTTGGGGATAGGGGAGGTCTGGTGTTAGAACCTTGTGGTTTAGGCATTTGTTTATCCATTATACTTATTCTTAGTTTTGTCATAAATGCTCAACTTCAAAACATGCTGCCACAGACATTGCAGCAAATAGTGTCCACAATGATCAGACAATTCCCTGCAGGAATTGCCTGATCTAGATCAACATTATTTGCATAGGCCTGATCTAGATCTACGCTTTTGGCCTAGGCTTTATCATACTGTGCCTTAAGAGTTTAAAGTGGTGCTTTGGGTGTAGTGTAGGAGTCATGTATGAGTTTTCGTACCTAGATCTGGGACTGTTGGCCAGGTCAGCCATCCTGTCTGCTCCCATCAACAGTTTGGCTCTCTCCATGTAGTCCATATGGGTACGCATCAGCTAAAACCCACAATAAAGAGGTATTCAGTCAGTTTTAACTAAACTTTTATTAAACAGGTTTTCAGTGAAATCAGGGTTATCAACATGATGACTGCTGCCAGACAGGCAGGAAAGTTGAATAATCAGCCTATATTACAAAAGAATGTTTTGGTGGGTTGCTTCTTTGGATTCATTTAATCCAAGTAACTGTTTCTAAAAAGACAGATTTGCGACTTTAAAAAAAGCAGCACTGCTTCATTCGGTTTTATAAATTAGTTTGGATAATCAGTATAAAACATACCTCAGTGTATCTTTCATGGACTTTGTTGTATTCTTTCTTTAATTCTGCTTCTTTATCCTCCATACGACTCACTGTAAATATAAATGTCAGTAGTGTAAAACTCTTGCCTTTAGCATTTATGCAGTAATAAGTGATATCAAATACTTAGATACTTGCAAACTGACAATTGAATAGAAAAGTTTTGGTTAGAGATTTTTTTTTGGTTGCAGACAAAATGAGGGTCATATTAATAAAGTCAAGCAACCTTTGCAGGGAACAACATGTCATCATCACCACCTTTGCCTATTTATACTTATCTTAATTTCTTCAACTCATACTTACCATGATCGGAGAAGTTTTTGTTCTTCAGCTCCATCATGCGTGCATTGGACTCGAACGTCTCAATCTTCTCTTCTGTTGCCTTGCGAAACTCCTCATTTTCATCCTCCATCTCAAGAAATTTCTACAACAGCAAAAAGGAAATCAGTATAAGAAACATCATTTACATAAAGAACGATAAAACAAACAAAATTCATCCAATGAAACAATACATTATTTATGTAAGAAAGAAATAATTGAAGAAAAAAAAGGGAGACTATTTAAGCCAACATCTTAACTTAATTTTTCTAGATGATCAAAAAGGATAAAATTAAGTAAAGATTTCAAAAAGATTAAAAGTAACTTTCAACTAAGATGATAGAGAGCAATATGCATAAAAAACTAATGTCAACAAATGTTAACAATTCAATCATGTACATCATTACTGACATGCAGTTAATGTCTCCCATACAGAATAGGATCACAATCAGAAGATACATTTTACCAAGTTAGTTTAGCATGTGAAAGGATTGGTAAGGACTAAGATAATTATTAAAGTAATATTTCTCCACAAATATGATGGCAGAAAGGTGAAAAAAGGAAATAAAATTTGTATCAGCCAAAACACAGATGTTACACATGACATGAGTATTTATATTTTGTTAACTAGAAAAAGAACAGACTAATGAAAATTGTATGCACATAGATGCATGCAATAACACACAGAAATAGTAACAGAAGTGGTGAGGACTTCTATTTGTTTTCTTGCTGTTGTTTTCACTGCAGCTATTTTAACTCAGTCTACACATGTATTATATTGAAATTTTCTGATAAATTTCATTGTCAAAAAGTGCAATGGGCCAGTTTGGAAAATACTTTAATATTTCAGCACCCCTGTGCATACATATAGACAAATAAGTTATTATAGGTAAGAATAGTCTCTTTCACTTTGTCTAGACAATGCTGGAGCAATAATCAATAGATGATAAACAGTTACTGATGGCACTGCTGATTGAAAGTGATGGGAATATAAGTTGTTGCAGGATTCAAAATATCAAGAATATAAGAAAAACAGATTTCAAAGACTACAACTGTTTGTCATTCTTGCTTGGGTCTGGGTTACTGTTGGCACTGCCTAGGGCTGAGAAGTTTTTAAACTAAATACTGTATACAGGTATTTGTATTGATACGAGAACTGGTACTGAAAAACATAGCACAGCTGCTTGGAGGGGAAAAGTTGTAAAGTACATCAGCAAGCAAAATATAAACTAAAAAATTTATGTAGAAATGCATGTGCACATAAAGGAAGAGAACATTGCTGATACACACACATACTAGAAACTAATAAGAACTTTGCTTTATACTCTTCATTAATTTATCAAACTTAGAACAAATAGTGTGGATCCAGATCAGCCCCAACCTGTTGTACAATATATACACTTTTTGTTTGTTTATTGGGTTTATCGTCCTACCAACAGTATTTCAGTTATCTGGAGACGGTGTCCACTTGAAGCAGATATAGTGCTGCCTTCACTGTGTATAGCATGCTGTGAACACCTGGCATGATACCACACCCAGTCACATTATCCTGACACTGGGCCAACCAGTCGTGGAACTACCCTTATATTTGCTTGAGCGTTAGCAAGGGAGCTATACCACTACCATTTTTAACGACTTTGGTATGTCGCGGCCCGGGATCGAACCTGGGGCCTCCCGTACCTGAAACACTTTTTGATTCCATGTGTTTGTAAGGTCATCTAATTACCTGTAAATGAAGTTCTGAGCAAATAACTTATGAATTAGCATTTCTTAAAATATAGCATTTTCCTGGATTTGATAAGGTCATAACAGAAACATTTTTTAGATGCATGAATTATGTTTCTGCCATCCTTGTTTACAGTTATTCATGATGTCTGTCTAATGTATACAACAGTGTTCTAGCAATGACAGTGTTCTAGCAATACCGGTACCAATAATCAATGGGAGATAATGGGTTACTGATGACACTGCTGGTTGGAGGGAATGGAGGTGGGGATAAAGGTGGGTCATACAGCAAAATATGGTACTGTGGTAATTCTAATAGTTGCTGGTATAGCAATGCATTATAATATCACCACCTATACTTAGGTCTCAGATATCACCAATCATGTAACAGGAGTTGTTTCAGTACAGACAAAAAAGGCAAAGAAATGGAGGTAGTCAGTTCAATCCTAGACCAGAAGGTAAGAGCTCCTGATATAAATGTGAAGAGAACGCCGTAGTAGAAGCATTCTGGGGAGAAACTCTGTAACAGTACAACGAGCAGGAAGGGACAGACATACTTCAGGTAGGATTGCAGAAGTATTTGTAGAATTTGGAAAAGGGTTAAAGTAGTCTAATTTTAAAAATGAAACAGCTAACAACAATTGCCAAACACAGGTTATGTACGATTTTTATTTGCTTTTTGACGTTTTTATTTTTTCAATTTTTAGAAGCAACTGTACACACGTGCATAAGTGCGTAAGCCCAGGCACGCCCCTGGTGTAGATCAAGATCAGCCGGATTCATTTGAAATTCTAATAATGTTCGGGTTCCTTGCATGCGGTCAATATTTACAAAACAATTCAATTTGGTATGGTTGTTCATTAGAACAACCATATTAAGTACACAATGTTCAGTGTAACCTCAGTGGGTAGAGGTAATTCTACCAATCTAAGGTTGCAGGTTTGACCTCAGCCTGAACATATGGGTAAAATAAGCCATTGCAAAGAAGGATATGTGGGTCGCATAATAAAAAGCAGTATATAACTATCTTGTCAGTGTAGCAGTTACTGTTTTTGTGGCTTCAGAAGGTAGATGTATGCATGTAAAATGTACATTCCCTCTACATGGCATACGGAAGAATTTGCAAAATATAAAGTAACAATTTGCCTTGATGAGGCTAAAATATTATAACAAACTGATCAGGATCAGAACATGATAAAAAGATAACTACCATAAAGATGGGACAGTAAGGGAGAGAGCACCATCTGTTCACAGCAGGCAGTTATCTCCCTATATCTTATTGATCCCTAAGCTGTACTTGAAACTACAGACTCCACATTGCAGTCTGTTCATCTTACAGTATGTTCTATAATCTATTCCTTCTAGACACAATCTTGTTGTTTATACAACTACAACACTTAACCTGCCATAGCTCAGATAACCCACAGCAAAGGTTATTATATATAACTATAAACATAAGTAATTACAAATAATGCTATAAATAAGTAGCAAATTCTGCTGATATTTATCAAATGGCTCAGATCTGGAGCTGCTTGATCTAGAGAAACCCATTTTAACTTTATCAAGCAACATCTTAGGTTATAACATAGAATGATATGCATAGGTTGATTGACATATGATATTGCTGGACACCAGGGGTTAACTTTCAGGTGTTTAGCAAATAAAGTAGAAATCAAAACATGGGTCCTGGAGATGCATAGCTTATAAACAGTGGGGCTCATGTCAAAATGTCCGGGTCCCACTTAATTAACTTTTAATATAATTGAACACTGTTTGACATTTTATGCCTGCCATAGTTGAATATGCATTAATAAACACTATGCAGTAATATTTGTATTTTCTTTTATTTTTGTGCTATGACATTAACAAACTTTGTCCATTGGAGTGATTATGACCCTCACAAAAAACGCAACCTAACATCAATAGACACTAATAAAATATTAACACTTATACAAATTTCAAACCCTAGACAGAACAACCTAGACAGGAACATGGGTCTGTGGTAAATTTTAACTATAGGCTGCAGCATGCAGATTATTCACTGGTTGTTGAAATTATTCCCAATGATATGTTTTATTCTAAATCCTTACAGGAAATTATAAATTGGCAAACACATTTTAAACTCCTACTGCAAATCTGTACAAAAAATCTGTACAAACTGTTTCAGTTATTTTTTGCATGGAAAAAAAATCCTCAAATCAATGCTGTATAAAGCTTGATTTATTTATTTGGGAACATTCAAACAATTTTTTATTAAACTTAATCATCATTTAATCTTTTCCCCATACCCTCAAAACATATGTGAATATTGGACCTAAAATAAATAACATCTCTGTGGCTGAAGGCTGAAAGCTAAATCTGGCATACTGAATATAAAATGCATGCTTTGCATAACTTCCTCAAATAACAAGCTGTACAAAAACAACACACACATTGTGTGGCTGTGTGCTACTTAACCTGCTATGCTTTCTAATAACCCATACATAATGTTAATTATTTGCTATTAACTTCATGTATTAGACACAAGCAGTATTGGCTGGGACCAAACAGCAAATAGTGCAGGTCCCATCATCCTGATCTGTCAGCTCTTAGGTCTGAATCATTACTATTTATCTAAACCTAATCAATGTGGGCTAAGCAGGCTTAACTATGTCTAGTCTATTTTAAGATCAGCCATACAATGAGTCTGACTGCTATATAACATAAACAAACAGTGTACAACACTTAGGTTTATAACATCAATATACAAAACTCTCAAAAAGAAAAAATAGATACTCTCCTTTGAGGCATTAAAATAAATGGACAATTATTAATAAATGCCGTCTTGGCTATCTAAAGTTGCAAATTTTATAAGGAATTTAGGTTGTATTATAATTAGGGATTCCATCCTTGACACAAACAAAGAGGTGGGTTGGGGGAACAATTATGGTCATATTGGCAACGTCCAGCTTATAATTAGTGGAGGAAGACCTGGACTTTACCTGGGTAGAACCAACACCGCAGATTAGCTGGGAAACCTCCCCACATGAAAGGTGACGTGACTTATTTAATAAGTGAACTGCTGGTCTTAAAGCCACTTTCTTGTAGTCAGTCACATTTGCATTTTTTTCATTCTTGTTCTAAAAAAGAAAACTTTCCTGAACCATGATGACTAGTGTAATCAACTATAACTGCTGACCACAAAATTTTATATGAACATCCTGTCATTTAAAAGAGGTCTTAAGGTGTGTACCGGGCTCTCACTAGGATTTTGAAAACAGGAGTCCAAGGACTTCCACGCTAGAAAAAGTTGAAGTACACATTGTTCACATGCTCATGGGCTCAAACACTTATTTTTTTTAATGTGTTAAGATGTATTGCTTGATTCAAATATGTTTCATAAAAAAAACATTTTTATAACGATTATTTACACATTAGATGGAATTTATTGTGATCACTTAAGCATACATAAAGTGATTTATATATTATGATTTTTATTTTTGTCTAAAATATTACTCAAATTTATGACAGGGGTTTATTCATGTTTGTTTGGTCATAAACGTGAAAACTAATTACAAATGTTTAATCAGTACATTACTATTGACATGATGTTGTTAAAACTATGGAAATAACAGTGTAATATCCTCAGAATACTCAGCTTTTGTTTACTTTCTAGATAGAAATATGACCTTGACACTGAACTATGATTAAAGAAACATGCTATATGTTCAAAAAGTGAAAACCCGCACAATGTCCAAATGATGTCATCATATTTGATGTTAATTTCTGCAACGTTAAAAGCATGTGATTACACAAGGTATCCGGGCTTAAGATTGTTCTATGTTTGTTGCAATTGATATGGAATAACTTAACTACAAGGTTAATTCACTCAGGCTCAATTAACAAGATAATAATGTCAATTTTACTTGCATCCTCAGTGTTCGGACTAACGCCATTGTTTTGCCTTTTAAAGACCACTGCAGCTTATGGCGGAATTTCAGGTATCAAGTATGATAGGTTAAATCAAAGAAATTTTAATTAGTCACAAACTATTTACAGCTGGTTAAACACCCTCATTAATTAGGAACAATTAAGCTGGCAATCAAGAAAGTGAGGCCTTTTGTGGTACTCAGTAGGCAGAGCCCATAACTAATGCCTCAACCAATGATCTCTTGGCATGCGTGCAACCTAGATAGTGATTTGCTGAAGACGTAAAACGTGTGGAAATTAAGAAACACTGCCTCAAAACACAGTCTTTTGTGTTAGTCCGACCATCCTGCTGCAAAATCTATGTGTACAAAAACTCAGAGTCTAATTAAATATGCATATATCCTAGGAAATCAAGCATACAAATATGCAGATTTAAGCAAATTCCAAGAACCCTGGTGAAGAACCAAAAACAACACTTTTCAACTACTTTTTAGTCACTTTTAGCTCAAATTGTGTGGTTCTATGCTTTATGTATCTATAAAAATGTGATTAAGCTCCTTTAAAAGAAAATACAAAAGGATACCTCATGTCAATCTAGTATAATATTAAAAGGAATAAACCGTTTAAAACATACAGGAAATTATCTTTAGTGAGTTGTCATAAACAATATTACAAATAAATTATAAAAATAGGAATGAAATGTAGATGAATCTAGAAATATAGTTAAAAATAATAACAATCATGTCAATACACAACAGAAGATTTACAATGTATAACAAAAACTTATCATAAGAGTGCATGCATTTAGAATGTTACAAGTATCATAAATGTAAGTTGAGCAGTAAACAAGATGCATATAACAGTTTATTCATTATTGAATATTACAAATACTGGAAACATGCTTGAGTACATTATTATTTTCTACAAACACGAACATTAAACATAAAGCCTTGATAAATCAACACTTATTGTGCAGCAGATGTTGAAAAATAAATGCTGAATGCTTTGCCGTTTGCTTTGCAAATACAAGCAAATGAAATTAGTCATATTGCCAGAGGCTCAACAGCAGAAAAGGTAGTTCCTGATCAATCAGTTCTGGCTTTGTATAATATACAATTTACTTTAACAAGTTCAATTTGAGATAAGCAGGCAAAAATTGGCATATGGAAGTATTGGAAAAAAATAACAACAAAAATGTTCTGTTAGAAACAAATATACAGTAATGCATACAAATATTACTAAATTTCAAACAAAGAATCTAAGAAACAAGTCATAACAAAATACATCCATTCTTGTTACAATAATTTTCCATTTTTTATTGTGGTTGTATCACAAGTCTTTAAATGAAGTGAATCAGTCAGAGACAAAGATGAAATTAAAAGGCTAGAATGTTAAGTTAAAAGAGTCCTGATCATCATTTTAGACAAAATGTTAAGGCATGCAGAATATGACTTCTGGAATATGATTTTATAATTGATATAATGTTGTTTTTTACACAAGTAGATTACACAAATTATTATGTTTATAAGTCAACCCTGTACCTAAAAAAAAAGACCAAAGAGTGGACCATATCACGAGAAAAGGGTTTGGGACATTTTATAACCTATATGTATGTATACCAGTTTGACAAACATTATACTGGAACAGAACTGTAATTTTTTTTTTGTTCAAAGTTTTATTGTTTTTCTTGCCAAAGCGATATTAACACAATAAGAACAGCACTCTATAATCCAAGTATTCTGTACTACAGTTTTTAACAAGCCTATATTTGCTGCAAAGCCCTTTTCATGTGATGCATTAAAAGATTATGTTTGATTACATTTAATTTAGCTAGAATGTTGACATGTTATGTTGCTAATATATAAATGTAAGCTTAGTAATATTTTGTTTCTATATAAAATAAAAACCAATGTTCTTACTACACAAGATGGACATGTCTGTGCAAAAAATAAACAGAAAAAAAGAAAGCAATGCTCAACGTATAAAATTACTGAATAAATCTTCAGCACAAGAATGAAAATCTAAGGAACAGTCCAGTTGGTACTGGAAACAAATTAAATCAAACATGAAAAGGGCATTTAGGCAAAGGGTTAGTGACAAAGAATATCTGAAAATGGTGTAAATAAATATTTCTTCTACTTGAGTATTTAGATATACATGTAAGACACACCAAATTAAGGAGTAATCATCATTGAGGGTGATATTTTTACAGTGATAATACAGCCGACTCTACTACTAAATAATTGTGAACTTTCAGAAAGAGGCCTAAGAATCAATAAATATATCATAAGGCATATGAAAGATGATAGCTGAAGCCATTTTTGTTCTCATTTATATAAAAATACATCATATACAATCTCAACTGTTGAAACAAATAGAATTGACACAAAAATGTTGTGAAAATATATAACTTTTATAATTAATTTGTATTTATGCATAGTGATTGTGTTTCATATTACATAACATATTAATCTAATTGGTGCTGTTTGTTTTTAAATGCATCCATGGCCAAAAAATGTGGTCCTTATGTTGATGGCAAGCTATTATGGATGGAGGAAAATCACAAATAAATGTTCGGTTATAACCAATTTGGCACAGAAGTCAGACTAAAGACCACCAATTGAAAGTTAACTACCAACCGGGAGTCCATGACTAAAACTCGGCTAGGCACGGAGTTGTTACAAGTTGGAATCTTTGCATTGTATCCACTTAATGTATTACAATTTATGTAAAATGGCATCAAGATGTAAATTATGCATAAGAAGTGTACAGACATTTTCATTTAGTAAAATATGAATAGCTCAATGATGAATGTAAAATGTTGCTATGTATGTCTATGTAGAAGAATGTGTGTTAGGAGTGTTTCAGAGTCACTGTTGGGGTTCAGCAGGTGCAGGTTATTGTAAGGGCTATCTACAGGATACAGGATGTGTCTATAGGAGTAGGAAGTCATACTCTAGCAGATAGTACTCATCATTCATTCAACAACCATGGCTACAGATAAGGGATTTTGTTTTTTCATATCATGTGCTGTATCTATCTGGAAGAATTAATAGAATCTTGTCAGTCATCCTAATGATATAATGAGATGAACAAAAGTTTTGGTTGAAAAATTTTGGAAGTTTTAAAATAAGGTTGCCAAAACGAATTATCTCGTGAGTTATTTACTGAAGTTGATTATGCAGTAGATGAGCTCAGCTGGTCTGGTCAATCAGACGTAGCCTTGTGTTAGATTTATGTTTTAATCTCCAGTTCGATCTAATGTTTTCTCATTCTAATTTAAGTTTAGATTTTATGCTTTTACTTTTATCTTGCTGAATGTTTCACTTAGTAGTTATATGATGAAGTAATTGCCAATTTGTAAATTTACAGCAGAACTAATTAACAGATTACTCCTTAAATATACTGAGGTAAAATAGTCATTAAGTATATTTAATGTCTATTTATGATTTAATATCATTCTTGAAATACATCACAATGATACAATTATGGACATGGACATAACTGGCAAAGAAAAACTCTAGATAAATCTATGGGTAGAATCACAGACTTGTCACAGGTTACCTGGAAGACCTATCCTGCATCGATTTTTTAGACCTGACCATTGCTCTGGAAGGGGTTAAAAGTCCCAGTGAGAAAGTGGCAGTAAAAAGTCTGGGACTGAATAGCCACTAACCTAAATTTAACTCAAGAAATAAATAAGACAAAGTCATGCATGCATATTTTTAGTAGGTATTGAGCCAGCAGGGCCTTGTAATGTGTTGTGTAGGTTTACTTTTGGGGAAAAAAAGATAACACTGACGTTTATAAATAAATATATAACTCACAGAGCATATATTTCATTAGTTATGTAGCACTGAGATACTCATAAATATACTTTTCAGTATAGTACTTATTTGACGAGGTTTTACCAGTCATGATAATGTGTTCAAGTAAATAGGTTATCCTGACTTTGACTGTTTATATTATAATTGCTGAATAAAACACAAAATATAATTGCATTAATTTAAACTGAAACAGGTAAGGAAATTCTGAGGGCAAGCAACTCCAGTCCAGTAGTTGAATCTGATTCCACTACTGCCACCATTGTAACGCAGTCTGACACACACTAACAGTCACACATCCATATACCAACCACACTAACCACGCAAATTTGAAAAAGTTTAAACTGTGTCACTAAAGATTTAAAAATGCTACAAGGCCAGGTTGAAATGCTTTTATTCCTCTGTCGTCATCACACCAGGGGAGAAGGCAACATCAAATAAAATGTGCAATGTTACTATGTCAAATATACGATTATGGGTTTTATTCTGGATGGGAAAATGTGTGTGTAAATAGCTCTCCGGGATTCGTCCATTTGCAGAATTTATTTCATTATTATCCACAATAAGTTAATGTTGTTAATGGTTTCTTAGGGCATAATAGAGCAAGGTCAGACAGACTGTCAATGCAAACAGTTCTAATCCTTGCTTGCCGCTGATGTATTATATATATTGTATTCATTTCAAGAGATTGATACGATGAAATAAAACATTCTACCTGATCTGCAGCTTTTCTAAGTTGCTTTTCTCTTTCATACTGGGTGAGAAGTTGTTCATTATCTTCTCGTAGGAGTTCCATTTCAACTTCAGTTTCTTGCTTTTCCACAAAGGCTTGGTCGAGACTTTCAAGTATTCCAACAACCAAAGGCATAAGTTCTTTGACGACATCTTCGTCGTATTTCTTAATCATCTTCTCGAATTCCGAGTAAACAGACGATGCCAATTGTGACACTTTGTCAGACATGACATGCCCTTCCTCCTTCGTCCCATACACTATTTCAGCCATCACGGAGGCTAAAGTTAGTTAAAATTATACACAATTATTATGAAAAACGTAGCTCGGGATACTTATACGTTCTGGAATAACTCATCGGATAAAAAAATACGGAAATATTGACAGATTTTGTTCTACCCGTCCTCCATTTTGTTAGAATAATGATTATCAGTCATGTGACTGCCACGCATGCGCCCAAGCGTGTGGGTAGATCAGCCAAGATGGTAGCCGTACAACTGTTTGTCAATAGTCGCAAGTTACTGGCCCTGGGGCAGCGTATACAAAGGCTGTCACCACTTGTCGTTTGCAAAAGACAAAATAGTTATGAAAGTGTTTTGCGAGGACAAACAGTCCGAATCGGTTGCTCGTCTGGATTCTGGGGGGACACCATGGTCTCTGGTAAGGTTTCCTGGTATTTGATAGGGTCTATGAACCAAGGGAAGCAAATGTTACACAATCAAGGGAGACAAATTTGTGTTTCATTCGCATTATCAATGCCATTGTTGTTGTTTTAATAAATATCATAATGTTCATGTTTTTTGTTTATGTTGTTGTTTTATTCATATTAGTTTTCATAGAAAATTAAGAAATAAATAACTGGAGCAACACATTCCTCTTTAAATATATTGACAATTCTTAAAGAATATATGAGTTAGTGCCCTTATTTGACAACTTGTTTTAAAATAAATTATAACATTTATCAGATTAATGTCCTATACACAGAAAGATTGTCATCTCCTGCTAACACCATGAGAATACATAACGAACACTAAAAAACAATGGTTCTGCCCACAAACAGAAAATTGTCAATGAACAGCCCCAAAGAATTTCCTCACTACGATCTTGGATATCTAATGCAAGAAGTTTTGACAGTTTGACTGGTCGCTCAGCTGGTGCTCCCGAATGTTGTGTCTATTGCCAGTCTATCTGTTGTATTTTTTTACCAGTATATATGTTTGATGAGCATGCTTGGTATTTTTTTACCAGTATATACGTTTGATGCGCTTGCTTGGTACTGTGGCTTGGAAAATAAAGAATAGCATATGGTCAGTTGTGGTTATTTGTATCCGTGAATACCTGACTTTAGACTTATCACCGAGTCTTAATTTGTTGTCATAGGATAATTGAAGATTATTCTGAATATATCGTTCACTGGGTAAGGTGCTCCATTGTTTCCAGAAGAGTCAAGCTGTTAAATGATGTTTAAAATAAAATAAAAATTTCAAGTAGATAAATGAGTAAAATCACAGTAAAAAAAAAAGAGATGACTTTAGAGTGAACAAGAATGCCCTGTTACCCAGGCACACAGATTGAGATTTGTTTTCTTGTAAGACATATTCATGGTACTCACCTTATTTTCAGCTCCGCAGCTTATTCACAGCGGCAACATTGACTTTCTGGTCTCTGACTATTTATCTGAAATTACAATGTCCCTTCTTACTGCCATGAAGAAGAAAACAAATGTAAGTATACACAAATTCATCTTCCTAATAATAAAATGAGTTCACTTTGTAATGACTGACAGCTGTAAAAAATTACAACTTCAATAAATTCTTGTCACCAAGTGGATTCAAACCCTGGCCAATGGGGTGACATACCAATACCATAATTACTAAGCTAAAGAGTCAACTCCGTTGCAAAGTTGTTAGGCATTGGTTATATACAAAAAGTCTTGAAAAGCTATGCATGAGGGTTTAATGATGTGTGTAACACTTCCTCTCTTCAAAGTAGTCACCATTTACGATGAAGTGAAGCCATTTTGGCATTTTAACTTCATTTTTTGATGGAAATAATAAGTCTAGGACAAGTCTAAAGACAGGCAGCTATTATGAAGAATAGCTTGAAATTATCATTGGCACCAAGCAGGATTCTAACCCTTGGAAACTGTTGGAAAGTCAATACAGTAACCACTGTGCTTTCAAGTTGACTTACTAATGCAGTTGTTAGGTATTAATTTTATACACACAAGCAATAAACACACAACTGTTTTACCAAATCATCTTAGATGATCTGTTCATTTTAACTTAAATTTGACTATATACTAAATAAAGTATCTTTATTTCTTTTAATAGGGAGCTGGAGGTTTTGCACCAGATTTTGTTCAAGTTGCGATGGCTCCCTATGTTAGAGACATTAAAAAAAAAGGTAAATGAATCATAAAATATTTGTTAACAGTTACAAGCTTATACATTGATTATTAACTTTTTTTTTATTTAGTTAATATATATTGATATTTATTTAGTATAGATAAAATAGTAATAATAATTGTGTCAATATGATAATATGCAGAAATAACTAATTTCTCCTAGACAGCTTACAAGAAATTAAAATAAGCATCATTTGCAGACAAGCACATTTTTCTATAATAAAGATGTGAAACTAAAGGCTATAGGTGAGTTGTTTGTTCCATAATGTTTGTAGTACTTACAATGAAGAGAGAGTGAATCCATTTATAATATTACTTCAAATTTATTAGCATGAAAGTACCCATGCCCATGCTAGGAACACGTAAAGTAATTATAAAATATTGTATATTAATGATCTTTCAACAGGCAGTCTCTTAGGTGACTATTTATGTATAGTATTGTTTTCAATTACAGTAGTCATAATCACCTTTTATGATTTTTCATCAGATCTAGAAAGTAATTTAGATGTTGTCATATTTTCAGGTATAAAGGTGATCAGCAATGCTGGTGGTGTCAATCCAATGGCCTGTGCAGCTGCCCTGAAGTCAGTGTGTGATTCAGCCAGTGTTGACCTCAATATTGCTGTTGTAACAGGAGATGACCTTATGTCACATGTAGGTCAAGGTCATAAGATGGCAAATTGCCAGTTGGGTCAAGGTTAAGGTCACTGTTAATAAAAATAGAAAAACAGTTTCGGGTCAATAACTTCAGTTCAAATAAACCAGTTTTGCTTAAACTTTGGATAAAGCAAGCATGCATGAAGACCTAGCATGGGATTGGATTTTAGCTTAATAATTTTTTGTTAAATGAATGAAAACCTGGTTTCTTGGCATGGTCACATTTCTTGTTTTATGTTATAACTGTCTGTATCCCAAAACTTGATTATAAATGGTTAAAATGAAATAGTTTCCATTATTTCTAAAGTTTGCATTCTGTATTGATTTTGATCTTTCTTGACCTGGTACAGAGCAGAATAACCTCTTTTTTAATGTAATTGTAAAATTATGCTTCTTTTACGTAGCTTTCAGAGTTGAAAAATCAGGGTATACAGGAAATGCAAAACAAGTCAAGCCTACCAGATACTGTAAACAGTATGAATGCATACTTGGGGTAAGTTTTATTTGTTGATCAAACTTTGCATTAGATGCTTTTTAGGTTCTACTTAAGGCATTAATTTCTTTGTTAATTGGTGAATACTCATAGTACTTTTGTGGTGCCAAGGCACCTTTTTGAAAACATTTACCATACATGTTTGGATTTTGTCAAGATTTTGATCAGGTAAGAATATTAGCATCACATTAATTAAGTACATTGATTTCTGAAAGAAACTGTTAACTGCTTATACATTTATGAGAATGATCCAATATAAATTCTATGAGACATTTCTAGAAGTGTTTTTTTTTTCTGCAAAGTCGTACTGTCACCGACTTATAACTCCTTATTTATCGCTTTCAGTGAGATAAAGATTCCCATGGGCATTTGCTTGCACCTTTTTCTATCTAGCCAAGTGTTTGGGAGTCATTGCTCATGGTCCATCATTAATAGAGCAAAGTTGTCAAATAAACAACCTTAATCATTATCATGACGCAGTTATCCACACCCTGAGATAATGTTGCTAAGTGCTCACAAGCTATCTCTTAATGGAGAAGCTTAATTTCAGCTTACATGTTTACACCACCATCTGACACAGTGTGTAGAAGGTTTGTATGCTGAAATAAAAATCTATTTTAGCAACAATCCTTAATGGGCAGCTGTAATTGTATATCCAGTTATATCATGCTCATTTATATGAATGAGAAGAGATTTTCTTCAAGTGTCTACCCATTCAGAGCCATGTATTATCTACATGCAGGAGCCATGTATTATCTACATGCAGGAGGTTGCATTTATGTTGTTCTTCATTTGCTTGTGAGCACTTTTAAAGGGGTAAATTAATTGTCATTTCCTGATTTTGTAAAGACATTTGGTTTGGAGTGGTCTATAATCTAAGCTTTTGGGGAGACTTAAGATTAAGATCCTAGTAATATAGACAGAATCAGCCCCAGGTTGCTGGTTTTCTTCTTTGAAACCTTTAAAACTTAATCATAATTATTTCCAGTGCTGGGTCCATAGCCAGAGCCCTAGACCTGGGAGCAGATGTGGTCATAACTGGACGTTGTGTGGACAGTGCCCTAGTTCTGGGGCCACTCATTCATAAGGTAAATCTCTTTTTGGAAGTTTTCTGCTTGCATGTTATTCCCACATTCCCACATTTTTTTGTTTGACATTCTATTCTTGGCATGTCGTAAGAGCTTCTTTCTGAGGCTAGTTGAAAAAGAGTAAACTGTTCAAAGTAACCAATTATATCTGTTTACAGTAATTTTGAAACTAGGTGATTTTATTTTTAGTGATGTACATGTACTTGTACTTTTTTGTGGGCTGAAGGGTTTAACCATGTGAAATCAATCTTCATATTTCCTGTGAGGCATAGTCTTTTATAGTGTGAACGGTCTTTAAAAATTGTCTTTAACAAAAATATACAATTTTATGTCATGCTTAAATTTATACTCATTTCTTTTTATTTAGTTCAAGTGGAAGATGGATGACTTTGATATTTTGTCCCAGGGAAGGTATGTTCAAACAAATTATTATCATACTAAGTATATTTTGTCTTAATGAGCAAGTGTGTACTGTTTATATACTATTGAAGTTAATTTTCAGTAACTTTATCTTGTGTTTTAAATGTCCAAAGAGTCATATTATAGTATGGCGCTCATTATACATCTGTCTGTCTTTCGGTCTGTTGCTTGTTAAGATGACTTCCTTTTCATTTGTCACTGGAATTAATTCAGATTTCCTTGGGTGGTTGATATTGATGTGTAATTGCACATAAAGGTAAGATAACAAATCTGATTGCATTGTTAATTCTTGAGTGATTGCCTTTCTGTATTTTTCTGTACGGCTAACTTTTTAATTTCTTGACCAAAATTTCTTTCTATCAATAAATCTTAATAATTTGTGCTTGTGGCATGACCTTTGGGCGTATAATGCTCTGCCTTTCAGTACTCTTGTTGCTCCTTGTTTTTGCACATAATGATGTGGCACCAACAATCTTTCAGTCCTCTGGAGACAGTGATTTGTGTAGTGCTTCCTTCACTGTGATGCCATGCTAAATTGCCTTGTGATATAACTCACTTACACCAGGCAAACCAGTATGTAACTGCTGAGGTCCTTATAAAGTGAAAGCAATTCAATTGACCAGTTTTAAAAACTCAGGATGAAAAATTAAAACCACATCCTCCTGTATGGTGTCAAGTGCTCTACTAATGAGCAATGAATGATCTTAGATGTGAGTCATATCAATGGAATAACAAATATAAAATTTAGTAATGAAAACTGTTTTCTTATCTGCATACTTTAATAAAATAGAAATATATTTTGTTTATACCTTTTTATACCACAGTTTAGCAGGCCATTTGATAGAGTGTGGAGCCCAGGTCACTGGAGGGATATTCACAGACTGGCATAAAGTTCCCGACTGGTATGTAGTCTGGATAGAGGATGGTAGGCATGGCAGTATTGTGAGAATTATTGACAACCTCCAGACCCTCCCTACCTGAATTAAAGTCCCAGTTGAATATTTCATGGGAGAAAGTCTACCAGCTGACCTGTATAGGTGGTTCTACCTAGAAAATGTAAGTAATAGTCTACCAGCTGACATGTATAGGTCTTCTACCTAGAAAATATAAGTAATGGTCTACCAGCTGACCTGCATAGGTGTTCTACCCAGAAAATATAAGTACTGGTCTACCAGCTGACCTGCATAGGTATTGTACCCAGAAAATATAAGTACTGGTCTACCAGCTTACCTGTATAGGTGGTTCTGACCAGAAAATATAAGTAATGGTCTACCACCTTACCTGCATAGGTGTTGTACCCAGAAAATATAAGTACTGGTCTACCAGCTGACCTGTATAGGTGGTTCTACCCAGAAAATATAAGTAATGGTCTACCAGCTGACCTGCATAGGTGTTGTACCCAGAAAATATAAGTACTGGTCTACCAGCTGACCTGTATAGGTGGTTCTACTCAGAAAATAGTAATGACAATTTAAAGCAAAAACAGGATGGAGCATAAATAAACACCCACCTATTTTTTAGCTCCGATTGTGTTTAACCATGATGTGCTGACCATGTTAGTAATTTCAGTTTGAAAAATTATATTGCTTACATATGTGTTGCTCCATGTTAGAATATTGCGTAGTATATTGTGTTCAAATTACATGCTTAAAATATTTTGAAATCTTTACATGGCAGTATATGCCTGAATAGCATGGATCTTTTATACTACCATTAATAGTTATTTGAAGTTTTCTACAGAAAAGAATCTGCAGTGTCAAAGTAACAAATATATATAATTGATTTAGATTTAAGATTTTTGGGGGCAATACTGTACAGTCTTCATGGGTACTTTCAGTCATTAATCTGACTTCAGATTATTAAACTGGGCTCACATTTATAAGCCCATAAAATGGAACATTCTATGTGTCATGAATAATAATACATTTGCGTTCTTTTTCTCCAAGGTCCAATATTGGCTTCCCTATTGTTGAATGTGCTGCAGATGGTAATTTTGTTGTGACAAAACCACCCAAAACAGGAGGCCTGGTTTCCGTAGCGACTGTTAGTGAGCAATTACTATATGAGGTTGGTGATCCAGGACACTACTACCTGCCTGATGTGACCTGTGACTTTTCACATGTCCACCTGCATCAACTAACTGGTATGAAATTTAGTTTTGATTTATGGCTATTAAAATATATATAAATATATAAAATAAATATATAAATGGGTAAGAGTCTCTTTTTAGCTCACCTGAGCACAATGTGCTCAAGGTGAGCTTTTCTGATACCCCTTCATTCAGCATCAACATTTTAGCTTGTGAACATGCTAGAGGCCACAGTTTTTTCTTGATCAAACTTGGTCAAAATATTTGCATGAAATCTTAGATGAGTTCATTGTTGGGTCACTTGTGGTCAAAAACTAGGACAAAAGGTCAAATTTTAGGAAAGACTTGTGAATACAATAGAGACCACATTTTAAGCCCAATCTTTACCAAACTTGGTCAGAATGTTTGCCTGCATGAAATCTTGGATGACTTCATAACTGGGTCACATGAGGTCAATAAGTAGGTCGCAAGGTCAGATCTTAGGAGAAGCTTTTGAACACACTAGAGACTACATGTATAGTCCAATCTTTACCAAACTTGATCAGAATGTTTGTCTGCATGAAATATTGGATGAGTTCGTTATTGGATCACGTGGGGTCAAAAAGTAGGTCACTAGGACACATTTTAGAAAAACCTTGTGAAAACCTTTAGAGGCCACATTGATGGCCCAATCTTCACCAAACTTGGCCAGGATGTTTGCCAGTATAAAAAATCTTACATATGTTTTGAATATGTTTTTTTATATGGATTCAGTAGGTTACTTGGTAAAATTCTAGAAAATGTTATCAACCCAGTGGCCACACAAAGGGTCTCATCTTCACCATAGATTTTTAAAGTAAATCACTCTTAATTACTTGATGCCAGATTTGAGCCTACTAAAAACTGTGTCATCAGGTGAGCGATTAATAGCCATCATGACCCTCTTGTTTATTCTTCCAGATCTGATCCTACAAAAGAGGAGCAGTTTAAGTCACCAACTCCTGACTCAGGGCTTATGCTTTCATTTGGGAGTCTTATAGATGACCTGTGTTGTACTGCTGGTTCTACCCAGGCATTAGTTTTGGATCTCTCACCAACAAATAGCTGCAAATATGACCATTATTATATTATGATGGAAAAAGAAACATTTTATTATTCTAGAACATGACAGAGAAGCAGTGCATGTTACCGGAGCTAAAGGACTTCCACCATCAAAACAATACAAGGTTATTATTACCAACTTATGAAATCTTACTTTATAAATAAAAAATGTTAACCAAATAAATCCAGTTCTAACATCACCTGTTTCTTTTAAGCTGGACAGTTTGGGCCTTCTTTTTCTCTCGTGTGAAATCAAAGATATTATTGTTATGTGAAAGGATCCCATGAATTGCTGTTGATTGGTGTCCTATGTCTCTGTGAGAAGTTGAACATAAAACTCCACCTTTCATTGCAATAGCATATTTCCAATGTGAGTCATTATGTAAGAAGTTACAAGATAATTATCTCTTTTAGTTATGTGGATTGTGGCGATGACTACTTCTGCTCATTAGCCATTTTATTGCTTTCAAGCTAACTTTAAAATCCTGGTTGCATGTTTACTTCTGGCATTTATTTCAAAGGTTAACACATTGTATTTGTTGATATATCAATTTTCTCTGTGAACATGGCAACAGGTGAGCGCCACCTATGCAGAGGGTTACAGACTTACGGCAGTGGCTGTTGTAGGAGGGCCCAGATCTAAAGACAAGGCCGAGAGAACTGCAGATGAAATAATCAAAAGGTATGTTATAAACAGTATGTCATTGATTTCACAAAATGTGAAATGAATGTAGTGTGCACTAGCTTTTTGTTGTCATAACATCCTCTTAGTAAGCTAGTCTTCAACAGTTCTTACAAAAACACTTACAAAAACAATAATCTTTGAAAAATAATTTCAGTATAGAAATTAACTACCTGAAAAATGTTTTGCTGTAAATTGAAAATATATCATGCTTTTTGGATGAACATATTTAAAGTTTATGGTATGTTTATCTATTTGAATCAATCAGGTGCCGTCGTATATTCAAGCAGCTGAAGCTGGATGATTTTACCAGGCTACACAGAGAGATATTGGGATCAGAACACAACTATGGCCCAATGTCACAAATACCTCATGTAAGAGTCCTTGAATGGTCTCCTTTAACACTTAAGCACCTATGTTTGTAGGAAGTTAATAAGGCAAACAGTTTTGTGAGAGACTTGGAATTGAATAGTCACACCCTGATAAGACCACGTCTTGCAGGAACTTTATGTACCAGATCTGATTCCACCTTATTTGTACCTTATCTAGACAACCAAAAAAATGAAGTAGCTCACCATACTGAACAAACCACAATTGTCTGTTGCTCTAGATAGTGGAAAGGTTAAGTCTTATTTAAAGATATTTTTCAGGAAAATTCTTAATCAAATTTGCTTCATTAAAATGACCTAAGATCTGTTTTTTCTGCAACAGGGTGCAAGAGAGGCAGTTCTGTGGATGGCTGCCCACCATAAGGACAAGAAGGCTCTAGAAATCTTGTCAAGGGAGATAGCTCCTTCAGGCACAGGCATGGGTATGGTGACTTTAGACGAGCTTATTTTTGACATAAATCACACACTAACATAACTGCTGCATTGGTTATGGGTATCGATCATTATACCCCACCAAATGAAGTTTGAGTGGGTATAAAGGAGTGAGCTGGTCGGTTGGTCTGTCAGTTTTCATTATTTCCGAATGATAACTCCTGAAAGACTTGACAGATTTAAAACATTTTTCGGTACACAGGTGTAATATAAGATACATGTCATGTTCGACTTTGGGGCTGTTGAGATCAATGTCAAGGACAATGTTACTAAAAATAGAAAAAATTGTTTCTGGATGATAACTCGTGAAAGGCTTTGGAGATTTACACAATTTTTGTTACACTTGTGTAACATCACAAGATACAGGTCATGTTCAACATTGGGGCTGGTGAGCTCAAAGTCAAGGTCACTTAAAGTAGAATATAAATAATTCTGCTTAATAACTTTAGTTAAGAATGAGATATTGTGATGAACTTTGCTGCATGCCTAGACATTTGAGATTGAAAGCGGGGCTAGTGGGGTCAAGGCCACTGTTATTGAAAATAGAAAAACAGTTTCTGCTCAAAAACTTTGTTAGAAATGAGATATTATTATGAAACCTTCTGTATAAATAGCTTCTGAGCAGTCAATGCTTTTGATTGGAAATGGGATGGATGGAGTCAAGGTCACTGTTACATGTGTCTGTTTGTTTTGTTACCTTATTCCATTTCTTCTAAGCTTAACAGTTCAAGTATCAAGCACCCATGTGGGGGCTATTCATAACCTTCAATGATATTTCTTGTTATGGTTAGCAGTTCTGATAATTTTAGTTAGTACTTCTGATCATCATGGTCAGCTCTATAGATCATTATGGTTTGCACTGTTAATCAGCATGGTTAGCATTGTTAATCAGCATGGTTAGCACTGTTAGTCAGTATGGTTAGCACTGTTAGTCAGTATGGTTAGCACTGTTAATCAGTATGGTTAGCACCGCTGATCAGTATGGTTAGCACTGTTGATCAGTATGGTTAGCAGTTAATCAGTGTGGTTAGAACTGTAATCAGTGTGGTTAGTACTGTTAATCATTATGGTTAGCACTGTTGATCAGCATGGTTAGCACCGCTGATCAGCATGGTTAGCGCTGTTAATCAGTATGGTTAGCACTGTTAATCTTGAAACTTACTTCTTTGTGTTTGAGTATCCACATAGCTAAGTTTCTTCGTTAAAACTGTCGTTTAGATGTCATCCTTCTGTTTCTGTTTTTAATGTACAAATAAGCTAGGTCTGAGTGTTTTGACCATATGCTTCCGGTAAAAGTACACCGGTGAGTTGTATGCTTACCATCCCCATAGAATAGAAGCATTAACTATTCACCTTTCTTTGATCGAGACCTTAATGTAGATCTATGTGCTGTTGTTTTTTCTTCAGGAAATTCATACTTTTCTCTTAATCCGTGTATGTTGATTAAACTGTTTATCTTTTTGTTATGTTGTAGCACCACTATCTTTTGTAATGTATCCATGTTTACTTGGCGATGGCCAAAATGTGGTTATGTCAATAAACTGTTTGACTTGACTTGTTAATCAGCATGGTTAGCACTGTTAATCAGCATGGTTAGCACCGCTGATCAGTATGGTTAGCACTGTTAATCAGCATGTTTAGCACTGTTGAACAGCATGGTTAGCACTGCTGATCAGTATGGTTAGCACTGTTAATCAGTATGGTTAGCACTGTTAATCAGCATGGTTAGCACTGTTAATCAGCATGGTTAGCATTGTTAATCATTATGGTTAGCACTGTTAATCAGTATGGTTAGCATTGTTGATCAGCATGGTTAGCACTGTTGATCAGTATGGTTAGCACTGCTGATCAGCATGGTTAGCACTGCTGATCAGCATGGTTAGCACTGTTGATCAGCATGGTTAGCACTGTTAATCAGCATGGTTAGCATTGTTAATCATTATGGTTAGCACTGTTAATCAGCATGGTAAGCACTGTTAATCAGTATGGTTAGCATTGTTAATCATTATGGTTAGCACTGTTAATCAGCATGGTTAGCATTGTTAATCAGCATGGTTAGCACTGTTAATCAGCATGGTAAGCACTGTTAATCAGTATGGTTAGCATTGTTAATCATTATGGTTAGCACTGTTAATCAGCATGGTTAGCATTGTTAATCATTATGGTTAGCACTGTTAATCAGCATGGTTAGCAGTGTTAATCTGCATGGTAAGCACTGTTAATCAGTATGGTTAGCACTGTTAATCAGCATGGTTAGCACTGTTAATCAGCATGGTTAGCATTGTTAATCATTATGGTTAGCACTGTTAATCAGTATGGTTAGCATTGTTGATCAGCATGGTTAGCACTGTTGATCAGTATGGTTAGCACTGCTGATCAGCATGGTTAGCACTGTTAATCAGCATGGTTAGCACTGTTAGTCAGCATGGTTAGCATTGTTAATCATTATGGTTGGCACTGTTAATCAGCATGGTAAGCACTGTTAATCAGCATGGTTAGCATTGTTAATCATTATGGTAAGCACTGTTAATCAGCATGGTTAGCATTGTTAATCATTATGGTTAGCAGTGTTAATCTGCATGGTAGGCACTGTTAATCAGTATGGTAAGCACTGTTAATCAGTATGGTTAGACCTGTTGATTTGCATGGTTAGACCACTGATCAGCATGACAAAGGTCTTGTGTATAACCACTAATGCAATGCAGGTCATCTCCAAGCTTTTCTCACAATAAAGTTTAGGTTTTGTCTAGGAGGAGTGGTAAAGGTCGACCATTCAGTCACAGGAACTCCCAATTTCTCTGTAGTAACGAGGCCACTGCATGTTGTCTATATATTTATTTGGATTTTGTTCCTTTTGTAGCACCAGGGCTTACAGGAATAGTTGGTGGACGACCTAAAGTGTAAGATACAATTTATAGGGTCAAATTAGCATTACAAATTGTTTAATGTGTTCTTTCAACTTTATCAGTAACTGATAAATAAATTTAAGGTTTCAGTTTTTTTGTGATTTTAAGAGTGTCTTCCTCAATGTTTTATAACATATTAAGTGGGTGCTTTCTTTAAAAATTCTTATTTACTTTATTTACATTATTTGTGTACTTTCGGCGCCGTATGACCTATCAAGTGTCGGTGTGCCATAAAACCCAAAATACAAATACTATTTGTGTACTTTCCATGTAATTGATCTGGCTAAATTCATTTACATTGTTAATTTTCTATTCAATTGTTCTTTATCTACTAATACATGTATTTGTTTATAATATTTATATATACACTTTCCAGCTCTCCTGTGTTGAAGTTATTTTCCTTTCTTTACAACAAAGACAAACTTGCGGTGAGGGCACTTAATTTAGTTTAAACTGATTTATTCAATGGATTTAGAGGCCTTACAAGCTGTTCCTTTTTTCACACAGGTTACTTTCAATATGTACTTTCAGACCATCCAATTTAAATAAGTTTTGCACACGTCTTTCTTTTCCTGACAGCTAAAGTTGTTTTTGTTGTTGTATTTGACAAATTGCTTGGCTTTCAAAGTTCCACCTTGCAGAAGGCTTAGTAAATAATTCAATAAAATATATTTAATGAGTTAATTTTATTTAGTAACAGATGGTGGGTAAATTTACCAAATATATTGTCAGAATCTGTATTGTATTAGTCTTCTACCTTGTACAAAAGGTAATTAATAAAACAATGGCCATATGAGGTCATGAACATCTTCATTTATTTTGCTCCTGCCTTTCTATTGAACATAAATGACAGTTTTATTATGGTTGATTTTTAGGTTGATATTCACCTTAATGGGGAGTATGTTGAGACGTACAAGCAACCCGACATACCTGCACTAGACTATGTGGAGACTAGCCCACCTGTTCTTTCTGAAGAAGAGATTATATTAAAAAATGGACCAAATGCATACAGACTGGAAGATTTGGCATACACTCGAAGTGGAGACAAAGGGAACAGTGCAAATATTGGTAGGTTTATTTTATTTAAAATGATGTGCTATTCATAGTAACATAGAAATTAAGAATCCTCTACAAGAAACTTGAGAAAATGTAAATCAATTGTTTCACAGGACAAGTTTGATTTAAGATTGAAGGATGTTAACCCTTTCACTCATGGTTTGGCGATGTTTGGCGTTGTGCGTCAGGCTAATAGTTTGGCGATCTTTGGCGTTGTGCGTCAGGCTCATGCATACGCGATTTTACGCTATGCTGTCATTTCCATAGTTTGGCGAAATTACGCCCTCAAAGTTAAGTGCAAAATCATAAGTGAATACTTCATGTAAAGTCTTTCTTTTATCTTTAATCAGTAAGATTAAGCCTTTATTTATACATTTAGTAAATAAAAAAGGGTGTTTGTTCTGAAAAAATTGTGACAATTTGCTAAGTTTGTAGAGCACCCTAATGGAATTTTCCATTGTTTACACTCGCTGGCAAATCTTACCATTTCTAAACCGCAACAACTCTCACATGGTCAGCCTTACAGTAAAAACCGAGTATGCCGATGTAATAAACATCCGCTTCCTTCACACTAAATGGAAGTGAAGTATTTGATGTTGAAAAATTTTGCCGACATACCGGAACCCCCTGTTGCTTCGGGGCAGCATTGGATCATAAAACCCACTGACTAATGAAAGGGGCAAAATGTTTTATTGCTCTGTGGATCAACTTGGAAGGTATTTAAGCTTCAATTGATTGCCTCGTTTATTAGCATTCTAATCGCTGCATCGTAAACACCTATTGAAAAAGATCTTGTACACAAATTGTTTGATAATATTTTTTGATAGTCTCACTTTATCTTGCTTCAGAAGTATGCCTGATGCTTATGATATTTTGTTTGGTAGTGACACTGAGTCAGAATTTTCTGTTTTGGGGAATCAGATTGAAATGTTGTTATTTAAATAAAAAACAATAGCAATTAATGAATATTTCAAACATAAAATAAAGAAATTGCCTATGACATACTTCTTTTGTTTTATTCAAACCTTTCTTCTAACAATTTATATAACCTCAAATGCATGAAAAGTATATCATCAGAAAGAAAAATTATTTCTGAATAAACTTTTTAATTACATAAATATGATTAAATAACTCATTCTAGCTTAAAAAATAGCTTAAACATAACTACTGTCAGCTTCCCACACAAAACCAATAATGCTCTATGAACCTGAGGTACCTTTGTCACCAGTTTACCTATGCATGCCAGGTGGCTTGATAAGCCATCTGGTTATGCATTAGGCATATGGTTATTTAGGAGAACTGTATGAGTGAAAGGGTTAAGAATTGCTGAATAAAAAATCCTTATTAAATATCGTACAGACCACTTAATGTTTATTTTGCTTACAAGTAACTACATAGTTAGATACTGTAGATATCAATAACAGTACAAGTATTCAAGGGCATGTACATAGTAATATGTTGCTAACCAAGACCCGCTTTCACCGTAAGCCAATTAAACAGTGTTTACGACAACAATTAGTGCAGTATAGTGTTTCTATGAATGCTTTCTATACACAGCTGTGATAGCACGCCACCCCAACTTGTTGCCATACATACGGCGGTCACTAACCGAAGAGGCAGTCAAGGAGTACTTTCATCATCTGTTGGACAATCAGCCTGGACCAACCAGGAAACAGGTGCAAAGGTATTGTTGGGTGTTGTTTATTTTTTAACATTAAACATTGCATGTGTTAGACTACACCTAAGGTAAAATTAGTTTTGTCTGAAGTTGTTTTTTTTTATTTCCAACAATTGCATGTGTGGAAAGAATCTAAATTTTTGTATTGCTTAAGGTTGAAACTTTTACTGGTACTTAAGTTTGAAATGTGTTGTTTTTTGTAGGGTTAACAGCCTTTTTACAATCCCCAAGTCACAGTCAATGGGGTGTTTTGTCTCAATTTACAACTGATTTTAGCTATTTCCCAATGCTAAAAAGAATTTATAGAAAAAAGAAAGAATTCGTGAAAAATTACCAGATGATAGCAAGACAGGCTGGACTAGCCAGTTTTAGCTCGATACAGCTACCATTCTTTTAGAACAATGTCTGTGTCTTCAGCAGTCTGTCTTTGGCATCTAGTGGTCACAAGTTATTTGCTTAGTTTTTTGCATAAATAAACCCATCAAATTTAATGTAGAAGAAGATGTTAATAAAGTTCAGTGAAGATTCAATCCAAAATAAATCTAATGGTGTTCATAAGGTTGCTTATTGATTGAACTAGTGATAATGACCTGACATAATCCCGTTTCACAATTTATTCAACATTTCATGCAGACAGACTTTCTGATCAAGCTTTGAAAAGATTGGACCCAAAATGTGATCTTTTGGTTGTTCAAAAGGTTTTCCAAGAATTTGACCTTGTAACCTACTTTTTGAGTCCTCTTGAGCCCATTGCAGTCACATTGTCCTATGGTTCTATGCTTTTAATCTTACTGTGAGCCAGTACTTTTCTCTTTTTTAATGTGCTTCTTGGACCATACTTTCTAGACCGAAAATAACCTGTATACTGCATTAACAGAACAGAGCAATATATCATCTCCACAGTCACAGCTCATATGATATCAAAATACAGTATACAGTGTGTATTCTTTTATTAAAACATCCAGTGGTGCAAGTTATTAATACAATAGTATTTTCTTCAAAACCATGATATGCATACAGTAAATGAGCACAAATTCTGACTACTGGAACATAAATTAATTTTTTTAGTAAGACGTGTCCTTGACAGGTCCTTCTATTTATGAAGTCTTTTATTTAAAGGTCAAATAAGATGATTTCAGTTTGGGTGTGTTTTGTCATTATGTGTTAAAAAAAGATAACATATTTTGACTATATTTTAATTCTTGATTTTTAAAATCCCTCATTATGTGCTACGAACAATTGCTGACATGATTATCTGCCCTCGATTTCGTATCCCATGATCCAAACTGTGCATCTTGAGTACTCCTGTCAGACTTCATTGCTCGTTTAAAAAGACACAGTTCACAACTTTCACTAGTTGTGTGGAAGCATCAGACTTTTTCGCAGACAAAAAATATCAACTGTTTTGTGGTCTCTCATTATAAGGTTCTAGCATGAGGAAAATCTGCATGTGGTTTATGAACCAGTCTTTATTACAGTTGGAAAAGTGCTCTTAATCGACCCCCATCTCCCCCTAAAAATTGTAAAATTAAATAATGATGACAAAGGCCAATGATGAGTCCGAACAACTTGCCGACTTCCCCGCAAAATCTTTGAGAAATGTGCATATATGCTTAACCAATGATTTGTTAAATGTTTGATATGAAGCATTAACTGCACATTCTTATATTTCTAATAATGGCTTTTTTTTTTCAATTTATTTTAATTTTGCTTGTTATTCCAAGAATGTGGAAATGGAGATAAATTATTGTTCGAATAAACTTAAATAGGTGTATGAACGTCCTTTCTAAAGTTATGTTTTATTACTATACTTGATCATTACATGGAGAGAAGTGTCAGTCAATATATTATTAACTAATATTATAATGAATAATCTTTTAATAACTGGCAATGACTCTATTATTGCATCTATCTGTCATAGGCAATAAACATTCCTTGGCAGTGTAGGGATACAGGAAGGTTGAGGCAGGAGGAAAAGGTGGCACATTTGGCTGAATTGGTAGATTTATGACCATGTCATTAACATTTACCACACTGGAATATCCAATTAGCCTAGATTGCACTTTAAATGTTAATTGGATCTAGCTTTGTTTTTTTATTAATTCAATCAAGACATTACATTACACTACGTAGACATATATATAAACGATGAAGGCAATGCCATTTGTCCTTATCAACGTCTTAAGTTGACTTTTGTATAATAATATATAAATCTGCTAGTATTTAAGCCAATAACGAATGACTCACAAATGTAAGTCTCTGTGTAAAGACATGCACAGACAAACTAAAATTGCAAATCTTTAGTGTTTAATCAAGTTTGAATGTCAACACAATAAATACTGGAGTTATTGATTGATGAAATAATAATGAACGATTTATAACAGCATAGCAAAAAAGCAGACAATGTCCCTAGGTGTCTTTGGGTTTTTAATTAATATTCTGTTTGCAAAGGAACACAGCAATTCTATTAAGATAAAAAAAAACTAGCCAAACCTTTTTGTACCTCAAGCTTTGTGCTTGTTATGAAGGACACTCTGTTTATTGACCATCATGTCTGAGGTCTGTCTTGCTTGGTAAATTAAAATGTGTCAGCACCGCATTTATCGTAAATATTTGTTTTTATTTTTGTTTAAATCTAATTTGACTCAGAATAGTTTGTTTGAACACAAAACAGTTTTCTTCAAAATGCAGCAGCCCCAGCCTACTGTGTTTAGTCTGCACAAAAGGCTTCCTTTTTGTCAATCAGATCACGACCGACAGATCTTGCCCAAATTTTGCTAAGATTTTTATCGTTGGGTAATGGGTGAAAACCAATTAATAAGTAGGTTCTATTGAACTTGTGCCTCAGTACGCAACACATAAATGCACTGACAAGACTGACAGGTGAGGTGCTCTAAAATTGCATAGCAGGTCACGTGGGCTGCAGGTCAGGTAGACTGAAAATTTACGTTATCAAAGCGAAATGAGTGTGTATGGATTTACAGACCTAAATATCTGCTCACTTTTAATCTCCAAAATCATCAAAAAACATTAGGTTACAAAAGTAAGTGTTTTTACACTGTCATTCTTATTACTTTAATGACAATGAAAGGGGATTTTCAACAGAAGTGACATTTTTATTTTATTTGACTTTTAAAGTGCTTGACTTGCCTATTTCTTTGTTCCATTAGCACACATTTGTAAAAACCTGCAACATTAACAAATCAATTTCTGATAATTTTATTGTATTATTGCAGAAGCTACATTTGTATTGTATGTCGTACATTGGCGCTACTTTCATACCACTAGATATTTCCCCTGCCATAGGCCATTGTTAGTCATCTAGGATCAGTGATCTTTTTTGCAAGAATAGTGTTATGGTAAATTCACCTGTCGTGACATACAACTTCATACTTGACAAGAATTTTGGGCAGGTTTTGTGAAGTAGCAACCATCAGTGCTGGAGTGGCTCAGTGATAACATTTTAGAATGGATGGATGGACACAAGCAATTCTGATTGCATATCCATACAATGATTGCGATGCCATACATCATTTTTATCATGAGTCATAAATAATACTGGTAACTATATCTCCTATCCTTGCATGTTGCAGGTACGATGTGCCAGGACTTGGTGCTGTGAACTTCATGCTGTATAACTCTCTGGGAGGTGGAGGAATTGCTTCATTAAGAAGTGACCCACAGGTTCGACTTATTTTAAAACCACTGCTCTTATTTTGTGTGTTGTATTTTTAGGATTCTTTGCACCCATCATTTTAGGTATGGTGAAAGGGCATATTAAGTTAGACCTAAACTAATTTATAGCAAAACACAATTGACTTTCAATTGATCATTTTGAAGGACTTAAATTAGTTTATACATATTTGATAATACACAGGTCAAGTTCGAATAGTTAGTATCCAGCGTTCGGCAGTAGCCGAGACATTTTCAGGGCCGCTTTAATGCGGCGCTCGGCGCCAGACACAAGTAAAATGCAACGCGATAAGTCGTCTCCCGGCATGAGGAGGCTGTTTTTCGTGCCGCTTTAATGCGTCATTAGGGTACAATGAGTTAAAAATTTGCAGAATTTTGGCCTTTACTTGGAATATTTAATTTAAGAACTGCACTTACATTTGTTTTAACTATTGAAATTTTCGTTTGCAATTAAGTGCCCATTTTTTAAGAAGTGACCAATAAGTGCAACTGGATTTGAAACTATTAACATTTGAAACTATTAACCATTTTTTCTGGTTTGTTTTTAATGTACATTTAAAATATTTTATGTATTACTATTAGTAAAAGCAGTAACAAGAAATCCTGATACAGAACTTTTAAAAAAGAATATTTCTTTGCATGCAAGGAGTTGTTTTGTATTGCCTTTCTTTATCTACATTTAGTCTACCTTCCTATTTCAGGGAAAAGCCTATGGACAGATGCTGCTAGACTTCGAAATCACCAACATGCCAGACATCCATACATTAATAACTTGATGTATCAACCTTTTGTTATTTATCATGAACATGTTTTATATAAGTCAAATGTATGTTTTATTGTGAGAGCAAAAAATTGACTGTATTTGCTCATGCATGATTATTGAACTCATTTCATGTTTGTATAAAATCAGCTCTACAATTTTGTATCATATCAGGTATTTATATAATTCATTTGTCACTTTTGACAAGGCAAAATATGTGGTAATTCTGATCACTTGTGCTTTTTTCATTATGTTTTATCTTGTTTTTTTATTGTTTTGACTTTATAAGAGTTGTCAATATAAATACAATTATAGTAAACCAGGATGAAAAGCTGGGTTTTAATGGACATATTATATTCTATACTTACTTTCTTATTTGCGAAGGTTGCATGTCTATTCACTATGGAAGGGGATATCCACCAATATTCAATTTCTAATTTGCAAATTGCAAGACTGCATATGCTTAAATTTGCTATTTGTTTGCACAAACATATTCGTTTTAACATGTATCTAATTCACATTTCTCATATACAATTTGGAAATTACAAATCTCAAATCACAATTATTGAGTCACAAATTTTTTGTTGGCATACAATTTACAAGTTAGAAATCTCAGTCACAATTCTCAAGTCACAAATAACTAATGTACACATTCATAATTGACAACATTCAGACGCTACATGGTGGTACCAGATAAATATAGACATCACTAAGCAAAAAAGAGAACGGAATATTGTAAGTTTAAAATAGAACGGAATCATATATGATTCTTCAAAGGTGAAACAATAGAAAACAGCCAACTTTATTTGGCGTCAAATTGAACACGTTATCTTTTGCCAGAAGTAGTTATTAATGTTTATATTAAAATTCTGCAAGTAATTTTACTATATAAGTCTGTTTTATTAAAACTACATTCAATCCAATTTAATATACATTTCGGACTTTTGCAGACGAACACAGTATCTCATTTGCATTAAGTTTTGATTACAATGCATTGGAATTTAACTACATCAACAGGGGTACAGGGTATAGTGAGTATGCTTTCCCCAGAGTCAGGTGCTCATGTAGCTGAGCTGTGCTAGAGTACATAAAGAGCAGGAGGTCTTTGGTTCGACCCCCTTCTCAATAATGGGATATTTCCAGCTATCAGAAGGGGTTCTTGTGAATATATATGTATACTTAGTCATATCATGATCACCAGTTAAGTACAGAGTAATGTCCCTAAAATTGTATAGCACAAATATATAATACATGTGTCTGATTCTGTCAGTAATAAACTCACAACTTGAAAGTACACACGGACATGGACCAGTTCAAGCGGTACATTAGATTAGTAACTTGTAAATTAGATGCTAGAAATGTAAAATGTATTCGGGATTTTCACCCCATGATTTGCAAATTGTATATGCAGGATATGTGAAATTGTTCAAATGTAATGTTGAAATGTGAACATTTTCATGTGATATATAAAAGTTAGGATGTTTTAGATAGCAGTATTTAGCATGCGCGATGTTGCAATTTATAAATTGACATTTGAAGTGACAAATCCATGTACTGAATGTTAGAAATAGTATTTAGAATTTTGGCAGATATCCCCTTCCATAATTCACTATCAATCAAAGCAAAATGTGATAGCATTATTATGTTATAAATAACTACTTAATTTGCTCAATTAATTATTTTGCCTTTCATTGGAAACCTTTTTTTCACTAATCAAACAGATACACTTATTTGCCATACAATTTACTTGCTTTTGACAATGGAAATTAACACTAATTATAAATGTGCTGCTTTATACAAATGATATACTATGCAAGACAAGAAAAGTATTCCGTCTTCAAATAAATCAAGGAATAAAAGACAAAACAACATAAACAGTTATTTTCATCACTTGTATGTATAAACAGCAGGGTTTACATTTTCCATACGAACTGTTAATACAAATTACACTATCTAAGTACTGTATAAAAGCATGTATAATCCCTTATTGCTCCAATGTTTGATGACTTCGTCCAATGATCAAGACTTCATGTGTTCAAGCACCAGAGGAACTGAAAAATAATCAAGATAAATACAAATTAATATTTTATATACAAATATTTCAATTAAAATGATCTTTATCAACAAATAATAACTGAATTGAAAACAGAGAAATCTTTAGTTCAGCATATTTTCTAATCATCTTCTTCATTTGATTAGGTGATGACATTTTTATCATGATAATGATGTGCTTGATTACAACATATAATATAAACTCAAGACAATTTAGTAAAAAGGCATGCTTATTAAACCTTTATATTTGTTTTATTACCGAAGGGAAAACATTAAATAGAATGCCCTATCATTGATATTTGTTTTATTACCAAAGGGGAAACATTAATTTAATAGAATGCCCTATCAAATTGATCTCCTTATAACTGATGATAATTAATGATGAACGAATCCCAGCTGTAATAACCTGCCTCAAATTTTGCACTCAAGTACACACTAATAGCCTTACATTACAGATTAGACATGCTATCTTGTTCAGGCAACCTGCTTGCTGTGTACAAAAGCCTAATGGATGCAAATATTACACATAACATAATACCCCACCACAAAAAATGTCTAAATGCTGCTGCGTACCGAAATAAACAGGTGGAAGTGCTGATAGATTACTAGTTAGGCAAACAACTCCCATGTGGGGGGATTCCATCAGATTAATTAATCGAATACGCTATTTATTACAATTATTGACAAAACACAACGGTTTCTTGCTGTTTTCCTTGTTACATAAACAGATTTGTAAATATGCGTACGAATTTTTAAAGGCCGAAACTATTCATACATACTTGCTCTAAAAATACCACACGTAATAAAGAAAGCAATGAACTTTGCTTTTACATCTCTGCTCGCCATTTGTTTTAGTTCTTCTGCATCAGATTCTGATTGACGTGGTAGACGCATCATTTTGAAAATTTTTAGATAAAATCTTGTGATGCGCAAGGACGAAAGCGTGGCTAAAATTGGTAATCGCTAAACCCACATCAATTAACTCCGCACACCGTTTAAGTCTAGTAGTGAAGGTGGAGTCAATGGGCTATGTGGGCGGACTTAAACGTGTATCCAAATACCAATATGGACCGAAAAGTGCAGAAAAGGACAATTGCCCTGTAATCTAATAACATCAATACGGTAAAACACACACAAGAATTGAAACAGTGACAGACAAAACTACCTATATAAATAACTTTGAGGTATGTTTGTAAGTATATTCAACGGTATTTTGTTGTTGCACATAGTGAACAATATTACATTAAAAAGACGCACACCAATTCGATCTGTCGAGTAAAAGGTGTCCCGGTATGACTACCAATGCCGCACACCATTTAAGTCCGTTAAATAAAACGTGTGCAAAGTGCCAAATAGTACTTTTAAAGCAACACGGCATTTCATAATGCATTATTACATTAAAAGCCGCACACCATTTAAGTCTGTTGTTTAAAGGTGTACATAGTGCCCCATATTACTTTAAAAGCAGCACTCCATTTAAGTCTGTTGGATAAAACGTGTGCATAGTGCCCCATATTACTTTAAAAGCTGCACACCATTTAAGTCCTTTGGGTAAAACATGTGCGTAGTGTCCAATATTACTTTAAAAGCCGCACACCATTTAAGTCAGATGAATAAACTGTTCACATAGCGTGCTATATGACCACTAAATGTAGCATATGGTCATTTGTCGGCGTTATAAGCAGCTCACCATTAAGTTCGTTTGGGTAAGAGGTGTAAACAATATACTGAGTATATACTTCTTCTGTGTGGAGAAATATACTTAACTTACACTTTGTTACCCATTGCCATGTAAGTGTTCATTGCTCATTTAAAATCATCATTAATAAAAATCTTTTAACTATGATGTGAAGAAAGCAAAACTTATGAACAACAGGACATAATCACATTCATATCCATTTTATTTATATTAATAAAAATGTATTTTATCAAAACATTTTAAAAATGGATTATAACAAGTCGGACAAAAAATAAAGAACGTCGTCAATCATAATATAGTAAAGTTACATTATCTGACAAATACCTAATATAAACATTAAATAACAATGTCACATGATAAATTGATATATTTCTTCTGTGAATGATGTATATTTATACGTTAAAATCTTAAGGGTAATCGCAACACAGTCAATTAATGATACAAATGCTGCGTGTACAAGGCAATACTATGACCTATTTACAAAAGTAATAGCAAAATGTGTGTAAAGTAACCTAAAACAAGGTTATACTGTGTCTCTTACGTATTTCCAAAGTGCTATGTTTTCATGTAGCATATTTGGCTTGTTGTCCATCCATCCATCCATCCATCCATCTATCTATCATATCGGACACGCACAACAGATACGTTATTTAACAGGTTTGCTATAACACACTAAACACATAAAAAGTGCTGGTACAATATTCTGACATTTCGAAATACAGTAATAAACGTTCACCATTTCTGATGCCACACGTGTTTAAAAACCAAAATTGATGACGTCAACTTTTATGGCATTTTTCGCAAAGTCACAAATGTTTTATACTTTACAGATTAGATCATTTCCTCACTATGTTTACTGTCCTTATGTAAAATAAAAAATATAACATCAACCCATTAATAAGAAATCCAAGAAAATATATATATATATATAAATTATAACATGATTTATTACCTGATATATTCAAAGTGGTAAAAAACAAAACAATGTGCTGAAATTATTATACTTTGCAGCATGAACAAAATAATATAAACCACGTTGGGCAATTCTGAAATAAATGGTTTGGCTATCAAGAGCTCGGTGACTTTTTTAATTAAGCCATGTCATGTTAATGAGCCTAAAACGTGGTGCGTTTGTAAAGAATTAATTACATATTTAGGATAGTTTGAGTCAAACCGAAACCGAAAGTAACATGTTTGATTGGTTTGTCTTATGCTATAATCAATTTCTAAATGATACGCACTACCGAAACATTTCTCCTAAAGGGGATATAATATAATGTTTGGAGTTTTCTTATCTCTAAACAATATACACATATTTCCACCTGACTTTAACGATATGTGTATTATAATGGCTATACATGGACCAATAAACACCTATTTCCCCCTGACTTAAATGGTGTGCGGCTTATAATGGCTATACGCAGACCAATATACACCTATTTCCACCTGATTTAAATGGTGTGCGGCTTATAATGGCTATACATAGACCAATATACATTTATTTCCACCTGACTTAAATGGTATGTGGATTATAATGGTCATACGTGAACCTGTGTACACCTATATCCACCTGACTTAAATGGTGTGCGGCCTTTAATCACCATAAAGTGTCCTCTGTACACTGTGCTCTCAGCGCACCTAAATGGTGTGCGGCTTATAATGGCCATACAGAACTCTGAGTACACCTACATCCTCCTGACTCAAATGGTTTGCGGCTTAAAATGGCCATACGGGACCCTGTGTACACCTACATCCTCCTGACTCAAATGGTTTGCGGCTTAAAATGGCCATACGGGACCCTGTGTACACCTACATCCTCCTGACTTAAATGGTGTACGGCTTAAAATAGCCATACGGGACCCTGTGTACACCTACATCCTTCTGACTTAAATGGTGTACGGCTTAAAATAGCCATACGGGACCCTGTGTACACCTACATCCTCCTGACTTAAATGGTGTACGGCTTAAAATAGCCATACGGGACCCTGTGTACACCTACATCCTCCTGACTCAAACGGTTTGCGGCTTAAAATAGCCATACGGGACCCTGTGTACACCTACATCCTTCTGACTTAAATGGTGTACGGCTTAAAATAGCCATACGGGACCCTGTGTACACCTACATCCTCCTGACTTAAATGGTGTACGGCTTAAAATAGCAATACGGGACCCTGTGTACACCTACATCCTTCTGACTTAAATGGTGTACGGCTTAAAATAGCCATACGGGACCCTGTGTACACCTACATCCTCCTGACTTAAATGGTGTACGGCTTAAAATAGCCATACGGGACCCTGTGTACACCTACATCCTCCTGACTTAAATGGTGTACGGCTTAAAATAGCCATACGGGACCCTGTGTACACCTACATCCTTCTGACTTAAATGGTGTACGGCTTAAAATAGCCATACGGGACCCTGTGTACACCTACATCCTCCTGACTTAAATGGTGTACGGCTTAAAATGGCCATACGGGACCCTGTGTACACCTACATCCTCCTGAATTAGGTTGGTCATACGGGACCATGTGTACACATATAGCCACCTGACTTAAATGGTGTGTGGTTTACAATGGTCATACGGGACCATGTGTACACATATAGCCACCTGACTTAAATGGTGTGTGGTTTACAATGGTCATACGTGACCCTGTGTACACCTATATCCACCTGACTTAAATGATTTTCGGCTTATAATGGTCATGCGTGACCCCGTGTACACCTATATCCACCTGACTTAAATGGTGTGCGGCTTATAATGGCTACACGGAATCATGCCTAAATATATCCGTCTCACTTAAATGATGTGCGGCTTATAATGGCCACACGGAATCATGCCTAAATATACCCGTCTCACTTTAAATGGTGTGCGGCTTATATCGACCATAAGGAGCACTATGTACCCCATTTTCCCTATGGACCTGAATGGTGTGCGGCTTATGACGACCATATGCGCCTTTTGTACACATTATTCTCAATAGACCTGAATGGGTGTTGCTTATAACGGCCATTACGTGTCCTTTGTACGATTTTTCCTCAAAGGACCTGAATAATGTGTGGCTTTTAACGGTTATAAGGTGTTCTGTGTACACCTCTTACCCACCTGACTTAAACGATGTGCGGCTTGTAACGGCCATGACTGTGTCTGCCTTTAATCCACCAGACTTAAATGGTGTGCAGCTTTATAATGGCCATACAGGACCCTTTTGTACACCTCTAACCCAACTTATTTAAATGATGTGCTGCTTATAACGTCACTTAATACATTGTGTACACCTCTTACTACTTGACTAAAAATAGTGTTATGAACATCCGTTATCGTGTTGTTGTTTTTTTGTCAATGCATTCAGTTCTATAATAATACTTAATAGCATTTCAACTGAGAATTCTTCTGGTTGACAAATACGCTGTGACTAACTTGTATGTTACCATTTTTTTTTCTGCCTACCGTGCGAACAATCCGTCGAAAATATAGTGTGCTTACTCTCTGAACAAAATAAAGGTATTATCAGTAAGTAGTTTTCACTATTGTATATAAACATTATCTTGGCAACCGACGTCTAGTGTTGGTTCTTTTCGACGAATACTGTGCCTGCATAGAGAAGGCGTGGCTAACCGAGAGTGACATCTAACTTAAACGGTGTGTAGACTTAAACGGTGTGGATCTAACGATTTCCTTCCTTTTAATACATTCCAATGTTTTCATTCTAGTGTCAACGCGTTTCTGGAGGATTCCCGTTAGGAAGCTGTAGTAGTTTTAGTTTGATAAATTATTTTATTCAACGATCAATAAACGAAGGTATGTCAGATCATGTGGCTTTTTATGTAAGTCAAGAGCTAGTTTTTCAAATTAGATAGCACTTCAGGCACGTTCTTCTTAAAATACATGTATCTATATATTACAGAAAGTCAACTAAAACCGACTTATTTGTGTTACGGTTGCAATTTTTACATAACTATTAACGCCTTGCCACTAATGTCAGTCTTAAATGAATTTGATGAAATGAGTATTTAATCATTTATTATTATTAATTACCATGTCTTCTAGATAACAGATAAATCTTAAGTTACATGCCCCCTAGTGAAACTGTGTGTAGTGTTTACAATATCGATTCATCTAGATATGTAACAATGTTTGTCATTCCTTAATGCTGAAATAACAAATTTTGCAGTTCTTCTGGTGTAGTTGTGTACAAGAATAGTAAGTCTCTCACTGTCAGTTTTAGTAGTAAACAGGGAGTGGGAGTAACAAAACACCTCACTTAAAAGTTAATTTCTTATAAAATGATACGGTTCACAGTTAAGTTTAAATTGTATTTCTGACTCTGTATTACCAGAGTCACAAACGTTCCATTGTCAATCTTCTAGTCTCTCATTCACATAACGACCAGTCTATACATAAAGGTAATATACCACACCTTAACTGGGCAATGACTGAGCATTGTTTTTTGGTAAGGCTTTAAACAACATATTGTTCTGTACAAACGAATGCTTCAACAGTCGGTATGTTATCAGCTTTATTACACTGTTTATGAAGTGTTAACAATTTCTGGTCTACTAGTTCCTAGTTCTGTGCAAAATGTAATGCCCGACAAACTCACATACTTCTAGAGAAAGTGTTGTTGTTTTTTCAACATTACGTCCTGTGCATTATTTATGTGTATTATTTATGTAATGGTCAAGTAACTCTATTTTGTTGTTTATTTACCCATGCTCACTGTTACATTTTGATCTCTATAACAAATAATTTGTTAGATTGTTAAACTGTTGTTTTTATTCCATGAAAGACTAAAAAATAGTAAGAAGCTATCAGTTCCATCGGTATTTATTCCAAGCTTGTTTTATCTTCATGACTTTAAACCTCAATGAAAAATATGTCAAGGAACTCAGAAAAACAACAACAACTACAGCAATATCAAACAAAGATCGCCATAATTTTAATTTTATTTTTAGTCTGCATAAATGAAAATGTCCATTTGAGGATTATTGCAACAGCAATTTGATAGTATTCTACACATTTCAGTTGTGACATTTTAAACCTAATCCCTAGAATGCATATTGTTTTCATTGAATTTGTTAAGAAATCGCTACCGCTAATATCTTATTAATATTTTTTTTCCTGATCTGCCACATGTATAGTTAACTTTTTACACTTTTTTATGGGAATGACACAATTCATTCCAAGGAAATATTTATTCCACGTGCATGTTGTGTATAGCCTACGACATTTATCTACTTAGCAGAAGGCAATAAAGATGATAGGAATGCTGCACGTTTCATCTTGTAATTAACTTAGAGGCTCCCTTTTCGCTCAACAAATAAGTACAAAAATGAGTTGTTTTATTCATTTTTTTTAAAGAAGAAAATAATTAAAACACTGGTTGCATATAGTTCAAGTTTAGTTTAAGCCTGCTTTATATAAACAAACATGTCCATTTGAATTATTTTACACCGATGCTTTGATAATATGATACAAATTTCACACATATCATGCAAATCTAAACTAGGTATAAGTCTGTAGGACTTTTCTAAAACTTTCAGGAATCTCCTTTGACACATCGAAATTTAGTACAAAAGTACATAGAAAATCAAGTTTATTCAGTCTTTTCATGAAACCCTTTTAGTAATGTCCTTTTCGATTGTAACAACGTGCAAATTATTCAGTCACCGATGGTATGAAAACTTGTAATGTATATGTTAGTGGCTCAGGATCAATAAATCGCTTAGGTATTACATATATATATACGATCCTTCTCAGGTTCAAAATAAATAAAATGAAGTATTAAAACATTTTAATACATTGTTCATAAACATTGGTGGATATATTTGGGTATGTTTGGGTGTATTTGGGTGATTAATTCTGCCGGTGTGTGTAGACCTTTCCGAAAAGTAAGTTACCTCTCTTTAATAATTGTCAATCATTCGGGATGCTTTGGCTATGGGTAGTAAATTTTTTGGCAAGATGGCAGACAGATCAGACGAAAGTTTCTCCAGGATTCAATGATAGGTCAGCTTTCGGTATTCAAATTGAAAGTCTATTTGTGTTTTCTCAACTAACAAGTGACAGAGAAGAAGGCGGAACTTGTTTTGCCAGCTAAAGGTGTGGGAAAGCTTTCAAAATCGGACCCATTCTGTGCATCATGAACGGAGTAATGGTGCAGATTGAACTGATGATTTGTTTTCGTTGCCACTGTTTAGTGATGGTGACATGTACAATTACCGTGTGTATAAGGCAGGAACAAAGAAGGGCACAGTCATTTTTTTTGGTTTATTTGCTTTCTTTTTTCTCTTCATATTAGTTTTAACATTATGTTTATGAAGGTAATGAATTAAGTAGTGAAACATGACACAATTGACACCTTTTTACGTCTTTGACATACCTTTCATATATACTCGATTATAAGTTGGGGAATTTTCCTTGGAAAATAGCCTTTGAAGTCGGGGGCCTGTCTTATAAGCATGATCTACAACAAGGCCTGCCTAAAATATTTCTGCAGGAATTCTTAGTTTTTCATTAAGAAACATGAAAATGGAGAGCTTATGGCCGGACTTGATGGCGAAGATCAAAGAAATTTATATCGTGCCACCGCAGGAAGCAGAATGTTCTCGCAGATCTCACGGCCCTACATACTATTTGTAAAAAATCATGATGATGTGGCAGGTCAAGCAACACTATGATGGCTAATTAGCACGAGTCTAATCCACCATGACTGTGTGTTAGTAAAACCTTGTGTACTGTGTTACATAAGACACACTGCCCTAGTATATCGTGTACATGCCAGACTTGATTTCGTAGATCAAATATATTAAAATCATGCCGCCATGTGGATCAGGATGTTCTCGTGGCTCTCCCAGCCCAACACGAGAGAACATCCTGCATCACGTTCTGGAGGTCATTAGCTTTAACATGTGCCTAGGTCTCGATCAGAACAGTGCACTATCCGTGTGTGCATGCCGCTAATTAATAATTTCATGGAGAAATGTAATCGGCATCTGCTTATAAAAACAAATCATTCACACCCTCACAGTCACCTTAACAACAGCTTATCCCAGAGTCAGTCAGCTCATCCTGTGTAATGAGGCAAGTCTACACAGAAACACCAAGTAAATTACAGCTAGGTGTATCTGGCCTACTGGAAGTTTGTTTCAGTGTTAACTAATGAATAATTAGCCGCGTATCATGGAGAACAAAGGGAAATGTATGTGAGACAGTTAATCATTGTTTGATTATTTTAATTTACACATTAATTGAGCAACATTTCAAACAGCATTGAGAATACAAAATGAATAAAAAAAAAACTATTAACCTATTACATAGGTTGAACAAACCATTGATTCTATAGACGTTCATATGGCGTGTACACGATATACTGAGACAAAGTGTCTTACATAACACAGTACACATAGTCTTGTTAGGGCAACAGTCACTGTAGTTTACAAATACGCCTGCAATATAGGGACTTTCACAAATCTGTTTGGTCACACTTTCAAAACATAATTTTTACCTTTTATTATACATCTTCAGCTTGCATTTGTTGTTTATTATATAATAAATAAATAAAAATTGCTGTATAGAGTTTGGTCACCTTCAAGGTGTCATGGCCATCAAATACAATCAAAGACCGAGAATACTTGATTATGACCATTTCATACAGACTTTACAGGCAGCTGATAAACTATTTACCATATACAATGGATAACCCAGTCTTCAAATTTCCAATAAAGTTATAAAGGCAGAATATTAGAAACATCAAATTTCATTTTTCTGTCGACCACTGCACCGTATCTTGCTGGAAACTTTGAAAAGATGAACGTCAATGGCAGCAAGGGACTAGCATTGACGAAAGAAAAGGAGGAAGATGTTTTCCCCATGAACCATTTTATGCAAATTTTAAGTTTTGAATCTATGATCAATAGGTCTATAATAGCTTTAATTTATCTTTTTAGGTCATACTGATGTGGCAGGCATTATGGGGTAGTCTCCTGGCTACCATCTACTTCTATCTGAGACCAATGTTCAAGTGGATCCTGCGCCGTGTGACGGGTAAATGTGAGCTGCTTCGTATCATCTACCAGTATCCTCCAGGAACACAGCAAACAAAATATGTTGGTAAGTATGTACATAAAGGGCAGGACATATTTGGCTGATTGGGTAAAGAGAGTTTCAGACGTGGCTGAGTGGGTACAGATTGTTGTGGACTTGTGGCCGATATAGTAGAAAGTGTCATGGACTTGTGACAGAGGTGGTAGAGGGAGTAGTAGACTCGTAGCAGCGATGGTATGGACTGTAGTGGACTTGTAGCAGCGATGGTATGGACTGTAGTGGACTTGTAGCAGCGATGGTATGGACTGTAGTAGACTTGTAGCAGCGATGGTATGGACTGTAGTGGACTTGTAGCAGCGATGGTATGGACTGTAGTAGACTTGTAGCAGCGATGGTATGGACTGTAGTGGACTTGTAGCAGCGATGGTATGGACTGTAGTGGACTTGTAGCAGCGATGGTATGGACTGTAGTGGACTTGTAGCAGCGATGGTATGGACTGTAGTGGACTTGTAGCAGCGATGGTATGGACTGTAGTGGACTTGTAGCAGCGATGGTATGGACTGTAGTGGACTTGTAACAGAGTAAGTTGAGAGAGTTGGAGACTTGTAACGTCCAAGTCTTTGGTGGCACACTGGGTAGGTGTGAGTCCCAGTTAGAACAAAAACTTAATGTGTACAAGTCTTCCTACTTACCTGCCATGAACCAGTTCTAGCCGGACATTTGACCAGAATCTTTCTTCTCAAAAGAATAGCTCGTCATTGCTATATTGACCATAATTGTGTGACTTCGATGTATTTAAAAACAAAACAAACAAAAAAATGCTCATAACAGCATGAAAAAGGGGTACCAGTATGAAATACAAACTTTCTTTTTGTATTACATACAGCTGGGTTTCCCTGAGGCTAAAGTTGCTTTCTGATTAAGCTCATGTAAGGGTGAAAGCTTTCACTTGAAGTGGCTTCTAGTTGATCTGAGATGACTGGTTGTACATTGCATTATAGGTATACTACTTACAAGTTGATGCAGTAACTGTAGTTGATGATGGTGATTCATTTGTCTCTTTTTTGCTATCTGGCTAAACAAAATTAGGGTTAATGCTACTAGTGAAGTAATTATATAACTTGTCTGTTTTGCTCTAATCTGACTGACCACCTATACTTCAGAGAGTAGCTTGAAGAAGTCCAGTAACGTGCAACTGAAGAGACTAGCCAAGGAATCGGACACAAATATAGAGGCGGCCATTGTTCTTGTGATGAAGTTAAAATGCATAGTACCAGAGATTCATTCCATGTAGGTAATCAGAGAAAATAAGAACTTTGGCAGCGGGCTTTATGCTTTAAACAGAGTAAACCTGGTTTTGTGTTTTAGGTATGTGTGTCATGTAGCTGAGCAGTTGGAGTCACTGTGTGCACTGTAACTACTCACTAGGCCCTTGCTAAGTGAAAACAGTCATTTGTGTAGGTCTTCCAGCAGGTCTGTAGTACATCAATGGTTTATTTAGATTTATCTAATGTCTTACTCCACCAGTGATAACTGGATGTCACCGTGTCACCTGGACTAAATATCTGCCTGTATGACTTACAACATATGTTTATAATTTATTCATAACATTTAAATGTCATAGTCACTGCTTAACTAACAATCATTTTTATATGCCCTTTTTTCATTAAAATAAGCTTGCAAATTACAATCAAATACAAGCCACTGCATCAACCCAGTAAAAAATATGTTACTTTTACTCATTGCTAGATATAGTTCTCTGCTTTTGGCCATATTTTATTTTATAAAAAAAAATCAATTTCTTACGCTGGTATTTTGAAAGACTGGATTTGTATTGCTTTATATGTAAGTGTATTATTGTGATTTAATACATGTTGTTAGACATAAAAAAAAAAATCAGCTTCTTTATCCTTTGAACAGGTTTGAGGAGAGATTCCGACGATGTTTAATTCAGATTAAAGGGTATATACAGCTGCAACAGCAAGTTGAAGATCTACGCAAGATCAGATATTCTTCAGATAATGAAGAACATGAGAAGAAACTGCTCCAGGTATGAGGTCTTTACTGTCTGTCTGTCTGTCTGTCTGTTTGTTTGCATGATTGCTTCTTTAGTTGATTGTCCAACTAATATTCTGTCATACATCCGCAAAATGTCATAAAGCAGAAACTGTGGGGGTGCTTCTGGCCTAGTGATAGAGTCGCTAACTTGTGTGAGTTTGAGTCCCGTTGTAGACGAAGGAATAATGTAGGAAGATCTGTCAACTGGCCTGCAGTATGCCAATAGTTCTACCCAGACATTGATACTGGGTCTTCTTCTACCATAATAGCTAGATGTCACAATAATGACCATAATTGCAATGTATTTCAAAAACAAAACTGTGTCCCACACAGCCAACTGTGGTAGTGTATGCTGTGAAGATCTTGCAGGATACCATGTTCAGTTACATTTTCAAGACGTCAAGTATTCTAGTCGCTGACTTATCATTATAATCTTAGTAAAGTTGAGTAAGGCACTAGTTATTTAATTATTTTCTAAAATGTATAATAAAATTTTAATTTCACATAAACACAGAATTACTTTTTACAATGCCCAAGCATCCCCTCCTCAACACCCCATCCCCCTCAAATTGGTTAATGCATCAGAGTATAAAAGTAGCTTGAACCTAAGTATAGAATGTAAGTTTACTCATGGGCGTTTCTAATCCTGAACCAAACCATTATACTAGCTGTGTTCCCTTTATCTTGATGTACACTTAAGCTGAAATTTTTGATGTAATACTTTCTCAAATTATGGTCATTATAACGATCTCCAGCAGTTATTGGTTGGAAAATACATTAGCTAAAGGTTTGGGAAGTATCAGTGTGTCACTGCACATAAGCTGGAGGTCCTCTTCACATGAAAATGTTTGCCTTGACTGGTATTCAAAAACAGAAAGCAATGAGCTGAGATGTCAATTATATCGACTACCGACTTGGTCACAGGCTCTTAGAATCACCTATTGCATTGTATCAGGGTTGTCTTTATACCTCCTGTGGCAAGAGTCTAAGGAACTTAATAAAAATCCAGTGTGTAATTCCAGTTGTGGAACATCCTGATGCCGGATGAGGAGCTACCTAGCAGAACTGGTCACCACTGGACACATCTAGGTTTCCAAGGAGATGACCCACAGACTGACTTCAGAGGCATGGGTCAACTGGGGCTCGACCAGCTCATGTAAGTATTTTGTGCTAAGGTTAGAATTTCATATTTTTTATGCTATTCTTATACTACAAGATATATATTTTGAGTCACTCAGAGCCAAAAAAACCCAAAGTATATTCAGGTAAATATAACATATAACTAGGGTAAGAAACATAAAATTCTACTATCAGTTAAATATAAAAAAAAAGAAAAAGAACTTTTTTCTTATTGTTTTTTAAAGAAATTACAAAGCTAGTTTTTGTAGTATGCAATTGAAATGGTTTGTTTTCATGCTGGTGTTTTGCTGGGTTTTGGCAAAATACATTTAATTGCTTTAAGTAAATACTTGAAATATATGTCCCATCTTGTGCTATTCTGAAAAATGTAAAAAATAGTGTTAGTATGTATTCTAGATGTTAAAGCATGTTACAAGAAAATGTATGTGAAACCATAGATAAACAATGTAAGAAAAATGAAACTCCCTGCATTCTTTGTAAACTCTATGCTAAGGCTAGTGTTATATTGATCATGATATTATATGCCAGCTCATTATTTTCACCAACCATACTTTACAGTGCAATGGTTATATCCCAGGGCAGAAAAATAAATCTAATATCAAATAAATGGAAATCACCTCTTATGCAATGTCATGTTATGTTTTGGTTAAAAGGTAAAAGTTTGGAATTAGACTGAAAATTATAGTACATTGGAATTGCAACTGTGTTTCTGATTTTATCCTACCTGTATGTTGTGTTTTCTTACAGATACTTTGCTACAAAATATACGAAAGAATTACGGTCAATGCTTTCAAGATCCCATAATCCAAAATGTGGGTAAGTATTGACTTGAGTTATGTTTCTTATGTTCAAATGACTTCATTGATAGCAGAGTGAAAAAGGTCAAGTTTCGCCCTCAAAAGTAAAGTAAAAGATGATCAGTAGTTTTCAAACACTCCCGAACTTGAACTTTTTGTTGTTTTTTAAATGAACCTGACAAATTCATTTTAGCAAATGTCTAAATAGAACCACTGATGGTCAGCAGAATAGCTTGAAGATCTTCTAACATGAGTTTTAATGGTTCTAGAATTCACACACTGTGGCCTGGAACCCTTAATGTAATATAATGACAATCAGAATATTGTTAGTTATATCCTATTAACCTTAAAAATGTATAACAGGTACTCACTAGCCATTGTGGGAATTAACATGACAGAACTGGTATATACCTTGCTGAAGAGTGGCAACCTCCGCTCCCACTTCTACACACTCAAGGCTGCCCCACCCTCCCTGGAGGAGTACCACCAGGTCTACTGTAAGTAGCTGAAAAAAGGAAGATTATAAACCCTGCCCCTCAATTGTCCTCACACATAAGCCCCTGCTAAAAAAGTCCTTTCCACTAAAGTCCTTCCTGCAAAAGCTTGGATATAAAAAAGTACCTGCATCATTGACTGCCACCACAATAGCCACTCAGACAAAAACTCATTCCACATTAGTTCCTTCCGCACTAGCTCTTATAGTCCTTGACTCCATCAGCCTCCTACCAAACATTAGCCAGAGAGTGGCTTACCATAAGCCAGTATGTAATAGCCAATGGTAACTGAAATAACAACATTGTTGTTTGGCCATAGCCCTTCCCAAGATAACCCATTTCTATCAATTCCCACAATAATCCTGTTCACAGAACCCCCTTCCACAATAGTTCCTCTGTCAAAGTCCTGCTAAAAAGACGCAAACCTTCCACCAAATAAGTATCTCCCACAATAGGTTCCCATCGTATGCCTTGCTTACATAAGACGTCTTATAATAGTCCACCACCGGACCTGGTAACGCAATCGGTGGAAGGCCCCGAGTTTGATCTTGGGCTGCGACATACCAAAGTCGTAAAAATTGTTGTGGTATAGCTCCCTTGGTAACGCTCAAGCAAATATATGGGTAGTTCTATAACTGGTTGGCCCTGTGTCAGGATAATGTGACTGATTGTGGTATCATGCCATGTGTTCACGGCATGCTATACACAGTAAAGGCAGCACTATATCTGCTTCAAGTGGACACCTTCTCCAGATAACTGAAATACTGTTGGTGGGATGATAAACCCAATAAACATAAACAAAAGTACATCCTATTTATAATACCTCTTACACCCCTCCCACAAAAAGTCTGAACCACTATGTATCGGATATAGTCTATTAAGACGTTTCTATAGAATATAGAAGCTGAAACGAGCCCTGCGAGTGCAGACTTCTATTTTCTATGAAAACGTCATAATAAATTCTATCTGACCTAGAAGTCCCCATTTCACTTGTACCTGTTCTACCAAAATGACATGTAATCCACCCCATAAAACTGTCAATCAAACTGTCATTCGTCTTGATGTGTTCATATTTGTCGTCACAAGGGGAGGAGTCAAGCAAGAATGCGTGGTTTGTTGCACATGCAAAATAAAACCATTTAGTAAACAGATTGATCTATTTTGTTCATTGTAAAATAAAAATAGAGAAGAGTGCTTTTGAAATAAATCACTGAGGAATTTGAATTTTCGTAGCTCCTGATTGACTACAAATGTAGGGCGACTTCTAATCCAAATAAGACTTCCACATTCCACAATAGGTCCTCCCACAATAGGCCCTCCATATTTGTCCCAATCACTTATACCCCGCCCAACATTAATTTTCTGTATTAGACCCTCTCACACAAGCCCCTTTCACACTAATCCCTTCTATTATATGTCCTTTACCAGTCCTTCCTACAAAAATTTCTCCATCAATATTCCCTTTAAATAAGTTTCTCTAACAGTGTATATTGGAAACTTTTATGTGGAATATGCTTTTTTTACAATGATAATTTGAATTTCTTTGACAAAGGTCAATGAAAAACATTCTTAATTTAAGGCGTCAAATTCCTGAAGGCTTGTTTTCACATGATGTAGCTTTTGCTTTCTCTATGAGTAGGATCGGAATTCAAGAAAGAAAAAGAAAAAAGAGTAAAATTAGATTTGTTCATCTTACAATTGCTTAATTTCAGAGAAATTTCATTAGAAAATTGGTTTTATATAGATGCAAAGCACACTTACTATTGCTACAATGTGCACTTTGAATTTATTTTGTTTTTATTTTTTCCTTTCAGGTTTTGTGTTCCATGAGTTTGATAAGTTTTGGTTTTCTGAAAATCCAAAGGATATTATGGAGTTTGGAAAAGTACGAGAGAAATATCGCAGGAAGCTAGTGTGGGAACTGAAGGGTCAGAGCCGAGTGTTGATGGGTGCATTTCAGCAAGAGAAGGGACTGTGATTCTTGAATGGGGGTCTGGTGATATGTAAAGAGTGAATTACTGACCACATTAGGGATGAGTAAAATGTATGGTACCTGATATGGGCTTATGCAATCAAATTTCCTCAGCCATTTTTACAATGTCAGATGTATTTTGAGGTGAAGGTGCATGGTTCTGTGATTTTGGAATAAAAAAGGCAATGTTTTTGTAATGAGTATGGTACTTAGTTGTTAAAATCACTTGCTATTAAGTTAAAAACCAGGTTTTCTATTAGGTCATGGTTTACAATGGCAAATACTGTAACTTTATCATTAGTTTTTTGCATAGAGTATTTTGCTTTTTAACAAAGGATGCAGCATTTTAAAAATTAATATTTTCACTACCTCTTCTGTGCTTGATTTTAATCGAGCTTGAAAAAATATTACAGTGTAATGCATTAAATTTTTAAGTGTTTATTTTGATAGAAATATCCAAGAAATACTGATTTGGCAACAAGTGCTGATTACTTCCTCTTAGTGATCTAAAAGTTTTTAAATGTTAATAAGATCATTAGAAAATCATTCTGTCTAGCAACATTATATAAAATAGGTTTAAATTCCAAACATAAGAAATAGTGATTATTTAAATTTTAATTGTTCCTTTTTATATGATCATGTCCAAATTTTGTAATTATTCTTACTACAGTTGAACCTCAGTTATTCAAAATTGGGCTGTCCGAAGCCAAAACATTCCTCGAAATCATTGGCCGGTCCCTATTTTTTTCTAATGTAATTTTATGTAGAAAACCTCCGATTATTTATTTGCATTAATTAAAGTTTCTGTATTCTTTAAAGTCAGTTTTGGTCCCCAGTGTTAAGCTTTAATGTTTTCTTCACACATCTTATCCCACGCCCGCTCACGTCACCGTTCGGCCATTGTGTATTGTCACCTGTCAAACTCACAGCGGTATTGCATACTGTTAGGGTGGGAAGTATAAATGCTGACCGATATCCCCGTCAACTCAATTGAGCAATGGCAAGCATAGTGAGTGAAATGTTAGCTGAAGAGTATTCCCAGAACAGTTACAATTTGATATTATGTGATTTAGTAATATATGCTTGCCACCATTATGCATTTATGTTGCAGTTTGTTGATGATTATAACATGTTAACAACTATTATCAATTCTTTATACATACATGGATATATTTTGATTTGTTGTGTTTTTTTTGAAAATTGTAAAATATAAAATATGATTAACAATTAACTTTTCTTATCTTTCACTGTGAAAAATGGTAATGTATATCCATTGCTTCTTGCGCATTACCATGGAGAATCAAAATGGCAGACTCCTAGTCGAATATTTTAAGGTAGAGGCAATTTGGATTATTCCGACCCATGCATTTTTCGATGTAAATCGGCGGTTTTGACGACTAGGAATAACCAAAGTTTGACTGTTTACTAGTTTTAGAATTTCCTGTTTGGCAGTAATTATACCCCCACCACAAAATGTGGGGGGGCTATAATGGATTCGCTTTGTCCGTCCGTCTCCATTATCGTGTCCGCTCTATAAATCCTATACCAATTGAAGGATTTTCTTCAAACTTGGCTGAAATGTTCACCTCAACAAGGGGATTTGCAGAACCCATGTTGCCCATGTGTCAGCTCAAAGTCAAGGTCACAATTGAAGGTCAAATATCAAACAATCAAATATTAGACATTATGTCGTGTCTGCTCTGTAAGTCCTACACTAATTGAAAGATTTTCTTTAATCTTGGCTCAAATGTTCACCTCAACAAGGGGATGTGCAGAACCCATGTTACTCTTTTGCCAGCTTAAGGTCAAGGTCACACTTGAAGGTCAAAATTGACTTAGAAAATATTCTAAAATTTTAACATGTATTTGAATATTTTTGAAACTAGTATTTGCTTGAAATTAAAATATATATGAAGTGTCACAATTAGGATATGCAGGTCAAGTTTCATAGCTCTGTATTGCATTTTGACAAAGTTATGCCCCTTTTAAGTCTTCTTATTTACATACAATCAAGTATTAGACAATATGTCGTGTCCGCTCTATAAATCCTATACTAATGGAAGAATTTTTTTTAAACTTTACTCAAATGTTCAACTCAACAAGGTTATGTGTAGAACCCATGTTACCTTTGTGCCGGCTTAAGGTCAAGGTCACACTTGAAGGTCAAAATTGACTTAAAAATTGTTCTTAAATTTTAACATATACTTGAATATTTCTGAAATTAGCACAGGTATTTGCTTGAAACTTAAAAGATATATGACGTATCACAAGTAAGATATGCAGGTCAAGTTTCATAACTCTGTATTGCATTTTGACAAAGTTATTCCCCTTTTTAAGTCTTTTAACTTACTTACAATCAATACTAGACAATATGTCAGGTCTGCTCTATAAATTCTATACTAATGGAAGGATTTTCTTCAAACTTTCCTCAAATGTTCACCCCAACTGGGCAATGTGCAGAACCCATCTTACCCTTGTACCAGCTTTGTCAAGGACATTGGTGGGGGTATGAATCGCATTCAGCGATAGTTCTAGTTTAAATTGTTGTATGACCTATTAAGTGTCTGTGTGCCGTAAAACCCAAAATACAAATACAAAATTGTTGTATGTTTTGTTTTGATAAATAGAAATTATTATGATCTTGAAGACAATGTCCAGCAGTTATTGATGGGGGGTTATTTTTTTTAGTTAGCACTGATGTCATTATGGCAACATGCAACTTCAACTGGTAAAGGAAGACCCCTGGCAAGTGTTAGGATAGAGCCACCCTTGCACTGAGGATCAGTTCTAAGACCTCCCCACATAAAAGTTCCAGACTGAGAGCTGCACTTATGTGGTGATGGGTTGAGGAGTTGCAAGTTGGCATCTTTAACAGCTCACACATGGCTGCTCCCTGTTTATGTTAGAACCAAACTTATACATGACCATGGGAATGTTTTACCCTTCTTGGCATAAGGCTACACCTCAGATCTACTATGCAACATTAAACCCTTCAATCTTAATGGAGCTACTGGAGGATTTTGTGCAGATTGCTAAAACTATTTCAGCCAAATGTAGCCATTTGTATTTAAACAAGGTTGCTGTATTCATGTAGAGATAGCTAGTGGGTTTTTTTTTATATAGTATTATTTATGGAATGTGTTATCATATGTGGGTCAATCTGCATGTTTGTTGACAAAGTTAAGTTTAAGATCATAACATAAAAATGTTCAATACTAATATATAATTTATGCTTATTGTATATAGAAAAAATCGTCTAAAACACTGGCATGCATTACATAGGTTTCAGTCTTCATGTAACACTTTTGGATGCATGCATTACGTAGGTTTCAGTCTCCATGTAGCACTTTGGGTTGTATGCATTACATAGGTTTCAGTCTCCATGTAGCACTTTGGGTTGTATGCATTACATAGGTTTCAGTCTCCATGTAGCACTTTGGGTTGCATGCATTACGTAGGTTTCAGTCTCCATGTAGCACTTTGGGATGTATGCATTACGTAGGTTTCAGTCTCCATGTAGCACTTTGGGATGTATGCATTACATAGGTTTCAGTCTCCATGTAGCACTTTGGGTTGTATGCATTACATAGGTTTCAGTCTCCATGTAGCACTTTGGGTTGTATGCATTACATAGGTTTCAGTCTCCATGTAGCACTTTGGGTTGTATGCATTACATAGGTTTCAGTCTCCATGTAGCACTATGGGATGCATGCATTACGTAGGTTTCAGTCTCCATGTAGCACTTTGGGTTGTATGCATTACATAGGTTTCAGTCTCCATGTAGCACTTTGGGTTGTATGCATTACATAGGTTTCAGTCTCCATGTAGCACTTTGGGTTGTATGCATTACATAGGTTTCAGTCTCCATGTAGCACTTTGGGTTGTATGCATTACATAGGTTTCAGTCTCCATGTAGCACTTTGGGTTGTATGCATTACATAGGTTTCAGTCTCCATGTAGCACTTTTGGATGCATGCATTACATAGGTTTCAGTCTCTATGTAGCACTTTGGGATGTATGCATTACGTAGGTTTCAGTCTCCATGTAGCACTTTGGGATGCATGCATTACGTAGGTTTCAGTCTCCATGTAGCACTTTGGATTGTATGCATTACATAGGTTTCAGTCTCCATGTAGCACTTTGGGTTGTATACATTACATAGGTTTCAGTCTCCATGTAGCACTTTGGGTTGTATGCATTACATAGGTTTCAGTCTCCATGTAGCACTTTGGGTTGTATGCATTACATAGGTTTCAGTCTCCATGTAGCACTTTGGGTTGTATGCATTACATAGGTTTCAGTCTCCATGTAGCACTTTGGGTTGTATGCATTACATAGGTTTCAGTCTCCATGTAGCACTTTGGGGATGTCGGAACTACATAATCACAATTTTACATTTTATTTTTGCATGTACTCTTCTTCAGTCCCTACACAACTCTAGATGCACTCTGCCCATGATAAACTCTAGAAAACCACTCATTTTTTAAAGTTGCCATAACCATTTGAACTGCATACCTTATTTCACTTGAATCTTTTTTCAATATCAATGCATTTAAAAAATTGGTGTAACATTTAAACCAGTGTAATAGGATGTATTACTGCTCTGAAATATTAAAAAAACCCTGCTTGATTTGTAAAATTCCATGTGCTCATTGGTATCAGTCCTTCATTGTCTCATTATTTTATTGCTGCCTGCTGCTAAGCCAGTTTTGTAATTTTCTGTTGTGACCCATAATTGCTGCAGAAACTTATATTGCTTAAGTATGGGCAAATGACAAAACTTTTGCAACTACAAACACAATGTCATTTACAACATCAAGTTGCAGCTGATCTTTTGTCACTATGTTAAAAGTTACAGCATTTCAAGCAAACTTACGCATACATTTCTTGAGAAACATGTTACAGCACGTGTTTAATTAACATATTGTTAAAACTCACAATGATAAAAAATTACATAGGTTGATAAGAAAGAAAACCTCAATATTCATCAGAAGGATTAAACTCCAGTTTTACAAGGTAATCTACAAACTTGAAGAATGGCCCTTGTCGTCATCTGTTTTCTTATGTCTTGGCACCTGTGTTAAAAATACATGCCATTTTAGACTTATAGAACCATTTCTAGACACAATTTGTTGTAAATCATCACATATGTAGTTACAATGTCTTATCTGTTATCATTCTTTACCTGTACATGTATGTTAAGCAGATCGAAGGCACAATTTTGTTGATACCAAAATCTTGTACTTTCAGCTCTTGTTGTTGTTTCCAATTTAAGAAAGTCCGTTTTAAGGAAGTAATTATGTATAATTTGTGTTTTTGGTGGAAAAATTTTCTACAGGTTATTTCATTTATAACGATTAACGACTTCAGGGTCAATATTACTATAAGATCAATAACATGACTTTAAAATTCTCTACTTGAAGAAATTTTGTTTTAAATCTGGGTACTTTACATTACTTTACATACACTTTTTATGATTAGAAGATGGCAGTTTTTTAAATAAAGCTGACACTACTATTTATTTTGATGGTTTATAATCCCTAAGTATACCTCAGTTAAATGTAGCATACATACATTTGTTTTATTGAACTCTTCTACTAATAAGCATGAATTTATCAGGATTTCCAGTATTCTGTTTATTTGATTGTTTAGTGTCAATGTGGACCAATCAAGAGTGAATATTTGAAACTCTGTAAGATTTCCATTACATAGAGGTTTTGTGTTTTGAAACCATATGTGTTCTGCGGGTCACAGATAAAATATTTATTGTTTAGTTACTTGTTTTCTTTCATTTTTGAAACCATTGTTAATGTGAAATTGGCTATGTTTGTTTTGTGGCATTTTATTGGGTCACGAAGAATGGTGACCCTTATATTTATAATTGGTTTTGGAAATGTCTATGGGGTGACAACACAGTTTTAAGAAGCAATCATATTTTTTTAATGATTATGTTTATGCTATATTAGCAGTAAAATGATCACATTGTTATATATCTCGTATTATAGTGTTCTTAAACAACAAACACTTAAACTTAAAAAAATAAATGTAAGTACTTTGACAAAAATCACAATTAAACTCTTGCTAATATCCATTTTTGATTCTTAATTTTATATTACATGCCTGCACTAATTCCTCTGCTTGGGCAGACTGCACTAATTATCACAGACTTCTACAGAAACATTTTTATAAATACAGTAAAACCTCAGAAGCAGACTACCCCAGAATGTGGGGCACCTTGCTACCTGGATCAATTTTTTTCAGAACCGTTTTTTTTTTATTTGTCATTCTAATGTCCCACAACCTCTGAATGGGGGACACCTCGCTACCCCGTATGCGGGACAGTTATTTCAGAGCCAAAATACAAATTCACACCTCGTAAATCCTCGCTACTCTGGCCATCACCTCATGGTCCAATTACATAAGTGTCACTGATCAGTTCAAAACGTCTGCAAACACCGCTCAAATGACTGTGATTGTTTGCACACTGTATGACTGTGATTGTTTGCACACTGTATGACTGTTAATTGCAACATTCACTTACCGTTACTGTAAAGAAGTCGATAATTGCAGAATTTTGTTGTTGATGTTAACAAACTGATACAGGATCGTCAGTTTTTTTTCTTTAATCATTTAACGGTATGTATTTTTTTACGTAATTGACAGTTTTACATTAGGTTATACATTAAGTAGTCGATGTCAAGTTTGTTGAGTAAGAAGCTATCCTTGTAAATTGTTTGCCAGATAACACCACCATAAATATCAAGTTGAGTCACCAAAGAAAGCCTGTAAAAGAACTCTCTTGCACGGAAAAGTCTCTTGTTTACTGAGTGTAAAGCGGCATTAAATGTATGTGCTATCACCTGAGGAAAAAAACTGTATTATAATTTTTGTTTTTTGTTTTCCTTAACAGATTTGAAATAAAATAATGTAAAATAAATATCTGCTTTATTTTTGTCAATATTGTTTTATCTTCTGCAGAATAGTAACAACCATTTAAATAAATTATGCAATTTTACATTCACTAATTGAACATAACAGAATGATACAATATAATATAAACTGTTATTGAAAAAGTATAAGTTCATGTACATATACATGTTATATTCATTTAGAAAACCCTCACTAAGGGGACCACCTCACTAAATAGGACACTTTTAAGAAGAACCGCAGGTGGCCCGCTTAGCGTGGTTTTACTGTAGTGTAAAATTTCTCAACATTCAAGTTTTGTTAGGATTTAAAATGGTACTTTTTATGGTTACTATGTATTTATTGCCTGTGCACTTAATACAGAAATGGACTTTCAGTTTGCGATTGGTACACAAGCTTATTCCTACCCATATTGTTCTTTAGTTGACCTTTTCCCATCTATTTTGAATTTCCAAATACTCATGTCACCCTGGTCACAAGGTGCTAAGAATCTGTAAAAATGTGCCAAATATGAATTTACAGATACCTGATTCAGTTTGAATCCAACTGAAAATGATGTGCCAAGGATAACAGAGAGATACATTTTATATGGTTTTACATGTCTACATTTAATGACCAGTAAAAACAACCTAAATGTGTGCTTAAGTACATACTTGGATCAATACATGCAAATTAAGTAAGCATTCAATACAATATGGGTACAAATAAACTTAATACAGAAATGGACTTTCAGTTTGCGATTGGTACACAAGCTTATTCCTACCCATATTGTTCTTTAGTTGAGCTTTTCCCATCTGTTTTGAATTTCTAAATACTCATGTCACCCTGGTCACAAGGTGCTAAGAATGTGTAAAATGTGCCAAATATGAATTTACAGATACCTGATTCAGTTTGAATCCAACTGAAAATGATGTGCTATGGATAACAGAGGGATACATTTTATACGGTTTTACATGTCTACATTTAATGACCAGTAAAAACAACCTAAATGTGTCCTTAAGTACATACTTGGATCAATACATGCAAATTAAGTAAGCATTCAATACAATATGGGTACAAATTAACAATGCAATGACTGAAAATGACCAACAAAGACAGGCATAGACCGACAGTTGGGGAAAATTTCTTAATTTAATTACAGGGTTATTTATTGTGTATTAAGAATATTTTATGGATGGTTGGTTTGGATGATTTATTTATTAAAGCAGGACCTGTGTACATACTAAATGTGTTTCTAATTAATAATGTAAATGTTGGTCTGAAGTATAAGATTGTCAAGGCTCATATATGCAACTGCATTGCAAAAACATTTTCTTTTCTTGAATGCTCTGTTTACAACATTTTATCACCTATCAATCTTGAACTTCAAATGGAACTCATGGCGACAGAATAGCAGTTCATTTACATTTTATTAAAATTCAAAGAAAATTGGTTGATTATAATCACAATCTGTTCTTTTTCCTCAAGTTTATCACAGGCTGCGATGGTTTAATTAAATAGCTTTTTTGTAAATCTTATTAATATTTTTTATAAACATTGTTGTTGCAATTTTACATTTCATATAGAAAATAAAATGGCACATATTGGGACACATATTTTCTAAGAATGGTACATGTTTTTTTTTACATCTTGTTCGGTGCAACAACAAAGCATGGACTTTAAATATAATATTTAAATAGGGTTTTAAATGAGAGAAAACATACCAATTTAAATCAAAAGTGAGTAGTTTGCAAAATGACATTTTCTTAGTTCCTGTTGCAGAAATTAAGGGTGGTTTATTGAGCCAGTCATTTTCTAAAAGGCATTGACCATGCATGGTGATGCTCATTAAGGCAGCATTTTGATTTATTGGGGATTTGATTTTACAATTCTATTCCTTAGTTTGCTATATATTAGATGTACATGTATATACTGACATGAAAAGGTGTGTAGATATTCTGATAGAGATTCAGCAGCAAACAGTTCAAGTCCTGATCAGACTTTCCCAACAGGGAGCTCATCTGAATGTACACTATTTGCCAGACATATATATACCTGTTAAGAATACTAGAGAAATGGGCTAAAATACAGAAATATGTTCAAATGGTCATAGCAATTTCAAAAAGTTTTAAGGGAGTTTTAAAGATATGTTTTTAATATATACACCATATATAATATATCTCAGTTTTAAGCTTTATTTATTATCTATGAAATGATAACTAAAATATACTTCTTCAGGTGTTACCTAACATTATATTAACATTGCGCAATACATGTATTTGACATGTGGATTAGAACAGTACACCAGACTCTGTTGCCAGCTAAAACCCCTCAAACATCAGTGATGTTGCTAACTGCATGTTGTCAGTAATGTTCTTCTGAAGAGCATCTTTTCAAACAATTAAAAAAATGGCCACCTTTCTGTATGATAATTATATAAGGAAAAGTGTATGTTATCAAGGTTTATTACCAAATTAGCAAAATTTCTGTATATTAGTATATTAAATATGCACTAAGCAAAACATGGAATAGAAAGAAAATAGATAATTTCCAAATCAGTTAAAATCCCTTATGTTGGCAGCTATCTTTGATGGTAACTTCAAGGGATTTTCATATAAATTGTATAGAAGGGTAAATTTTATTTTCTTGTAATTTCTTCATTTGGGGTCCGAAAATTAAAAACTATACACCACTGGAAAGCTCTTGAAATTCATATTTTTAGAATACAATATTTTTACAATTGATAAATGCACACAGGATTAATACACAGAAATAAATAAAACTATTGGCTCATACTTAAATCAAAATGAACAGTGTATCATTTTCGGTTGAATTTCTTTAACCTTTTAAACTATCAAAATATAGTTTTGATATTAAAAATACTTTATAAACGCTGTTTAATTTGATATCAAATTCAGTAAAATAGACTGAAAAATCAAAAACACAGTGGTGAGTTTAATACAGCAAATATTTCCCGATTTCGGTCTGCATTAGCTTCTGCCCACAAAGATGGCTGCCTTAAACTGTCTTATCAGTGTTGATGACATCACATGGAAACTATAGACAAACCATAAAAACGATATCACTTTTATTTTATATATTCTGACAACATGTCAAGTTATAGAGACATATATTTAAACACACATTTAAAATCGTTGGACAGGTTTATTTATACTAAATAACATTGTTGGATCAAAATTATCTCATTAACATAATGAGGTAACAGTTATAAAATATTCACACCAACAATAAGAAATTATTTTTGAAACAGAAACTAAATGGAAAGTTATAAATGCAATCTTCATGAGATGCAATTCAAACATAAAAGTAGAAAGTTGCTGACATGAGACGCTTTTAAATACATAATAGAGAACTGCTGTAGCTGTTTCTGTATACATTTTGGTAATTTGGTGCAAGTGTAAATATGAGACATAACTGATCAATAACAAGTATTTCTGGTTATCAGTTTGAAAGAACTTTGAAATACAGAAGGATCTAAAGTGTGATTACACACATTTCTAGAGCTACACTGTTTACACAAGAAAATAATAAAACTTCTGTTTATAAATGATTCATAGTACATACATGATCTTGGTAACATCAAGACTACCAATAAAGGTAACAATAAAGTTTACATATTCATATACATATAACTGCCTTCCAGAACCTGGCTGAAAGGCTCAAGAAAAAAGATAGTCTACAGACCAGTAAGTGGCCGGTTGGCACATTTGCATATGAATACTTGCATTCATCAGCATACTTCTTCTGTATGTATTGCTTAAGATTTGGTGGCATATAGTGCCAGTCTTGATCATGCAGCTCCTAGTGAGATGTAAATGTTTAAGTATATATTGTATTTGCACAGGGAGCATCAGGTTCAGTGTTAAAGAGGAATGTAACAAATACACCATGGCAATTAACATTATTCTGTACATGTGACTGCCTGACAAGGTCACATACCCTGGTTTCAGGACTGCCTGACAAGGTCACATACCCTGGTTTCAGGACTGCCTGACAAGGTCACATACCCTGGTTTCAGGACTGCCTGACAAGGTCACATACCCTGGTTTCAGTTAGTAAAAACAATTTACAATATTGATACAAAGCACAATACATAAAGACTATCTAACATCTTTTAACATCTTCAATTTAAATTTTAACTTCAAGTATCAAACTTTGCATTTACAGACATAAGATAAGCATCCAATATTAAGGCACTATAAAACTTATCACATAAGGACAAAAATTCATAGATTATATAATATGGTGCATATTTGTATCATTTTGTGTCGTGTTACTATTTTTATTCAATCTAAATTCGAACTTAAAATTCTATATTTGTGAATAAACTTTGTTTCCAAAGTCTGAAACTCAGTTGCATAAAAAAGAATTGTAGCATGATATTATATGTTTTAATTTTAAGTTATACATGTAGGTCAGATATTTTAGAGTTCGAAATCATAATTTTTCTTTCTATCAAAAACATAATGAAATAATGCAACATACAATACAAACAAAAGTACCAAAAAAAAAAAAAAAGGCAAAATTATAGAAATTACAATGTATGAATAGCCATTAAAACATACTTAATTAAACAATTGACTGTAACTAAAATGCAAAATAATCAAATAATTTTTAAAACAAGTCATAAAATTTTAACAAGAAGACAGGCAATGTAATAAGATTCATATTAACCTACCAATTCTTATTTCAAGCAAAAATTTAATTTTTAGGAGCACCCTTGGTGAGTGGCTAAGTTTGTAAATTCATGCAGCACTGGTTGCTGAAGTTGTTAAAGCTGCATACTTATGCTCGCCCAATCCCCCCCCCCCCCCCCCCCCCCCCCCCCAAAAAAAACAATCTCCCATTCTCAAGGTCTTCTTTAAGCGTGAATTGTGGGAAGAACCTTTGTGGAAAGGTCTTCAGCATTCCAACAGAGCAATGATGGTTGTATCCAAAACAATTATCACATTTTTTCTGTGAAAGATTTACTGGTTATTTTTTGTAAGTCACTTTCAAAATTACACCAAGTCTAGTGAGTTTTTTTTACCAAACTAGGACTAAAGATTTGTGTTGTTGACTAACCCCTCAGCAATGGGTGCTCCCTGAGTAATTCTCACTAAAGAATGATTGGTTAAAACAAATCTACAAGCAAATAAAAACCTGATTGACTAGCTTATGTACATTAAGCAAAGATAAATTTTGGATTATACAAGTAATTTTTATACAATGGTCACAATTCAGCCCAGAGTCAACAATTTATTGTAGTTTATGGCATATTTTTAAGCACATTGAGCCTCCCCTCCAATGAATGAAATTTTCCAGAAAAATAAAGATATGGAACTTTTAATATTAGAAGTAAAGAGTTGGAATCTGTCAAGATATTGCTCATCCGGATATATTTATTTTCAAGTGAAGAAGTTACCTGTGGATGTTCAGTCAAGCTTTATATGCCAGCTGACACCTAGAAATCAAGGATGTGGTCTGGGTCCCAGTGGCCATTGTGAACAAGGGTAAGTAATTTCAATTCACTATGCATAAAATAATTTTATTAGTCTGAATATACTGCTGTCATGTTATGTGAATGTTAATTGGTAATATGGATCACAGATACATATAAAAACATCCTGTACACAATGGTATTATATCATTTTATCCCAATGTTTAAATATATCAGTATGCAATAATAATCCACCATAATACCACCCTGCTAATACTAGTACCTTGTCACTTTCAAATGCATCTACATGGATGAAATTGTCAAAAAAAGTATATTGCCATACATGTCAATCATATACTGACATTCTTTTGATGTCATAAGCGGGGTTTATGTACAAGTCCTAAAGTATCATCAAAGCAACACATTATTTTGAAATGAATACAAGATGTGTGTACCACAAATAAACACTGTTTATAATATTTTTTACAATAACTAGATACTAATGATTCTGGATGTATGTATATTTTTATGGTTACAAGGGAAGAAGTATTTAAGATAGACTTACAACTCATTATGTTCATAAATTAAACCCTGTCATCAGCTCTGATTATGGCACAGTAAAAGACAACATTGTTAATATATATCAACATGTTAATCTTATACCCTTAACCTTCATCATTTGTTGATTGCCCATACAGAATTGGTAATAAATTGCTAACAATTTCAGGTACAGGTTACAAGACTAAGGAACTGAATCAAATAGTGTAGATTCTGATCAGACCACTCCCAACAGAAGCTGGCTAATATAGTGAAACCCTTTATGCAGTAGTCTAATATTTCACACATAAACTGATTTCGCCATGTTGATAATCCATTATGTTTTTCAGGTAATATCTGCATTGTACAGTTTCTCTCTAGTCAGATCAAAACACAAGTGGATCAATCAGAAAAAAGCTCATTCCATTGGCCAATATAAGCCACAGACCAAAAATACAGAATGAACATGTATGTAATTACATTGTATATTGTACAGCTACGTCTAGAAAATCTTACAAAATTATTTGTATTATTACTGGTATATTTAAGTACTTGTATACGATTCCAAAATTTAATCACTAATAAGGAGTCATAAAAGATAATAAAAAGAATCGGGCAAAAACAAAAAAAGAAACAATGACACATGTATGTACATAGATATAGTAAGTAGTGGTCACATTATCTTTATATGAAATATGATCACATAAAAAGGGAAATTGAAACAGTGTACTATTTTACAGTGGATTTATGTGTCCAGTATGTGAAAAAATAACATTAAAATTGAGAAAAACTAATCATATATAGACTGTAAGCTCAAAATTCATAAGGATAATGATATTATGTTATTCTTTTTTACATAGCAAATAACAATACCTACTTGAAAACATAACAAGGAATTTATACAAGTTTTTTGCTCCACATTTATTAAAAATGATGTATCCAGTTTGAAAGCCCCTATGTCTAATGACTTTGATATCACCAGATATAAATGCCTCCCATTGGGTCCTGGAAATCCTCAGTATAAACATTTGCAAATGAGAAAACAAACAAGTTTTTAGACACATTCAGATGTAAGGTGTTTCACACATTTCTTACACCAGTCATATTAAATCATGCTACAGTTATGACTGCTCCTCGAACTGCACATTAGCTAGTTCATGCTTATATTACTGCACAAACTGATACAAAATCAGGTCCCTATTTATATGTGACTAAACAATGATATTTACTTTAAGACGTTATCATGTTTTTATAATGCATATACAACAGGGTCAATGTTATTGTTGTAAATGTAAAGTTATTTTGTGCAAAACTTATGGAATTCACAATTATTATGCTTAAATAAATTATACAAATAAGTCGATGCACCATTGAAGTACTTTGGCATTCAGGAAAACTGACATAGACAAAAATTAATAAAAAAATTTAAGGAAAACTGACATTGACAAAAATTAATTACAAAATTAAACAATCTGTTTTTATGTCATGTAAGTTATATTGTTCACCCAATTTGCCAATAGGTATGTTGAGGGTAAGTAAATAAACATTAGTAATTAGTTATTTATAGTGTAAATTGTGTAGAGACATTTTTAACTGTTTTGCCAAAGCTATGAATGTCTACAATCAATTAAATCCACATGGCTTCAACAAAACAAGCAACATGATACAATCTTCATAAGTTTTTTAAAAATAAATCCATTTTCAAGCTATCAAGTTGACTTTTCACTTACAAAATAAAATTTAAAAAAGGTGTTAATTTCTTTTTTCAGAAGTCAAAAATTCTCAATCATAATTTTCCAGAAATCTGACACTTTTTTTACTTCTTTTATATAATATAATTACAATATCTTTTCTTCCTAAGCAGCCTGCTGCAGTGTGTGCTTTTTCAAATGAAATACCACCAAGACAACAAATAAAATCCCCTGAAATATGAAATCAGACAATAACAACATACCCGGAATACATCTGGAGCAAATAGGGTAATCTTAACATGCAATATACAGTACCATCAATACAGCATTGTTTGAATATAGAAATACATTTTCATACTATACATATTGTCAATACATTATAACACATCATTATATTTCTCTCCTATCAACCTCTGGGTCATAACAGAAAAAGTACATTCTGCATGATTTGTACTGTATATTTTAACAACAAAAATTCAGCATGATCTATACTGTATATTTTTCTGTATCTATAAACATAAAAAATGACTTATCACAATGCAATAGCTACATTTCTTGTCACTGCACTTACAACAAAAGGTGCATTTAAAATTTAGGCATTATGCAACAGTGGAAAAAAACAAGTAACATGTATCATACAATTTTTTAAATCAGTACAAATATTGTAGAAAAAGCAATGCAGAGGTCCTTATTAGTAAAAATTTAGTGTCATTTATTAATTCCTTTATAAAGTAATGATCTATACAGAAGAAAACTATGCAATGCAATTTAATGCTGAATATTTTATGGTCCACTCTATGTTCTGGTAAAAATGATTTTAAAGTGCTATATTTTGAAAGGAAAAATATATACTTATTTAAATATGAAAAATTGTTTATCTTACTGTTTAGTTTTTTAAATATATTGTTGCAAGAAAACTGTGGCTACCATAACCATAATCATCTATTTTTGATGGAGGGTAGCTCAGGTTAAGTGGATAACCTCTCCACATGAAAGCTTTCACTCTGTCTGGGTGACAAACCCAAAAGGTGAGAGGTCATAGACTAACAACCCTAACCAGTAAAAGGCCACAAGCCCCTGCCACCCTCTCTATACATTTTATATGTTCAAATATAATAATCAGGGGGAAATGATTTCCTTCTGGTTTAGACCTCTATTGTAAAAGATAAACAACATGTCAATGCAACATGTATTTAGTTTTCTTTAAAAAAAGTTACGATTTAAAAAAAGTTACAACTTTTACAAACATTGCAGCATTCACAGAGATCAAATTCAGCTATTTTTATGCAAATTAAAGATAAATCTCATCTTGCAGTACATATAATGGACCATGAAAAACATTCGAAGACTATTCTTAAAGCAAACCCAGTGTTAAATTTTGTGTGAAGACAAGTATTCACCCTTTGGGATTCTCACTAAATACACCATTAAGAACCATTCACCATTGATGGAACTTATACTCTATTATAGAGTAAAGCTTAACATTCTCAACAACCACAACATTTACTATACTACATAACAACTGTATAACAAAATGAGCATTTATTTATATGATAATGGAATGTGAAATCAGTCTTTATCCAACAACTGCATATTTTCATAAAATCCATGTCAACTATAACAGCTATTCCAAAACCAGATTTTATAAATTTTTGGTTATTAAAAAATTATTTGGAGCTTATGTTATTTGTTGCTATCTTACCAACTCAAAATAAATTTTATCTTATCTTATAATCTCAAGTATTCCCCACCCCAACTATTGTTCTACAATGAAACTGTTTACTAGAACAGATGCAGCTTTCCATTCACTGCCAACTGTAATAGTTCCAACTGTAATAGTTCCTTTACTACGCCTCACAAGCTATTTTATTTACTACTTTCTGATCCACAGAGCTCAGCTTACTTTGGAAAGGTTCATTGACTACTTCCTAAGCATCTTTCATTCCCATCATCATAAAATGCATTTTATTAATTATTTTAATAAACAACTATAGACATCTAGTTACTTTTGCCAGTAACTCACTTGAAAGACCAAAAAGGGGTCCCTGCCATTTACATGATCTAACACTAATAAACACTACTTACTTAACTAGCATTAACAGCATCATTAAATGCTTCTTTTCACAGATATCCACACAACAGCCATCACATTACTAGGGCCTTAGAATCACTTCCATTATCTGCAAAAGATGATTTTATTTTACAGAAAGCCGAAAAAAAGCATGCACAACACTGTCGCCTTAGAATCAAGAAATAATGCTAAGAAGAAATCATTACTAAATCTTTTTAATAAACACTAATTAGATTTTTCTTCAATATAACATATACTCCTAAGCACATGCACATCATTGTTTCTTAGACTCATGACTCAAACATACAACTTTAAAGGTGACCAATATTCCCACAATCCCTGGCTAATTCAGTTTTATGTTTCCATTTTACAGACAGATAGCACAGTACTGCTGCCTCAATCCAGAGATCTAGATCTCTAATATTCCCACTATCCCTGATTGATTCAGTTTTATGTTTCTATTTTACAGATAGCATACAACAGCTAGCACAATACTATTGCCTCAATCTAAAGATTTAGGTCTTTAATATTTCCACTATCCCTAACTGATTCAATCCTATGTTTCTATTTTACAGACAGCTTATAACAGACAGCACATTACTATTGCCTCAATTTAGAGATCTAGGTGTCGAATATTACCTTCATTCCTGATTCAAGCTCACTACCAACAATGACAACAGCCAAATGCATATCTCATGTTACAAAGACTTATGGTGGTAGCTAAATAAAAAAAAAATGTATGTTGAGTCTTAACTCTTCAAAATTTAGCAGGTTAAGATTTCTATATATTTCTCAATCAAAACAATAAAAACAATCTGATGATTAAGATGATCTTAAGCTCAATAATTTATTTGTCTCTGACTCACACAAAAGACTCCCCATCCTTGGGTTTCTCGCCTGATCGAATCACCTGTGCCCCAGTTCTGTCTGCAGTCCCTTGACTGGTCCCAGCACCATTCTGTTGTTGGGTGTACTGTTGCATACTATCCTGTAGACTGGTACCCTGCATTACGTCATTGCTATTCCAGGGATGCTGCTCATTCACAAACATCACCTCATGGACACTATCAAATGAGTGTTTATTCCTTCCAAGGGCCTCACAATCAGCATCAATAAATTCGGAAGAACCGCCTGAAGTTTGACTTTGAAGAGTCATCAGTGGGATATCCTCAGTAACATCCTGAACATCGCAGTCTGAAATCTCACTCAGATAAAGGTCCGAGGAACTCCGTCCCACCTCTGACCCTGATATATTTGACTGCCTTACCAGAGTTGACAAGTTTTTGTCCTGCGTTGTTTTATTTGAAAGCAGTGGTTCTTTTTCTGTCTGGGTGTCAGCAGCTTTGTATTCATAATCACTGTTGAAACTCATTGGAGAACCTTCATGGTCTTGCTCAGAAATGATTGAGAACTGAACTGGCAGATGTTGTCGTCCAGATGTTGGTTCATCTGTGTCATCCATAAGATCCCTTGCGTTCATGTCATCGTCCTCATCATCATCGTCTTGAAGATCGTCCCCCATTCCAACATTCTCGGTGAAATTTGTCATGAAAGTCTGCAGAAGCCCAGACTCGTACATCATTTCCTGAACAACACTGTCATTTCGCTTCATTCTTGGTTGCATTTCCATATCTTCATTATTTTCCTCATCAGATTTGTTACCTCCCTCCTCCTCTTCTTCCTCCTCTTTTTCATCATCCTCATGAATTATCTCGGGTTTTCCTACGCTAATACTGACTTGACGCCGAGTGCTCTTCTTACGCTTAGGTGTTTGCTGTTCCAAACCTTTCAGACTATTGTCTGAACTACTGTGGATTGAAGACTGGTGAAAGAGGTCTTTTCCCCCACCTGAAGTATCTTCTGTTGCTGGATCTATACTTGCTTGGCCTTGCAATGATCCTTGCTCTTTCTCAGCATCTCTCAGGGCCACCACAGCTGACCGAAACAGCTGCCAGTCACCAAACTTCATGCTGAGACATTTTCCAAGATCATCCAAGCTACATTGGGTCAGAACCAATCCATTGATGTTGTTGTCCAAGACGGCCTGCTGATATCGTGTCACCTCTCGCATGTTGATGCCCTTCAGTCGACTCAACAAGTTGGATACCCCAGCAACCGTCAAACTACTGAGTACCTCGTTCTTATAAGCCTGGAATTGAAGGAAACAAAAGATGACATGTACATACCATGTATCTTGTTCTTGATATAAAAATAAGTGTACAAAGTTTTATTTGGAAATTAGGAGTAATTTAACAAAATATCAAAGAAAAGCAATATAAAAAATCTTGAATCTATTAAGAGTCAAACAGGAGCTGTAGCAGGAGACCACACTCAACTATTCAATTCTGTGATAGTACAATGTCAGCTTGAAAGTGCTAACACACAAACCTCAAACTGCAAAATTTCTACAAAAACTGACCTTCTTTCAGTCATATCAGGGCAATATTTTTTTTAACATATTGAAACCTAAATCTCCCTAACATTGGTTATATCACTGAGAACATTCACAATGATTACATATGTGAACTTTCCTTCAAATCTAAGAACTGGTTTTTGCAATAAAAGCTTGTTAATACTTACAATTTTAATTTAAAACTGCATATATTTTATGTTTTCTAAGTAAAAACAGTATCATATTTCTCAAAATTCTTAAAATTATTAAACTTATTATACCAGTAGGTATGATATCTAGGAAGATATGTGTACAGTTTCATTCAAACCTACATGTATGCATTGATTTTTTGGGACAGAAGCTTGGCAGCAGTAGCAAAACTACAACCTGATCATTATGGCATCACAGACACCTTGTTGACTAAAGTAGCTCTCATTTTTCATTAAGTAAGAAAGTATATGCTATTCTGTTGTTGATGTTGGCAGTTTACTTTAATGCATTTTTGGTAATATAACATATATTATAATAACCATAGTAAAAATTAATGTAAGGTCCGATTCCCCTGTTGGTACAAAAAAAATCATGCTAGGTCACTTAATTATGCCTAAAACAAGTGTGTTGAGGCTTTTTTCAAAGCAAACAAATCAAGAGGCATCATTTAAGATGATAAATAACCCCAGATACAGCTTTGCCATGTTTAATGCCACCATATATCAAACAAAGGGCCAAAACTCATGTAAAATCAAGCTGGTCATGATGTGCCAAAGATATGCACATCTAGGCTTGATACCAATCCTGTAAAGTTTCATCAAAATCAAACCAACCATAAATATACAGAAATAGCGTGGACAAATCCTGTTTACAAAAGGACCAACATAACTCCAACATATCCCCCATATAATTCACTTCTAGGGTTATAATAATAAGTTTAAACAGAATTTCTCAGTCAGAGAACTAAAGTTTGTTTGAAACGGTCCTTGAGTGTTTATTTAGGTAACCAAATCTCCATCCATGACAGACAAGAAAAAACATCAACAAAATCTCACCGTGATATAAACTGCTGGGTCTGTGCCCTTAACAGCCTCTGTGGCAGGAAAGGCTTGACCTGCATGGGTTCCTTGATGTGCCATCATGCTGTGGGTGCCATAGGGCATTATGTATGGTGCCATCATCTGATTGTACATCATGCCCATATGTCCATATGGAGTCATGTGAGGCATATGAGGAAGGTGGGGATGGTGAGGATGATGAGGTGTGTATGGTGACCCTGCCATTCCAGCCTTGCTTGCCAAGGCAGACTTGGACTGCACCCTGGGTAGAGTGGGCCTCATAGCCACCTTAGGGTCAGGGGTTTGAGCCCAACTTGGGTCGGAAGGCCCAGAGGAGGGGCCTCCTTGGGGAAACATTCCCATCTGGAGGTCTATCTGCTGCTGCTGTAGGTCTGCAACAGATAATTAACAAACTTATTAAACTTATCTTCAAATCCTGAAATAGAGAAAGAAACTGACGAGTATGCAGTCAGAACTTTTATGGAAAAAGATTATTACATTCTAAATTTGGATAATGAGTTTAGTTTTAAAAACTGGTTGTCCAAATAGTTGGGTCCTTATAGGAGCTGGTTTCCTCGAGAAAATGTATTTATACTTTATCTGGGTATGGTTCTAAGTTAGGGGTGATATTAACATGAGAGGGATAAGTGTTATTTGATACCCAATGGCCTGTCATACTTACTTTTGATCAGTTTTCTCAGGTAGGGGTCCAGGTTAATGGTGCAAGGCAGGAACTTTTTCAGGTCTGCAACAGTGAGCATGGGAGTACTTCCTTTTCCACTAGCCAGGAAAACCTCGAGCTTGCGGACATTACGATCGATCTCAAGCAGTGGTTCTACGTCACTTGACACAGGCAGCTGGTCCTTGATTCTGGAACCAATAAATTTGATGTATAAAATTGCAGATGTAAGATTATTTAGTTAAGTTCATAGTGCATATAAATGGTGTTCTACTTATCTTTAAAAAAATGTGACACTTTTTCACAATCATCACAAATACAGAAAAGGCAATGAAAGACTCTCCATGAGAATATTATTAAGACAGCCAGCAATGTAAGGTTTCTGAGTATTTATTCTTTCTAGGGGAATCCATCCAAGTAGACTTTAACAGCTCACTTCAAAATACAAATGCATCAACGTTAACTTGGGTCAATGATAATGCTTACATTCTTAAATTTTTGCTAGGGATGGCAAAGGTTATGAAGTCAGTAATCAGTTCACCTTCGTAAACATTTGTTTGTTTATTGGGTTTATCGTCCCACCAACAGTTTTTCAGTTAACTGGAGAATGTGTCCACTTCACTGTGTATAGCATGCTATGAACACCTGGCATGTTATCACATAATCCTGACACCAGGCCAACCAGTCGTGGAACTACCCTTATATTTGCTTCAGCATTAGCAAGGGAGCTATATCACTAATATTTTTCACAACTTTGGTATGTAGCGGCCCGGGATCGAACCCAGGGTCTCCTGTACCTGGAGCTGGCACTCTACAAATTGCGCTGCCAGGTCCGATTGTAAACTTTTAACCGATTAACCTGAATGATATCCCAACCGTATTTTGGTACTTTGAACAAGATGAGACCATCTTATGAAGTGGTCATTATTTACGCTGTGTGTTGACTAGTCCATATCCTTAGACTATCATAATAACAGTTGAACAATAAGTAGGTACAGCATGTATGACACATACAAAAGGGTAATATTGATATTAAAATATGAATAGTTTGATAGTCATGATATTCATTCAGTGTTACAAAACATCATGCAAAACAATGTTTAATTAAAATTTTTGGGCTTTTAATCTTAATAAATATATTTATGATAAACTTGTACAAATCTTGTAAATAAATAAATTAGAATGAATGAACATTATTGTGCATTACTTAAAATGTGTTCATTTAATATTTTCTTAACAACACTTGTTATTGCAATGTATACACACTAAAAGCTTAACAAATAAACGTTTATTTATTCACACACTGTTCTGTAAATATTCACATACTTTACTTAAACATATTTAACAATGATGTTTCTTTAAGGGCATCATGTTTGTTATAGTAAATACAATCTCAAACAAAATACATATACAAATACTCAGTATGCAAAACCAATAATGTAAATATTTACATACTTGTCATAGATGTATTTAAGGGTTTTGTCATTTTCGAGGGTATCGTGTTCCTCGAAGTAGAGGATAATCCAGGACAGTCTATAGGGCCATTGTTCCACCAGGTTGACCCAGCAGGCCAGACGGTACCAGATGAAGTCAATGTTGTACGCCCGTAACAACCGACCTGTTGTTGAAATAATTATTTATATACTTTCATTTGTGTTGCAAAATTATGTATCATTATATAAAATACTTAATTAGTTATGGACTTTTAAGACATATATAATGAAAAAACAGTAAAAAATTTAGTATAAATACATTAACATGAAATAAACATTCAACTTAAGACAATGGATAGATATGAAAAAATTAAGACTCAATTTTGGTTATCTGGATTAATGTAGACAATTATTTTTAGCAGAAAATCCTCATCATGCTTATTTATAGACATGGAAAGAATGACACATTTGAGCAATTAATGTCATGATTTGTATTGTCTTAATGTTGTGGTAGTGTTCATAGTGGTGGTTTTTTTTAATCGTTTTTGGATTTGTGTAGAAATTATGCCCAATTCCACCAATACAATGGCAAGGTATTGTTAAATGTTCTTGAAATAAAATAACAAATGCCAGTAATATCTTTAAACAAACAGACCACAATTAATGAAAGACTGGTCGAAATATTATTGTATTTCTCACTTACCAGTAACAGCCACTATATTCATGAGACGTCTCATACTTTTGGGGTTGATATCACTGAAGTAGTCATTCTTGGTGAGAGTATGTGAGATGTCAAAGTTTGAGTGGGCGATTTGGGTGAGACTGTCACCAACATGGGATCGCGTCCTGCTCTTGATGGATGGGTCAAACACGGTAGTACCAGAGATCTGCGATACCATCGAGTCCTGGTGCTACACACACACACACCAAAAAATAGAAGGATAACAATGAGTATTTGTCATAATTACATTACAGGTGTGTTTTTAAATCCTAATATCTGATAATGTTCATACAGAATGGATACAAGAGTGTAGCGGGTTATATTAGGTATTCTTTCAGTAAAATGTAAGGACCATGAATGGTTTTGACACAACAGAAAGAATAATACAAACAATCAGTGCTGCAATGACTACATTAAAGGTAACCATGTGCAGAACAAATTCCAGTAGACATTTTCTTAAGCTCAAATTTTGATACCTCATTATTAGGTATTGTATCTTTAAAGGTGGTATCCAACAGTTTGAACGAGTTTTCTTTCTTACAAAACAATATAAATTACTGTTACCTGAAAAAATAATGCAAAATTTTGTTCATTGATGCCCTTCTCCTATGTGAAAATTGAAGCGTAACAACTCACTTGTTATTACAAACATGTACAGTGAAACCTCCCTAGTCCGGCCGCCTTTCGGACCGAATTAATTGTTCGGTTTATAGAGGATTCCAGATTACAGAGGATCTTACTTATTGCCGAATTTTTATGATATACATGTTTCCTAACTTATGTTGGGTTAATATTTATTTATTTAGTTACCCTTTGTTTTTTTAATTTCTTTGATGTTTTGCTGATTTTTTATCAAATTATCTTTCGAAGAGATAACTTAACTTTCCTCTTTTTAAGAGGAGGCTGTGCCATAATTTTTCTCTGATTAGACTTTCCAATTAACCTTATTAGTGAAGCAGCTAATTTTGCAATGAAGTTAAAACACACTTTTCTGAACGATTTAAATCTTGCAAACAATGGGCAGAAAAAATAAGCCAATCAATTTTAAGTAGTCTTCAAACACTCCCATTATCAATAAACAAATACAAGTATATGAAGAAATTATTCCAGAACTACGAGTAAGATATTGTTACAAGTATTTGATTTAGGCAAACTGTTGGATACCTACCACCTTTAACTCCTATTATATATGTAGGGTATTTTTAACATATCTCTGTATTATTTTGACAACCCCCATGATTTGGTTGGAGGTATGAAAATAAAAACAAATTGTTAATTTAGGTTTCTGCAAAAAGTCTCAGGGAGGAAAAAAAAAAAATTGAGCAAAATCTCAACAAGAATCATTTCTGCAAGTAAAGCATAGAGTGTTTTAATAAAATTCATTGGACATACGTCAGACATTATTAAACGAGTCGGTTAAAATTAAAGATCATTCTTAAATTATATTTAAATCCAATCAATCAGATTCTTGAGCATAATCTCAAATTCCTGCACAATTTTGATTTAACACTGGCTTCTTTTTACAGAGAGAAGCCACATGAGTCATCATAAGTGTGTTTCAAAAAAAGTCCTACAACAAAAGAAAGCTGAAAACTGTGTCAGGACCATCATAAAAATATTTTTTGATTGTTGATTCAAATTTATGGACAAATATGCGACTGAACAAAAATATCAACCCAAACACCAAATATAAACACCAGACTGTGAGATTGTCAACATCTGTTATGAGTCTAACTTAGATCTGTGGGCCAAAGATTGAACAATACTTTGTTTGAATATGCTTCAATAAATAAAAACAAACATACATGAATGCTTGGTTGGGTTTTGAATACAATTTGAAATATAACCATACAGTATTTAAATTATCATGCAGTATCCAATCCAATCTAAGTCAATATGAAGGTTATATTACTGAGATTTAAATTCTTTTTGTTAAGCTCAAAATTCTGTAACTTTTATCCTTGAGTTCAGATTCATAGATAGGTTAAAATTGACCAATCAAATGAATGGCATTAATGTTGTCCATAATTGAAAAACTCTGGATATGTAGAGTACTTCAAAATTCTGTTAAGTTCCTTACTGAGCATTTATTTAAAGTCTTATCTCAATACTCCAGTCAGTCACATATTTATGTAGTAAGTACCCACAATATAGTTAAATTGAGAACATCCAGTAATCTTTCCATACAAAATCTGGGTCTAAGGTTATAAATCTAAGAGATTTAGTCTGAGAACATCGTCAAACATTTATCTGATTGTTTTTTTGTGTTTTTTTTTAAATTTTATCTTAATTCAAACAACACTATGTTCACATCTTAAGCAGCTGATTGGTTTAATTTTAATGGCATTTACTTTCTGGCCAAAAGAAATAGTCAGTCAAAACATCAGCTGCAGTTGATTGTTAACATTTGAATGGTAAATGAATTTCATGCAATAAAAACATTGGAACAAATCCTAAACAGCTGATAGATTAAATTTAAATGGTCTTTAAATTTTGGCCAATAGGAGCATTGAGACAAAAACTTTAGCAGTTGATTGGTTAATTTTGAATGATATTTGAATTCTGAACATAGGAACTTTATAGATATTGAACCTTAACTTGAGGTTCTATAACCTTGGGTCCATAGATTTACTTCCTTTATCCCAAACAGTCTTTGGCCCAGGTAGCAAGTTACATGTAAAACATCAACATCAGTTACTTTCACATCACATACACATAAACTTCAACACTGGTAGAAGACAAAACTTTATGAACAATATTATAAGGAAAGAAACATATTATCAGGAAAGAACCAGGTTAGGCAAAAAGAAAGAAAAAACTTGTTAGAGAGTGTAAGGTGCAAAAGTAAACAAAAAAGTGATAAAATTCAGTTTAATAATACAGCTACTTTCAACTATGTTACCTGGAAACTAATCTTAGTTTTGCTCTTTTTTTATATGAAAGAAAAGTACATTTTTAATTATTAACTATTGTTACTAAATGCAAAAAGCATAACAATTGTTAAAAAGGATTTAAGAAAATTTACCTGCTTCAAATTAAAACACACATATAAGACAAGTACCATTTTAAAAAGATCTGCAGGCTTTGGTTCTGCTACAGCTTTTGTGAAAAAAATGTATTAAAAACAACCATTTTCAAATATAATCTACGTAACAAAAACTTGATATTTGTATATGAAAAAAAAATATATATATATATAAAACTACTGTAAAAAAGAATCTGCACATTAAATATGTGAAAAAAAAATGTATAAATCACACTTCTGATATTTTTTCTTATAATAGCTTTGAATTTATTGTTTCTTACAATAAAATGAAATTTATAATAGTCATTGAATAAATGTTATATGAAAAAAAATATCAATTAGCAACCACTAACAATTATGTAAAAAACATTACAGAAAATATATAAGTGTATTTTATTTTTTTAAATTAAAACTGTCATCTTAATATACTAAACAACACTTAAAAGCATAAATTTATAATTGCAATTGTTAATATATAGCAGTACAGTACAACATAATAAAAAGATACTGATATTTTGTTAATATACAATCATGTACAATCAATTCAATAACTATAAAATATACAATAAAATAAAAACTGATAAAATATACAATAAGAAAATATAAAACATTAAATAACAAAATAAAAAAATAAATTTAAATGGACATTTGCAATGAGGCAATATTTTTTCTAATATTATATTTTGTTCAGCATTGTAACTAGGATAAACAACAGACAGAGGGAAAAAGAAGGAATATCCTACAGGCACTTCAGTCCTTGATGTGGGCTGCATTGGTTACATTAAATTGGCCATGCTGCGCCTACTGTTTAATACCGTAATTATTCAAATAAAGTGCACCCCCTCCCAATTTTCAGACTAAAAATATGTAATACAAACTTTACATAAGGGTGCATTATATTTGAGTGACTACGGTAAGTGGTAACCATGGAAACATGCAAGGGCGATAACTGCACCTTGAAACTAGGCCTGTAGTACGACAGCGTTGAAACTATGGAGAGAGTCTAGAAAATGATACAACAGAAAATGTACAGAAATCAGTTTTCAGGAGCAAGAATGTGTGTGCAACAGAAAAGGTGTACAACAGTCAAGCTGTGTCTCTATGCAGAAAAGAAGAATAATGACTTAATAATGATCAGTTCAAATGTAAACAATGAAGAGAATAAACAATAAAGTAAACAAGAATTACAATGGAGAATGAAAGACAAACACTCTTCAGCTTTAATAATAATATTTTAAAAGTTAATTTTATCAACTGTGTTTTCATATAAAGCTAAGCAACTGTGGTATTTTGATTATACGATATGAAAGAGCCTGACATGTTTAAAATACTCAAATAGAAGGGAATTTGGCTATCTAAAAAGATTCTTGACATAACTAACTACAATGGAGCTCATTTATTCATTTTGATCAGAATGCACAATACAGTTGCTTTAAAAACACCCTACAACCTACAATAAAGCTAATTCAAGAATCACCATTTCATGTAGCTGTAATATCACAACTTTTGGATTATACTATATACATAAATCTAGGACTTTACCAGTATGATTATGAATCTTAAACTAACTTAAACTAAAGCTTTCCTCAAGACTCATCGAAGTAACATCTTGATGGCTTTTTTTTTTTCTGGACCATAGATAGTGTAGGGAAAAAAAAAGATTAAAAACAAGAAATGTCACTGGAATTGACATATGCCTTTGAAGATGCAATGACCTTCAATATGAGCTTGACCTTTGGGGTTTCATTCACAAATAGTATGAGACACACCCTCAAGTGTATGTCAACAAGATGGTGAAAATTAATAGAATACTTATGGAAAATTGCAGAGTTATAGCTAAGACACTCATATAATAGCAAAATAAGTCATTCATAAGGAATGACCTTTAAAAAATATTACCTTTTATATGACCTTGACCTTAATAGTTGTACCTGTAAATGTTATGCAACACACCCTCTGTCTGTAAGTTGGTGAAGTTTAAATGAAAATACTTTAACAAAATAAAAGTAAAGCCTGAGTCATAAACATGGGACAGGTTGGTGAACAGATAATAAGTCAATCTAGTCAATAAATTGTGCCATGTCTTGTATTAGCTACCGCAATACTCAGAAATTTCTGTAACAGTTCACAAATATCAGAACTTATCTGTAGAAATGTGTATCAAGGTCTAACAGACAATGTCTGTTGTCGGTTAGATCTATACATATACATTTATGGTCATTTGATTAGTAAGGACATTATTAGCATAGGAAATCCCTATACTGGATAAAACATCAGCTTAAAAACATGCTTATGTAAACAAAAAATGGTCAAAACTAGGAATCCTTAACACAATCAGTGAGTGGCTGAAAGCTATTGACCTCAACCACCTCGACAATTTATCCACAAGCATCAGGACAGTCTAAAAACAGGATGACATTGCTATAAATAGTACCATACATAGATTATATTTGTAGAAACTGTGAATACAAGCATCTGATCATTCAATATCCAATGTCCATAATACTATGCAAATACAATGCTGCATGAGGGCTGACTTAGAACAATAATGTGTAACAAAGTATATTTTAAAAAGAAACAGTGATACTTCATTGCAAGATCACAAGACTTGACAAGCTCCAGTCACATTATCCTGACAGTGGGCTGACCAGTCCTGAAACAACCAGTAATTTAAGCTTAACAAAAGCAAATTAACAAAACAAAAACCTGACTTAAAACTACATTTGAAATATAAACATAAGCAAAAGAGTCCAACTATCACTATTTCTATGACTTAAGCATGTTATGGCTGGTCTTTTGGGGATTAGGAACTTAGGATGGCAGACAGGCTTTACCACTAGAGGTTCAAATACTATAGCATGTGCCGACCTGAGACTTAAAACAAGACCGCAATAATGGCCCTTAATCGCTCACCTGAGAACATGGGCTTTCAGTAGGCTCATATGAGTTATTAAGAGTTAATGTGGCCTCTAAGCAAGTTCACAATGGGTTTTCTAAGATTTGACCTGGTGACCTACTTTATTACCCCACATGACTCAATGACAAACTCAGTCAAGATTTCATGCAGACAAACATTCTGACCAAGTTTAAAGAAGATAAGCTATAAATGTGGCCATTATTTGTTCACAAGGTTTTCTAAAATTTGACCTAGTGACCTATGACCTCATCCAAAGTTTAATGTATGCAAACCTTCTGACCATGTCTAGTGAAGATAGGGCCCTAAATGTGGCCTCTTGTCTGTTCACAAGGTTTTTCCATAATTTGACCTTTTGTCCGAATTTCTGACCCCACGTGATCCAATTATGAACTCTTACATGATTTCTTGCAGACACATTCTGACCAAATTTGATGAAAATTGAATAAGAAATGTAGCCTCTAGTGTGTAAACAAGCAAATTATTGATTCCGCACGACGGATTACAGACGAAGGGCTATCAGAAAAGCTCACCTTGAGCAATGTGCTCAGGTGAGCTAAACAAGAGGGCCATGATGGCCCTTAATCGCTCACCTGATGACACAGGCTTTACGTAGGCTCAAATCTGGCATTAAGTAATTAAGAGTTATTCACTTTAGAAATCTTTGGTGAAGCTTGGACCATTAGTGTGGCCACTGGGTTGATAACATTTTCTAGAATTTTACCAAGTAACCTACTGAATCCACATGACTCACTTCAAAACATATGTAAGATTTCATACTGGCAAACATGATGGTCAAGTTTGGTGAAGACTGGGCCATCAATGTAGCCTCTTAAGTGTTTTCACAAGCTTTTTCTAAAATTTGACCTAGTGACCTACTTTATGACCCCACGAGTCCCAATAACGAACTCATCCAAGATTTCATGTAGACAAACATTCTGACCAAGTTTGATGAAGATTGGCCTATAAATAGGGCCTCTAGTGTGTTTACAAGCTTTTTCTAAGATTTGACCTTCTGACCTACTTTTTGACCCCACGTGACCCAGTTAGGAACTCATCCGAAATTTCATGCAGACAAACATTCTGACCAAGTTTGGTGAAGATTGGGCTACAAATGTGGCCTCTAGTGTGTTCACAAGCTTTTTCTAAGATTTGACCTAGTGACCTACTTTTTGACCCCACGTGACCCAGTTACGAACTCATCCGAGATTTCATGCAGACATACATTCTGACCAAGTTTGGTGAAGATTGGGCTATAAATGTGGCCTCTAGTGGGTTCACAAGCTTTTTCTAAGATTTTACCTAGTGACCTACTTTTTGACCCCACGTGACCCAGTTACGAACTCATCCAAGATTTCATGCAGACAAACATTCTGACCAAGTTTGGTGAAGATTGGGCTATAAATGTGGCCTCTAGTGTGTTCACAAGCTTTTTCTAAGATTTGACCTAGTGACCTACTTTTTGACCCCACGTGACCCAGTTACGAACTCATCCAAGATTTCATGCAGACAAACATTCTGACCAAGTTTGGTGAAGATTGGGCTATAAATGTGGCCTCTAGTGTGTTCACAAGCTTTTTCTAAGATTTGACTTCGTGACCTACTTTTTGACCCCACGTGACCCAGTTACGAACTCATCCGAGATTTCATGCAGACAAACATTCTGACCAAGTTTGATGAAGATTGGATAAAAATTGTGGCCTCTAGTGTGTTCACAAGGTAAATGTTGACGACGAACGACGAACGACGGACGCCGGACGACGGACGAAGCGGTATCACAAAAGCTCCCCTTGAGCACGTTGTGCTCAGGTGAGCTAAAAACCATCATCACTAGGAGCAGAATTTCTTCTTTTCTTCCCGAGATAGGTTAAATAAAAGTATCGACAGAGCATGAGGCTACTAATTTTATGCCTATGGTACATGCATGTCGCAACCATAGATTGAACCTGCGGCCATCCGTACCTGAGTAGAAGCTCTACTAACTTTGCTTCCTGAGATAGTATTAAGTCAAAGCATAAGCAGAGGAATAGCATGATACTACCAACTTTACGCCTATGGTACATAGATGTCACAGCAAGGGATTGAACCTGCTGCCATATGAAGCTCAAAATTTGCTTCCTGCAATAGTGTAAGTCTAAAGATAAGCAAAGGAATAGCAAGATACTACAAATTTTACACCTATGGTACAGGGATGTCGCAGCAAGGGATTAAACCTGCTGCCATATGAAGCTTTACAAAATTTGCTTCCTGCAATAGTGTAAGTCTAAAGATAAGCAGAGGAATAGCAAGATACTACCAATTTTACACCTATGGTACAGGGATGTCGCAGCTACAGATTTATCCTCTGGACATCCGAAGCTCTACAAACTGTGCTTCTACAACTTGTTGTTAGTCTTTGTACCAATTATACAATAAACCTTACTAAAAGTGATTTTAGAGTTTGGTACAAAAAAATTAATATGAACTTAGACACCATCAAACACACTGGTTGTTAATTAAGACAATTCAATCAATTAAGACATCTTTGTTAAGTTTAATGCCCCACCCACAACCTTCAAGCCAGTTGAGGACACTCATCAACATATATTAAATTAACATGTTACAAAGACCTGCAAACAAAATATACTGGTGTAGTGGGCATTATAAAAACATGTGGCAAAATTAGATAGGAAAAGCTAAGTGATAATAAAATGAAGACTAAAATACACATTATGTGTTGACAACAGTTAACAGTGTAAAAGAAAAAAAAACACTCCATGTAAGTTACAAGCCATAGAAAAACAAAGTCACATTGTCTTGTGCAAATAATATAATATTCATATATCTTAATAAAACAATGGGGTGAATAACTGCAGATATTTTTCTACATACATAGAGGAAGCTATAAATGTGGGTTTGTTTGGCTAAGTTTGAATAATTATGCAACAGTCTACTAGTTATTGATTTAGAAGTACTTCAGTATTCAATGTCAGAAAAAGCAAAATGATCTAGGTTCTTCTGTTAAACTCCTTGTGAGTTTGGTGATACAAAGGAAAGCTAATCAAAACTTCTAGACCAATTTGTTAACTCTTCAATATAGTAGAAAGGCATTACAAACAGCAATCTCAGACTTCTATGTCCTTCTGTTAAACTCCTATGAGCTAGTTGCTATAAATAACAATCTTTAGGCCTTTAATGGTCTTATGTTACTCATTACATCAAAATTCAGGTATTACAAATAATGATCTTAGGTTTATAGGCCCTTCTGTTAAACTCCCTAAGTGTAAGGGGGCACAAATAATGATGTGAGTTTGTGTTTTTTCGCTCTTCTGTTACACACCCCTAGAGTAAGGTGACACAATGATGCTATGACTTTGGCTCTTCTTTTAAACTCCCCATGTACAAGGTGACACAAATTATGATGTTAGTTTTTGCCTCTTCTGTTATACTCCCCTAGAGTAAAGTGACATAAATAGTGATGTTAGGTTATTTGGCTCTTCTGTTATATTCCTTATAAAGTATATGATACAAATATTATTATATATTAAGCTTGACAGGCTTTACTGTCATGCCATTGTAAGTTATTATCAACTACGTGTGAAAGTTTACGAGTACAGTGACAATCAGATAAAACAAATGAATCTTTTCTTCTGTTATTCTTTTTGAGTTAAGTATTAAGAGCTTGGAGCTAAAACATGGATAATACAGTAATAATTTTGGTCACCTTAAGCTTGTATCTTAACAGTAAATGTCTCAATTCTGACCAATGAAATTAGTATCAGTACTTTGTTGGGGCAGAAAGAATGTTTTATTTTGTTGAAGTACCCATCATTGCAGAACATATTATCTTTCTAAGGTTATATTGACATCACTGTCTTCATCAGCAGGTTAAAACTTGTCACTAGGTATCATGTGACATATCTGGGTAGAATCAGTAGCACTCTGTAGACTGCAGCTGGAAGACCTCTCCATAGTAATGTTCTAGACCTGACAAGGATTCAAACCCATGCATTCCAAAGCTGAATAGTTACACAATGATGACTCGGCCAAGAGCACCCCTGGGGGGTGGGTCTATGTTAAAGTTAATTCTCAAATCTTGGTGAAGTATTCTCTCAATAATTGTAAAATCTTAAGTAGGATCATATGACTTAGTTAATTGTCAACATTTAATGTCAAACATTATAGGCACAAGACAGTGTGACTGGTTATATATCTGCCACAGGTGTCCCGAGTTGTGGGAGTCATATACAGCACCTGAAGGGTCGCGTACGCTGACAGCTGGGACACCATGGAGAAACGGCGCGGCTGCCAGAGAAAAATGGAGTAAACTGAATCAAGATGGAATAATGTGGTTAGCAATGCTGGCAAAATGTGTGAGAAAGGGCAATATCGGTGAAGATATAGGAAGATTGCATGTAAAGTTTACAGTCAACATAGCAAGATGGAGTAATATGAGGGTGGGGGTGGTGGAGTATAATTAGTATAATTGGGTAAATAAAATAAAGATTATGATACTTGTTCAAAACTGAACAATATGGATAATAATTGGGGTAATGTTTGTGCAGACAGAAGGACATCTGATATCTGGGAAAATGCTGCAATTGTGGAAATGATAAGAGGAAATAGAGCTGAATCTGTGAAATAGAGTAAAATGTGACAAAATAAATAATATAGCAGACATGCTAAATGAACAAGAAGCAAGAAAGTGTCAATATCTTATATGCATGAAAACAAAAACAGAATTATGAAGATACAAATGTATTTCATATTGCAAAACTCTTGTAAATTAAACAAAATCTAATATAGACACATTGATATGCTGTGGTACTAGTGGTATATACTGTAGAATCAGTAACATATTCTGTATAATCAGTGAAATACTGTTGAATCCATCACGCAGTGTGGAATTATTGTCATATTGTAGAATAAGTGATAAACTGTAGAATTAGTGATATACAATAGAATTAGTGATAATACCATAGAATCTGTGATATACTCTAGAATCAGTGAAAAACTGTAGAATCAGAATAAATTTTGCTACACAGGATATAAATTAAAAGAGATGAACTTATTTTGTGCAAGAATACACAAACAGAAAGAGGTGTAGATAATTAGAGAATTTTTTATTGTTAAGATTCTGTAGAAAAAAAATGATATGACATGAGTATCCAAAAATTTTCAAACTTTACTCACTGAAACAAACGAACTACAAAATAAACATGGTAAACCATACAAAGTCAACAGATGCAGCAAACAAAGCAAGGGAAAGGAAAATAAAACTTAAGCAGAATGAATGAATAAGAATTCACCAAAACCAAAAAAAATGAAATTACTAGTGTTGGGTGAGGGTTTTACTTCATGTTTTGATTAGCGGCAAAATATATCACACTGACACAATTATGATCATATTAGTGACATCCAGCTAATTATTGTTGAAGGAAGACCCCCACACAAATGTCTAGGTAGAACCACCAGCGTACCACCAGTCAACTGGAACCTTAACATGTGAAACTTCCCATCCTGAGTAGGTGTGAGGGGCTAAGGAGTTACTTTATTGTATAGTTCTAGTGTAACTATAAACACACAGCCAGTGGAACTCCTCATTATGAAACATGTTGTGTGTACGGTCTCATACATATGACTCAAGTGATTGTTATTTCATTCAAGAAACATACAGGCAACTTCATTTGAAGATATGTGAATGGTAAAAGTTAACTTATGAAACATTTAGAAAGTTACATGTAGGAAAAGACACTTCTTTTTGTCAGACACAATCTTTGATGTGTATGATATGAAAAAAAGAACAACATATTTTTATACAACAGAGGAAAGACCTAGATTTTGTATATATATACACACACACACACACACACACACACACACACATATATATCTGAAAATTGCACAAAAATGTCTCAACTGTAGAAAACAAGATGTGGCAAATTAGCATCCACACTAGATATACATATATCAACAGAAAGGGCCAGCAAAATTTTTAGCTTAGTAATCAGGCAAATATAACAACAAGAGCTGCAACAGGGCAGTGTGCTCAACTTTGCAAGTGCTTGATAGTATGATGAAAACTTCAAAGTACTTGCCTATATGTATGTATATGTATGTAGATGGGCAAAGTCTTCTATGGTTGAATTAGGGCCATTTTTCTTACAAAAAAGGCAAAGGTATGGTTTATAGTGTACTACTATGTCAATACATATCGAGCCGAGTGCAGAGTGTTATTCCTTGGTCATTGGGTATATTTGTAAATCCAATCTAAAAGTACTATATGATCAGTAAGAAGACGCACCAATATGTAGTTTCATTCGAATATATGTATGTTTGTTTTTATGTTACTTTATAACGCTCTTAGACTTCTAGGCCCTTTTGATATTTCTCACCAGTAAGATGACACAAATGACACTAATAGACTTTAAGGCTCTTCTGTTAAACTCACTAAGTGTAAGATAAATAATGATGTAAGTTTTTTTTGGAACTTTTCTAACATTAAAATAAAACAAACAGAAAAAAATGTTGTTGGAAAATAAATGTAAATAACTGGAAAGATAATATTGAAGAATTGGGCAGTCCGATAACTCGGTTACTTCCCTTGAATTCAAAGGGAGGCTACTCCCCTGGGGACTAAGTGAAAAAAAAAAAGATGGCGGACAAGGACAAAGAAATCAACGAAGCTTGTGTAAACAACTAAGAATTGGACCATTTCAAGCTAACAGATTTGAAGAAGTACCTGGCGAATCGTCGTTTGACTAGATCCTGAAGGGAATATCAGCTAATCGAGCGAATTATCGGCGCTCACAAGCTAGATATTACTGACAATTATGAATTGAAAAGGAGACACCAACTCGAGAAAAATTAGTAACACTCCACCCTCCCTTAACTGGTAACAGGTCGCCCTTGATCAGTAACAGTTCGCCCTTGATCGGTAACATGTCGCCGTCGGATATTAGTGTATACGTCAATCAAAAATGTATGCTTGTTAACTTATCTATAATTATTTCGACACCTTTCACATCAAATTGTATTTGTTTCCATCGGCTTCATATGCATTATGAGTACTTCGGATATAAGTGTACCATTTCCACGCGTTAAATGAAGGGGGAAAATGACATCAAGTAAAGTTTATACTTGATTTAATTTGTCATATAGTGTATCATATATAATATTTTATAAGATATGCATACAAATACAATTAGCTGGTTGCCGTCTTAGTCAACTTCTTCATACTGTATTGTGATAAAGCTAGCGTACGTTGCGAGATTGAATCACTGACTAGTCTATTAATTGCAAGCACTTATATACGTCTATGACGGCAAGCATCAGTTAAGATCATGGTGACTAATTATCAATCAAAATTAGTGCTGACGCTATCATCACAATAATGACTAGGCAAAAATCAATTAACAATCACACAATGACCAATTTATTAATTTTAAATTTTCAATACGCCTTTGTCGGTAAACATTAATCAAGATCACACTGACTTATTATCAATCAAGATTAGTGCGAATGGTAACATCACAATAATGTCTGTAGGCAAACACCAATTAACGTTCACGCTTTTATGTGCAATTATAAGATAACTGCATACTCAAGTCATCTTGAGTATGACAGCCTTATTAAAGTATTTGCAACAAAATATGTATGCAACTAAGTAACATTAAAATCCTTGCAACAGCGGAATTTTATTTAAATATACAATTTGAAATAAATAAACCACGTACACAGTATATTTATTATTTTTTAGGTCGCAACATTGCATTTAAATCACGGAACAGTGACTGTTCGTATATTGTACTGGGAGGATCAGATTTTTTTCTTTGGTTAAAACAATTTTAAAATATGAAAAATAAAAATATAATAATTTACGATGCTAATAATACATTGTTAATAACAATGAAGAATAAGGAGACAAAAGAAGCATAAATTTAATGTGAATGGTGTCAAAATAATAAAAAATTAATAAGTTTACATTCTTTTTACTTAATTTCTTAAAGATTTTTAAGGGCGAAGGGTGGCGTATACACTTATATCAGAAGAGCTCATAATGTATATTAAGACGAAGAAAACAAATACAATGTGAATGGTTATAAATAAATTAACCAATTTACTTTTTTTCTCGATGTATACACTTATATCCGAAGGCGACATGTAGCAAGGGCGAACTGTTACCTATCTCGGGCGAGCTGTTACCAATCAAGGGCGAACTATTACCAGTTAAGGGAGGGCGAAGTGTTATAATACCATCAAAATGCGTCGCAGCCGCTTGTTTTGAGGAAATCGATGCAATGAAACAGTTCTGTTTTCGACCACCTTCCCGCTATAAACAACACCATTACATATTCAGCAATATTTCGGCGATTTTCATTTTGGTTTTGTTTCTTTCTTTAATCAACTTTCCATATCACTTGATGTGTGTGTTATACACGCTGATAAAATTTCTACTTATACCCCGGAAGTTTTAATGCGCATGCGCATTCGGAGAGTACTCAAGGGAAGACAACTTAGTTATCGGACTGCCCAATACTATAAATATATGAAGCATATAAACATATTGCTTATGTGTGAGGACTTGATCCAAGTTTCTGATCTAGGCTACTAAATATCTAATAAGTTTTTGTTGTTGTTGTTGTTTTCATTGGTCATTAAAGTTCTTGTTTTTATTTGTCATTTAACTATTTATTATGGTTCTATAATTATAAATATGTAAATATATGTATAATTAAATACACTTCTCTAACTCTAATATAACACAATACATGACAAAATAACAGAAGCTATATAAAAGTAAGCTACAGAAGGGTGTTGAACTGATAATCAAAAGGTAAGATAAAGGAAAAATTAAGTTTATTTAATTGTAACTATTTTGTGTCTTGCATATAAAAATAATTTCTACTGAAAATTATTTCTATGGATGAAAAACACTCCTTTCACATAAAGTATTTTGATAGTCAGACACTCATTGGAATAAACTATACCCCTAAAAGTTGCAATAATTCTTTGAATTGACCTTCACCTTCATGATCAAACTTATATTTATTATATAGTAAATAGAATGGTGAAGATTGCTTGAAGAAATATAAATTATACACATATATGTCAATCTTCAGGGGGATAGAAAAATGGTTGAAAAATCAAATCTATTTTTATTCTCCAGACAAAATCTTAAGACAAATTGGTCTAAAGTAATACCAAGCAGTTTTACCAGTAAGTTATGTTTTTTATGCTTGAAATAATTGAGAATGTTTCAATGTGTGGTCCTTAAAGTGAAATAAACACCAGAAGCTATCCTTAGGTGAAATCCTTATTTAATGCAGGATTACCGCTTACTTATTTTGTGTGTGTTTACTTTAATGTTCTACCATTCATTATTAGTGGATGGGTAAAATGTTAAGTTTTCAAAGATGGCCATGGGAGTAAGATGACCTGAAGAAAAAGAGTTCTAAAGATATAGTTCACTTTTTCACATAAAATACATCTTCAGTCGATACACCTGAAAACTTAATACAATTTTTATTAATAAAACTTGATATTAAAGTCCAATTCCTCAACAACAACAAAAGATCTGGGCTGATTCAAACAAAATCTGAAGGCTTTGGACAAATCTGTGGAAAATTATAGAAGGCAATTGTCATGGTCCTCAAAGACATTGTCAATTTGATGAAAATATGTATTTATTGTTTTCATATATGAAACAATGTATGCATTTATTAATTCACAAAACATGCATATAAATGCAGAAAAAATCTGAACTATATCTTTGATTTAGAATCCAACAAAGCAGCAGAGCGAGTATAGGTTGCATCAGAGTTCCCTAGATAAGGCAAAGTAGTTCTCACGCTAGATTATATACTTCTTCTTCCAACCCTATATACCTGGTACTCACTGGCAACATCTTAATAAGACACCTTCTGTAAGTGCTGGCAGTATAAAGTTTGATGAAGAATTATAAGACAGGATTTATCAATATTCTTTGTCAATTTTATATTTAATGGGTCATATTCCAAAAACAACATGCACCAGTCCTGAGTGAAGTTACCCAAATCACTATTCTCACCCCGATCCTCAGTCCCCAATGTCACAAGTAATGTCAATTTTGAAGAAAAAAAAAGTCGAAATTGCCTCTTAAGAAAGGAATTTTGAGGGGAAAAAAGTCCTGCCACATACTGACTAGAGCAGCGAGATTTACTCCCCTTATCTGGAACCCTTAAAGTTATATGGGCGGAAGCAAATATATGATGGGATCTTACCCTGTATGACTTGGAGCTGCGTGTTGGGGACTCGTGTCCCACATCCACCACAGACACACTCTTCGTCATGTCCTGCCTCTTCACCTGCAGTCCTTGACTCTGGAGGTAGAACGGTAGGTGGACAATATTTCTCAGGTAATCAAACCCGTTAACGCTAGTATCCTGGAACACAAGTTTTAGATTCTGGTCGATCCCTTTAATGATGATTTGTGGATCTACCGCCAGCACAGTCACAAAGTGTGATGAGTCTTCGTTGAACAGGGCGTGAATGATGTCGAGAACTTGTAATACTTTCTCCTGCTCACATGAGTCCAGTCCATCAACAACAACAACTAGACGGGTGGTGTTACGTGTGAAACTGTCCATACAGGTTACAAGGTTGTTCATCAATGTTACCTCACGTTTTAGAGTCTGCATGAATCCATCCAGCTTCAATCTATGGAGGTTCTCAGCTGCATGCATGATGCGCCGTTTCTGCGATACTACCAGTGAGATCATGATACGACCGATGTTTGGCACATTGGTTATCAAAGCCAGTGTAACAATGCTAGCAAAACCAATCATGACGCCATTCGCTATTTTGTTTTCCGTTTTGTGTGTAACCAGAAGAGCAATGCCGACAATGATGCAGAGGAGGATGAAGGTGACGATGACAAAAACAGGAACACAACAAACTGTTTTGAATCGGCCAACATGGGTATCTGGAAAATGATTGACATAAAAAAGTTAATTAACAATAAGATCTTCTTTTTTATTTGTTACAATGTGCATATTGTGTGGTAAAAAACTGAGTAAGCTGGATAAAAAATAAAGGAAAATCTGAAAAAATGACGAATTTTCAAAACACTTTGGTATCTATTTAATATTCCATTAGTTTACAGCAAGCAATAATATCAATTTTATTCAGCCATCAGATCGTGACCACTTAAATTACCTCAGATGCTATATTCACTAAAATATCATCCTATAAATACCTGACATGACACCACAACCAGTGACACATCCTGACACCAGGTCAAACAACCAAAGAAAAAAAACATATAAGTTGAGCATCTTTAACAACTATACCAATGTTATTTTGAAGATTTTTGTGTAATAAAAAAAAACTTATTCTGACAGAAAAAAACTAATTCAGAGAGAACTGGTAGGCATTTTTAAACACTCATTATTTCACTTTATTATGAGAGAATATACAGAATTAAACCTACTATGTAGCCTGATCAGACACTGTATTATTTGCTGATAGCAACATGTCTCGTGACCTCTGCATGAACCTATTAGCAAATATGTGTTATCACATCAGCATTGGAAGGAACACCAGCACACCTCATATAGCTAAAAGACCTCTCCACATGGATGTTCTCACCTTGGGACTTGAACCCACCAAGTGAGGGGCTGAAAAGTTATGTGCCAGAGACTCTAACCGCCTGGCAATGGGTACCATATTTTAAACAGATGCAACAAACTTTGGGTTATTAAACAACAGTAAACCCATTTTATTATCAGAAAACATACCCTCATTAGAATGTTTGAAGACATTATAGTATCTACAGCAAAAGAATCCAAACTCCTTCTCCAGGTCCTCACTGAGTCCAGCCACCATTGCAGCAAGGGCTTTCTCTCCTCCCACACTCGTCAACTTGGTGTTCTCAGAAAACAGAAACCTAAAGGAGATAAAAAAAAATAGATTGTATCACCAACATTGAGTTTAACATACAGTCACATCAATACTAGAGTTTAATGTTCATGTATCTATAGAGCTAAGCACTAATGTTAGCATAAAAAAAACACATACATGTTATTTTCCCCATACAGTCCCGACCCCTAAAGGTGATTTGTGAACATCAAAATCAGCATGGACCTATTGTTTCCTTTACTGATATTTTAAAATCTTTTCTTAATAATGATTTTTTAACAGGATTTAGCTGATTTTATTTTAAATTCTTAGAACACATGAAGGTGGCAGTTGAAGGACAATTGTCACATTCTTGTATGAAGAGTAGAAATATGATGCATGTTTTATGTCTCACTGAAAACAGTTTCACAAACATTATGAACCTCACAGGCGGTCTCTAAATACATGTTATACAGTATTATTAGTTAAATTAATAAACATAACTTTAATAAAATAGTGAAATGTTTTAAATTAAGGTTTAATATAAAAATGAATAAATAGATTTCCTGATTTGTGATTTGCCTGTTGAAAACATTTTTCTGGACTACCCTAAAAAAGGGTGTTTTATCCAGTAATTTTTAATTGACTAATTGACAAAATTTTCAATTGTGGAATGACTACATTCACTTCAAGGCTATACAGTGTTGCAGGAATAGCAAAGAACGATTTCAATTTAAACATGCCTAGAGCTGCCTTTAGTTTTATAGCAGGTAAGAATTTGTTAATTGTTGATAAAGGAATTGATTAATTGTTGAAATTGAGTGATCACAATTAATTAACTGCCAAGAAACTGCCTTCACTATGATAGCATGCTATGAACGCTTGTCATTTAACTAAAATATTGCTGTCTTTGCTGTGACAGCATGCCATATACAAATATTACTTAAATAATTTAAGTGCTGCCCCTATTGGGAAAAAATGTTGTGAACACCTGACATGACACTTAATATGATGTTTGTACCTGACTAGTGGCACATCTGTGGTAGATGCCGGTTGACTGACTGGGTTACAGAACATAGCTTTCAGCAGTAGCGAAAGATTCTGGAGTCTCTTTGCCACAGCATTACAGATACGGGACGCAAACTTCACATTGTATCGGTTGCAACACAGACGCATCAAAGCTGTAAATGTTTGAGTATTTCTATGATAACTTTTCCATTCTATGAGTAATCTACAGTCAAATTTCTATAATGTTTTGTACATATTTGTCAAATGTTTATGCTAACATTTCTATTGCAAACATTTCTCAGTAATTAAATTAATAATTTCTAATTATTATATTGCGGAAATGGCATATATCGTCGCTTTTATTCGAAAACCTCGTATAACGTGTTTGGCGCGAAAACTTTTATGCGTGCATTAAATAGGCGGGTCTCAGCTACATGTTCTGCGAAAATGCCGGATACGATAGCCACTTGGAGTGATGCAAAATGAGCATGTGACAAAATCTTGGAATACAATTGGACGAATTATTTTATGTGCGAAAATCTCGTAAAAGTTACTTTCGGTTATGACCAGTTGAATTATGTTGTGATGATGGAATTTAAATAAATGTGTGAGTACAACACCTTTTTCTTTGTTCGAAACATATAAAACTCTGCTAAAAGACACTATTGTCGTTTGTTATAAGCAACCAATCATCCTTTTTATTGAAAAACAAAATATGACTATACTCATGGTGTTTTGTTTACATTTTGTCAGTATCACCATGTCTTCTAGTACGTCTCGTTTGGATGTTTTTTACGTGTTTGTGATAGTTTGTAATATAATTAACTTCAAAACATCGAAAATGGTTTGTTGATAACTGATTTACCATGAATAAAAAATGATACGTGTTTTTCCCATATATAACGGCACCGTCTTGGTCTATTATACGAGATTTTCGAATTAAGATTTGAGTTTCTGCAGCCAGCTTTTACAAGCAAAAACAAAGTACAGATATTTTCTGCATTGGCATACGTTATCAAAATGCTTCTGTTCGTTTTCTTTAAAGCTAATATTTCCTGCAAATGTTCAAACAAAAAAAGGGATAGTCTTACAGAAATACGGTTGCACCCAAAATCGTGTTCGGGATATCATTCTATAGCTAGAGTTGTTTCACATCAGCCACTCCCTACGATAACATACCTTCGAAATGTTTGTGAGTTTCCGACAAAATTTATTGTTTTCCTTTTAATGCACCGAGAACCCATGACTTGAATTAAGATCAGTAAATTGCTTTTTGATACAGTAGATGTCCTCTGTGACAGCCAAGCAAGATTTGAACTTCAGATGGATCAGACAATTAAGAACACCGAGGCTGAGGATTTGAATTTAAATAATGTGATAATCACAGGTAGAAAACACGTTGAGGTAACGATACATCACGAAGAAGAGGTGACAACAGAAATAGAACAGTCTATAAATGTGATGGTTCAGAATACTGAAAATAATGTCGCCGAAAATAATTTAAACAAGACGACAGAAAATCAAGTTGAGATAGCAATACACCATGAAGAGGAGTTTTTAACAGAATTAGAACAGCCAAATGATGATATGGTTCAAAATACTTATAACAATATCCATGTGGGTGAAGTAAGCAAGACGACTGGAAATCAAAATGAAATCATGGCGATTAATGAAGACACCACAATAACTGAACAAGAACAGTCCAATGATAGTAAAATGAAAACTCCAAAAGCAAAGAAAGGAATGGCAAATCCAGATACATGGAGTAAGAATCTAAACAAGAAGCTGCGAATGGAGGGAAAGACATATAAAGGTGTCAAAAAAGTAAATGGCAAGAAAACCCATTGCGCTGATAAAACAGAAAGAATACAGGGCCAACGGAATTGCCCCAAACGGTGCAAAAGTAAACGAAAGTGTTTTGATATAAGTGATTCCTTTCGACAAGAAATTTTTTCAAGGATTCTGGAACAGAATGGATTGGAGAGAAAAGCAATGTTATGTTGCAAGTCTAGTAAACAAATGTGAAGTGCAGAAAAGCCGATAGCAGAAGGAAATTCACATATAGATACCATTTCAGAGTCGGAGAGAACAAGCTTCCTGTCTGTAAGGATTTATTCCTGTCGACCCTTGAAATAGGAGAGTATACCGTTTATGAGTGGCTGAAGAAGACAGACGAGCATGGTTTACCAAAAAAGATCGAACGGGCGAGTTCAGTGAGTTCAGTGAGAGAAGAAAGTGCTGCGGTTAAATTTGCTAGAGAGTTCTTTGAGTTGCTCCCTAAGATGCCATCGCATTATTGTTGATCCACGTCATCCAAGGTGTACCTTGAGCCGGTTTTCACATCATGAAAGTGTTAACTATGGATGTCCAGTCAGTCTTATTGTCTCCAAAGGTAGAAGCTAGTGCAATGTACTATAAAACGAAACTACTAAAGATGTAAAATGTTACTTTTGGCACGAGGGCGAGGGTGGTTTAACGGCAAATTCATTTTCCTCATGCCTCAATAACCATATTGAATTCATTATTAAGCCAGAAACTGAAGAGATTGTGCTATTTAGTGACGGTTGTGGTTACCAGAATCGAAACGCGACATTGTCAAATACATTGTTAAGACTCGCAGTAAAATATAAGGTAACGATGACACAGAAGTTCTTGGAGAAAGGACATACTCAGATGGAAGTCGATAGTGTCCACAGTACTATTGAACGATGCATCAATCGCAGACCAATTTACTCGCCCTCAAACTATGTAGAACTGTTTAGGTTTGCCCGTGCCAAACAACCATATGATGTCATGTATCTTGACCACACATTTTTTGGTGATTTTAGTAGCTTGAAATATTACGATAACATTCGCCCAGGTAACAAGGTAGGAGACCCAGTTGTGACTGATATACGCTGTCTCAGATACTTGCCGGAGGGTCTGATTCAATATAAACTATCATTCGACGATGAGTTCAATGACCTCCCAAAACGCCGAAATGCAAAAGTGCCATCCGGTGATGAAGATGTTGCCCCGTTGTATAGGCAACCACTTCAAATCAAAAACACTAAATACGAACACCTTCAGCAGTTAAGGTCGGTCATTCCTAAAGACTACCATGCATTTTATGATTCACTTTCGCATGGCATATAAAGTGTTTTATTTCAGGCATATGTAACGATTTACCCCTTGTACACTGACTATCACGGAGTTAAGTACCTAATCAGACATCTGGTTAACGAAGCTGTTGCACTGTTTGCAATTCCAATAAACCATTTTTGGTGAAACCATGTGACAACTAAGACGTGACTGTGGCAACATGCTTTATAGTCATGTTTATTTTGCTGGTTAATTCAAAGTTATGTATTACAATCATGATCTTTAAGTTCACGTTTATTTCTGAAACGTTCAAGGTTTTACGATTGTATGACCAAGTTCACTATTATTACATATTTCGCAGTTTAGAACTGAATTAAACATCTTGTTAGTGAGACTGTTGCACTGTTTGCAATTATGTTACACTTATTTCCGGTGTAACAAAGTGACAACTGAGATATTACTGTGGAAGGATTGTTGACAAACAATGTTTTATTCTGCTGGTTTATTCAACATAATTAACACGATCTTTTAGTTCACGTTTATTCGTGAATTGCGATTTTATGTTGACCAAGTTCTCTTGTTCATTATTATTTCACATTGCTGCTGAGCCCGCGATTTGTTTATCTGTAAAAAAGGTATAGGTATACCTGTACAATATTAATGACATCTTTTATGATCTCTTTTGTAACAATGTTTGGAAATAAAAAAAATTCCATGCTATATTACTGTAATTAATATCTTCATAATCATTAGAACACATATGTCATGCTTGTACAACTATCATAAATGCATATAAACAAAGCTGACCTTACCCACTGCTGTATGCACGTGTCTGTTTTTTAATAAACGCGTTTACCCAGACAAACGAGCTCTATTTGTATGCATTAACATTAGTGAATATTGTATCACTTATGCGAAGATCACGTATAATCATGTTCTTCTGATTTCAGACCTGACCTAGACATGTTCTATTTTCAGGAACTACACGTATAATCAAAAACGCAAATATATATAACAGAGAAATCCTCGTATGAGTCGATTTGGCACCGACGCTTGCGCAACTGAAGTGGCGTGTGGGCTTCTTAAAGGCATGGTTAAAACAAATAAATTGTGATAAACATCATTTTAGTAACCCGTTGAATAGTAAAATTATAAAGTTTTTTCATTCTACTGAAAAGTGAGCACAATGGATATACGAGGTTTTCGAATAAAAGCGACGATATATACATGTATAAATTACAGCAACAAAAAGATATTAGTTATTTTAAGAAAACTTTTAAATTCTGCAATTCTGCTTCAAGGTGTATATCCAGATCATGCTGCTCCAGCGTGGAACTACCCCACAGCCTGGTCATACATGTTTTCAAGTCAAATGAAGCCTAATAATGCATCTTATTACCTTTGCATTGTAGTTGAAACATTATAAAAGAACTTTGTGTTATCTCCTAATAAAACATTAATTTTCAGAGTCTTACCTAAAAATCCGTACTCAAACACGAAGAGCCCTAGCCCAATACCTAATCCTACCTCCCAGAAGGAGAGTATCAAGGCTAGAGTGGACCCAATAAAACTGTTGCATAGCAACAAAAATATAAGCAAACTCCACGTAAATGTCAGCTGATTCTCGTCATTGGACTTTGTAAAAGCCCTCATCTCACCTGCAAAAAATATAGATGAAGAATGATCAAAGCGTAATGATTATTTTTCTGAAATGTTAATTTACAGACAAAGGGTAGTGTTCTGTTCTTTTATATTTAAATATTACACTTAAATTGCCCTTAAAAGTTGAAAACTGTTTTCGTAGGACTTCCCTGCAGCTGATGGAGGAAACCACTTTTAGAGACATTCATTGGCAAAAGATACTTTAGAGAAAATTTCCAACTAGCTGGCTGAAAGAAACATTGTCACAGTTTGTCAAATTTGCTTATGTTCAATTAAAATATATATAAATATATTTTTTAGCCACAATGAATCATGGAATATAATATTACTCCTCTCTGATAACTAGATTATAAATGAACAGTAGAATATGATGTCTTTAGGTGGGGACAATCAAAAGGATTGTGATGCTTTCCAATAATTTTTTAATGAGTTTAAGCTCAACAATCTATGATATTTGCACATGAAGTAATATACGCTCTGTGTACATGCATAAGCAAAATCATGATTAAATTGATAGTGATGCAATAATTAAAATATATATGAATAGCAGATTCATACGATGGTTCTATGTATCATGTATCTATGCAGAACTTGATTAAATGCAGTGTCTCTGTGGTTCTGTTTTATGAAATCATATCGGTAAGTGTTCAGCAACAAGCAAATGATGTGAGCCTTATCTTGATCTGCCCTCTTAGGGATTATTTTAGCGCGGAATAGAAGGGCGCTCCGCCCTGCCCTTTTTAAGCTCCACCCCTTTGCCCATATAATGCCTACAAACAGCTCCGGTTTGCCCTTATTAAGACTGTTCATTTACTTTTTCGTTGTCATTTTGACAAACAGCAGAAAAGTGGGAGAATAGTTGATCACAAACATCACAACAACGCAAATTTATTCTGAGCAATTCCACGACAAAACAGAAACTTATAAATGTATGAATATTATAACTAGGAACATTTCCTTAGTTCGCTGGTAAAAACATGAAGAAAAAAGTACCAAAAGTATGCAAGTTGTGTTCTCGCCGAATAATATGTCTGTAAGTGCACTAGTTGATCAGTGAAATAAACTGGGAACTAGGCTGTTGCCATAGGAATCGTGCACCTGGCGTTGTTCGGACTGTGTAACATGTAATGTGCCAATTTCTGGCAGCGGTACACCTTCTTTGATGTTGGCTGCTGGTCTTTTCACCAGTATTAACCCACGGTCAGTAATTGAGACAATCCTTTGATCTTTTCGGCAAGTCTTAAATATTCCAGGGCAATACCTGAGGTGACCTTGACTGTTCTCAAATAAAACAGTGATATCTGACCAAAATTGTCAATTTAGTAATTGTCATACTTCATGACGGATTAAAAATGCAGTGGTAGAGTACAAAACTGTTCACCATTAATAATTACATTTTCTTTTATTCAACAACAAATACTGACGATCTCAACTAAAATTTTCACTCGACCGGTAGGACAAGCTACAGTATACTCTTTCTTGCCCAACCTCAACTTGGAGTGGAATTTTTCACCCCTAATAAGTTTTGCAGACGATCAGAGGAAAACGTGTATGTTAATTCGGACAACCTAATTTTGGATATGTTTTTCTTAACAAAGATTTTTAATTAGAATCCTGAAATTTATGAAATGTACAAATATTTTGAATGATATACCCAGCATATCAACAAAATTAAATAAATTACAAAAAGAACAAATTACAGATTTGATTTATTTACTAGTATTATTTCTTCATAAACAGATAAAATACAATAATATGGACAAGAAATGCAAATGAATATGCTCTTATTATGTTTACAAACTTATAAACCTAGAAAGTGCCGTGGCCTTTTTTTGTGCCACCCTGCCCCTTTTTTGTGCCACCCTGCCCCTTTTTGAGCTCTAGAATAATCCCTATGCCCTCTCCTTATTAGCACAAGCAAATTTTGAATTTCTACACACCTCCAGAAGTTTGTCATGATTTGTTATGACCATACATGGTGACCTTGACCATGACATCATGAAGAAGAATTGTTATGTAAGTTTCAGAAAGATAACATAACTTTCTGCAATATGACTTCCAATGGGTGAAATATGATGATGAATAATAGACTGATGGGCATTGCAAAAACTATACCTCTCTATCCTTTGCATGGATTTTTAGACTACTTACTCTTAAGTTTGTTGATTAGGAAGGATTTGCCACTGCCCCACTTCGCATAAAGGCCTACAGTGATGGGTGTGTTGAGGGACGGCTCACTAAGGATGTCAGCCAGGGAGCTGCTGTAGATCTCATACCCAAGTAGATTCTCACCATCACTGGCATTCAGCTGCCCTGTAAGGCACACAGAAAAACTGTAATGCATACCCAGTATTATGCACATCAATGATGAAATACACACATATCACACTGAAATAAACATAGATAAATTATAAAAACCCTAATATACATGGTTATACAAACACAACAATGTAAAGCATACACCAAGTAATACTGTCATCCCTCTTAACACTTGGGGCTAAGGGAACAGCATTACGCCTGACTCGTCGGTGTCAGTATAATGGACCGGTCAGGTTGAGTTCCTGGGCACCTCATAAGTGCCCCTGTGATATAATGATTGAAATGTTGCTGCACAGTATCGAAAAAATGACAGCAAATCCCATTCCATCCCAAGTAATACAACAAAACGCTGTAATACAATGTGATTGTTTTACATACACCTAGCAATACACAAACACTGTTATACACTAAACCATAGTAATACTGACAGCCAATGTAATAATAAAACCATTGTAATACAATCAAACAGCCACTGTGATATATACACAACAACTATAATATTTTTTATAAAACAATGCCATACAAACAAACACTATAATGCACATACAACAAACTGTTTTGAGCACATCTATTGTAATATACATCAACAGTCCTACACACTGTAACACACTAACCCACTGCAATACATATAAAAACACTATGAACAACATTATCCATATATGAATTAATGTACTTTTTTAATATGCCAAAGATGACTAATAGGTCTATTGGGCCGGGTGTTGTTTGTAATTCACCTATATTGCTGCACTTACTTACCATGTTGTGCCAAAGCCACTATATTAAACTATGACCTTATCTAATAAAAACTGAAATATACAAGCCACTTAAAAATACACACAGCCACTGCAATATAGACACACTAAATTATACATTAAGACACACAAATGGTGCCATATGTACAATATTATACACACAACTACTGTAACACACACAGGCACACACACTGTAATACCATGTACACACGACCTTCTGTAATGCCTACACGAGCACCGAATTTACACACAACCACTGTTATACACATAATACTCACGAATCCTTGATGTTTGTAGGCTAAGAACTAAAATTGTTAAAGAATGAGTTTAAGTTTTAAGAGTTTAGATTGTGTACTCACTATGTCCATGGATCTGCGTTAGGATACTCTTCTGATGATAGGCGTCGATACTGTAGGGAGTCTCACCCGCCTTGTTGGGGTGGTACAACAGGCGACTGTTGCGTGGGTTACGCAGGAGTAGCTCAGTGATACGCTTGCTTCTGGCTCGCAGGGAAATATGCAAAGCAGAGTCACCTTTCTGGAGAGATGAAGTAGAGTAATGAGGTCAGCATTTTAATCGAATTTGAAACAGTTAAGTACCTAACTGACAAAAAATTGTTGTAAAAGATTGGCATTGGAGTAAAAATAACTTTTGTTTCATGAAAAGCATTAAAAACAGAAGCCAAATGGTAAACTAAAATTTGACTGCAAGACTGTGTAATGAAAGTCTCACCTTATCAAAAACGGCCACTTTTGCTCCCTTATCTAACAGCAGGCGTACAATCAGCTCGTGCCTGTTCCTGACAGCTTTCATCAGGGGTGTGTCTCCATCCTTAAACATAACATGAACTAACATTCAATATAACTTGATGAAATCCAAAACATTGCTAATATGCTTAAGGCCACACTACCCAAAGCAAAAAAGATAATGATGGGAATATTATTGCTATTACAGAAACTGCATATAGAAAAATCAGGCATTTTTTATGATTGTTTTAATAATGATTTTTGTATTTTTCATCCATTTATTTAACAGGCTAGCAGAGTATTTACAGTTGAAACATTTACCACAGACAATTAAAAACTGCTATGAAGGGGGTAAAACAATATGTTTGCAAGCATTATTGTGGCTTTAATGCTAAAATGTTGATGATGCCTGCCCAATCACTTATCATCAATCTATAAGCTGAAACAACATGATAAATAGCTAATAAAGCTAGCTCATTACCTTTGTCATAATCTCAGGGTTGGCATCGTTGTCCAGCAGAAGTTTGGTGATGTCTGCGAGCCCTTTCTCCACAGCCCAGTACAAGGCAGTCTTGCGATCCTGAAATGGGAAACAAATTATAAAGCTATATGTATTTGTACAAAGATGTTCGTGTAGAAGAGAAAGAAGACCCCAGACAACTGTCCATGTGCAACCACATATGAACTGCAGATAAACTTAAAGACTTTCTCATATTAAAGTATTTGCTCTTGCAGTGACTTAATGAGGCCAGAAAGTAATGTCTTTTTTGAACAGGGTTTTGTTTTGTTTTTGAAATATATTGCATGACCAATTATGATCATTATTACGTTTCAATGTCCAGCTATTTTGGTGAAGGTAGACCCATGGAAAGTTTTTGGGTAGAATCATTAGTGCACTGCAGTTCAGCCTGAGGTCGGTTAGAAGACCCCTGAAATGTCTGGGTAGAAGTACAAATTGTAGCAGTTTCTCTTAATAAGTACCTGATGATCTTTTTTTATACATATACATTTTTACATATAAATTTAGATGCTTTTAAATAGGTGTTACAAAGATACATATTTACATATAGATGGCTTTTCTGCATGTTAAAAAAACACAGACACAATAATTATATTAAAAATGTACAACACATTTCCATATGCATGAGGTATGGGCATAAATTGGTGAGCATTTTAATAACATTAAGGAACTTCTTAATGAAAATGGGGACAATACTGTATAATAATTATAATTCCTTTGAAATAAACAAATGGACCAAGAATTGGCTCTCAATTCACCTAAAACAGTCAAAACCCTGGTGAGCTGCATTATCATGATTTTTGCATCTTATCGTTCAAGGGTTCATGCTGTGATGATCATCCAACATACACAATAAATCATAATCCAAATTACAGGCAATTTAACCATTTCAATTGTTATTAGAAAAATTATAAATAATGTGTTTCAGTAAATACATGATCTACAATAGCAGTTATTACAAATTTATAAGCATACAATAATTCTTTAATTGGGTCATAAAAGCATCTACCATGATCTGGTGCTACACAGCAAAACAACGTTTCCAATGGCTGAATTCTACTTGCAGCAACTAAAATGTTGCTTTTTGCATCAACTATAAGTGGCTTATTTAAGCATTTTAAAGAAAATTTGTGCATATTTGAGTATACTTTAGAATATTACTATTTCCTTAAGATGCAAATAGTGATAAATAACAACACTACCAGCCTATATCGCAGTTTTTACCCATACTTGAGATAAATTACAAGCCTTAGAGTGAGATAAAAACTCCAATATAGTCCAAGTCACCTCTACCTGAAGTGAAGCTATGCTGACTATTATATTTTATATGCCTTTGAGATGTGATGAGCGTTATGTTGTTTTTATGTAAAATTGTACATATGTATAAATGATACACATTTTGCTGATAAAATGCAGCATCGTGTCAAAAATGAATCGTGTCAAAAATGAATGAACTTTTTTCATGGCATCATGCGTTATTTTTAGCTCTCGTGTATTTACGATCAATACTACACTTTATACATGATAGTCATTTTGAAGTGTTATGGTCTAAGGGAAGCAACTTGAATTAAATTGAAGTAAACAAGTATACTGGCAGAAGTTGTTGCCTGTTAAACTGTCAACATCCGTTTTCTGAGGATGGGTAAACATGGTAAAACAAATGACAGAGGATGACAAAAATGTCATTGTTTCGTAACTAGAAAATGGTTATCGGGCTGCGGAAATTTGTACAGTGTTGAGAAGGAGTAAATCTACGATCATTGTGTTTTTAAAGTGATTTTGGAGTGTGGAAGTGCAGAAAACAAACCCAGAAGTGGTCGTCTGAAATTCATAAGTGAACAGGGGAAAGGAAAGCTTTCTCGGGTTGTTAAAGAAGACAGACGTCAACCTCCGTGGGAAATTACTGCGTGTTACAACAGTATCAACTTTCAATAATATTCTCTCTGAACTGTACAAAGAAATTTGCATTCTATGGGTTTCAAGAGACGATCAAGAGATGGAAAAGCATAATTTTTGGTGATGAAATGATGATAAATTTAAAAGCTGACGGACAACTAAAAGCGTGTCTGGGGTATGTTGCTGGTCATGTTAACAACACCTGAAGATTATAGTCTGGGGCTGCATCTGTTATACTGGTGTTGGTATGCTTGCATTTAATGATGGAAATATGAACACTGAGAAATACATTCAGACATTAAATGATTATTAATCTGTGATTAAGCACTTTTATGATAACTCCTGGATATTCCAGGAAGACAATGCCCCTGCCCACAAGTCTCATGTTGCCACAGCATGGAAGGAAAACAATAACATGCCCATCATGTCAACTGGCCTGCACAGTTCCCAGATTTAAATCCAACTGAAAATTTATGGCTACTGAAGAAAACAAAAATAAAATCCCAGATCCAAAACATACCCACCCTCAGTGACCTGAAAGAGCACCTGCTGACCACTTGGAATTTAATCCCTACTTCATTAATCCATGAACTTAATACAATTTTGCCAAAAAGAATTTGGGCAGTACTGATCCAGAAGGGTAGCATTACCAAGTACCGTATTCACTCATGTAAAGGTCGCACCCATGTAATTGCCACATCCCCAAAATGACCACAAACTTTGAAGAAAAATCCTAATTCAATGTAAAGGCCGCACAGTTTATACAGCGGAGCTTCGCTATATCGCATGTCACCGTCTTCTCTGAGGGCCCAGTGAGAATAACTCAATTAGTGGCTCTGAGAGATGAGAATAACGTGTCAAATAGTGACAATTAACAGTAACAGGTGATGTACAAACTTGTACCAATGATTGTGATTCTTAGTTACGTATGAATGGACCAAAAACTTTAAATCATTTTATTTTCATAGAAATATAATAAAAACAAAATTCTGTATAAATTTAAAATATTTCCAGATATATGTAATTTCACAAACTTGTTTTAAAAAACCCTTAGTTCATATATGTATACTCTGCTTTGTCAACCATCCTGTTAATTTCATATGGAGGTTTCGTTTTATTGACAGGCTGTATGAAGTTTAACATCAATATTTCCTGTCTATGAAATGCAACTTCAAGAGATTGTCGGCTCGTATCAAAGCTGTGTTGTTTTATCGGCTCTGCTATGAAATCCTTTGACCTGCATGGTTGTGTGCACGTGACATTTTAGCTGGGTGAAATTGTTTGATGATGCAAACATTCAGAAATATGATACAAGAGATAAGACTAGGAAGTAATTTATAAATTATGGAATATGTTCACGTTGGTTACTGTTTTATTATTATACTGCTTTTTTAAACAAAATGTTTGAACTTATTTAGATCGCATCCGGAAGAGCATAGATGGCGCTATCTCGTTTATATCGTCCGTCAACCTCCTATTTAGAGAGCTAATCTAGTTATATCACAAAGTAAACACATGGGGTCCAAAAAATCGGCAGAATCGCTCCCAAATGTCCCAAGGCCTTACACCTATAGAATGGCCGCACCCCCCAACTCCTTAACGATAAAATCGGGTAAAAAAGTGTGGCGATAACATGAGTGAATACGGTATGAACTCACAGAACCACATCCATGCCAGTAAGTGCACAGTTGATTTTGAGCTATTCATTTTTTCTGTTATTGTCAGCCATAAAAAAAGTTCACTCACTTTTGGCACAACGCTGTATAATTTACTCAGAACAAAAGGCTCTTATATATCAAATATTTTTCATATTTTGAAAATTTATTCTTAATATATTACCTTTCATCAAAATTGCAATAAAATCAAGAGGCTATTACATGTATTATTTCTAACTTTTCTATTTTATGAAGTCATTACATAGATTCAAATAGATCTGCTGTCTTTTCACTGTGTTTAAGAAACCCCTCAGGAAGAGTGATGCTAATCAACTGAGACTGACTTAACAGTTGGGTTTGCTCTAATGTATGTACTGTTTTTTTTATATTTGAGTGGTATGTAAATACCTTTGTCTTGTGCTTTTTCATTTTATATATGTTGCAAAACTCACTGCATCATTCTTTGGTATTGTAGATTTTGTTTACTTATTCTTTACATTTTCAATACAAATCAAGTATTATCATGCAGAATGTAGTACAACCCCTCAAGTGCTGTTGTTTTCTTTCATATCCATTTTTTATTTGTTACTGTTATCATGCAGTATATACTGCTGAAACAACACATCAAATACTTGTTGCTTTATTTTGTTGTTTTATGGTTATAAATTTGTTAAATCACATGCATTTTTCACATCATTTTGTTGTTATATTTTATATTCAATGTTTTTTCAATTGTTATTGTCATGCCTTATTTATTGTAAATACAGCACATCAAGTGTCTCTATATGAACACCAGTTGGTCAAATGTTAGTCTAACAATTTAGCACTGGTATATAGCTGTCATGGGATATCAATTAAAAATCTGAACTAATCAACAGATGGAATAAGATCATACTCTTGTGGTGATTTTATCAATGGTTAATTTGCTGAATAGTTATTATATTTAAATCCATTTAAATTGATGTTGTTTTTTGTAAAAAAATCCACTTGGTAGATTTTTTAAAAATAAAAAAATATTCAGAATATGTAAATAATAAGCAGTTGTAATAATTAATGAGGTTAGACGATTTCATAAGGAAAAAGCAGAAGATAAGCATTACCACTGAGGTTTGTCGAAGCTATTTTAAAATTTTTATTCTTTTAGAAAAATAAGTCGCAAATAAGTCGCAAATAAGTCAATAAGAAAATTTGGTAATTAAAGTCTGAAAATTGAGTGGCACATATATGAAAAAGGTAATTATGGCAAAATGTGTTAAATGTTGATGGAGGAAGGTCTCAGATAAACATAATGCAAAACCCAATGCCATTCAAACCTGACTGAATAAATGTGATAATTACGGCAAAATGCTGTTATTGTGGAGAGAGGTCATAAGAGGATGATCACAAATAATCAAAGGGTTTAACCCACTGCCAATTGACACTCAACTTTATCTAAAGTGAATCAAAAAGAAAAACTCTTTCCAGTAAAAGCCTGTGTGTATATAAAGTGTGTATAAAGTGTGTATAAAGTGTGTATAAAGTGTGTTTATCCTTCTTCCACTATTGCCACTAAAGTATGTTACCAGAGCTATAGATAGAGAGGTTGGTGCAACTACAGTAAAACCTCTCGAAGCGGCACCTCTAAGCAGCGGCTATCTCTAAGCAGCGGCAGTTAAATTTCCCCCCAGTAGTTTTCAGCGCTTTTTAACCTCTAAGCAACAACCTCCTCCGCGAAGCGGTAAGAGTAATTCTCTTCCCTGAGGCTAGTTTAACCTCTGCGTAGCAACACCAGTGCAGCTATTTTTAGATCAGTCTGTCGCGTACACCAGAAATGTCACGCGGTCGGCTAATCACTGCTTGCACCCTGTTGAGAAGGTGTTAATTGGAATGAAGTTACAATTGGACGGGAAACCAGCTGCATGCTACAAACATGCCGTTGTAGATTTAGGGTATTGCGGGAACGTGTGAAAGAAGTGTCAACTATTGATGCTGTTAACAGTAGGGTTTTTTTAATTGATCGGAAGATTAAAAGATATCACTGTATTGATTGCTTACTTAAAAGATGTTTATGTTAGTGCTAAATGCAAACTGTCATTTTTTAGGATGTCTGACTATAAATTCAACAACTTAATGGTGCAAAACAACTAAATAATGCTGAACTTACATATACAGTATGAGTGTACATGTACATATGTTTACAAGTTTTTTCTATGTTCAACAGTTTGCATTTTCATCATGTACATACATTTTTAAGTTTTTTGTGTTACACAACTTGTTTTTCATCAACAATAAATTATTTAAAAAATCATCATCTGTTATCTCTTATAACAATATATTGTGTTTTCATTACCAAAGCAACATTAACTAAAACATATACTTAGGAAAATCTTATGTCAATACAAAACTATTAAAAAACACATTTGGTCTCGTCTTATTGAAACCTCTGAGCAGCAGCACCTCTCAGCAGCAACACTTTTTCGTGCCTCCGCCAATTGTTGCTTTGAAGAGGTTTTACTGTATATCTTAACCAAGCTCTATTATTGTATGTTCTAATGGAAAATGCAATTTCAATGACAAATGTTATTTCAATGACACCAGCAGTATATATTATGTTGGACTTAAGGATGAAGCTTAAGAAAATGTCCCACATTAATCTAAAGCTATGAATGTATATATGTAATGCGCCAGGAGAAAAGGTGCAATGTTTTTTTTTCTTTTTTACTGCATTATATTAAAAAAGTGTAGCTTCAGTATTCAGTACAGAAAATCATTTAAAACATGCTAAGCAGCATCCTTTTATTAGGGTTTGAAAGGTATATAATTGCCAATGTGTGAATCATCTGTTGTAAAAACACACACAAGTCAGATCTTCAAAAATGGTGTGTGTTTTTTCTTGTTTCTATCTTGCAACATTAATTAAGTTAACTGAAACAAGACTTATCAACACTAAATTTGACAAGAGCTCTCTGTAGACAGTGCATTCCCACTTTCCTCAGTGCTGGATAGTGGTAGCTGTTACTAGCCCTTTATAAAAACCTTAACCCATGCAGAAAATTCTGACTCAAACAAGGGGCATAATTGGGCTAAAAGGAAGTTATGGATTACCAGCCCAATCTCAATAGTAGAAATGTATTTTAAGTTGAAGTGTGTATCTGTTTTGGAGAAATTGACCTCAACAATAAGTTTAACCAACAGAGATGCCAAAAAGAGTGCCAAGAAACATGAAGCAAAAATGGAGCTAAAAATTAAATCTGTAAAAATATGATGTATACATCATGGTACTCTTGGATAAAAATATCCTCAATGTCAATATTGCACCTTTTCTCATGGTGTGATGCATAATTAATATCGTATTTGGACAAAATGAGTTGTTCCAAATGACAGGATGTTTTAGGGCAGCAATCACATGACGTGATGACACTACTACACGCTACAATCAAACTGTTAACATACTATACCTGACCCTACAGTGGTGCGCAAAACAGAAAATACCAGTATAATTGCATGATGCAAAATCAAAAAAGGTGCAGCTAGCAAATATGAGGGTATTCAAATGACCATGGGACAATATAAGTAAAATCTTACAATGGCAATAAAATTTGTTATAAAATTTATAAAAAGTTATAAAAGAGTTCAAAATTATGAAGCAAATACACAGAAAAAAAACACTGCATTGTACTAAATTTCATACAAAATCTCCTTGCCCACTTGATGCTATAAAAATTAATGTTTACAGGGATTTTGTACATGAGAAATTAAGAAATATTTTCTGACTCAAGAAAAGAATCTATACTTTACACTGTATAAAAGCTTGATTTTTAATAGATCCTTTATGAAAAGAATGAAGAATTAAGAGAAAGATTTTACATGCTGTTAATTAAAACTGACCATATATCAACAGTTTTAAGAACTCTTTTATGACTTTAGGTAAAGGTCTTTCATAAATATGCCATAAATTTGTTAAAAACATGCATATTAGCTAATAAGCAATTAATTTTCAGGCCTAAAAATATAACAGAACTAATTAACCTTTCAAGATTATTAAAAAGTAATCTGTAATTGGTATATATATATATAATTAATTGATAATATGTATCATAGCTTAACAATCAGTTATTAATTAACAGTATAATTATTTAAGACCAAACCTTTTTTTACACATAATAAAATATACATAAAATATAAAGATAATGCAAATGACCGAAATTATCTAACAATAATAATAAATGTACAACTTTTAGGCCGAACAAATACCCCTTACCCAGCTCCCATTGCATAGATCTCTTTAATAGAGATCTGAAATATTGTTAAAAGGAGGAAACATTCCCATAACAACAAACAATTGTTTGTGTATTGGGTTTATCGTCCCACCAACAGTATTTCAGCAACAAACAAATGTAGTGTCCATGAACAGAAGGATGGATGGACAGTCAGATAGACAGACAGACAGATGAACAGACAGGGACAACCTGATTAAAATATCCCCTGCATCATACCAAACTTCATTGGGAAGGTGGGGGTAGAGAGATGGTGAGGGGATTACAGTAAAAAGTTTTCGGAGAGCAATAAAAAACATTTTTAACAAGCATTTGATAGTATTGCGGGCAATACAGTAGTCCCCTACCGGTCCCTCAAAAAGTTCTTTAATTATCATACGCTCCTGTTTATTGCCATTTATAATTAATTTGAGGTTGAAGTCTGTATTTGTATAATTATGGCTTAAAAATGAAGTAATAAACAAGAAAATCTACAGTAGTTGGGGTTCACATAAAAAAATTTAATTCACCTTGCCTAAATAATTGTGAACTTATCATGACATTTATTTTTGGCCTTTATTTAAGGTATGAGCACCGTAATGCACTATCATTTAAGGCAAGTGCACCTGAATGCGCTATCCAAAACTTCAAGATTTTGCTGCTAGGTCATGCTGTGACCTTGACCTTCAAGGTAGCGACCCAAATGTTGTGCGCGACACGTCATCTCAATATGGTGATCATTTCTATGAAATAGTTATAAAATCCAACTTCAAATAACAAAGTTATGGGCCGGACACGATTTTGCTGCAAGGTCATGCTGTGACCTTGACCTTCAAGGTATCGACCCAAATGTTGTTCACGACACGTCAGCTCAATATGGTGATCATTTCTGTGAAATAGTTGTAAAATCTGACTTCAAATAACAAAGTTATGGGCTGGATACGATTTTGCTGCAAGGTCATGCTGTGACCTTGACCTTCAAGGTATCAACCCAAGTGATGATCGCGATACGTCGTCTCAATATGGAAATCATTTCTGTAAAATAGTTTTAAAATCAAACACGTCGTCTCAATATGGTGATCATTTCTGTGAAATAGTTGTTCAATCAAACTTCAAATAACCAAGTTATGGGGCGGAAACGATTTTGCTGCAAGGTCATGCTGTGACCTTGACCTTCAAGGTAGCGACCCAAATCTTGCTCGCGACACGTCATCTCAATATGGTGATCATTTCTGTGAAATAGTTTTAAAATCCGACTTCAAATAACAAAGCTATGGGCCAGACACGATTTTGCTTCAAGGTCATGCTGTGACCTTGATCTTCAAGGTCATGCTGTGACCTTGATCTTTAAGGTAGCAACCCAAATTTTGCGCGTGCATATTATACACATAGCTACCTATCAACATACCAAGTTTCATGCGCCTAGCTTTAATAGTTTTTAAGTTATCAAAGGATCCAGATTTTTAGCGGACATACAGACTGACAGACGGACGGAGGGTAAACCTATAGTCTCCTCCAGTGTTCACACCGGTAGGGGACTAATTATGAGGGATAATTTGCTAATATTTTTTAAGAATGAATGCAGATACATACTTACTGACGCATCACAGATTAGACAATACAAACTATATATGAGGGATAAACTTGACCCCAAAACCAATATACATGTTGGTCATCATTTCATCATTACCAATGTCCATACCAAATTTTGGATTGTAAACTTATGTGGGCACTGATAAAGTAAATGTAAATCCTGTTCAATGTAACTGTGACCTTTACCTGTTCACCACTGACCCCAAAACCTATGGGCATCTACTACTTATGTTGTAAAAATAACCATACCAAGTGTGAGGATTGTGCCCAGCTATAGGACAGAAACCAAACTGTCCCCACCTCTTCTTTGAAGGAAGGCATAACAAAATCACCACCTAATATTTACTTTTTTCTGATAAATAATACAGAGGGCATAACAAAATCACCACCTAATATTTACTTTTTCCTGATAAATAATACAGGGGGCATAACAAAATCATCAACTAATATTTACTTTTTCCTGATAAATAATACAGAAGTCAAACTTACGGAAACTAACAACAATGAAATATAACAAGATAATACTTACAGAACCCTCCACATCTACATCGGCGTATCTGTTCAGTAGTGCTCTCACTATGCTGGAGTTACCTCCCTTTACAGCATGGATCAAAATTGTGTCCCCTACCTGAAAAACGAAAAAGAACATTGACAACAACAATCATTAGTTCAGTTGTTTTCTAGATACAGCTAAGTTCATAAGAAATAAGTACTAGCTGGAAAAAAAGCATGAAACAAAGGACATTGCTAAACTATGTATTCTTGTTAAATCATAATTTTCTAAAATTGGTTTATTAATACTATCTGTGGAAAATGGGGCAAGAAAACAGTTTAAAATGGTCAATAAAGGAATTAAGAAGGTGCTGTACACTCTTGAAATTTTCATGATACCAGCACAAACTTAGAAATTATTACAAGTCTTCATTGTTACAGCATACAACATTTGCATTATCTAAATAACCTTCTAGAGAAACCAGCAGGAATTATTTATTTATACACCCTTTGAAGTATCTGGGTAGAACCCAGTGATACATTGTTCTAGTCAGCCATCAAAGTTTTGGTCTAGACTAGGATTCATTTAGAGGTTGAATTGTGAAAGTTGTATGTCTCAGCCAGTGACCTTTCAGTCCCAAGCAATCCCTCCCATGCACCATTTCTACTGAACTGGTTCTCATCCTACTTATTTAGCCCTTTGAAAATGCTTGAGTCTGCTACATTCATAATTAAGAAACTGTTAAAGTAAAAAAAATCAGACAGTAGTTACAAAAGGAATCTAAAAAAAGACTCTGTAGCAAATATTGCAGACCCAAAGGGAACTGTCCAATCTGGATCTATTCTACATGCCTTAGCCTGACTAAATCATGCTTAACAGATAAACAAATATACAAATTTTACATTGTTTGCTTATCCAGACCTGGGCTCTACAATGAAGACACAATCTGTAAAACCAATAATATTGTCCTGCAAAAGTATTCAGAATCAGCAGAAAGTACACTGTCCTTGTTTACAAGTAGCAATATTATGACACTGAAATTTAAGTTCTGATTTTTATTAAAAAAATGAAAGAGTTTTTTCCTGCTCACTTGATTCTGAATCTGGTAATATGGATAGGAGGGATATGACTGAGTCTGTAACTTAGCACATGGCCTGCAGACATCAAAGCACATCATTGACCTTTTCTAGTCCCAATCACTAACCCTGCTTGCCAGCTTCACATATGCATCATTAGCCAGCAACTCCTGTATTATTGCTAATACCCACTACCTACCCTGCTTGCCAGATTCACATATGCATCATTAGCCAGCAACTCCTGTATTATTGCTAATACCCACTACCTACCCTGTCTGCTAGGTTCACATATGCATCTTTAGCCAGCAACTCCTGTATTATTGCTAATCCCCACTACTTACCCTGTCTGCCAGGTTCACATAGGCATCCTTAGCCAGCAACTCTTGTACTATCGTCTCATAACCTTCCTTTGTGGCAATCGTCAGAGCTGTGAACCCATCCTGGAACACACAACATGTGTCAGACAAACAATCATGGTAAAAACCTGAGACAAAGTTGAGACTTGTTCAGTAGATGTCACATTTTGTTTAAATTGTGATCAGAGGACATTGTTAAAAAATGTAAATTCATCACTATCCAGTAAAATTTTAACACTGCATAGATTTTAACACTTTTCTTTTTATTCTTAGTATTCAACAGGACTGTCAGCTCTAGGCATCCTAATCCAAGTCATTTAACAAGACATAGCATGTGAAAGTTGTCTTTCATTGATTTATGTTCTCCAATTAGTCATATACAGCAAAGTACTCTAAGAAATTTGTGTCAAACATGTGGCTAGAAATTTAACAGCAAATGATGCAGATTTTGATAAGACAGCTTCAAATTATAGTTAAATTATCTGAATCTACACCATCAGAACAAGATCAAGCATACCAAGACTTGAAGGTGGTATCTGACTGTTTGCCTGCATGAAATACATACAACCATATCATACCTTTGTTTTGGGGGAATTGAGGACTGGATGTTATGCTTCAATTTCACATAGAAGTAGGACATCAACAAACAGCATTTCTTAGGATCTTTTTGGGAAACAATTATTTATTGGGTTATTTAAGAAAACAAATTGTTTCAAACTGTTGGATATCACCATATTAAACCCAATACCTGGTCAACATAAGGAAGGTGTTCCTACCTTGTCAATAGCATTAGGGTTGGGATCCTTCTCCAGTAAGGCCTGAACGACCTCGTTGTATCCTCCCTTAGTCGCTACCAACAGGGCTGTCAGGGAGTCCTGCAAAAAATATTGATATTGTTAGATATGTCAGTATTTCTGCAATCTGCCATTTAACATAAAATTAAATCATTATGGTAATCATGGTTATTGATGATGATGCAGCCACCACAGGCAGCTGCCACTACCAGCACCACCACCACAACTACCGCCATCATCATCATCTCCATCATCAGAACATCCTCAGTTGTGTCCCCACCATCCTATATAGCCATATGTGGAAAACTTTTCATTCGCCATTGCCTGCTACCACATTTTAGAAAGTTTGGTTGAATTATGGCAAGCAGTTTCAGAGGGGATGTAGATGGATGCATAGTATGAGATGCCGAAAAGTGGTTGATCACAACAAAATACCTTGAATTAAAGCCAAAAATCAAGTGCGGCTCCACTTACCATGCCAGTGTTATCCACAGTAGCTCCATTTTCCAGCAGAATATGTACAATCTCCAGGTAGCCCTTCCTGCATGCCCAGATCAGGGGTGTGGTTCCATACTAAAATAAAAACAAACATTTTAATCAGTATGCTTACAAGCTTTGTTCTAAGAAAATTAAATATGTTTCTATCTTGATGTTACCATTCCTAACATTCTGTATCTATCTGGCACCTATTTTACTCAAAGCAGATAAAATGTTGGCTTCAGGATGATAGCATGATATGAACATCTGAGTTGGGGACTCGACACCTTGCAACTCCAATAATTTCTCAGCCTGCTAAAAAAATTTAAGGTGGAAAGATTTTGAAAATGATCTTTGGTGTGGTAGTTCTAACCAGAAGTTTGCTGTTGTTTTTTTGTTCACCAATAATAAATGGACTTCAATAACAACAAATGTGCCTCAGTGCTATATCAAAAACACAATCTAATACAATCAGGGCTGGTTTGTTACATTGCTGGATCAAACATGAATGAGTATGCATACCTTGTCTGTGCTGTTGACACGGGCTCCTTTCTGTGCCAGAGCCCTCACCACCTCAGGGAAGCCTCGTCCTGCTGCCCAACACAGACATGACATGTTGTGCTGTAAGGGAAATGGAGAGAGTTATCAATGGAGACGTAACAATTGATAAAGTTTAAATAGAAGATAGTAAGCAACAGAGAGACCCAGTTGGATTTTTCTTTAAACCTAGTTATATCATGACCAGACCACAGTCATGACAATAAGACCTAGTGACATAGAACCCTGCCAACCATGACCCCTGACCTAGTTTTATCATAACCTGACCACAGTCATGACAATCAGACCTTGTGACATAGACCCCTGCCAACCATGACCCCTGACCTAGTAAAAGCATGATCTGCCCAGTCACAGCAATCAGACCTACTGACACAGAACCCTGACAATTGTGACCCCTGACCTAGTTATAGCATGACCTAACCACAATCAAGACAATCAGACATATTGACATAGAACCCTGCCAACCATGACCCCTGACCTAGTTATAGCATGACCTGATCACAGTCTTGACAATCGTGAAAATTTACATATAAACCAGTCAACCTTGACCCAGACCTATTGTAAATTTTGATTGATAAGACGCACACAAAGATAAGATGCACCCCCTCTTCGACATCTAGAATCAAGGAAAAAAGTAAATTCTCAAAGACAAGACCCATCCCCTATTTACTAATCCATCTGGCCACCATTACGCAATTCCTGCGTCGCCCCATCTCTTGATTTGGCTCAAGGGAACATGTTCCAATTGTTCCATAAATTGGTGTTTGCGCCGAGTGCTTATTATTCTCTAAGTGTCTTGAATAATATATCACGACTGTTTGCCTAGTAAGACCATGTGTATTGTGTTACGTTATGACACTCTACCTCAGTATATCGTTTACAGGCCAGACAGGATATTCTCGCGACTATCCCAGCCCTACACATGAGAGAACATCCTGTTTCACGTGGCAGCATGTCATAAAAACAATTAAGTTCTCGGCCTATAATTAAGTTCTCGACAAATGGGACAAACACACAAATGACAATTAAAATAACAACTAAAGGCTTTTAAATGTTCATTTGCACACCAGGGTATTTAAGTGACCGCTTACAAACAGTTAGTTCTCTGCGCCTTTGTAATTACTTACGGATGATGGACGATCTATTAACATCAAAAGAGGTGTGAAAACTCATCACAAATAGCCAATGCACATTTTATTGATGTTGTTAAGTGGGTTTTTAATTTCAACTTAAAGTTTATTTGTAGTTAACATTCAAAATAAAACATATTTCAAATCAAAATTGATCAATTGAATAATATCATATTACTTAGATGATTATAATAACAGCGTCGTCAATGAATATGCCCGTTTCACTAAAACTCAATAACCGTTTCCGGATTATGAAACTTTGCCAATTTGGTCAAAATAAATTGATATTTATGCAAAAATTTATTGCATATTGTTGGTTTTTTATACAGAAACAAATTTAAATGTCTCTTTTTATGTTAAATGTCAAATTTTAGGTAAAAACAATGTAACTTTTCCCTTAAAATAGCTAAATCGGCAATAGTCGTTGCAGTTGGATTAGTCTAAGGGTCAATTTTGGTCTGGGGAAAAAAGAGGAAAACTTTATTTCGCATAGATAAGACGCATCCCCCACTTAGTTATCATAATTTGGGGCAAAAAACTGCGTCTTATCAATAAAACTTTAAGGTAGTTAACTTATGAGTTATGACCTTACCTCAGCCTTGACATTTGGATCAGCTCCCCTCTCTAGTAGCTCCTTGACAACTGTCTCCCGACCTTTGTATGAAGCCCACATCAGAGCGCTCCAGTTGGACTGTAGGAACAAACAATAATATGGTAATATATATAAAAATATGTAACGATTACATATCATTATTGTGTTTGTTTTTAAATACATTGCAGCAACAAATTATGGCCATTCTAGCAATGTCAAGCTATTTTGGTGGAGGTAGACTTCAGACCAATGTCTGGGTAGAACCACTGGCGCACAGCAGATCAGCTGGTAAACTGTCCCACATCAAGTCCTTCAATCTGAACAGATGGCACATCAACTGCAGTGCATATGATATAAATATGGATAGTATCTCTATTTTACAATAATTAATTAATGACATAATGGTTGGTGAGGGATAACAATCATTCAAATAAAAATAAAAACAAAAAAATACATAAATGTTTATTTGATATCACATTGCTAAAATGTATCCCAAACATGATTCTGAGCCTCAGGATGAACAATCAATGTAGAAAGTCTTTCAACTGACCTGTAGTGTGCCGGTGGTTCTATCCTGACATTAGTCTGAATTCTTCCTTCAACAAAAATAGCAGGACTTCGCCATAATGATCATTAATGTGTAGGTGCGATGTTTAAAAAAATAAAACCATCATCTGTAGCTGTGATCTTCAACTTACCAAGTCCCTGTGCTCTAGGTTGGCGCCTCGTTCTAGCAGCTCAATGGTTATTTCCAGATGACCATCTTTAGCAGCATACAGCAAGGCACTCCAGTTGTCCTAAAATGACATAAAAATAAAGTTAAGTTGACACTTAGATAAAGAAAGCATTACAAGATTTGCTAGCAGATATTTTCTATATCTAAAGATAAAAATTTGTTAAATTTTCCTTAAACCAATTCAGCATATGGTAAGGCCTAAACCTGCTGTGATGTACAGGTAAAGGTAAAAACCATCTAACTTTCTTCATACAAATGCCATCTGATACAATGACAAACAGGTAAAGCGATAGAAGACTTCTTGGGACAGTAGAACTTGGACAAGAGTCCTATAGCTCTTCAGGCCCATATGGGTTTGCCTCTTTGCACAGATAAAAACTTTCATCAAAAGAATCATATTGGTGCCTGTAGGATGTATATTAAAAGAGATTAAAACCCTTGTTAGATGTTTTAGAGACTGTGAAAGAGTGTCACAAGGCCATCAACTACAGTGCACCCTCCACAAACATCACCTCTCTTAAACAAATACCTCTCTTAAACGTCAGTTTAATATACCACCTGTTGTTTTCAACATATTTTTCCCTCTCAATAACGACAACTCTCTAACACAGCTACCGACACTAACTTTTACGTCTGTGTCGTTTGCATTCCCTCTCTTGAGAGGCCGATGATTTGTCTCACCAGTTGTCATTAGCTCTCAGCATCTTCCATTATGCCGAGTGATATTGGAAATTTTCAAAATGAGAGACAACAGCTCCTCATTACTGGTTACCGCGTATACGCACATTCGCATATCGATGGGAACCACTCAGTATAAAAACTTCAAACCAACATTGTTTTCACACTCTCCTCTTGTTCTTTTACATAAATGTTGGTGAATTAAGGAAGGCAAACCAATCAAGTAAAGAATGAGTAAAGGAGCAGCGATTTAATTGCACCAATCAATCGTTGATTAATAGGTAGGGTAATTCTGGAACAAATGACTACTGGCATGAATTTGTAATCAATGTGAACATCAGTAATTGGCGAGTTTTCTTATCAATACCAATCGCATGTTTTATAAATATTGCTATAGTTTGATTAAACATATCAAAAAGTGAATCCGTTTGTCTTATTGCTGGCTGTGTACATCATAACAATATATAAAGAAACAGTACCAAAGACTAAAAATCAACTTAAGTAAAAAGTTAAACCAAACTGAACTAAATAAATAATTAAAACTTAAAAAAAGTATTTACTTTTTTAATTTTAATAAAATTAAAGTTAAATAGTAATCAAACTATTTTAAAAGAAAATAGCAGAAGACGGCCAATAACATTAACTATTTTTAAACCCTGAATACTTCTAATACAAAAACACTTAAGCATATATAGGCATTACCTCTGCAGAGCAACAACCTCTCTTAAGCAAACAATTTGTCTCTTTCCGCTCGATGTTTCTTAAGAGAGGGAGCACTGTATATTAACAAGTCAGTTCTAAAAGTAAACAAGAGGGCCATGATGGTCCTCAATCGCTCACCTGATGACACAGGCTTTTAGTAGCCTCAAATATGGCATCAAGTAATTAAAAGTTATTTACTTAAGAAATCTTTGGTGAAGATTGAACCATTAGTGTGGCCACTGGGTTGACAACATTTTCTAGAATTTTACCAAGTAACCTACTGAATCCACACAAATCGCTTCAAAACATATGATAGATTTCATACTGGCAAACATGCTGGCCAAGTTTGGTGAAGATTTGGACATCAATTTGGCCTCTTAAGTGTTTTAACAAGGTTTTTCTAAAATGTGACCCTGTGACCTACTTTTTGACCAAATGTGACCCAATAATATACTCATCCGAAAATTTGATGCAGACAAACAATCTGTAAGTTTGGTGAAGATTAGGCTATGAATATGGCTTCTAGATTGTTCACAAGCTTTTTTTAAGATTAAACCTAGTGACCTACTTTTTGACCCCACGTGACCCAATTATGAATTCATTCAAGATTTTTTGTGGGCAAACATTCTGATCAAGTTTGATGAAGATTGTGCCATGAATGAGGCCTCTAGTGTGTTCACAAGCTTTTGCTAAGATTTGACATAGTGACCTACTTTTTGACCCCACATGAACCTAATAATGAAGAAATCCAAGATTTTATGCAGACAAACATTCTGATCAAATTTGGTGAAGATTTGCCTATAAATGTGGTCTCTAGTGTGTTCAAAAGCCTTTTCTAAGATTTTACCTACTGACCTAGTTACTGACCCCCACATGACCCAGTTATGAACTCATCCAAGATTTCATGCAGACAAACATTCTGATCAAGTTTGGTGAAGATTGGGCCAAAAAAGGGGCCTCTAGTGTGTTCACAAGCTTTTTCTACGATTCGACCTAGTGAACTACTATTTGACCACACATGACCCAATAATGAATTCATCCAATATTTCATGCAGGAAAACATTCTGACCAAGTTTGATGAAGTGGCCTCTAATGTGTTCACAAGCTTTTTCTAAGATTAGACCTAGTGACCTACTTTCTGATCCCACGTGGCCCAGTTACGAACTCATCCAAGATTATATGCAGACAAACATTCTGACCAAGTTTGGTGAAGATTGGGCTATAACTGTGGTCTCTTAAGTGTTTTTTACAAGCTTTTTCTAAGCTTTGACCTAGTGACCGACTTTTTGACCCCACGTGACCCAGTTACAAACTCATCCAAGATTACATGCAGACACACATTCTGATCAAGTTTGGTGAAGATTGGGCTATAAATGTGGACTCTAGTGTGTTCACAAGCTTTGTCTAAGATGTGACCAAGTGACCTACTTTTTGATCCCAGGTGACCCAATAATGGTTTCATCTAAGATTTCATTGCAAACAAACATTCTGGCCAAGTTTGATGAAGATTGAATAAAAACTGTGGCCCTAAGTGTGTTCATAAGCTAAAATGTTGACGACGGACGACGAATGATAGACGGGCGCGGACGTGGTATCACAAAACCTCCCCTTGAGCATGCTGTGCTCAGGTGAGCTAAAAACAGTTCTGTAAGGTGTGTGAGAGTGACTTACGTTGTCAACATCATTGGGGTCGAGACCGGCTTCCAGTAGCTCTCGTACCATGCTAATCTCCCCTTGCTGACATGCCACCATCAGGAATGTTTGGCCATTCTGGAAACAACAAAATATGTCTCAAATAAATACTCAACCACTATTTGGTGTCAACAACAAATACCAAATGCAACAACACTAGCCCTATTATATAAAAAAAAAGCTAACACTGTTTACTTCAGATTAATCTTTACATCAGTTGGCAATAGGCCTAATGCTATTATTAACATCAGTTGGCAATAGGCCTAATGCTATTAACTATTTGAGCCTAAATTACATATATCATTTATTATTTAATTAACTCTTTAGATAACAAATGCTCAGACTTTTGATGATGGCAAACGTGATACTTATAATTGCTTGCCCCAGCAGACTGACAACAGCTGACCCACCACACAGATTTAATTATGCAATTAGAAACAGACAAACACCCAGACATACACACACAGATATGCCGGACCTGGTAGCACAATTGATAGACCGTCAGCTGCAAGTACTGGTGGCCCAGAGTTCAATCCCAGGCTGCGGCATACCAAAGTCATTAAAAATGGTAAAGGTATAGTTCCCTTGCTTACGCTCAACCAAATATAAGGGTTGTTCTACAACTGATTTGCCCAGTGTCAGAATTATGTGACTGAGTGTGGTATCAAGTCATGTGTTCAGGGCATGCTATACACAGTGAAGGCAGCACTATATCTGCTTTAAGTGGACAAAGTCTCCAGATAGCTAAAATACTGTGGGATGATAAATTCAAACAAACAAACATTAGACAAACTTCATCCACTTCGTCAAGGTAAAATGTGCCATTCTTCAGTGGATTGGTCACAGATGATCCATGACACAGGCATATATATTATACACACACATACACACACACAGGTGGACATACCTCATCCCTTTCCTGAAGGTTGATGGTGTTATTCTCCAGTAGATTGACCACAGCTGACAGGTCACCCTTGACGATGTTGTCCCACAACATCTGGGACTTGAAGTGGCCTATCAACGCCATGGTCTCACGAGTTTGGGGGCCCACCGTGATCAAGCTTTCTGACACACACCAAATAATTGCATCTGCAGAGATAGAAAAAGGAAATCCGTCAAGAATGAAAGAGGCAGGCATTAAACATTAAACATTGGCTTCTGTAAACAAACGAATGGATGCTCAACAAATGGTCCTATAATCCTGGCACAAATAGCGATGTTATGATGTGCATAGGTATTGTTTGAAGGTCACACTTTGACCTTGGCCTTTAATGTAGTTATTTGAATTTTGCATGCTTCATGTTCTCTTGAAATGTTGGTTAGTTGGGTAGATAAATGTTAAATCATATTTTACCAATCCCCTACACTCCATAACATGGGGTATAATTAAAATGACTGCTTCTAGCTGCCCTGTATGTAGCCTTGATCTTTAGTGAGATCAATTTGCACATTTCATGCTGTCTTGATGTGATGTTAACTTGTGCTATATTATTTAAAAATACATTAATAAACACAATGTTATGGGCCAGTAACCAAAATGCTTTACCTAAACCTAACATTCAAGGTAACGACCCGATTTTTGCATATGACATACCATTTTGGACATGAATTAGCTTAAATGCTGCCCTTTGAATCTGAGTTTCATTAGTGGAGCAAAAGAAGGAAAACAAGAAACAAGAACTTTCATGGTAGATGACAACTTTCCTTAAATACTGCTCTGCCACAGTTACAATAACAATATCAGAGAAAGTCTTGACACTGTAAAAAAAAGAAATAAACATCCCAAAGCTGATAGATTAACAGAAAATTAAAGCAAGCATGTCATGCTTATAAAATGTATGAAAGAAGGCATAGTATTTGTACAAAGTTTGTTCAGTAAGATAAGAAAGGGCTATAACTTAATTCAAATCAAGTTATAACATCCAAATGGTATGCACAAGTTCACCTGGAACTTATTAGCCCTGTAAAATTATTAAATACTGTTAAACACTGTTGAATACTTCTGAATAGGCTCTACTAAAGTGATACCAATAAAATTTATATAAAACAAAATCCTCATCGATTAAATTTGACCTATATAAGAACAAAAAGCAAAAAGACCCTACTGCATGTCTTAATAAATAAAACCGCGTCAACTGAAGGACAGACTAACCATCAGGACTTTAAATTAACTATATTCATACCTGGGGGTATAACAGTTTGCCAGCCAGAATTAATTTCTCATGTTAAAATGGCATCAGTAAGGAGAAAATAAAAGAGTTTGGTTTTGTTAGTTTTTTATAACCAGCACTAACACAGGTATGGTCTGCACAGCAATGTTCAGCAATTAACCCATTACTTAATGGAAATACCATTTACCTCATTAACACATGACTGTAACCTTCCCATATGGTGTTGTCAGCAAGTAAAGGGTTTAAGGAGAACAATCTTCCAAACACAGTGTCTAGGACAACAGATCAGCTTGAATCCTCCTTACATAACACATTCACTGCCTGGGTCTCAACCCATCTCAGTGAAGGACTTGGACAATACAATGATCAGCCTGAATACTTCTTAACATGAACATGTGCACTTCCTGGGTCTCAAACATAACTCAATGAAGGACTGGAACAATACAATGGCCACCTTCAATACTTTCTTAAATGAATATGATTGTGACGTGACTCTGTTTAACACAATCCCATTAAAGGTACAATACAAGTCACCAATTCTAACCATTTAGCCACTGGCACATTGATACAAAATGATGTCTTCCCTACTATGGTTCCATAGCATTTAATTGGACATAATTAATAGATTAATTACATACTGATTCCATTTAACGTTAGATGAACTACATAACCATTTGTCTTCTAACTTTAGTTTTGTTGCATCGATGACTACTGGCCCAATACATGTTATTGGAAATGGTCTAAACTCAATAAATTTTAAGGTTCATTTTAAATAACTTATTAAAACATCTTCAAAGCAAAAATCCAGTCACAAAACCACAGAAGTCTAAAAACATACAAAATTATACAAAAAGAAGGGAAAAACTTAAATATAAACTCCTCTTTTCTTTACCTTTTACTTACTACTGAACACAGTTTATAGTCAATGTTCTGATGCAAGCCATAATGGATGCTAAAGTAAAAACTTTCCAAAAAGACATTAAAGCTACATTTTAAGGAACCTCACAATGTTTAGCCTTAATTAGATTTAACATGGAGGTCTAATACAACATACTGGTTGTAATTTTAAATAGCACGACGAAATATATTACTAAAAGGAGTCTGTGTTATCTCTCACATTCTTTGGATAAAACACTTGTATATAAACATATGAAACAATAGGCATACACACAAGCATAAATCAAGAACAGACATAATACATTTAAGGATAATATTTGCATACAATGGCTCTCCTTCAACATTGTGAACTTAACATGTTATAGGAGAATCTCCTCTGGGCAATTTGAAAATATGTTACTAGACAGGCAATTATACATTGTAGATATTCATATAGCAGTAACTTTAAGTGCCTTTGATTGATTCAGAGTTTTTGTATATTATGTCTTGTTCCAGTGTTTATGTAACTTAAACATTTACTATTACATTGTGCCCTTGTCTCACAGCAATGCAAATATACATTTGTGTGGTAATTCTCATAACCCCTTCCATATATTCTTATTGAAAATTGTGAAAAAACTTACATACGTAAAAGCAATATTAAGTTGTGCTCATGTCTGAAAAGATAGAACTGATATACAACCTTTTTCAAAAATGCTCTATCAGCCATTTTACTTAAACTCTTCATATGGTGTATCCTCATTGATTATTTTTGTTATTTCATGTTTATACTTATGCATGACATTACTGTGTATTTGTTAGAAAAAGAAAAGTGACTGCATGTTAATGTACAGGTATTTAACATAAAACAAACTGAAATTGAAAGATAACAGTGGTGAAAATGATGATGATGATGATGATGATGATGATGATGACGATGATGGCAATAACAACAATGATGATGACCATAAGACTTGTTGTTTGCTGTATTGGGTAGGGGTATACAGTTTGGGATGACTAGTTCTTGGGATGGTACAAATAACCATACATGCATGGTGAGTGCGCAGATCTCTGGTTCAATTAATTAGCATTATATAAAGTGCACTGAATTATGTATTTGAAGCAAGCATATTTGCCAGCCTACAAAACAGCCTACGGTATCCTACTACAGCTTCAGCCTTCTTCGTCTGTTGATAACTTACTACATTCAAAGGTCTTATTTACAACCACATGCAAATAACACTGATCATATTTCTATAGAAGCAAAAAGTGCAGTAGAAGTTGGCTAATCTGGATCTACACTATTAGCTTAAACCTTACAGTTTGCGCTAAGCAGGCTAAGCTTTAATAACTTAAATATAGCCAAAATAATTATGTAACAACTTTATAGGAATGTTAGTAAACAACACTGTGAGAGGTATAAGTCTGCAACTTGAGCAGATGTTGATCAGCCGTCTCAGTGCTGGAGTTGATTTATCTAGAACTTCACTATATTCAATGGTCTTACTGATGTATGTTTAGCAGGATACACTAAAGTAAAAACTAATTGAAGCTTGTTTTTTGCTAGTGATACGCATACCACATCCACATCAAAGAGACAAAGACTGCCTCACATGCTTGGTTCTTTCATTTAGAACCATCAAAAACTCACAATAGCCTGAGAGGCACAAAGATAACACAAATAGATAGGCCACCGTCCAATGGTGTTGCTCCAGATCAGATTCAATTTCCAAAGGTATAGGAACGATAAAAGGTATTCACATCCCTGGTCAAAGACTACCTCACCTCTTTGTATTCTTCGATTCATATTCACCAACATTTCTCAACTTCTGTAAAATGCAATGCCAAGTTTATACTACACTACCATAAATGCCTGGAATTAGACCATAATGGTCGAAGGTAAAGGCCATGAAGCAAAGCAACAAAGCATGATAAATGTTCTTTTTTATCAATGTTTCAAGACAAGACTGAATGAACTTAAATGATTATGGGAAGGGAGCAAATGGTAATAATGCTGACAATAAAACAGACAATGATGCCACTGTGCACATTATTGTACTCTATATGTTATTTATATACAGGCATTTGTAGAAAAACAAACATCATTATAATTTTTTTACAGAAGCACAAATTCCAAAATCATTTAGCTGTTAAGTATCATAGTATAGGTGTAACAAAAATCAAGTGACTTCACAGACCTGAAGGGACCCACAACCAATCTTTAAATTACTGCAACATTGTGTTCAATTGATGTATGTTGTTTTTTTAAATATGTCGCTGCGACACAATTATGCTCATTATACAGCAACATGCAACTATTCATGTGGAGACAGACTACAGACACATGTCTGGATAGAACTTCTGGTGCACAACAAGACCACTGGAAGACCTTCACACTTTAAGTCAATCCAAGTGACCAGGACTTGAACCTACGAGGTGCGAGGCTGAGCAGTTGGAGGAGTTACCAGACGCTGACTACATGATCACTTGGGCTGGAGATAGCACTAATATCACTATATGAGCAAGCCATCCAAACTGTTTGTGACACCCAGCTGACCAGTGGTGAAACTAACTGTTACCTGACCAGGCTCATCACATTGTAACATATCAGGTTCATGAGAAACTTGACCTACTTCATCCTCACATCCATGAATGCTCTCAATTGATTGTTATTCTGTGTCGGAAGATGAATGAACTCAGATAGTACAAATATTTATCCTATCCAGTTGTACATTCACCAGTATTATAAAGAATCTGTAACTATAATTGTTTATAAGTAATTCAACATATCTGATACAAAAGACAGATTTATTAGTTTGTCTGGGTTAAACATCCAACAAAAAAAGCTGTCAGTCATATACAGTTGACACTAGATTTAACCAGATTAAGACTGAAATAAAAAGGAAATAGTACGACAAAATTACCAGTTGGCGCCCGTGGTCTAGTGGTTAAGACATTGGACTCCGGATCAGAGTGTCCTGGGTTCATACCCCGAAACTGACCACATGATGTTAGTCCTTGAGCAAAACTATTTACTGCAAATTGGTCCAGGTACTAAGTACCCGAGTACTGGTTCTATCCAGAGAGTGGGCAGTGGAGAGGGATTAATATAAGTTAAAAGAACTTGTTTCTCAATCGACTATAAATAAATAGGTTTAAACTAAATACCAGACAAGATACGACACCCAGTGGACTTATTCTAATTCTGGGCAAACTAGCTTTGTACAACCCATACCTGACTTGACTTTAACTGTGTAATAGAAATAGTGGAATAAAACTGATGCACCATCTTAGGACCGACAGCCATAAAAAATATAGCGTGAAAAAATCCACTACACCACACAGAATTTCACATCAGAATCTGAATGAGTGGGAAGTCTATATTGTAACTATTGAGTTCAAAGGTCAATTTACATTATGAGTTGAGTGATACTTATAACACCATCCCTGTCTGGATAAGTCATAATTAATAATGACACGAAGCCATTTTGGCATTTTACAGCCCATTTGCAGATGATGAATCATGGGGCCAGAAAGTATCTTTTATGCTGAGTGAAATGCAAACCCTGGGTCTATGGAGAGACCATTACCATTACCACTGAGCTAAAAAGTTGATTTCCTAATGCAATTGTTAGAATACATTCTGATAAAAAAAGGTCTCCAACAGTGATGCAGAACAAAGAATCACAATCTAACAATCCCTTAAGCAGATTGGGTTACTGCCTAGTGATGCTTTTATCATTGTTGCTGCTGATAATATGACTTTTGCTGCTGATGGCTAAAATGCAGACAGATGTCCTCCATTTTTAATCATCAATATTCAGACTGTGGAGTAGTTTTAGGCTTTAAGTAAATAAAAGGGTTTTGCATTTTTATAGCACATTAATAAATAGACTAGTATCTAATCATTTAAAGTCTGTTTTCATGACCTTCCAGACACCTTATACACCAGTAATACAGAAGTCCTGATTTGTCTTTTATGATATAAAGTTCTTTCTGCTTTACAAAGATGCAAGTAAGAAAAAGTCAAGAGCATAAAAAAAGTCAAGACCATAACACAAATAGAGACAATAAAGTAAAATACTACCTTCTCAAATGTACGTACTATAATCCTTACTGTATTATTCTTCATATATTACTATTAGGGTCGTAAGTTTCATTGTGTTTGCTGGGTCAAGTCCTTTGTGAAAGTGTTTTTCCTTGCCTATTGCTGCAACCAGTCAAGAATCTGAAATGAAAGGAAAGAAAAAAATTTCTTTATAAATGACTGAGTGCAAAAAAACAGTAGGTCAATGATTATTTGTCAGAGTTTAGTAACTTGGTGCAAAATGCAAGTAGGTCAAGGGTTATTTGTCTGAATTACGTGACATGATGCAAAATACAAGTTGGTCAATGGTTATTTGTCAGAATTTAGTTAAAGTTACTATTGAAAAGGGAAGGGAATTTTTAATTTGGTCATGTATGGAATAGGTGGTAATTTTAGATACTTTTTTACAGTTTGAGATATGTGCAAGAAAAAATTATGTTTTAGGTACCGTAAAGTTGTTTATTTATTGGGTTTATCGTCCCACCAACAGTATTTCAGTTATCTGGAGACGGTGTTCACTTGAAGCAGATATAGTGCTGCCTTCACTGTGTAGAGCATGCCGTAAACACCTGGCATGATACCGCACTCAGTCACATTATCCTGACACCGGGCCAACCAGTAGTGGAATTACCCTTATATTTGCTTGAGCGTTAGCAAGGGAGCTATGCCACTACCATTTTTAACGACTTTGGTATGTCGCGGCCAAGGATCGAACCCGGGGCCTCCCGTACCAGGAGCCGACACTCTACCGATTGCGCTACCAGGTCGTACCGTAAAGTCTTATTGATAAGACGCACACAAAGATAAGATGCACCCCCTCTTCGAGGTCTAGAGTCAAGGAGAAAAGCCAATTCTCAAAGACAAGACGCATCCCCTATTTACTTATCCAGATGGCCACCATTGAAGCAATTCCCGCATTGCCGAATCACTTGATTTGACTCGAAGGTACATGGTACAATTGTTTTGAAAATCGTTTTTGCGCCAAGTGCTCATTATTCTCTAAGTGGCTTCAATAATAAGCGCTACTGTTTGCCTAATAAGACCATGTGTATTGTGTTACATTATGGCACTCTGTCCCAGTATATATCGTTTACACGGGAGACAGGATGTTCTCGCGGCTATCCCAGCCCTACACAATTAAGAGATGAGAGAACATCCTGTTTCATGCGGCAGCCTGTCAAAAAAACAGTTAAGATCTCGACCAAAAATTAGGTTCTCGAAACATAGGACAAACACACAAATGACTGGTCTTTTGGGTGGATTGTGTATACATCCAGTCCAAATGGGTTTTTTGTTATCAAGAAACAGAAAAAGCAGCATTAAAAGGGCTTAGCACTGGATAATTTGTTAACTTTGACATTATTTGAGTGTTTTTTTCAAACACATATGCTGCCTTATTTGTTTCAACTCTTATTTTATGTTATCTTGAGGTTGCTCTGGATATTGATTTCAGGCCATGGGCTTGTATTAACAGAACTAAAGACTTGATAGTGTCATTACTTCCTCAGTTTCCAATACAACAGTTCTGATTTTAATGTCAGTGGTATGAAAGGGTTTGTTGACAAATGTTATTAAAAGGTCCTTTGACTGGTCCTATTGAAAGATAAAAGCATGCAGCTTCTGGTATATTTCTATTATTTGAAATGTTGTTGATTTTTTTTATTACAGATAGGTTGCTCAGATTAGAAATGCATTTAAAATATGAAAATATTTACACTTATAATTGTAAGTTGACATGGTTAACATTGTCATGCTTTAATAAAACTGTATTTATTATGCATCACACAGACACAATTTTAACAGTCATTGCCATGATACCCAGCTTGTGGAGGATCAAATACAAATGTCTGGGTACAACCACCAGTTTACTGCAGGTAAGCCTGCAAAAAAGGAAGACCTTTAATGAAAGTATTTGCCCCAATCTGGATTTGAACCCACATAATGAGGGGCTGAGGAGCAGCAAGTTTATAACAAACCACTCAGCCATTGTGCGACCTACCTCAAAAGTAACATGCCACAATGTGGAAGTTGACATGGGATCAAGTTAACTTCTTTTTAAGCTCCTTCGGGATAAATATAGATATAGAAAAGACATTATTGTGAAGCTTAAAGAAATATCTTAACACAACATCTTATGTGGGGCGTCCGTGGCCGAGCAGTTAAAGTCGCTGACTTGAAACTCCTCAGCCCTTCTTGAGTGGGTTCGAATACCAGTCAGGGCAGAACTTTCATGTGGGGAGGTTTTCCAGCTAACCTGCGGTTCTACCCAGATATAAGTCCGGGGTCTTCCTCCACCAATTATTAGCTGAACATTGCCAATATGATCATAAATGTGTTGGTGCGATGTAAAAAAAAAAAATCATATGTGAACTGATAAGATTTTTACTGTGGTTGCTAATATCTGCTTCAATTTAAGCTGTTTTAACATTTAGCCTCTAGCACAATATCTTCAAACATTACCAATAATTCACAACCAGTCCAGAAGTACAATATTCCGCCAGCACACTTTTGCTCTATACAATACAGCAGATTTTTCAAACACACACACTATTCCACACATTATACAGTATTACAGTCTCCAGTAACACATACTTTTTTTGTTCTAAGACAACGCTAATTGAGTCTGGCGACCAGATATCAGCCACAAGTTACTGTGGTGGGAATATCCTCCGGTACATACACATCTGTCAAACACACCACTCGATAGAATTTATTGGTAAACTGGGTAAGGTTTTTTACCACGTTGCATCAAATGACAGAAAGGTTTCACCATAATTAAGAGTTAAGTTGACAAATATGTAATGTTATTTGTAAGATTTGTTACTTACAACGCCTTAGTCATATGAAGATTATGATGATGCCTTAACTGTAATGTCATAGCATAATCATGTAAACTGGGTGACATAATTTTTAGTTAGAAAGACCTTTTTTTCTGCTAAAACACAAAATTATTACAGTTAAAACAAATTGTTTTTAACAAGGTAATAAAACACGTTTAATTTTGAGGGCAGAGAGTTGCTAACCTCTTACTGCTATTCATCTCAACACATGAGTTCAAATCCTTATGAGGATGAAAGACTTACCGGTAATATGGGCAGGTCTTTCAGCTGACTTCTTGCGTACCGGTGATTATACCAGACATTTTGTCTGGGGTCTTCCTCCACCAAAGTAGCTGGATGTCATAGTAATGACCATAAGTGGCCGGGTTGTATCATAAATTATTTTTTTTAGACAGTTATGAAAAAAATTACACAGTATAACACCAAAACTGTCATTACAGACATGTATTTTTGCAATTTAATACTAACTCAACATTTAAACTGTTTAAACACATCATTTTTACACTGTTAAACTGAGTGTTCAAACTCTTAATGATTACCAAGTAGGCCAAGTAGGTATAAACCCTGACCCTTATATATCATCAGCACCTAATGCTGCAGTTTGCATCCTGGTCTGAGCAAAAACTTCAAATTGGGAAGGTCTTTCACCTGACCTGCAGTGTACCAGTAAATCTCTAGGATGTTCCTTGCCCAAAAAAAGCCTGCTGTTGATTGTATAATTGATTGTATAACCATACTGTTATTGTGTCTCTATGAGGTAAAAACAACATCACAAACCAGAACTACAGGTACATTATGGTATCTCCATATTCTGTTTCAAGTATGTTTACAGTAGTGCTTCAAATTGACAAACAGATCTGAAACTCAAATCACAAACTGAAATCATGGAGTATGCATGAATGTAAACAATGATATAATCGTTACTAAAAAGCAAACCTGTAAATGATATCCAGTATGCAAACATTAACAGCCGACTAATACAGGTATATGTGTATGCATGAAGTGTTTTCTGCTCAAATGGATGATATGTTAAGGTTTTCAAACATTTTTTGAAGGACAGAAAGTGGTTTAAAATGCAAATACGGCAATACTCCACATTGAGAGATGTCGCTAAACAATGTATATAGCTGTGTATCAGTCTCTTATTTAAATTATAATGTAACAAAAATTTTAAACAAATAATTGCTCAAGACGGTAATATACAAACCATACATGATATGTACTCAGATAAATGTATATGACTCATGGCTGAACAGCTAATATACATTTTTTTCGGATTCAATAGCATAAAGGGTTTATATTATTACACATTATTATTTTTAAAACAAAATAAATAAGAATGTATGACTGGTCCTATGAGCATTGCAACATACACCAGACCTGAAAAGGCACAGGACAAAGGTATTCACATGCAAGCCAAATGTAAAATTGAGAACAAATCAGTGTTGAGTCATTTAACAAACAGAGCAAACCCAACAGTTACCACCTGGGAGCAGTCAGTCGACAAAAAGGACCTACTGGGGTGCTTAAAGCGGTTTAACAGAGCTCTTACCTCACACTTCCTGATGGGTTTTCTCAAATGCCAAAAATAAAAAAAATTACATCTATCCGAATAAAATATGTCCAAGCGCTGACGTTTTCCTTGATATGTTATGTCGAATATAGTGACATCATCAAAAATAATGTCCACATAGGATTTAGAAGAGTGATAGGCATCATTTCTGTTAGAAGAACTACACAAAATTGTTGATTGTATTTGAAATAAAAAAATTTACTAAAGAAAAGAAAATTACCTGAGAAGTGTAAAAAAATGGTTGTATCATCATGCTCATGTGAAGATAGAATTGAGGAACCAAAGTCTAATGTCCATCAAAGTAAATACACGTAACAATCCTTATAGGATGAATTAAATGACAACATCGAGTACAAGCACAGGAAGATTTTTACAACAGCCACACTGCACAGCCACAGGTAACATTGTTGTAATCATGAATAAGAATGTATGACAAGGTCCTATGAGCATTGCAACATATACCAGACCCCAAAAAGGCACAGGACAAATGTGTTGAGTCATTCCACAAAAACATTTAACGATCAGTTAGCAAAAAGGGTATGGCTAGAAAAATTTGTGTGAAGCTAGAAAAAGTTCAAATCTGGTACACTGAATGGTTAAAATCCCAAATTCATACACAAATATAATTATAAACAGTAAGAATACTGTAATTTTTCTATTAAAATTTCAATAAGAAGTTTATTTCCTATTGGGAGTGATTTAATACGTTTACTAGTACTAAAGAAATCAATAACTTTTAAAATTAATCAAAACTAGAAGCCACTATGGTTGAAAAGTAGATTTCTAGGTTCAAGTACTACATACATTACTGCTTTTATTCAAAAGATCAAACGCCTACAATGTAATAATTCCTAACTACATTGTAGCCTACTATATGTATTTTTGTTAAAACAATAGTGCCTGCTATTGTGTTGGGTTGCTGAGTCTTCTCCATGTGTAAAGGAATTATCCTCATTCCGGACCATCTGCATTCCGGACCATGCTATAATCATCCCGGACCACTTTGGTCGTCATTCTGGACCATATAATAATACCAGTATAATCATTCCGGACCGTATTTATTTTATTAATGAAATATGTATCATGAACTTAGGAAAGAAGTATAGACAGATCTAAAATTTATAACATGTATATTACCTTGGATGCTGCAAAACCCTCGTTTAACGTGTTTGTTTGTTTTTGCGTAAAGAATCGTGTCCATTAATCAAAAAACACCCCAATATGCAAAATAAACACAGGCGTATTGGCGGTACACTTTTATCAGTAACATTCCACTGTTGTTCACACCTCTTTTTATTACTGTCGGTTACTGATCGACGAAGGGTCAGCTGGATGCGTGCGCCGCTCTGTATGGACCAGTGTAAGAGTGAATTACTGACTTGTGTGATTTAGTTTTTTTTTACACGTGCCTTTGCTTGTTCAATGTGCTTGTTAAATATACTTGATTAATTATGTGTGTCGTGTATAAATACAACCTGCCCATTTACATATGCCAATGAAAGAGGGTTTTACAATGACCTAGGAAATAAAAGTTTGATCTTACATCATCTAGACTTCTTTTCTAAGTTCTGACTATTATTTCATAAATCAAACAAATATGGTACGGAATGATTATTATATGGTCCGGTATGACGATCAAAGTGGTCCGGGATGATTATTATAACATGGTCTGGAATGATGGTCTGGAATGCAGATGGTCCAGAATGAGGATACACCAATACAATTATACCAACAATTACTCACACTGAACAATTACCTTAACATTTGGTTTTGATTTTAGAAATACATCACAGAGGTACATTTTTGGTAACTTCAGTGATGTCTTTTTTGCAAAACTTAGCCTGTGGAGATACAAATTGGCAACTCGGACAATCGGCCACAAGCGTCCCCCCAAACTAGTTACTTTTTATGTTAACTCTTTTTACAGATTTAAACACATTCCCCTTCAATGTATGCCATGTATACAAAAGATATATCTTCATTAGACATGTCATTCTAAAATCAAAAGTCCTATGTCACATGTATGCAGCTAATGATCATGTATATATACTACACCTGGACTATATTTAAATATCCTCCTAACATCATGTACCCCCTTTCCTATGTCATGTACACAATGTGTACAATCATGTACATATAAACTACATACCAGAATTTAAATGATAAATATCCAGCTGCATTGAACATATAAGGTCCACATAACTAAGGTCACTTTCACACAGCAGTCTAATTACAACATGACTACCACAAGAATAGAAGTCTCAATGAAAACATGTACAAGTACTATACCTTGGGTTAATAATCTTTGAAGCCACCAGGTATAAAAGAATGTTGTTTCAAATGAAAACACTGGCAATACCAGTAAAATCTGGATGTGTCAGGCAAGTGACAAAATTGGTTCTCAACACCTGGGAGTCCTGAGCAGTTACTAGGAGTAGCAGTATAAACCACAAGTTTTTAGTGACGTTGACCTCAAGATATCCCACTCAACTAAGAAATTGACATCCTAATCATGTAAATGAAAAATGATAATCCCTGCTCCTGCTCAATTTATAAACACTTTTTACAACACTTATTATTTATGATTACCGGTAAGTGACTGACGTACAACTACAGTACTAAAATATCAAGATATCTAGACCTGCAACATAGCAGTAAATAGTGCAGATCTTGAGTAGATGGTTCCCAGCAGGAGCTTGTTAACCGGAATCTCTAATAAAGACCAAGATCTCAATTTGGTTTTAGCAGGATTGCCAGCTATATCAAGGTCAAGATCCCAGACACACAAGGGCTTTATCTGGTATATGAGACAGATGGATACACCAACTATCATGTCAATGATGTTAGTTACCCAGGTTCTTCCAAGTTATAGACTGAATAGCTAATGAAACTTAACTGTAAGAGTAGTGTCTAATTGGAAACAAACTTCAGGGAGCCATGGCAAAGTGGAAGAGTTGCAGATATAATAGATATAAGTTCATATAACTGAGACTCCTGTAACTGCTCAGCCTATCACTATGTGGGTTCAAGTCTCGGTCTGGGCAAAGGACTTAGTGTGAGAAGGCCTTCCAACTGAATGTGGTGCATGAGCCGTTCTACTGACCATTTGTCTGGAGCCTTCCTCCACCAAAATAGATAGTATCTGGTAACTTCCTAGGGAAATGTACTATAAAGAGTCTTGCCCAAGGACCATTATCTTGTAGTCAGTCTAAGATTCAAATATATACCCTTCCAATCAGGAGTCCAAACCTATACCACTCAACCACTGATGTTAACTACCTAATAATGTAAGGACATCGTTATGAACACAAACATGTTGAGCAGTCACTAGCACATGCTATGGATAAGTGTTTTCATGTTAAAACAAGACCAGTGATCATTTTACCTCTGTGTCCCGCATCCCTGACGCACATTTTCTATTTTAAACTCAAAATCAATAAATATATGCATCCTTGCTGATGCATGTAATTTAGACTCACGAAAATCAATCTGAAATCCCGGTATAAACTTGCATACGATAATATAATAATCGATTTCGGAAGAAAATACATAGGCGCACCTGACATGTGTAAATAATCTACCGATTGGTTCGTCTTTGTGGCCACTACAAACAGGCCTATCAAACAGGTCATATTAAAAGGTGCTGTCATCTGTTCGTAAATAAACTGACAGTAAGATATGTCCGCAATGCCTCCAAAAAGGGTAAGTTGCCGGCAGTTAACATGGCAGACAGCAAGTGCTGACAGCACCTTTCGGCAAAGTTAGTGACAAGAAATTCAATGTAAACAATAATGATACTGATGATTCACAGTCGCACACTAAGAAATTATGTACGTTACAACAACACTGGCTATTTATTTGGTAGATCAGGTTATATTACAACAATAAATGCTATATCATAGACCCGGTATATAGGGACCCATTAGTTTTTGTCAGGAGCCATTACTTCAGAAAATGTGCATCCTGGGGACTCATAAGAAAAAATGGTAAAATGATCATTGCAAGACCATTATTTAAAGTGTCAAACAAAAGAATATACTTTTTTAAAAGATCAACCTACAATTTTGTAATAAGAATATTGCTTGTAATTTTATTGATTTAAAGCTTATGTTTAAGGAGATGGTTAAGAACGTTGAACTCAATCATGTGACCAGCCGCAATAGCTCAGGTGGTAAAGCGTTGGCTTGCGGATCTAGAGGTCATGGGTTCTAACCCCAACCAGGAGCATTATTCCTGACTCGTCGGTGTCAGTATAATGGACTGGCCGGGTTCAGTCCCTGGGCACCTCATCAGTGCCCCTGTGCTATAACGACAGAAATATCGCTGCACAGTATCACCAAAAAGCTGGCTAATTCCATCCCCATCCCTTATCATTTGAAAAGTCACAAATATGAATATAAATTTAATTGTGCATCATTTATCTTTCATTAGAACTGGTCCCTTGACTGAGACTAATACTAACATGTCTAACTACACATGATACTGTAAAAAAACTAGAAATTACCATAATTGATAAATGAACCTAACTAAATAACAAGACGTTTGTAAAACATATATACCCTCCTTGCTGTCTGGTTTTACCCAATGACCCCAAAACCATTACATAAATTATGTTCAAGTTTAATGTAACCTTAACTAGGCACTAATAACCCCCAAACTGTTAGATGTCATCTACCCATCTTGAAAAATGTATCTACTAAGTTTGGGCATTGTGGGTTCATGCATTCTTTAAATATTGTTCAAAAACAAGGAAATGTTTAAGGCTGCAGAAACCTATAAAAGGTGGTATCCTACAGTTAACCTATATATTATATATGTAACAATATCAGTAAATAAGAACAAATGGGATTCTTGCTAATAAAAGAAATTGACGTCACAGCAGATGACGTGGATCAAATAAATCATTAGTGGTCACATGGTTTTCTTGGTTTAAAAAAGCTAACTGTACAGTGAGGTTCAGATAGGAAATACATGTTTGTAATGACGATTGTGATGTTATGGTTCATTTTTCCAACAGAACATCAATAAAAAACATTGTACGAGATCTGTTCATATAACAATGGTTTACTAAAATGTATATTGAAAATATTTTTTGGTCCAAACTGTCAGATACCACCTTTAACATTACAACACTAACCCAAAACCAGGAAGGGTCATCAATTTATCATGATAAACACCATTAACAATTCTGAGTATCGCAGGCTCATGCTTTCTGTAGATATCAAACAGAAACAATGTGGTCTTTCGAACCAATGACCGACCTGCATCTACAAAATAGCAATGACAAAAGGAAGCCTAATTTGAATCAGAAATATGGAATCAACACTGAGTTATCCTCATCATTTCTCAAGGCAGTGATTTAATTCATTAGTTCTGAAAATGTGTCTTCAGAATCATATCTATTAAAGTCTATGACATATTATAATTAAAAAAAAAAATCTTATCAAGCCTTTCATTAAATTATGCATTTCATATTTAAGTATTCAGTTAAAAAAATGATATACATACATACAGTAAGATAGATAAATCATTATAACATTTACTTCAATTTAAGCCTGTTTAGAAATGGTTCCATGTCAAGACTAAATGTATATAGTAAGAAGAAGATGATACATTTTTTGAGCAATGTATTTACAGTGTCGTTCCATCATAAATTCATAGTCCTTATCAAATATATTCAATAATATACTTACAGCAAAAATGTTGCAAATTGTTATATTGTAATTTTTAAAAATTCCTATCACAGTCTATTTACAACCATTTTCATATATAAACTCTATTCTAGTCAATATATTCCATAGGCCATGTAACTTAAAAGCAATATGTTTATCACTAATCTCCAACATAGCAGCTCTATCAAAAGAAACTATTTTCTGCACTTTGTACTGTAATCCTTAGTGTCACATTGTAGCTGTTGGACAAAACACACACATGTAGACCTATTATCCCACTACATCACACTACACACCCTATCACACTACATTTTGTAAAAAAAACACAAAACTCTAAGATTTGATATCTCCTTACAATGATGTCCAGACCCACTGCTAGAGTTTCAGCAGCAAAAAGTGCAGATCATGATCAGAAACCTCCCAGCAGGGGCTGGCTTATCTGGATCAACATCCAGTTTGTTTTATTCATGCTGAGCAGGCTAAGAGTTAGCATCCAGTACTAGTATAAAACTGGTTTATCATATAGTAACATTAGTTTGCTAGCCTACTTGTGACAAGCCCTTATCATAAGTTTGGCTCTGGTCACATTATTAAAATAGTAATTATACCAAGCCATCTTAAATTCTAATGCATACATATGTTTTTTATTCTTTTCTTACCATAAGTACTTGTTCATGGTATATGTGTAAACATTAAACATGGTATGAGTGGAGTTAAGCCAGAAAAGAGCCTGTGGCCTAGTAGTTAGTCTTTGATCCATCAGACCTTCACCATGTGGATTCAAGTTCTAGTCAGCGGGAGAGACTCTTTGTGGAAGACAGTTCTTTCCGGCTATATGCAATAATTATTTGTCTCTACTCTACTTATAATACCCCATTTACAAAATGAAAGTAATATATCATTTATCTACCTTGTATTTTCATATATTTTGTAAGAAATAGCCTAAATTTTAGTTTTAATTTGCTTATTTTCGTCATAATGCTTAAGCACATTAACTAAAGATAAACTCATCTTACAAGATACAATTTTCATGTGCATGCATCTTCTGAAGCGATCTCAAGAGTTAAGAAAAGTGAGGGGACAAAAATCTATAGTAAATACATTCTAAATATCTACACACAAAAGATGCACCACAGCATTAATTTGAATAGTAAGGCACATCACCTTATAAACAAAAAGAAGAAATAGGCTACTAATAGATGGATGTCTTCATGGGATACTTCTCAAGATAATACTGGAAGTCTTATATAACAATTCTCAAAGTTCCCAAAATAGCTTATTATTTCAACAATATGGATATCTAAAAAGCCAACAAGGATAAATGATGTTTACAAAAACAAACTGATAAAAACAGAGCATGATGAATGCGAGTAATGCAAGGAAAAGAGCCACTTGATAAAATGTAATTGCTCACCTGCTTACAAATAAATATTTGGTCATAAATACTAACCAAATTGATACTGGAATGTTTAAATTGAAATCTACAGGATAGATTTTACATTTTGGTGCTTTAATACAGCAATTATATATTTAAACTTGTACAATTCATGATCTGCTTTTTACGATAAATTTTTCCATCAAGATGTTGATCTTATTGGTGGCATGCTGCTATTATTGGTAAAGAAAGACCTCAGACATTTTATAAAAGACTTTCACGATCATGTAGTATTTTTATAATATTTATTTTAAAGGCAAGATGCGCATGTCACTTTTACAAATAAACATACATTACTATTTTTAATCTGTGCAACAAATATTTATACATTTATCTGTTGTTATCGCACTTTGGGAAGAATATTGAGACACCAAATCTAATGTGACCAGAAAGTTACTTATGTGACAGTGTCTTTTTTTATCTCTTTTTATCCCAATACCTATGAATTTTTATTTTAAAAAAAAAACAACAGAAAATTATGCAGCAGAAAAGACATGCTTTACTGAAAGTTAAACATATATATATACTTTTTTAAATAATCATCTCCTTTCTAAAGTTGTCTCAGTAAGTCCTTAAATTATTTTTTATAATCAGTAAATAATTAGTCTAGGTGAGCTAAAATGCTAGCTAGTTGTATTCCCATAGGGTTTTACGCTACCACAAGCAGTCTACCTGTAATGCCATATTTCTATTAGTATGAGTGTTTCTGGCCTGATTACTTTCGGCTTAATGCATATTCTGGGAATGATACAAAACATATGAACATTTTAACATAATTCTAGCTACCCTTCCTACTACACTACTTCTACGGACAGATTACGGTACAGATTGATGTAAGTTTTATTTGAGTTGCTTAATGCTTATCAAACACTGTTACAGTCACCTGAAGACAGTGTTCTCTTGAAGCAGCTATAGTGATGCCTTAACTGTGCCACCATGTCATTCTGGTGAGAATAAACATGTTTTATTACCAGTTTACTTGTATATGATATAATATATTGTCATATGTGGTAACAATAAAATTACAATGTGTTGGCTGTGGTTGTGTCAATTAATTGAATGTTTTTAAAATAAAACTTCATGTATCAGAAAAGACAAGTGAAAAACGTTTTTCTGTTTTTGTTTAAAAAAATACATCGCAGCTACATAATTATGGTCATTATACTGATATGGGACCCCATTCAAATGTCTGGGTAGAATGACCGGCCCTGACAGGTAAACTGGAAGACCATCCCACATTAAGTCCTTTACCAGGACTTAATCCCACATAGTGAGAGATTAGCAGCCAGAGTAGTTATAAGTCTGTGACTCTAACATGGGAGCCTGATAAAACAAGAGGGTCATGATTGTCACCAGAGGACACATGCTTTTAGCAGGCTCATATCTGGTGTCAAATAATTAAGAGTTATTTACTGTAGAAATGTTTGGTGAAGATTAGACCATTTGTGTGGCCACTAGGCTGATAACCTTTTTTAGAATTTTACCTAGTAACCTTATGAATCCATATGTAAGATTTCATACTGACAAACATTCAGGCCAAGTGTGGTGAAGATTGGGCTACAAATGTGGCCTCTAAGTGTTTTCACAAGGTTTTTCTAAAATTTGACCTTTTGACCTAATTTTGACCCCACGTGACCCAATAATGAACTCATCCAAGATGGAATGGGGTCTCTAGACTGTTTGCAAGCATTTCCTAAGATTTGACCGACTGACCAACTTATTCATCTATGACCAAGTAATAAACTCATCCAAGATTCCATGCAGGCAAACATTCTGACCAAGTTTGGTGAAGATTGGGCCATAAACGTGGCCTCTAGTGTGTTCACAAGCTTTTTCTAAGATTTAACCTAGTGACCTTCTTTTTTGATCCCACGTGACCCAATAATGAACTCATCTAAGATTTCATGCAGACAAACATTCTTGACCAAGTTTGGTGAAGATTGGGCAATAAATGTGGTCTCAAGTGTGTTCACAAGCTTTTTCTAAGATTTGATCTAGTGACCTACATATTGACCCCACGTGACCCAGTCATGAACATATCCAAGATTTCGTGCAGGCAAACATTCTGATCAAGTTTGGTGAAGATTGGGCCATAAATACGGCCTCTAGTGTGTTCACAAGCTTTTATTTAAAATTTGACCTCGTTAGCTTCTTCTTAACCCCCCGTGACCCAATAACAAACTCATCCAAGATTTCATACAGACAAACATTCTAACCAAGTTTGATGAAGATTGGCCTATAAATGTGGCCTCTAGTGTGTTCACAAGCTTTTCCTAAGATTTAACCTAGAGACCTTATTTTTGACTCCACGTGACCCAGTTACGAACACATCCAAGATTTCATGCAGACAAGCATTCTGACCAAGTTTGGTGAAGATTGGGCTATAAATGTTGTCTCTAGTGTGTTCACAAGTTTTTCCCAAAATTTGACCTAGTGATCTACTTTTTGACCCTAAGTGAGCCAACGAACTCATATAAGATTTCATGCAGACAAACATTTTGACCAAGTTTGATGAAGATTGGATAAAAACTGTGGCCTGTAGTGTGTTCACGAGCTAATTGTTGAAGACGGATGACGGATGATGGAGGAAGCGGTATCACAATAGCTCCCCTTGAGCACGTTGTGCTTAGCTGAAAAAAGGCAGGCAAGTGTATCTTTGTTTCATCAGATTTCTTTATTCCTTGAGACAAATATGGTGATTTTTTTTTTAAATGAAATTAATCAACTTAAATGCAAAGGGTCACAATACACACATATATTTGTTAACCATTTAGCCAAACCTTCTTGTTGAAAAATGGCTGATATTACTTCTTCGTATCTGCTTATAAAAGTTTCAGCTGCTTAATATAGCCTTTTGTTCATCAACAACGACAAATAGTTATTAAAATTACATGTACATCTTTTTTCAAGTAAGCACAACTTTTAAGTTGGAAAGTTATTGTTAAGGGTTGCATATATTGCATATAAAACAAAACAATAACTGAAGCTGAACTGTCAACTGTGGCATATTAAATAAAACATAATCAGTGTTCAGCATAGTGCTTGCAAAAGCTGCTAAGCTTAAAATTCTACCTCTCTGCCTATAATAACTCATTCTGTGACCTTACTTATTCTAAGACTACAATGAGATCTGACAAGTTGTTAACAGACTTTCACCAGACTGACAGATATAAATAACAGCCACAGAAATACTTCTACCAGCAATGCCAGTGTTTTTCCATGACACAGTGACAAAAAATGAATACATAGAGATAAAAAAAAACATCACACAAAAAACAACATACAGACAAACTAGGATAAAGGTACTTTGAATTGTCTTATGAGGTTGGTTGTTATCTCATTTCTTCTGACTGAGATTTTTCAGAGAGAGTGCTCTATATGATGTGATGACTGATTTATGATAAAGGTAAATCACAGAACAAAAGATTTAGAATAATTTGAAAAGATGACAAAAAATAGTGTTTAAATTAGCCTAGGGAATGTAATACAATTTTTTATACATGGTGAAAAGGATCTATAAAAAAAAAAAGATTCAATAAATATATCCTCATCAATCATAATCATTTTATGCATCAATCAAAGTTCTTCTAAGATTTTTGACATTAATTTTTAAAATCTGAATAAAAGTATGCTACGATTGTAGTTTGTACCAGCACCTGTCCATGTCTGCCCAACATAGTTAAAAGGTTCATTTTCAAATGACTTATTTTCATAAATAAAACATAACAAAACCACCTTCTAAGAAAAAAAACAACCTTTGTACAAACTTAAAAAATATGCCTTTAGCAACTTTTCATCTTCATTCTTTATTGTACAATTAGCTTGATTAATATAGTGAATTCACATCTTGCTAATGCTAATGAAAAAATTAAAAGCACTCACAACACTATTTGACCTCGATGTTTAAAGTTTGATTTTTTAATGAAATTCAAACTCAAAATAAATTATTGTTCATGACTTAAATGTTATTGTTAACTATCTACTGTTATAAAATGAAAAATTCCTTCTCAAAGTAAAGTGTGTTAAGTTGACTTTGATGATATACCATTCAACAAAGTAGGTAAATGATATAGAAAATAGGGTAATTTGTCCTCTTCTAAAAAATCACCCAGGGTTGGTAAGGCACTATCACCCATGACTGAATATTTCACATCACACTAAATTGTTCTGTTCTTGTTTGAAACAATTTATTAATCATCATTTCAAGCACTTCAGCTCTACACAGCTCTACTCCAGCACATACTATCACCATGCAAAGCAGCACTTACTGAGGGCAGATACAGATGGCATCAAGTGCTTAGTCTTGGTAGATGAACCGTAGGGAAATATTGCAAGAAAGAACAAAAACTAACAACTCCCTAAACCCAATAGTATCTCTTTCTATACAAGGTTGGTGAAGCCAACCAGCCAGCCAGCAACATAGATTTACTTTAAGAAATCAAAGGTTGTTAGGTATATTAGGATATAATTTGGTTAGAAGCTTGTCTTCACAGACTTTTTCTTTTAAACAACTATAGTTACATATTATTAAATTTGAATAGTTTCTTAAAATCCGTTGTAAAATCTTATGTTTGTATGCTTGAGCTTATATTGACTTGTTGCCATCATGCTGACTCAGTTTTTATGGATATATCTATCCTACAAACTTTAGCCAGTTATAGTACTCTGGACCATACACCATGAAGGGTGGGAATACTTAAGTTGATAGTGGCGGGAGAGAACGAAGGAAACCTTGGAAAGGAAGATAATGAAGTAATAAGACCTTGATGATGCTAAAGAAAGAAACAACCATTTTTGGACTAAAACAAAAAGGTGTAACAGTTTTCCTGTCACTTGGAGCATTGGGCACTGAATTCAATTAAAAAAAGGCCTAATTCTAAGCTGCAGAAAGAGAGTCCTGCTAGCATTGGCTCAGACACAATGTAATGGCATGGAAGCCATCACGGAGAAACTGTTAACAGCTGCTGCCACGCCATTGGGAAAATGTACCCAGGTCAAAAAATCGGTGTGAAAAATTCAGGTAATAGTGTTCATATTTTCAACCGTGTTAAATTGTAATAAATAATAATTTAGAAATATACCTTTTAACCTGACAATAAATTATAAACACCAAACAAGTCAAAATGATAAATGTCAACATGCTAAGACACAGATCAGATATGTGATCTTTCCTTGGTTACAAAGAGGGAGACTTAGACTCCCAAAGAGGGAGATTGGGGTGCCAGGGAAGAAGATTTCCACTCGTTAAATTGATTATGTCGCTTCTAACATTATTTGTTCACTATCTAGCCATAAATTCTATGCTTTGATTTTAATCTTGTGGCCTACAAAAACAACAACAGCCAAACATGGTGTAAACAGTGTCAACAACACTTACTAATGAATTGTAAAGGTTTCCAAAGTGATCTAAATATATTCTACTATCAAATTCAAATTTACATAAAATCTTTATAAAATATTTATGCACTTATTAAGAGATTAAATTTGAAATAATGAGTATGCAAGCATACAAAGAGATTATTTAATTTGTAAGTTAGTGACAAGATAGTTTGATAATTATAAAATTTTCGTGATTAACACTTTGATATCATCAAATTAAAGTTTAATGACTTAAGAATACATGAAGACATTGTACTCATCAAGAATAAATAGCAAACAATTGTTTTTCAATGACAAAGTAGTAAATTGATAACTGTCCAGATTTTTTTTTTAAATATAGAGGTCACATGATAATGCAAAAACCAAAATGGAATATGTTTTAAAAGTGTCTATGGTTGGCATTATAGTTACTATTTATGCACAAAATGAGACAGTATCAACTTTCACAAAAACCATTTACTTTTATGATAAATGTATATTTGCAGGAAGAAGACAAATTTTTCTTTCAAATAGAAACAACACTAGTGTAAAGTAAAGAAATGATGTACTCCTCTTAAAAAAATCTTGAGTCAAAGAAAGCTTAACATAATGTTGGGAAACTCTGCCATGTTCTCAATTTCTTCGCTTTGATTTGTTGCAACGTTCCTGTGACCCTTGCAGTTTTTTTACCTTATTTCCCAGATATATTTCAGAACAAGAAGCTTGCCTACATGTCTTACACAATGTGTTGTTTTGTGAGGGCTGATAATGTCCTAAATAATATGCAGTTAGCAAAAGACCTTACAAAGTGTCAAATTAAAATCAATGATTGTTTTAGTAGAACAATGCACAAAAATACATGTTGCAAGCTCTGTATATTCAGCAGTGTTATTTTTTCATACATTCAACTCTTTCATGCAAACTTGTTTTTGTGTTAATTTCATATAGCATATAGGTTTTGAGTCTAGACTGATGATTCTAACAGTCAATCTCTTTTGCCGACTGACCACTCCAAGGCGGTAACAGTTGGGTTTGCTCATTTTGTTAAATGACTCATCACATATTAACTTTTACATTTGGCTTGCACGTGAATACCTTTGTCCTGGGCCTTTTCAAATTTTGGTATATGTTGCAATGCTCATAGGACTTTTTCATATATTCTTATTCATGGACTAGAACAATGCTTTGTTTGTTCCCTTTGGTTTCTAATTCCAGGATTAACGACCAATGCAACATAGCCTGTAAAAAAGACAGAATCAGACAAGTAAACACCTTAAAATATCTTGGTTGTACTATCACCCGGAATGGCAAGTGTGACACATAAATCAAGAAGAGAATCGGACATTCTAAGGCAACTTTTAACAACATGACATGCATTTTTTCCAACAATAAGATAAGCCTCAAGACGAAGATCCATGTTATGAGAGCCTACGTATGGTCCATTCTTCTATATGGATCTAAATGCTTGTTCCTAACCAAGGACACAGAACAGCGACTAGAAGCAGTGGAGATGTGGTTCATCCAGAGAAACATGAAAGTCTCATGGACAAAAAGAAAAACAAATGTTGAAGTAATGGACATGGCTGGATACAAGAGATCCCTTCTTAACACCATCAGAGAAAGACAGCTCAATTTTTTTTGGCCATATAATCAGGGCTGGCAGACGAGCCAAGCTGAAGAGAAGGAAAGGAGGGATATGGTCATTACAGAAGTCAGAAAAGAAGAGGAGCAGAAGAGAAGAAGAAGGCCATGGAGCTTGGGAAGCAAGGTGTATGGACCAGGCGGGAATTACCTGACCCTCTTATTATATGGTCAGATCTATGGAGAATGGAACCAGTATGAATCGCCTTCCTTCTTCGATATGTGTATGACACTCTTCCGACTCCAACTAACCTTTGCATGTGGGGTATGTCTGAGTATCCATCTTGTAGTTTATGTGGATCCAGAGCCTCAATGGGACATATTCTAACTGCTTGCAAGACAGCCCTGCAGCAGGGAGGTATCGTTGGCGGCACGACCAGGTGCTTATAGCCCGAGCAGACAGTTTGGAGAAGGAGAGAAAACAGAAAAGGCAGAGAGTACCAAATGACACATCAATCCAGTTTGTCAGAGCAAGGCCAACAGACCCAGCATCACAAAGAGGTCCAGTTAGTATTCTACATCAGGCTGCAACATGGGACATGAGAGTAGAACTGCGAAAGAAGCAGTTCCAGATGTTGTGCATACCAAATTGAGGCCGGACATAGTGTTATGGTCAGCAGGTAGTAAGAAAATTATCTTGATTGAAGTAACTGTACCCTGGGAGGACTCATGTGATGAGGCATTTGAGAGAAAGAGCTCAAAGTATGCTGACTTGGTAGAGGACTGAAGGCAAAAAGGTTGTTTCCTGTAGAGGTGGGGCCCAGGGCATTCCCAGCTTAATCTGTATGGAGAATGTTTCAGAAGATTGGTGTTACAGGGACCAAGAGAAAGGTAGCAATCAAGCATTTGGCTGAAGCTGCAGAACGTGCTTCTTGCTGCATATGGTGTAAAAAAGAAGTGCTAACATGGAGTCCTGATAATAAAATCGAGTAGTGATTTGTCACTACTAACCCGCTACCTGAGGGCGTAGTGATGTAGGGGTCAAAACGCTCCGATGAAGGCTTAGTCACCTGATGACGCAAGCCTCTGGTCTCCAGGAACCTCTCATTATCAATTTATATCTTGACAGAAGCAGCAGTTAGGGTCATACAGCAGTAGTAGTAACTGTATTACGTCAATTAAAAACTTCCATTTTCAACAGTGCTGTATTAAAAAACAGAACAAGTGACACTGATTGGGCATGATCTCCGCCATTCACTAAATGGGTGTGGTTATATTGTCAACCAAAGGACTACAGTTTTTGATGGTATCCTTCTTGCACCAGTAGACGGGGCACGAAATTATCATCTCAACCAATGAACGCTCTGTACACTCAATGATGGGCAGTGTCCTGTTCTGATTAGCTGCACACATAGCAGGTGCTGGTCGCAAGCAATAGGTTATATTGCATAATCAAATGATTGACTGGTAGCTACTGACTGGGGCAGTCTTTAGGAGGAGTGAGATTAAGTCTGTCGGGAACATCAAAGCAGGAGAATTGATGTGATCAGCATGAGGCGTGAGATAAACCCCTAATATCGGGAGTCTCTCGGGGAAATCGGGAAAGATTATTTGTCCAACAGTTAAAGCTATGACACAGATAATGTCACAAAACTGTTAAAAACAGAACACAGAAAAAAGTCACTTATAAATTTATGACATTAAAATTATTATTTTTAAAAAATCAGTTTTTAAGTCACTTTTAAACTTTCATTTGAAACTGTTTGTTGCAGTTTTATGCCTATAAATATCTATTTTACCAATCTTTCAAATGCCATTTTATGTCATGATTAATTATCTGATTTTAAATACAGCTGGTACTAGGTACCTGGTACAAAGTTTTATTGAGAATGTAGAATGATTTATTTTATTTATGCTTTTTATCCATGCATTCTTGTTTTTTTACATCACAACTGTGTTTTTTAATGACAGAAAAACATGTTTGCATAAGCTATGGGTTTGAGTAGATCAGAAAGTCAGTGGGCTGGGCTGCAAAATTTCAAAAACATTTTTATCAGTGAAAGGAATCAGAACAGAAACCATGCTCCAGCTATGTTACATTTGAAACAAACATTACCTGATTTTAGAATATTCTGAACTACTCTCTGCACAAAAACAACAACAAAAGATCTACTGAAAGCTCATTTGTTTTAATGGAAAATTTTCAACTTAAATCAGACAAAGGGGCCTCTCTTGTCATTCCTGTAACAACTTACCCATTTGTAACCCTGTAAAATTAGGCTATAGTACGCAAATGACCACTTCTGTACGCTTGTTTTCAGTTAAAATTCGTCACACTTGTCATTGAATTGATTCACATTCAACAAGGAGTCTGAGGAAAACTCTGAGTTGATCAATGGATCGGTAAAGAAATTTATAAAATGTTTTAAAATCTGCAATTCAATGGAAATTTATAAGAGTTATAACGGAGATATATTAGGAGTCTCAAAAAAGTATGAACAAAAATATGTACTTACATTTTCTACCGCGAAAAACGATGAAATTTTCATGAGAAGAGAATCAAAAAGTAACCGGAAGTTTACAAAAACTGACATAGTGGCGCATGCGCGTAATAAGGCGAGAAATTGGAGTGTTAATATTTTGTTTGCATTTTATTATTGCCTCACAATAATGAGCAAATCGGAGGAAATTACTCTAGAAGGGTGTGTATGTATGCGTCTCCTTGTATACCAACATTTCTTATTTGAATACAGTTAATTGCGTTTGCCGCATTATCAAGTCAGTCGTTGAATATTCCCCGGTGTCGAGCTTATATTTGTCCAGCAAAATTAATCCCACTGGGTTCACTAAAGGCTCAATTTGATTATCTTTCCACCGGTTTTGTTCCAGATTGATAACGTTAACACGGTATCTTAGTGCCGTTATATTGCTGAGTCATTTGTTCTGTTGTCAATTTTTTTAAGAACCAAAATTTGAAAATATTTACCCCACCCAGCCTCTGAGCCTGAGGTGCTGTCCTCATCATCAAGATCTGTCACTTGACACTTTCCATCTCAGAGGTTCTTTGATAGTATTTTTAAAATGGCTTGCTGTGGTTAGTGGAAAACAATGATTATTGGAGTCAACAAATTAAAAACCGGAGTCCAGTGTCTGGTACTTTTCTGCTGAACTGTGTATTCAGGTTGAAGTGATCTGTACATTTGGCTTTTTAATTCATCTACTACATGAGCCTATACAATATCTTGCTGTTCTGCAAAGAACAAGCTTAGGATGATGGCTGATGTATCCATATCAAGTTTTTGTATGAGCTCGAGCGAAAACAGACTCAGCCATTCAGTCATAGAAGCAATTGCACAGCAAAGCCTCAAGATTGTGGCTTGTGTCTTATTTTGTTATCTGGATCTGGTTTGGACAAATAATGTAGAGCACCTTACTCCTGAGCAGGAAGGCGAGGGTTTACATCCCTTCCTAGGTGAATGGTTATTGCAGATTGGTTTATAACAGTGACAATGAGGATAATTCGATGTGCAGGTTGGCCACCCGCTGGGAGCATTAACAGGCTAGAAACTGGTGGTTCTGTCCAGTTGATGCCTGGCTTCATAAAGGTCAAGGTGGGAGCAGTGTTGTAGATATGCAGTCCCCAGAGCTGTCTGCCTGGTTAGCTCAGTTGGTAGAGCACCTGACTGTGGAGCAGGTGGTCATGGGTTCAAAATCCTTCTCGGATAAATGGTTTTGCTCCTTGTTCACAACAGTGGTGATGAAGATAATTTGGTGTGTGGGTTGGCAACCAGGTGGAAGCTGTAACAGGCTAGAAACTGGTTGTTCTTAGTATAGATAATTATTTCTCATGTATCTAATTATTGCATGATGTAATTGCTCTTGTTTTGTTTTTCTCGCAAGATGGTGAGCTGTCTAAAAATACCATTAACCCATCAACCCTAAAGTTGATCACTGATGGTCAAATTTGTGTTGATTTTTTAATATTTTTGTTAAGAAAAGCAAACTTTGTTTGAACCCCACTGAACAAAGGGATTAGCCGGCATTTTTGCCGATACTGCGCAGTGACATTTCTATCATTATAGCACAGGGGCACTTATTAGGTGCCTAGGGACTGAACCCAGCCGGTCCATTATACTGACACCGATGAGTCAGGCGTAATGCTGTCCCCTTAGCCCTGAGCATTAGGAGAGAAGCCACTACTACCAACTTTAAAGTCTTTGGTTTGACCCGGCCGGGGTTTCGAACCTACGACCTCCTGATCCGCAAGCCGACGCTCTACTACCTGAGCTATTGCGGCCGGTGCATTGTACAACCTCTGATCACTAGAATGTATGTGACCATGCTGCCCTTTAAAAATTATGTTGTCTTTAGGTTTTAAGAATCAAAAGTGGCTCAATAGTAAATACATTATATATCTCAAAAACCTTGTAAATCTCCAAACTGAGTATGTGATTTCAGCTGTATTGTATGTCAGGAAATTAAATCAGTATGTCATAAACAATATTTTTTTTTTGGCATTAAATAGTTACACAATACAATTTTATTAATGTTTTAAAATGTTATTGAAATACATTTGAAGTGCAGATTGTGTGGTACTGTTTGTTATGTACATTTACTTATTTATAACTATGGCCAAATTGTTTTAAAAATCACAATGCATGCTATTCTTTTTTACTGCAGCATAGATGTACAAGAAACTATTCATCCTTATTATTTACAATATCAATTGGTAAATTGATCAATAATCTTTATTTTATTATTTTAGAATAGCTGTATCAGAGATTCTTAAAGAAGCTAAAAGAGGAAGTGAGCGTGCTAAGGAATTAGGTGTGGTTGGATGGTAAGTGCTGTTGATACTCCTTCAAAATTTAACAGTCAAAAAATTTTAATAAGGTCTTTCATACTGTGACATATGGAGAAAAATGTGCAGCCAGTCCGGGACTCAAACCCAAGACCCTTAGCTAACAGGGCGAATGCTTTACCGACTAAACAAACTGGACATCTTACATACTTTCTCCCTATCACCCGGTTACATACACCCATGGCAACTTGAAATGTCCACAAATTTCCACAGACTATATGCTCTACATACAGCTCAAAAGCGCTTGTACCCTAATGACCGTTTGTCAATTCCAATGGATGCCATTTGTGACAGGGAGAATAATGTACAGCTCGTCCAGGACTCTAACCCGAGACCCTTCGCTTACAGGGCGAATGCTCTACAGACTGAGCTAACATGACCACTTACACATTCTCTCCCTATCACCCAGCTACAATACCTAAAAGTTACTTGATAATCATGCTATAGAGTGCATAATCACATATCTATGCTTCATTTTAAAGCTTAAAATAAGTTGCAAAATATATATTTATTTTCAGTTACAACATAGATTAAACAGAATATTTAATTTTATTAGCCACTCACTAAGTCGCTCTAGACAAGGGGCACAAAACTTGTTTGTCTGGCATGAGAATCCTCAAAAGATTTCCTTTTTATAATAGTTATTGATATAGATATTAGGGTATTTTATCCTTATTCTCCATTATAAACTTTATTTTCAGCTTTTTTCGGTGGAGTTTGTTATAAACCCTTAAGAAAATGAATAGTTGGTGATCATGTCGAGCAACTCTCCATTTTCTAAACTTCAGGCAAAAGCGAGATGTTATTCCAAACAAACGTTTCCTAAACAACACACTGGTTAGCACTCTGCGCCACAGTTTCCGAGAGGACCGCAAGCACAAGGACGGTAGCTCCAAGAAGTTCCAACAACACATGTCAGGTCGTGGAAGGGGTAGGGGCCGTGGTGGGTTTTACAAGAAATTTGATAAAAATAATGCAGACAATGACCCTGAGCCAGATCCCAATGTTGACTATGGCGAATTTGATGCCTCAAAATACTCCGAAGATGTAACAGACCTGTATGTAAGAGATTCCCAGAGAAAACATGCCAGGATTCTTTCTAACTTTGTGGAGAAGAAGAAAAAAAAGAAAAGTAAAAAAGATGACAAGTCAGAGTCTAGTGAGTCGTCAGATTCTTACACAGTAGAGGATGAAGGAGAAGAGGAAGTAGTGGAGGAGGAGATGGAGCCTGGTTGGCGGAATCATTCTAATCAAAAATGGAAACATGATCGGTAGGTGCAACAGCATGTCTTCAGATCTAAACATAAAAGTAAGGCTGTCAAGATATGCTTGCAGCGTACCACGATACATTGTGATACATATAGAGCTTATTGCAATATGTACCACAATATATTGCAATATTTAATCAAACTGCTATAAGGAGCTATTTCACCCAATCTAATGAGCAAAATGAACAACAAATGCTTTAATAAAACATGACATTTCTTTATAAAAGGTAAACACAGGAATAGAAAATAGGACTAGACGGTCGCAAAGCACAAACAGTCAAACAACAAATTAACTGCAAAATTCAGGATTGAAGTGTCACATTTCCACTGTTTTAGAGCGATGACTATTCACAGTGTATTTAGATTGTTTGTACTGCCTCTGTATCTTATAAGCACATCAAAATGTCAACAAAGTATGGCACCTTTAACAATTTTCTTTGTTGATCTGTCCCCCTTTAACTAGGAAGGGCTCGCTTTTGCAATTAAATTCAGCGATGTTTAAAAAAAAATCTTATCAGCGCGGTCATATTGTTTACAATTTTCAACTGTCGTGTTTGATTAAACTGCTGAACAATAGCTAATTATTATGTTCTAAGTATTCTGCTACAAATTATCTCACAATAATTGGCTAATTGTAGTAATTTTTATTTAAAAAAGATACTGTTTCTATGCAAAATTTGTTTTCTTAAATATAGAATTAAATTGTCAAATTAAAAGTCTATACCTAATGAAAAAAATGATTGTAAGGAATATCGCAAATGCAAATCGAGTATGCCGCATTTTCCGGGCTGTTTAGAATGAATTCCACTGACATGCATTCAGTTTCATTTGAGTCAGTTATCAATGATTCCTAATCATAAGTAGAAGCATCGTTGACTTTGGAAGCACAAAATGGTAGCAGCATCCAAATTATACAAAATATCATAAAAAAGGATATGTTCCTTGTGTGTCATGGTACTGTATTGCCTTTACCCTGCATCACAATATACCAGTATACTGCAACAACCCTAGATAAAAGTGGCCAAGTTGTGGGGCTTAAGATGTTTGGTCTTGAAAGTAAGTTAAGGTGGTCACACTTTTGGTCTTTGTCTCTAGCTAAGGCACACCAATTTTCATAGCATGGATAATTACAGAATCTGCTATATTTGCTGAAACATCTGTCAGACATTTAGTCTGACAAGCTAGAAAATTTTGTCAGACTGAAAGAACATCTGTAAGACTGAAAACAATACAAACATATTGCAAAACCTTTAGTTTGAAAGTTTGATTGGAATTTGCTTGATAAATACTTACCTGCTGCAATCTGCCCCCAGCATTTTAAAGGAGCTATTCTCTAGTATAATGAATCAGAGAAAATAAAGTTTTGACCTTAGATTTAAATGTGCTGGACAAAAGAATGAAGATGTTGCATTTTTTACAAGATCAAAACTAAATCTGGGGCATCTTACGGTCCAACACCTTTCATGAAGTCGGAACTGATAGTGGTCTATTATTTTTGATCCACCAATTTCTACCATGATAGCAAAACACACACATTCGGTCCATTAAACCTGTAATATTCACTTTACCAACATACCTTTTTATGGAATTGTACCAAGGATTATTACCTTTTTTGAAGACTAATATTAGTCCAGCTTTGGTAATGCAGACCCTACAAGCTTGTTCGGTTGATCTGATATGATTGCCATGAGACTGGACCTTAGACTGAGGCTAATGTCTGAAATCAGCCTCATGATTGGGCTCATATTTGGAATTGAGCCTGGAAGTTTGTATGTTAAGCATACCTTGGACTCTAGTTAATTTTTATTATATCCTTTGTTTAGTGGTAATTCATTGTTTTAATACATGTAATCCTGGTCATTCTCATATGACCTTGTCATATTTGCCTATTGAGTCTTTATTCTCTAATAATAGCTGCCACAAATGAAATTTTTATATTACAACAAATAACTACCATTGTTTTTGTCCAGGCATAGACAGTACTCAGATGCAGGATCAACTGATGACCACTACAACAACTTTAGTGACACAGACAGACACCATTCCTACAACAATGGCTTGAGAGATGACCGAAGACCACGACGAGGATTTCACCACAGACCAAACAACCCCTTCTACAAGGATTATCAGCGCCCGTCCCCTTCATACTGTGGCTATCCTTCTAGGCCAGAGTCAAACTTTACAGGATATCCATCGCAAAGGGGCAAATACAAACACAGCAGTTATGATGATGAACAAGGGCCTTCTCATGAAAAAGAATTTGTACCTCCATTCAAGAAGAAGAGATACCAGAATATAACAAGAGAAATAAAGGTGACTGTTGATGAAAATGTTGATGATTTTGACTCAGATGGAGAGGTTGATGATATTGATAGTAGTTCTGATAGGAAAGGCAAAAAGAATGGTAAAAGTAGTTCAAAAAAGAAGAAAATAAAATTGGATGGAAAATCACTTATAGAAAAACTCAGTGCTAGAAGTATGTATGCAGATATTGAAGAAATAAAGATGGGTAAAAGCAAATCAGAATCTGAAGATGATGAGTATGGAGCAGATCCATATGCTGGGTTTGAGTCAGAAACAAGTAGTGAGTCTGAAAGTGTAGATGAAGAACATGTTGAATACAAACCAGAGGAAGTTGAGGAAAAGGTGGAGGATCGGGCAAATGCTGAGGAAGAAGAAATTGTGCAAAAGCCAGTGGAGGAACATTATTCTGATAAAAGAAGTAAAAAGGTTAACGAAAAACAAAGTGCAGAGGCCAAGAGCAATAGTAAAGTTGTAAGCAAAAGCAGTGAAGATGCTGGTCTCAAAAAGAAAGACAAGAAAACCAGAAGTGCCAGTAGAGATGAAGATGAAGATAGTAGACATGGTGAAACTAGTGATTACAGAGAAAGGGATTCCACTAGTATTGACAGAGAAGATGATTTTGACAGGCATGAGGAGTATGATCGCCGAGACAGAAGATCTGCTATGAATCATGAACGACATGATAATTCTTACAATAGGTATGATGACTATGGTGACTTTAGAGGGGGAAGAAGACCGTACCGAAGACCATTTATGCGTGGCAGCTTCAGAATGAGAGGGCGACCCCCAAGGGGTTTCCCTGGAATGCCTATGTTCCCTCCAATAGACCCAGCTTTTCTTGCTCAGTACATGATGCAAATGAACTCCCTCCTTCTGCCACCTCACATGCTGCATGAGGCACAGAAGCATTGGTCAAAAATGGGACTGTCAGGACCTCTAAGGTCTCGGTCAAGATCTCATTCTCGGTCCCATTCACGAAGATCAAAGAAGAAGAGGAAACGACATCGTTCGTCATCATATAGTGACAGATCCCGAAGTTCTTCTAGGAGCAGATCTCGCAGCTATTCAAGGAGACGTCATAGTAGACATAGTCACTCAAGATCCAGGTCCAGAAGTCATTCTAGGAGATCGTATAGCAGGTCTAGAAGACATTCATCATCCAGTTCTAGGCATAGAAGCTACTCCAGGTCTCATTCTAGGTCACATTCTAGGAGTAGAAGTCATTCAAGGAGACGCTCTCACTCAGGGTCAAAACACAATTCTAGACACTCAAGAAGACATTCTAGTTCTGATTCCAGAAGTAGTAGTGATTCTAGAGATAGGAGGCATGGTCGTTCAGGGTCAAAACGTGATTCAAGACACTCTAGGAGACATTCTAGTTCTGATTCACGAAGTAGAAGTGATTCAAGAGATAGGAGTAAGGAAAGATCAAAGAGGAGTAAAAGTAAAGAAAAATATTATAGTTCTTCCAGCAGTCGTAGTCGGTCACATTCTGAAAGTAATTCTAGATCTAAACAATTGGACAAATCAAAAGTATGTGCAAAATTGGAGCCGAAGGAAGAAACTATAAGCAAAGAGAAAAATCATCGAAAAGATACAAAAATAAGAAAAAATAGCAAAAATATTTCAAATGATGAAATATCTCAAAATCAGAGTGATGAAGGTAGTAATTGTACATCCAAAGTGAGTGTCAAATCATCAGGGAAGAAACAGAATAACAAAAAAAGGCGATGGAAGTCTAGATTTGAACCTGTTGATCTCGAACTTGAAAAGGCAACTGTTGGTTTGACTAATGAAAGTCCCAAATATGAGACAAAGCAATCAGAAGATGATGAAAACAATGAGTTTGAAAGTGATGCACTAAATTGGTCAAATGAAGTTAGTGAGTCTGAGAAGAGGATAACTGAAGGAAGTAGTGATGGCCTACATGATATTGAAAGTGGTGAGGAGGTGGGTGAAGGTATGGAAGAAACACCAGAGGAAGGGGAGATAAGTGATGAGGGTCTGATTGAGGATGATGATCTGGAAGATGTCTCGGAAGAGGAGGAGGGAGAGGAGATCTAAAAGAAGATGCAGAGATAGAAATCACACATGTTTGTTATTTATTAACTCAGATGTGAGAGTTGAGATGAAGGGTTAATCTGATATGATGTAAGAAGCACTGATTTATCCTATAATTCCCAACCAAACATTGTTGGTACCTATTGTCATGGATACATTTAAAAAATACTAATAGGTACCAGTTACACATGAACCTCTTGTTTTTTCAGGGCATCTATTCAAATGCCAACCAGCGAGTTATTGGTCAGTGAACTGTTTTCTTTGTTTAGCACAGGAATAGGTGGCATCATGATCATCTGTCATTTTATGTATATGCTGCAGAGGAGAAATAAGAAGTTAAAATCATGTATTAAAAATTTATATATACTTACTAAAATCTAGTTAAATTTTAAGGCCTGGCCATATACTGAGGTTATAGTTGTTTTTTGAATAAGGTCATGAAAGTTTTACATGATTATTATGATTCTGTTACAGAGATTAAGGCAGTAGTATATATATTGACCTTAAAATGCTACGCAGGTTTTGGTTGATATCAAAGTTAGTTGATTTTATTTTTCATAAGTCTTCTAATGTGTAAATAAGGTAACTAGCTTAATTCTTAAAATATTAAACAGTTAGAAAAAAATAATGTCATGCTTATAATACTGTTATTGATTGCAAGGATGGACATGAGCTAAAATATTTGCAATACAAAAATCATCAGGTAACATAAATATATTAAATGTTGCTTAGTTACACAAAATGTATAGTACTTGGCTTCCAGTTATTAAAATGAGCTAAGATCTGAGACTGCATCCAGGATTCAGATGCCTCCTTTATCTATAACTGGATGTTATTCAAATTACTTGTGTTGCCACCCTTGAGGGAGGTATTTAAAAATTAGATGCTGTAGAAAAATGATTGCTACCTTTTACTATTGAGAACGTCTAAGACTGCATCATGTTTCTTATGATTGCTGTTGAATGAGATGAAAGAGTGGAGTAAGAGTTGAAATTTATGATGAAAATAAAGTTGAAAATCAGAGTACCCAGTCAATGAAAATATACCTACCTACATGGGGGGATTAATAAAATGCTTTTTATTTCCAAAAATGAGAAATAAGTCCTGTTTAATCTGTTGATGTTGTTGTTGTTTATATCTTACTAGTCAAATACTTGAATTTATTGTTTATGGAGGCTAAATCCAGCCTAGACAGAAGAAAAAATAGAAATGTGGAGGCTAAATTAAACTTACTCAATGTAGACAGAAGGCAAGATAGAAATGTGGAGGCTAAATCCAACTTAGTCAATGTAGACAGAAGGCAAGATAGAAAAGTAAGAAGCTAATCAAGGTATGCCCATGGTAAAATAGAATGGCCAAAATGGTTGTTTTGTACATATTAAAATATGTCAATCAACATTGTACGAAACAATAAATTGTGTATTATTACTTACTTGTGAAATAAAATTTAACTTTTGTATTCATGCTCTGAAACTATATTCAATGGATGCATATATCTATGACCAGTAAATTGGAAGCTTATGTCTATGACTGTTAAATGACTCAACAAAATGGTGACCATTCACCCTTTATTCATAGACTGGCTTGTGATTTTTCTCAGACTTAAGCTCAACTGTTAAAAATCTTGAGTCCTTTTTTTTAAGCTGAGCTAAACTCATGCATGTATATTTCTGTATTTTTATAATTTATTGTTCTAGTGACCAGAATTGTGTATATTTATTACTTGTTGCAGAAATAAATAAAGTTGGAGAGCATATTACGTATTGCCATTGTTTCTATTTCTTGTAATTAAAATCAGGATTTCAGCCTAGGAAAGCAAGCTAACATGTGTTAAATTATCTTCATTTTCAATCATGACCACACCTTTTTTAATCTAATAAACTTTTTTAAGGTAAAATATATCTGATAGAATTGTTTGTTTCACATTTTTGCTGCCTGGCTTTTAAAACTTTTTGTTTTAAATAAGAGGGGTTTTAAATGGTATATTAACGATTCGCCACAATAACGATTCGCCACATAACGATTCGCCACACTTATATAACGATTCGCCACAGCAGTTATCTCTTTATAGGGAGGGTTACACAATAACTATGTCATTCTAGTAAATATTTTTATTCTTAATTCAATGTTTAATAATAATTAAAAATACCAAACATCACAGCAGAATTAAATATAATCACAAGGTAATAAGAGCATATGAATTTATGAATGAAATAAGTGAACATTAATGAAAAAATCAACAGGTTTAGTATATATAACTATATATTTTTGTAATGCATTTTAAGATGCACATGTTGCATTTGTGTGCATATTTATTTTGTACATGGCTCATATGAAGTGCCTCTGTACCTGTATTTTCACATTTAATGTGATGCCATCTGTGACATTTGTCGCATGCAACAGCACGCGAAATCTTGTAGATACGTCTCAAACAGAAGATGCACGGAGGAGCTGGCATTTTCTGGATATGTGATGCCGTTGAGGATGTCCGTTAATTTATATGAAATCGTGATACTTCGCTCAAATTTGTTTGTTTACAAACAAACGTGAAACAATGATAACCAAAGTTATTACATTGACAAACTGCAAACATTCCTTCCTGATTAAAGGAATTCTTCAGGAATAATCAAAAGGAGAATAATCAAAAGGAGTTGATCCCTTATTTGACAAACTGAGAACATTAGTTTCTAATTAAAGGAATTCTTCGGGGTTAATTAACAGGAATCGGCCACTTAATTGACATCACAAACTTTTAACGATGAAAACTCTCCCTTAGAAAGATGGCGACATATTGAACAAGTGTAAATGACTTTCTTGATTGGGAAGACATGTGGTTCATTAACGTTTCGATGACTTTTTTAATTAAAAATAATAAATATTCACAATAGTTTTCTCACAATAGTCAACATTATTATTCATTATTCATCTGTGGTGAATCGTTATAAGAGTGTGGTGAATCGTTATGTGGCAAATCGTTCTTGTGGCGAATCGTTACTAATTCTTTTAAATAAGACGGGTAATGTTACTAGTTTATACACTGCTGCAGTGTAATTGATAATTCTGATTGTTGTTTTAAGAATAAACGGATATGTCTTGTCCTATTCCGCTTAAAAGCTTTAATTTCCATTAATGGACAGATGCCTTAGAATCTTTAGGAAAAGATTGCATAGAAAACAAAAAATAAACATCCATGATATTTTGTGTATGGTTTAAAGATGTTACTGTTGCATGGGTATATGTGAGTCACAAATGTAACTCTGCACAGAAGGATGTAGGCAGTCCAAGCTCCAACGTGCCTTAATTTTCCTTATAAAAACAGTTTACTAAGATCTGCAAGGAGCCATCTATTCCCGACATGTAAACTATCATGGCAGAGCAGAAAGAGTTACCAAACCTATAACTCCCCAGGCTCTCAGTGTGTGCCAAGGATCCTGATCAGTTAAACTCGCCGGTTTGTAACTCTTTAGCCTCGCACTATGTGTGCGCAGGGGTCCTGATCAGTTAAATTCGCCAACTTGTAACTCCCTAGCCCTGACTATGTGTGCGCAGGGGTCCTGATCAGTTAAATTCGCCGACTTGTAACTCCCTAGCCCTTACTATGTGTGCGCAGGGGCCCTGGTCAGTTAAATTCGCCAACTTGTAACTCCCTAGCCCTGACTATGTGTGCGCAGGGGTCCTGATCAGTTAAATTCGCCGACTTGTACCTCACCAAACCCTCATTGTGCGCGCAAAGGTTCTGCTTTGTAAACTTGCCGACTTGTAACAACTCGACTTGTAACTCCTCGCCCCCTCACCGTGCATCATAATTCAAAATAACATAAAAATAAAACTTGTTTATAATTTATTTCATTTTTAATACAAAATTTTAAACAAAATATATTGTCACGGCTGTTGATAAATTGACAAAAATATGAAGTATTAAACAACGGAGAAAAACATAAACAAGAAATAATGTACACATTTACGTTATGGTATGAGTTTGTTCTTTACTAGAATTAACAGGTAATGGATAGGTGTATTGCAATACAAGCTCATAATAAGTATGAAACAAATATTTTATTACTATGTTATTTTTATAACTGTTTATGTAGGTAGTCGGTTCACCTTGGCCATTTCCTTAAATGGGACGACTCGGATGACAGCTCACTGCACTGGATAAACATTGTTTTTCTACATAATGCAATAATAACACAGTGATATAACGCACGCCTACAGCTAACATATAGGATAGTATCTGATAGGCATATTCTACTTCCGGCGAACAAAACGATTATGATTTCTGTAAGTATCATTTCTCCAAATACATCTGAGGGATAATTGTCCCGAGGACGGAATTACCTGAGGAGTTCGGATTGTAACGCAATAGATTACGTCGTGGGGAGATATAAAATCTATGTGAATTTTGTTTTGAAGTTTAAAATGTCCTTAGATGTCCAGTTTTCAGGGTCGTGTCTATGCATGATATGAACGCATGGCCGCTAGTGAAGTCTGGTTTCTTATGTAGACGTAATTTTTCTAACAGTGTCTGGAAGCAAAATGTAACGATATGAAGAAAACGAGCATTGCATCTAAGCCCCTTTTAGAAATTGCAACAAACGGTTCATGAGGAATAAGTCTAATTGGTTGGAAAACCAAGGATGATTTAGTCACGAATTGTCTCTCGGATTTATTTTAGTAAGTCCTGTAAGTAAACAAATGTAAATCCCTATGACTAAGCGACTAGTCGTAAGATTAGTACGTCCTTTTAACAGAAGAGATTAAATGTTTTGCCTGTCATACGTTGTACGATACTATGAGATACAGCGAGTTATTAAATCGATTTAGCAACTTCACATCTATCTAAATGGTGCGAGCAGGGGTAATAGTTGATCGCAATAAATATACACCATTACCCTACTAGGGTAAGATATTTATAGCAGATTTTCTTCTTTTTTTTTCTTTTCATTCCTTGGGACAAAATGTCCGCAACTGCATATTCTGCGTACAAGCTGTACGCGCATGGCTTTACTGGATTAACTAAGCAATTACGGTGGTAAAAGGTAAAATCTTCCTTTGTTGTTGTTTTTTTGTTGTTGTTTTTTTTTTTTTTTGCATAAAACCAAAATGACAACTTGGATTTTTTTTAAACTAAAACTTGATGCAAACATAGGAAATTAAATATAATTTCCGTATCTTATATTTGTCAATATAATTTTGTCGTACTGTTAAAACGTCGAATATTACAAACATAACCAAACAACATAACTGTAAAACATTTGTGAAATCCCATGAATCATTCAGAACTACATAATGCAGGGGCGGGGCGCCTATCAATGGTTTTGGTTGTTGCTTCGCCATAAATAACTTGCAATAAATAAATAATTATCAGCGCGTGAGCACTGACAAAAGCATATCTGTGAGGTAAATACTAAACAAAATAATCCATAATTTCAAGTATAAATTTGCATACAGTGGGCGCGTATTTGCACGATGATACGACCAAAGTTAATTCGTTTACGGAGTCAAAACGATACAAAGTACATTGTACTAGTCAAAAGTAAAAACAAATTTGTGAATACCCACATCAGAAAGGAAGGTAACACGTATCAGCATCTGGACGCAAACTGAAGTTCATTTTCAGACTTGAAACACACACACACACACACACACACACACAGAGACAACTTCGAAAGTATCACACCAGAACAGCTCATAGTAATGAAGGCATTTACAAAGATGTTACAAAGTACTTAGTCCCGTGTCAGCTTGTTGTGTGTGTTGTTGTTGTTGTTATTCTTGAAGTAAAATCTTAAAATCTTTCAAAGTCATATTACATTGTCTATCATTTCTTTTTTATTAGAAAATTAGAAAAAAAAATAGTGAATGAGGTATTGCTAAAATGCCTTTCTTCGCGTCCTCAAACACAATGAACAGCTTCATGAAAAAGTGACCTTGCCGGTCTACTTTCTCCCCGGGATCAAGTCCCTTGGATACACGAGCGAAGCAGTTCACAAGCCTACACTTCATATAGTTACGTTTATGTAAGAATTTATTTAACTATCGGGTGGAGGCAGACCAAAGTTCGTCCTCGGAATCATCATCGCCTGCAGCTTGGCTTCCAGGCACTGAAGAATATTTAGACCCACTCCCGAAATCACGTGTCTTGTAAGCCATCCCCGTGCACGTGTCCATGTAAACCCCGGAACTTTCCCTAGAAGACCTCATCACCATCATCTGACGCGTGTTTTCTCGGTCTCTTTGTCTGCGAATATTCAAACACTGGCGATAATACTTAAAATATTAATGTCCCGCAGGGTTGTACTTTTCTTTATATATATATATATATATATATATATATATATATATATATATATATATATATATATATATATATATATATATATATATATATATATATTTATATATATATTTATATATATATATATTTTAACGGTAACTTTTTCAATCATTTTCTTCAATTTCGGAATTAAGGTTACTGGATAGTGACAAATTTGTTAGTTGCAATCACTCTGAAAAGTTTAGTATAGTTTAAATATGAGGTGTAGATTATAAAAAAAAAAATCAGTGGGTTACCATTGAAATAATAATTTTATTGCCTCATGTGTATGGTTGATGTAAACAAGCAATGTTGCCATTTTTAGACATTAACTTTATTATATCATATCAACTATATTTTTGAGAAAAAAGGGTAAACAAGCCTAAATGGCTATAAAGCTTTCATTTAAAACCAAACAGGGCTATCCCTGAAGTGATAATTACAAAAAAATCTAATAATATATCAAAATAAAATAATTAATTAAACTTAAAAAATATAGAAAAACTATCAGAAAATACTTAATTTAGATGCAGAGTTCTTTAAACTTCACAAATAGATAGAACTTTTTATTCTGGTTAAAGTAAATACAAAAAATGTATGTGTTACCATGCAAACTGAAGAGCTATGGCTTGTCAAATATTAAAAAAATAATATTTTTAATAAAAAATATGCATAAAATATCACCTATTTTTTATTTAAGTTGCAGTAGTCTTTAAACTTTATACATAGATAGAAATCTTTTTGTTGTACATATAAAAAACAAAAAGGGTAGATTTTACCATGTAAAATTTAAGAATTCGAGCTTATAATATGTAAAAAATACAATTTAAAAAAATGTAAAATATCACTCATATTTTTCTTTTAATGCACCGGTCTGAACACTTAACATATAGGTAGAACACATTTTGCTGAAGAAATCAACAAAAAAGGTAGATTATTTTGGTAAAAATCAGGATGAAAGCTGGTCAAATATAATATATATATATATATATATATATATATATTATATATATATATATATATATATATATATATATGTGTGTGTGTGTGTGTGTGTGTGTGTGTGTGTGTGTGTGTGTGTGGTGTGTGTGTGTGTGTGTGTGTGTATGTATGTATATATATATATATATATATATATTATAATATATATAGTATATATATATATAATATATTATTATATATATATATATTATATAATATATATATATATATTGCAACAAACTAAACACACAAACTGGCATACGTTTTGCATTTAGTTGCAAAAGTCTCAATACAGTACATGGAAAATAACAATTATCATTATATGATACAGTTCTTCCCAAAACCAGATTCATGCAAATCTACAAACAAGAAAAGTGGCAGAGCAACTATAGGATACCCCCTGCATAAATTTAAGGTGCAGCACAACGCCGTGAATGCGGGATAGTTCAAATCTCAACAAATCTGCGCGATCGTCTGCGCAGACACTCCAAATTCGTCACTATCCAGTAACCTTAAACAATGAAAATGTTACAGTAAGCTTTTATATTAATTTTAAGCATGAAAACCTTTTTGTGAATGGATTTTGGATGCATATTACCTATTTTTATTTTACAATTATGATGTTCAAATAAAATATTTTACTACCTAATGTACACTGTGTAAAGAATCAGCCTCTTAGCTTTAATCAAGATCATATTGATGTAATTGGACTGTAATTGTATTGTAATTAAAAGCTAAAAAAAACAACAATGATTGATGAAAATGATACGCGTGTCAGTGTAACAGCTAGCAAAAAACAACAAAACAAGCAACAACAAAAAAAAAAAAAAAAAAAAAAAAAAAAAAAAAAAACAATATATATATTCCCATTCGTCCTTACCGCTTTCGGCGAATTGAGATGATTCCTATGGTGGAAATGAAGACGACACACACCAACACTCCGAACAAGGCACCAACGATGGTCCCTGAAACAATGGTTACGCAGATAATGTATACTTCCATACAAATGAAATGTTTTCTTTTCACTATGATTATTTGTTCGATGCAACCATGTCTTCTTTGACAAGTTTATGCTTTATTATCCGTTTTTTCTATTACAGGGTTGCACGTCAGGTTTAACATGTTAAAGAAATTGACATTTGGCTTCAAAGAAATGTTTTTTCAATATTCTCTATTAAAGGGTTTCATGAGTCGCCTTATACATATTCGATTAAAAAATATTGTGGTTTGGTTTCTCGTGCATAACGTATTGCGACTCTTGTATATATTGGTCCGATTTATGCACATCGTGGTTCGATTGACAGTTACTGTGGTTTGAATTTTACATAGTTACTTGGACTAATACATCCTTACCTTCGCTTATACTGGTTTCTATACATGTACGTAAGGCGTACATATTTAACGTAGTTCGATATATACATTTCGTGGTGTGATTTATACTTTTCGTTGATTGACATTTATCGGGGTTCCAGAAATATTGGCTGACATTGTATCATGGATTGATTTATACATAATTACTATTTTAAGACACGTGCATGTATTGGGGTTCGGCCTAAACATATTTGGTTAGACATATACACCGTGGTTCAAGTAATCAATGTTGTGGTTCGATATATATTGTGGTTCGACTATAAGATATTGTGATTACACATATACATTGTTAATTGACTGATACATATTATGGTTACGGAAATATGACAAAGTCCAATGAGCATTGCAACATATACTAAAAACTGAAAGGGCACAAGACAAAGGTATTCACATGCAAGCCAAATGTAAAAACAAAAACAGTTTTGTGCCGAGTCATTAAGCAAAAAAGGGCAAACCCAACAGTTACCAGTTCGAACGGTCAATCGGCAAATATGTCAGACATATATCTCGTTGTTCGACTTATTGGCGCCGCTGTAGAGAGCGGTGTTCAAGAGCGGTGCATCTTCTGCAACACTCGGATATCCTCGGGTAATCCGTCCTCTACGTAATCACCTCGGAAATAATGCTGATAAAGGTGATTACGTAGAGGACTGAATTACCCGAGGAGTTCCAAGTGCACCGAAGCGTGATTAATTATATCTTTTACTGAGACCAGGTTGAATGGATCTTGATTCATAACCACCACCCTCACCCCACCAAAATTTTCTGAATCCGTCCTGTCGTCACCCCTAAGATTCGTACTTACCGGTCTCTCTCTCTACTGGACTCGTCCCATGGTCACCACCAGACGGACTTTCAACATTCTTCTCAAGTTTTAGGATCTCTGTTGTTAAGTTGTACACGCCTCGAAACGAAAAAAACAAATCAGTGGACATAACAATGGTATTTTACAAAAATGGATAAAACACTTCATAACCCTTAAAGGTAATGCCCGACTAATTGTTTTCAGTTGTGTTCTGTTTTCAATTTTTACACACGGACAAAAATCTAGTTTGGGTGATGAATTTTAATCTCATGAACATACTCGTCATTTAAAAATCATAAAATGCACCAGCTACATCAGGTACAATCATCAAGCATCCATTAAAAAATAAATAGAGACATATGCTAAATGTTAACTTTTTAATATATAGGATAGAAACGTTCTTTCAACTTTAAGGTCCCAGTTTGTTCTCATTTGAACACGTCCCGGAAATTCAAAAACTAACAAGACAAACTTTTGTTAAAAATATATAGAACACCCCCAACTCAACAAAATTATTCTTTGAAACAACATATAAACTAACTGTAAATGGATTTCGAATTGGAATATCTCGACCATTTCTGTAGCTAGATTTGTCCAAGAAGTTTCTGTTTAACGCTAACGCGCCTTTGCTCTTTTACTACAAAAAAGTTACTTTGATAGTTGGTATTGTATATGAAGCTAAATAGTACCAGATAGTGAGTTTTTATTTAAAACAGAAAGTATAAACAAACATATCACAACCTATTTATTTATTTGTTTCCGCAGAAATTTCGAATACTAAGGTTTTCTATGTCAACATAGTCAATGCCTGTAGGAAATTAAAGTAAATAGACCGCAATTATAATCTGCCTTGTAGCGATTGCCTATTTTCAACGATATTTACTTGTCACCATTACCTATCATCTATGTACTTTTGAACTTTTTTTAAAATGGGTGAAACGGTACTCACTAGTAGTTGTTGTTTGGCGGTGAATTAGGAATCCGAACACTTTATTCCAGCAAAAACAAAACGAAACTAAAGCGAAGAACAAATTCTTAGGGAATATACCCATCCTTGAGATAAATTTCTGATTAGATCTAGTATACATAGAAGGGTGGTGTATATCGTGTGTATCATTCAGTTAAACTGACGTCGCACATCGTTTAATCAGTAATGAACAATTATCACTAATGAGGCTCGATTTGAGGGGAGAGTTTAGTTTAACTTAAAGTAATATTTCAGTTATTCTTACCTGCAACAATACTTGAACAGAAAAAGACAAGTATCATATTGCATAAGTGTGCTGATTTCCGTTTTCAAACACCGTCGGCTTTCACATTGAAGAAAAATGCGAACGGGCTACAAGACAACAATACTATTATCAAGACAAAATGAAATGTTGAGAAGGATCTGATGATGTCCATTCTGTGTCGGGATCATTCTAGTTATAATTAATAATCAAACTACATACACGTGATTCGGTATAATTATAAAATAAAGATTTAGAACACACTGTTGCTTATGGATATTGTCTTTTTTCGTATTCATTCATAATCCATTACAGTCATGCAAAGCTGTATTTGAATATACGACTTTAAAAAAACCCAACGACATCGGTTTGGCAACTTCGTCATGATTTGGAACCTATGTTTAAATTTTCGAATTGTTCATTGTTGTGCAGTCATATAATGCTTCACTTAATCCGTCCATACGGGCCTCATTCACTGCGACTATGATCATGTCAAATTAGGTCCAATGTACATTATTTCATGATAACAGATGATACGAGTAACAAGGAAGGATAACTACAACAAATGGTTACACGTACATCGCGTATTAAGTTTCGCTCTGTAGAGACAAAGCACGTAAATGCATGTGCGATTGTAGTATTAAGTTACCCATTTGTGTATTGAAACTCGTAGAAAATACACGCCTGTACCTGAAACATGTCTACATACAGTTTTTGCATATATCAATATTACAAAAACGATTTTTACTTAAAATATAGGATACGTTCACCATTATACAAATATTAAATATTATTATCTATTTTATTAAATAAATGCAGTTTGATCATTAATGTATGGTTATTTTCATAAACGTTTTATCAAATATAGTCCTACTTACGTACAAAAACGTGCACATTTGCCATTAATATATTGTGATACACTCCTAACATTTCGTGATAGCCCTCCCCCACCCCCCCACACCCCTCTCTCTCTCCTCATCTCTCTCTCTCTCTCTCTCTCTCTCTCTCTCTCTCTCTCTCTCTCTCTCTCTCTCTCTCTCAAAAACTTGTTCAAACGTTTTCTGATGTGTATATATATAATATATATATAGATTAATATATATATATATATTATATAGATATATATATATCTATATATATAGTATTATATATATATATATATATATAATATATATATATATATATATATATATATATATATATATATATATATATATATATATATATATATATAATTTATCTCCCTGTGGATTTTCATTTGTCACTGCCCACATCAGAAAACGTTTGAACAAGTTATATATATATATATATATATATATAGATATATATATATATATATATATATATATATATATATATATATATATATATATATATATATTATACAATTTAATTTCTTAAAATCTGATATGCCAAACATATTATAGAAAATTGTCAATCCAATTTAGTTTATGGATTAATTTTCTTCTTAAATTGATATTTAATGTGTCAAAACTCAACATATATCTTCTTTAGGAGAAGTGTTTTGCTATTGAGTATGGTTTGGACACAAATTATAGAATTAGACAAACCAAGAAAACATGTTAGTTCGATGATGTGACTCAAACTATCCCAAATATATAATTAATCGTTACAAACCCACCACGTTTAAGACGGATTTTTCCATTTTTAACCGCTTAATTACTGTGCTTTATTAAAAATCAACGAGCTCTTGATAGCAAAAATATGTATTTCAGAATTGCCAAAAATGTAAAATAAAGTATAAATTATTTTGGTTGATGCTGAAAAATATAAAATAATTTCCCCCACGTGGTTTTGATTTTTATAGAGTTTGAATATACCAGGCAACGAATTTGTAATGAAATTTAGCACAAATAAACTTTAGTATTAATAATATATACGATTTTGAACTCTAACTGAACTGTTAGACAGAACTAATCATAAACAACATCATCATCATCAACAACAACAACACAAAACAAAAACACAACAACAAACAACAAATTATGAATGCGTAGTCTTTTCAGCCGTATAAAAAAACAACTTGATACTGGTCTCTGTAAAAATAGATCGACGACTGAGCGGAATACCCAGATGACTATATAACGTGATCTCAAAAGGAAGTGGTCACGTGGTTTTCTAAGTTTAAAAATTGCTATCTCTGCAACGTGGCCCGGATAGGCACAATCGGGATCCCTCGGCGATTTCTTCGGAAATCCGAAAGTTACGGAAATGGCCGAGTTGTTACGATTGGGATGCTGAAAAATATAAAATAATTTCCCCCACGTGGTTTTGATTTTTTTAGAGTTTGAATATACCAGGCAACGAATTTGTAATGAAATTTAGCACAAATAAACTTTAGTATTAATAATATATACGATTTTGAACTCTAACTGAACTGTTAGACAGAACTAATCATAAACAACATCATCATCATCAACAACAACAACAAAACAAAAACACAACAACAAACAACAAATTATGAATGCGTAGTCTTTTCAGCCGTATAAAAAAACAACTTGATACTGGTCTCTGTAAAAATAGATCGACGACTGAGCGGAATACCCAGATGACTATATAACGTGATCTCAAAAGTAAGTGGTCACGTGGTTTTCTAAGTTTAAAAATTGCTATCTCTGCAACGTGGCCCGGATAGGCACAATCGGGATCCCTCGGCGATTTCTTCGGAAATCCGAAAGTTACGGAAATGGCCGAGTTGTTACGATTGGGATAGGCAATGCCATTTTACAATTACGAGTAGTGATTTAGCTTGACTGTTCACATAGATCTAGGTAATCAATGAACAGCATTTTGCAGGACCTTTTGGTTACAAATATAATTACGTTTTTTTTTTAAGAAAAACAAATCTGGATAACTGTTTTAAGCTGCCGCATGTAAAGTCTGTCACTCTTAAAATGTTTAAAATTATTCGCAAGCCACAAAGGAAAAGGGCGTGTTGTCGTCATCCAACCGTTGCTGCCACAACTGTTAGTTATAATGGGGTCTTGTTATCTTACTTGACCCTTTCCAAGAAATGTGTCAGCCAAAAATTCCAAGAATATTACAATAGATCTAACACTGAATTTTATTTACACTGTGTAGTCGCATTTAAACAAAAGCAAAATGTAGCTTAACGCTATTCATCTCCAGTGCTCTTTAGTTATTGTTTTTCATTCTTACGCTCATTTATGCAGTCTGCGGATTTAAAAACCGACGATATAACAATTTCCATTAGATCAAGATCGGAAACCAAACGAGTAGATCTGCACAGCATTTCACCACAAGCATCACGGAACAAGAGACATTTATTCACTGAGTCTAGGGACAGTATGAATCTATTGCTCAATGCAAAGTTTGATGTGGAGTTAGGTAGACGTAATAAAGATCTTTATATTGGAGATTTTTACACCAAAAACACACAAAAAATGGTCCAATGCAGAGCAATATTTTTTCTTAACACTCACTTTTGTTTACGTCAGCATTTTCGTCGGTTACGTCATAACAAATTACGTCATCAATTTTGTTGTAAATAGAATTGTAAGTGCGTTCCAAAATGGCGCTTGATTTTAACAAATGTTTTGTGTCAATAATAAGTCGGGAAGTTTAAAATTACATCATGCCTGACAAAAAGCCAGGAGCAGAAACCTCTCCAAAAGAAGAAAACACAAAATCGAAAGGAAAAGCACTAGAGAAAAATGTTAGTAAGTCGAGTCAAAAGAATGTTGTCATAAAAGACCAAAGAAAAGAAGAAACCAATGATGATAAGAAAAAGAAAAAAGAAAAGGTTGACTCAAAAACACATAAAGGCGCAGTTGGAAAAGACAAAAAGACACCATCACAAGAAACGCCAAGTGTTTCAGTAGAAGTGCCTACAAAAAAATCACGAACAGGCTTTGCAAGACGCTTCAGTAGAGCCAACAAATCATCAGAACCGTCATCAGAACCGTCAAAACAACGATGGAACAAGGTTCTGACACACATTAAAGCGGTTGGAGAAGTAAGTATTTAGACGTTGAACTGGCTTTTTGTGACACGTTTCTGCATCGGGATTGGTTAGTATATGCCACTATGATACGTTGCATTGCTAAAATTATTTGTCTATACGTATTATACTTTAATTAGTCCACAAATTAAGACATACTTTTGGGATATGAAGTAGGATAATTAAATAAATATAAAATGTGCAAATCATCAAAAATAATGTGAAATGCAAATGCGGCGTCTGTGAATGAAGGCCCGCCATGAGTATGATCTATAAATACCACTGGGTTTTTATGAGAAACTAATATTGCACTGTCGTAAGCATATAGAATTAGTTTTACAATCAGCTCCAATGCTCATTACCATTATCATTTCCAAAGTAAAATCATAGCAACGACCCAGGATTCTGCATTGTGTGATGCCAACATCCTAGCCAACATTTACTAAACAAGAGGACGCTGATGGCCCTTAATCACTCACCTTAGGACAAGGCTTTAAGTTGGCTGACGTCTGGCGTCAATTTATTATGTTTTGCTTTTTAAATAAATTGCAGTGACCATATATGATCATAATATCAACGTCTAGCTTTTTGGTGGAGGAAGACCCAAGACACATGTCTGAATAGAACCACCAAAGCACCGCAAGTCAGCTGGAAGACCTTCTCATATTAAGCCATTCGCCCCGAACGGGACTCGAACCCACGTGGTGAGAGGCAACGCAGTCAGATGAGTCAATTAAGGGTTGTTTACTTTTGAGATCTTTGGTGAAGATTGGACAATTAGTGTGGCTACTGGGCGCATACAATTTTCTAGAATTTTACCTAGCGACGTACTGAATCCATATCTATGGTTTCATACGGGCAAACATTCTGGCCACAATTTGTGAAGATTGTGCCAAAAATCTGGCATCTAGGCGTTTTCACAAGGCATTTCTAAAATATGACCTAGTGACCTACTTTTTTGACCCCACGTGACCCAATAACAAACTCTTCCAAGATTTAATGCAGACAAACATTCTGACCAAGTTTGATTAAGATTCGGCTACAGATGTGGCCTCTAGTGTCTCCACAAGCCTTTTCAAAGCTTTGACCTGTTGAACTTCTTTTGACTCCACATGACACAATGACGAACACGTCCAAGATTTCATGCAGACAACCATTCTGATCAAGTTTGGTGAAGATTTGGCCATAAATGTGGCCGGCCTCTAGTGTGTTCAAAAGCTTTTTCTAACATTTGACCTAGTGACCTACTTTTTGACCCCACGTGACCCAGTTATGCACCAATCTACGATTTCATGCAGCCAAACATTCTGATCAAGAATGTTTTTGACCTCACGTGACCCAAATATGAACTCATCCAAGAATTCTTGGCTCAGGTGAGCTAAAAACTAAGCAGTATTTTGCAAATTACAGCATTGTAAATGCAACAACTTCTACATGCAATATCAAAATGTATGTAATTTGTGGATATGTGCTTTTCCTTGGTTGCCTTATTTATCTACATATGCGCATTTTATTTTGTTTAAGGTCAAAAAGGGGGCAGTATGTTTTACTTTTACTCCTTAATTGTTTAAATGTTAAACTGTTCTGAATTTCATTGAAAAGATTGACATTTTGCTTTTACAGTACTGTTTTCGCTTTTATTTGAGTTTTACAACTCTACGATCTGGATAGTTTAGTTTTCCAAATGTTAAGTTCAGGTAAGTTTTAAAAACAACATTGTCATTTTGTTAAGATTACTATCATTCTTAGTGACATGCTTAATTTAATACATGTAAGTTAAAAATATTTGAATAATTATACTATACAGTATGTTTGAAGTGATATTTTTACTTAAGAACTTTGATCAGCCTCATTAAAGTTGTTATAATAATTAACATGATTTTGATCAGCCTCATTAAAGTTGTAATAATAATTAACATGATTTGTTATTATGATTTGTTGTTCTTGTTGTTGTTTTTGTTGTTGCTATTAAAATCACTTCACTTTGATTTTCAAAATAACTTTACATCATAATATTATTTCAATCATAAAAAGGGTTTAAACACAAATTATCAGATAAAAATATCATTGAATAGGTTATTGGAGCAACATTTCTTCTAAGTTTTAAAAGACTCATTTCAGCACAATGTAAAATTGTAATCTTTACGTGTTTTTGTTGTTTCCATTTTAAGTAATTTATTGGCTATGAAATGATTGTTTATATATATTTGGGGGGAAAAACTTGCAGGAAAAGGATCCTTTTCTGGACAGATTTACAGTAACAGGCCGTTCTTTCTGCGAAGAAAACACCCCACAAGTTCACCATTTCACAGACATCTTCCATGCAAAGTAAGCACTAAATGTAATTCTTTATTCTCAGATAATGTCACAGTGATCATAAACATGATTTTTGCTTCAGGCCCCCCTACAAGGGAATGCATTGTTTTGCAGATGCCAGTCCATCTGTTTTACAGTAGAGTTCTTTGTTTTTGATCCACAATCCTCACTTTTAGGAGGGACATTGGCCATGATATGTAGAAAATTAGTCCATAGTCAGGAGGTGTATATGTCAGTAACTCTACTCATTCATCCATATTCCGGTGGATTACAAGTTGGTAACTATACCTATTCAGCTATAGTCAGGAGGACTAAAGGTCAGTAACTCTTTCCACTCAACTATATTCAGGAGAGGTACAAGTCAGTAACTCTACCCACTCAGCTATTGTTAGAAGGGGTACAAGTCAGCAACTTTACCCATACAGCAATAGTCAGGAGGGGTACATGTCGGTAACTCTACCCACTCAGCTATTGTCAGGAGGGGTACAAGTCAGCAACTCTACTCATACAGCAATAGTCAGGAGGGGTACAAGTCAGCAACTTTACCCATACAGCCATAGTCAGGAGGGGTACAAGTCAGTAAATCTACCCATACAGACATAGTCAGGAGGGGTACATGTCGGTAACTCTACCCGCTCAGCTATTGTCAGGAGGTGTACATGTCGGTAACTTTACCCATACAGCCATAGTCAGGAGGGGTACAAGTCAGTAAATCTACCCATACAGCCATAGTCAGGAGGGGTACAAGTCAGCAACTCTACCCATACAGCCATAGTCAGGAGGGGTACAAGTCAGCAACTCTACCCATACAGCCATAGTCAGGAGGGGTACATGTCGGTAACTCTACCCACTCAGCTATTGTCAGGAGGTGTACATGTCGGTAACTTTACCCATACAGCCATAGTCAGGAGGGGTACATATCGGTAACTCTACCCACTCAGCTATTGTCAGGAGGTGTACATGTCGTAACTCTACCCACTCAGCTATTGTCAGGAGGTGTACATATCGGTAACTCTACCCACTCAGCTATTGTCAGGAGGGGTACATATCGGTAACTCTACCCACTTAACTCTACCCACTCAGCTATTGTCAGGAGGGGTACATATCGGTAACTCTACCCACTCAGCTATTGTCAGGAGGTGTACATGTCGGTAACTTTACCCATACAGCCATAGTCAGGAGGGGTACATATCGGTAACTCTACCCACTCAGCTATTGTCAGGAGGTATACATGTCGGTAACTTTACCCATACAGCCATAGTCAGGAGGGGTACATGTCGGTAACTCTACCCACTCAGCTATTGTCAGGAGGTATACATGTCGGTAACTTTACCCATACAGCCATAGTCAGGAGGGGTACATGTCGGTAACTCTACCCACTCAGCTATTGTCAGGAGGTGTACATGTCGGTAACTTTACCCATACAACCATAGTCAGGAGGGGTGCATATCGGTAACTCTACCCACTCAGCTATTGTCAGGAGGTGTACATGTCGGTAACTTTACCCATACAGCCATAGTCAGGAGGGGTACATGTCGGTAACTCTACCCACTCAGCTATTGTCAGGAGGTGTACATGTCGGTAACTTTACCCATACAGCCATAGTCAGGAGGGGTACATGTCGGTAACTCTACCCACTCAGCTATTGTCAGGAGGGGTACATGTCGGTAACTTTACCCATACAGCCATAGTCAGGAGGTGTACATGTCGGTAACTCTACCCACTCAGCTATTGTCAGGAGGTGTACATGTCGGTAACCTTACCCATACAGCCATAGTCAGGAGGGGTACATGTCGGTAACTTTACCCATACAGCCATAGTCAGGAGGGGTACATGTCGGTAACTCTACCCACTCAGCTATTGTCAGGAGGTGTACATGTCGGTAACTTTACCCATACAGCCATAGTCAGGAGGGGTACATGTCGGTAACTCTACCCACTCAGCTATTGTCAGGAGGGGTACATGTCGGTAACTTTACCCATACAGCCATAGTCAGGAGGTGTACATGTCGGTAACTTTACCCATACAGCCATAGTCAGGAGGGGTACATGTCGGTAACTTTACCCATACAGCCATAGTCAGGAGGGGTACATGTAGGTAACTTTACCCATACAGCCATAGTCAGGAGGGGTACATGTAGGTAACTTTACCCATACAGCCATAGTCAGGAGGGGTACATGTCGGTAACTCTACCCACTCAGCTATTGTCAGGAGGTATACATGTCGGTAACTTTACCCATACAGCCATAGTCAGGAGGGGTACATGTAGGTAACTTTACCCATACAGCCATAGTCAGGAGGGGTACATGTAGGTAACTTTACCCATACAGCCATTGTCAGGAGGGGTACATGTAGGTAACTTTACCCATACAGCCATAGTCAGGAGGGGTACATGTAGGTAACTTTACCCATACAGCCATAGTCAGGAGGGGTACATGTAGGTAACTTTACCCATACAGCCATAGTCAGGAGGGGTACATGTAGGTAACTTTACCCATACAGCCATAGTCAGGAGGGGTACATGTAGGTAACTTTACCCATACAGCCATAGTCAGGAGGGGTACATGTAGGTAACTTTACCCATACAGCCATAGTCAGGAGGGGTACATGTAGGTAACTTTACCCATACAGCCATAGTCAGGAGGGGTACATGTAGGTAACTTTACCCATACAGCCATAGTCAGGAGGGGTACATGTAGGTAACTTTACCCATACAGCCATAGTCAGGAGGGGTACATGTAGGTAACTTTACCCATACAGCCATAGTCAGGAGGGGTACATGTAGGTAACTTTACCCATACAGCCATAGTCAGGAGGGGTACATGTAGGTAACTTTACCCATACAGCCATAGTCAGGAGGGGTACATGTAGGTAACTTTACCCATACAGCCATTGTCAGGAGGGGTACATGTAGGTAACTTTACCCATACAGCCATAGTCAGGAGGGGTACATGTAGGTAACTTTACCCATACAGCCATAGTCAGGAGGGGTACATGTCGGTAACTCTACCCACTCAGCTATTGTCAGGAGGTATACATGTCGGTAACTCTACCTATTCAACCATATTCAGGAGAAGTACAAGTTGGCAACCCTACCAATTTAGCCATATTTAGGTGGCGTTCAAATCAGTAATCACCTATTCAGTCATATTCAGTGTGCCGGCAGCAATAGCTCAACTGGTAGAGCGGATCGGGAGGTCGCACTTATATCTGTTGCCACCCCAATGAACTAGATTTCTTTCTAAAGTATGTCTAACTTTAAGCTTGAATGAAGCAATTGTAATTTCTTAAATCCAAATAAAAGGATAAATGAAGAACAACAGATGTGTTCTCTGGCTGGGCAAGTATAATTATGGTAGGTAAATAGAACCATTAACTGAAAAGATAACATATGAGACACCAGAATAAAAGTATTGTGCTCTATCACATCATCTGGGTCATGAAATATTTTTTTATTTATCACTTATTTTTGTATTCATCCATTTGCTTTAGTTCACTTGATTACAATGTAAGAATTAGACATCATAATTGAAAAATTATTACATTAGAACATACATTTTAGATCTGCAAAGACATTTAAGCATTTCTTAAGGAAGAAATGATTGTTTTCTGTTTCTAAGGTGACATTTTAAAACCCACTATGACTTATTTGGTTTTAAATATAATGAATTAATTATCATCAGATATATAAAGACACATAATGAATTAATTATCATAAGAAATAACTGGAACTAAAAACGCAAAATGACTTATTTTATTTTATAAAACTGTGATTAAGAATAAAAATATAGCAATTAAAAAAAATATTCATTTTAGCTCTTAATTAAGATTCATGAATATTTATTAGGGCTAAACTGTTAATTATACTTACTTGTTTTCAAATATATTTCACATTATTTTAAACTCATAGAGTTATATATTTCTACTTATTTTTATATATTAATATATATATTAATATTTTAATTTTAAACTGATTATACTCATTGCAAGTCACATCACTGTACATGTATTTGGCGCTTATGACTTACATCTATCAAGTCTTGATGTGCCATAAAACCCAAAATACAATACAAATACTTATTAGGGCTACATGTAACTTGCATACCTATTAATTTCAAATCTTGGCTTAGTGATAGTCTTCAATATAAACATGGTCTAAAACAGATTTTACCAGTAAGTTTTAAGCAATACAGTACAGTAGTCCTGTTTACAAGCAGGTTTCTTGTCAACTTTACATCCTAAACTCAATGATGAAAATTCTGTAGAAATTAAAAAGTCATAAAATGTCAAAAATATATCACTTCCTACAAAAATTTAAATGAACTTGTGTCAGACTAACTTAGTCACTAAGACAGATATCTATTTTACTTTTAAAATATTCCATTTGTTTGAATAAAGCTTTTAAATTAAATTAAAGTCTGTTTTTAGATTCTCATTAAGATATATAGAATATTTATTTTGGCAAATTTGCATAATAATTTCAAACATAATATTGGTGATAGCCTTCACTTAAGGAAAAATATAATATTTATTCTTCAATATTATAGTTAGTTGTAAGCAGACTTCTAGCCAAATTATGCATTGAGATAGAATTAGCAAATTTGGACAAAAAAATTAAAGAAATCATTACCAAACGAACCAAATCATATGGTACTTAGACCAACATGTGTTAAACAAGTAGGGGTATGTATATAACTTTAGAAACTGTTGAGTTAATTTGCATAATTGACATATGACCATACTGACCATTCAATACCCTTTAATTGAGTACCAGTTTTACACTTTTATTACCATTTTTGGAATAGTTTTAAGCATTTTTCTAAACATACCCTCCTATCAAAATTTCATGATGGTTGCTATGGAAACCGTTAGTTTTCATGTAGCCCAAATTAGTTTATTTTTGAGTACATTGGAGATTCTTTTTAACAAATATTTTGGTACCTCTGAAAAAAGTCTAGGGAGGGTAGGGAGGGTGCTCAGTAACCAAACCTACCTGCTGGACTACCTATTCAGCTGTATTCACTAGGGGTAAAGTCAGTAACTCTACCTACTCAGGCTAACTCAGAAGGGGTACAAGTGAGTAAATCTACCCACTCAGCCGTAGTCAGGAACGGAACAAGTCAGTAAATCTACCCACTCAGCCATAGTCAGGAACGGAACAAGTCAGTAAATCTACCCACTCAGCCGTAGTCAGGAACGGTACAAGTCAGTATATCTACCCACTCAGCCATAGTCAGGAGGGGTACAAGTCAGTAAATGTGCCTATACAGCCATAGTCAGGAGGGGTACAAGTCAGTAAATCTACCCATACAGCCATAGTCAGAAGGGGTACAAGTCAGTAAATCTACCCACTTAGACGTAGTCAGAAGTGTTACAAGTCAGTTAATCTTCCCACTCAGCCATAGTCAGGAGGGGTGCAAGTCAGCAACTCTACCCATACAGCCATAGTCAGGAGTGGGGCAAGTCAGTAACTCTGCCCACTCAGCCATAGTTAGGAGTGGTACAAGTCAGCAACTCTACCCATACAGCCATAGTCAGGAGTGGGGCAAGACAGTAACTCTGCCCACTCAGCCATAGTTAGGAGTGGTACAAGTCAGCAACTCTACCCATACAGCTATAGTCAGGAGTGGGGCAAGTCAGCAAGTCTACCCAAACAGCCATAGTCAGGAGTGGTGCAAGTCAGCAACTCTACCCATACAGCCATAGACAGGAGTGTTGCAAGTCAGCAACTCTACACATACAGTCATAGTCATGAGGGGTACAAGTCAGTAACTCTGCCCACTCAGCCATAGTTAGGAGTGGTACAAGTCAGCAACTCTACCCATACAGCCATAGTCAGGAGTGGGGCAAGTCAGCAACTCTACCCATACAAACATAGTCGGGAGTGGTGCAAGTCAGTAAATCTACCCACTAAGATGTAGTCAGGAGTGTTACAAGTCAGTTAATCTACCCACTCAGCCATAGTCAGGAGGGGTACAAGTCAGTAAATGTACCCATACAGCCATAGTCAGGAGGGGTACAAGTCAGTAAATGTACCCATACAGTCACAGTCAGGAGAGATACAAGTCGGTGAATCTACCTATACAGCCATAGTCAGGATGGGTACAAGTCAGTAACTCTGCCCACTCAGCCATAGTTAGGAGTGGTGCAAGTCAGCAACTCTACCCATACAGCCACTGTCAGGAGTGGTACAAGTCAGTTAATCTACCCATACAGCCATAGTCAGGAGTGGTACAAGTCAGTAAATCTACCCATACAGCCACAGTCAGTAGTAGTACAAGTCAGTTAATCTACCCATACAGCCAAAGTCAGGAGGGGTACAAGTCAGTAACTCTGCCCACTCAGCCATAGTTAGGAGTGGTACAAGTCAGCAACTCTACCCATACAGCCATAGTCAGGAGTGGGGCAAGTCAGCAACTCTACCCATAAAAACATAGTCGGGAGTGGTGCAAGTCAGTAAATCTACCCACTAAGATGTAGTCAGGAGTGTTACAAGTCAGTTAATCTACCCACTCAGCCATAGTCAGGAGGGGTACAAGTCAGTAAATGTACCCATACAGCCATAGTCAGGAGGGGTACAAGTCAGTAAATGTACCCATACAGTCACAGTCAGGAGAGATACAAGTCGGTGAATCTACCCATACAGCCAAAGTCAGGAGGGGTACAAGTCAGTAACTCTGCCCACTCAGCCATAGTTAGGAGTGGTGCAAGTCAGCAACTCTACCCATACAGCCACTGTCAGGAGTGGTACAAGTCAGTTAATCTACCCATACAGCCATAGTCAGGAGTGGTACAAGTCAGTAAATCTACCCATACAGCCACAGTCAGTAGTAGTACAAGTCAGTTAATCTACCCATACAGCCAAAGTCAGGAGGGGTACAAGTCAGTAAATCTACCCATACAGCCACAGTCAGGAGTGGTACAAGTCAGTTAATCTACCCATACAGCCACAGTCAGGAGTGGTACAAGTCAGTTAATCTACCCATACAGCCATAGTCAGGAGTGGTACAAGTCAGTAAATCTACCCATACAGCGGAATTCAGGAGGGGTACAAATCAGTAACTCTACCCATACAGCCATAGACAGGAGGGGTACAAGTCAGTGACTCTACCCATACAGCCATAGTCAGGAGGGGGACAAGTCAGAAAATATACCTATACAGCCATAGTCAGGAGTGGGGCAAGTCAGCAACTCTACCCATACAGCCATAGTCAGAAGTGTGGCAAGTCAGCAACTCTACCCATACAGCCATAGTCAGGAGTGGGGCAAGTCAGCAACTCTACCCACTCATCTATAGTCAGGAGTGGGGCAAGTCAGTAACTCTACCCATACAGCCGTAGTCAGGAGTCGGGCAAGTCAGTTACTCTACCCACTCAGCCATAGTTAGGAGTGGTGCAAGTCAGCAACTCTACCCATACAGCCACAGTCAGGAGTGGTACAAGTCAGTTAATCTACCCATACAGCCAAATTCAGGAGGGGTACAAGTCAGTAAATCTAGCCATACAGCCACAGTCAAGAGTGGTACAAGTCAGTTAATCTACCCATACAGCCATAGTCAGGAGTGGTACAAGTCAGTAAATCTACCCATACAGCCACAGTCAGGAGTGGTACAAGTCAGTTAATCTACCCATACAGCCATAGTCAGGAGGGGTACAAGTCAGTAAATCTACCCATACAGCCGAATTTAGGAGGGGTACAAGTCAGTAACTCTACCCATACAGCCATAGACAGGAGGGGTACAAGTCAGTAAATCTACCCATACAGCCGAATTCAGGAGGGGTACAAATCAGTAACTCTACCCATACAGCCATAGACAGGAGGGGTACAAGTCAGTAAATCTACCCATACAGCCGAATTCAGGAGGGGTACAAGTCAGTAACTCTACCCATACAGCCATAGACAGGAGGGGTACAAGTCAGTAAATCTACCCATACAGCCGAATTCAGGAGGGGTACAAGTCAGTAACTCTACCCATACAGCCATAGACAGGAGGGGTACAAGTCAGTAAATCTACCCATACAGCCGAATTCAGGAGAGGTACAAATCAGTAACTCTACCCATACAGCCATAGTCAGGAGGGGGACAAGTCAGAAAATATACCCATACAGCCACAGTCAGGAGTGGTGCAATACAGTTAATCTACCCATACAGCCATAGTCAGGAGGGGTAAAAGTCAGTAAATCTACCAAATCAGACATAGTCAGGAGTGTTACAAGTTAGTAAATCTACCCACTCAGCCATAGGCAGGAGGGGTACAGGTCAGTAAATGTACCCATACAGCCATAGTCAGGAGGGGTACAAGTCAGTAAATGTACCCATACAGCCACATTCAGGAGGGAAACAAGTCGGTAAATCTACCTATACAGCCATAGTCAGGATGGGTACAAGTCAGTAACTCTGCCCACTCAGCCATAGTTAGGAGTGGTACAAGTCAGCAACTCTACCCATACAGCCAAAGTCAGGAGTAGGGCAAGTCAGCAACTCTACCCATACCGCCATAGTCAGGAGTGGGGCAAGTCAGCAAGTCTACCCATACAGCCATAGTCAGGAGTGGGGCAAGTCAGCAACTCTACCCACTCAGCCATAGTCAGGAGTGGGGCAAGTCAGCAACTCTACCCATACAGCCATAGTCAGGAGTCGGGCAAGTCAGTTATTCTACCCTCTCAGCCATAGTTAGGAGTGGTACAAGTCAGCATCTCTACCCATACAGCCATAGTCAGGAGTGGGGAGAGTCAGCAACTCTACCCATACAGCCATAGTCAGGAGTGGGGCAAGTCAGCAACTCTACCCATACAGCCATAGACAGGAGTGGTGCAAGTCAGCAACTCTACCCATACAGCCATAGTCAGGAGTGGGCAAGTCAGCAACTCTACCCAAACAGCCATAGTCAGGAGTGGGGCAAGTCAGCAACTCTACCCATACAGCCATAGTCAGGAGTGGGAAGTCAGCAACTCTACCCATACAGCCATAGACAGGAGTGGTGCAAGTCAGCAACTCTACCCATACAGCCATAGTCAGGAGTGGGGCAAGTCAGCAACTCTACCCATACAGCCATAGACAGGAGTGGTGCAAGTCAGCAAATCTACCTATACAGCCATAGTCAGGAGGGGTACAAGTCAGTAAATCTACCAATACAGCCAAATTCAGGAGGGGTACAAGTCAGTAAATTTACCCATACAGCCACAGTCAGAAGGGGTACAAGTCAGTAAATCTACCCATACAGCCACAGTCAGAAGTAGTACAAGTCACAAAATCTACCCATACAGCCAAATAAATTCAGGAGGGATACAAGTCAGTAACTCTGCCCACTCAGCCATAGTTAGGAGTGGTACAAGTCAGTAAATCTACCCATACAGCCAAAGTCAGGAGTGGTACAAGTCAGTTAATCTACCCATACAGCCATAGACAGGAGTGTTGCAAGTGAGCAACTCTTCTCATACAGCCATAGTCAGGAGGGGTACAAGTCAGTAAATCTACCCATACAGCTGAATTCAGGAGGGGTACAAATCAGTAACTCTACCCATACAGCCATAGACAGGAGGGGTACAAGTCAGTGACTCTACCCATACAGCCATAGTCAGGAGGGGGACAAGTCAGAAAATATACCCATACAGCCACAGTCAGGAGTGGTGCAAGACAGTTAATCTACCCATACAGCCATAGTCAGGAGGGGTAAAAGTCAGTAAATCTACCCACTTAGACATAGTCAGGAGTGTTACAAGTTAGTAAATCTACCCACTCAGCCATAGTCAGGACGGGTACAAGTCAGTAAATGTACCCATACAGCCATAGTCAGGAGGGGTACAAGTCAGTAAATGTACCCATACAGCCACAGTCAGGAGGGATACAAGTCGGTAAATCTACCTATACAGCCATAGTCAGGATGGGTACAAGTCAGTAACTCTGCCCACTCAGCCATAGTTAGGAGTGGTACAAGTCAGCAACTCTACCCATACAACCAAAGTCAGGAGTAGGGCAAGTCAGCAACTCTACCCATACAGTCATAGTCAGGAGTGGGGCAAGTCAGCAAGCCTACCCATACAGCCATAGTCAGGAGTGGGGCAAGTCAGCAACTCTACCCACTCAGCCATAGTCAGGAGTGGGGCAAGTCAGCAACTCTACCCACTCAGCCATAGTCAGGAGTGGGGCAAGTCAGCAACTCTACCCATACAGCCATAGTCAGGAGTCGGGCAAGTCAGTAATTCTACCCTCTCAGCCATAGTTAGGAGTGGTACAAGTCAGCATCTCTACCCATACAGCCATAGTCAGGAGTGGGGAGAGTCAGCAACTCTACCCATACAGCCATAGTCAGGAGTGGGGCAAGTCAGAAACTCTACCCATACAGCCATAGACAGGAGTGGTGCAAGTCAGCAACTCTACCCATACAGCCATAGTCAGGAGTGGGCAAGTCAGCAACTCTACCCAAACAGCCATAGTCAGGAGTGGGGCAAGTCAGCAACTCTACCCATACAGCCATAGTCAGGAGTGGGCAAGTCAGCAACTCTACCCATACAGCCATAGACAGGAGTGGTGCAAGTCAGCAACTCTACCCATACAGCCATAGTCAGGAGTGGGGCAAGTCAGCAACTCTACCCATACAGCCATAGACAGGAGTGGTGCAAGTCAGCAAATCTACCTATACAGCCATAGTCAGGAGGGGTACAAGTCAGTTAATCTACCCATACAGCCATAGACAGGAGGGGTACAAGTCAGTAAATCTACCCATACAGCCGAATTCAGGAGGGGTACAAGTCAGTAACTCTACCCATACAGCCATAGACAGGAGGGGTACAAGTCAGTAAATCTACCCATACAGCTGAATTCAGGAGGGGTACAAATCAGTAACTCTACCCATACAGCCATAGACAGGAGGGGTACAAGTCAGTGACTCTACCCATACAGCCATAGTCAGGAGGGGGACAAGTCAGAAAATATACCCATACAGCCACAGTCTGGAGTGGTGCAAGACAGTTAATCTACCCATACAGCCATAGTCAGGAGGGGTAAAAGTCAGTAAATCTACCCACTTAGACATAGTCAGGAGTGTTACAAGTTAGTAAATCTACCCACTCAGCCATAGTCAGGAGGGGTACAAGTCAGTAAATGTACCCATACAGCCATAGTCAGGAGGGGTACAAGTCAGTAAATGTACCCATACAGCCACAGTCAGGAGGGATACAAGTCGGTAAATCTACCTATACAGCCATAGTCAGGATGGGTACAAGTCAGTAACTCTGCCCACTCAGCCATAGTTAGGAGTTGTACAAGTCAGCAACTCTACCCATACAGCCAAAGTCAGGAGTAGGGCAAGTCAGCAACTCTACCCATACAGTCATAGTCAGGAGTGGGGCAAGTCAGCAAGCCTACCCATACAGCCATAGTCAGGAGTGGGGCAAGTCAGCAACTCTGCCCACTCAGCCATAGTCAGGAGTGGGGCAAGTCAGCAACTCTACCCATACAGCCATAGTCAGGAGTCGGGCAAGTCAGTAATTCTACCCTCTCAGCCATAGTTAGGAGTGGTACAAGTCAGCATCTCTACCCATACAGCCATAGTCAGGAGTGGGGAGAGTCAGCAACTCTACCCATACAGCCATAGTCAGGAGTGGGGCAAGTCAGAAACTCTACCCATACAGCCATAGACAGGAGTGGTGCAAGTCAGCAACTCTACCCATACAGCCATAGTCAGGAGTGGGCAAGTCAGCAACTCTACCCAAACAGCCATAGTCAGGAGTGGGGCAAGTCAGCAACTCTACCCATACAGCCATAGTCAGGAGTGGGCAAGTCAGCAACTCTACCCATACAGCCATAGACAGGAGTGGTGCAAGTCAGCAACTCTACCCATACAGCCATAGTCAGGAGTGGGGCAAGTCAGCAACTCTACTCATACAGCCATAGACAGGAGTGGTGCAAGTCAGCAAATCTACCTATACAGCCATAGTCAGGAGGGGTACAAGTCAGTAAATCTACCAATACAGCCAAATTCAGGAGGGGTACAAGTCAGTAAATTTACCCATACAGCCACAGTCAGAAGGGGTACAAGTCAGTAAATCTACCCATACAGCCACAGTCAGAAGTAGTACAAGTCACAAAATCTACCCATACAGCCAAATAAATTCAGGAGGGATACAAGTCAGTAACTCTGCCCACTCAGCCATAGTTAGGAGTGGTACAAGTCAGTAAGTACCCATACAGCCATAGTCAGGAGTGTTGCAAGTGAGCAACTCTTCTCATACAGCCATAGTCAGGAGGGGTACAAGTCAGTAAATCTACCCATACAGCCAAAGTCAGGAGTGGTACAAGTCAGTTAATCTACCCATACAGCCATAGACAGGAGGGGTACAAGTCAGTAAATCTACCCATACAGCCGAATTCAGGAGGGGTACAAGTCAGTAACTCTACCCATACAGCCATAGACAGGAGGGGTACAAGTCAGTAAATCTACCCATACAGCTGAATTCAGGAGGGGTACAAATCAGTAACTCTACCCATACAGCCATAGACAGGAGGGGTACAAGTCAGTGACTCTACCCATACAGCCATAGTCAGGAGGGGGACAAGTCAGAAAATATACCCATACAGCCACAGTCAGGAGTGGTGCAAGACAGTTAATCTACCCATACAGCCATAGTCAGGAGGGGTAAAAGTCAGTAAATCTACCCACTTAGACATAGTCAGGAGTGTTACAAGTTAGTAAATCTACCCACTCAGCCATAGTCAGGACGGGTACAAGTCAGTAAATGTACCCATACAGCCATAGTCAGGAGGGGTACAAGTCAGTAAATGTACCCATACAGCCACAGTCAGGAGGGATACAAGTCGGTAAATCTACCTATACAGCCATAGTCAGGATGGGTACAAGTCAGTAACTCTGCCCACTCAGCCATAGTTAGGAGTGGTACAAGTCAGCAACTCTACCCATACAACCAAAGTCAGGAGTAGGGCAAGTCAGCAACTCTACCCATACAGTCATAGTCAGGAGTGGGGCAAGTCAGCAAGCCTACCCATACAGCCATAGTCAGGAGTGGGGCAAGTCAGCAACTCTACCCACTCAGCCATAGTCAGGAGTGGGGCAAGTCAGCAACTCTACCCATACAGCCATAGTCAGGAGTCGGGCAAGTCAGTAATTCTACCCTCTCAGCCATAGTTAGGAGTGGTACAAGTCAGCATCTCTACCCATACAGCCATAGTCAGGAGTGGGGAGAGTCAGCAACTCTACCCATACAGCCATAGTCAGGAGTGGGGCAAGTCAGAAACTCTACCCATACAGCCATAGACAGGAGTGGTGCAAGTCAGCAACTCTACCCATACAGCCATAGTCAGGAGTGGGCAAGTCAGCAACTCTACCCAAACAGCCATAGTCAGGAGTGGGGCAAGTCAGCAACTCTACCCATACAGCCATAGTCAGGAGTGGGCAAGTCAGCAACTCTACCCATACAGCCATAGACAGGAGTGGTGCAAGTCAGCAACTCTACCCATACAGCCATAGTCAGGAGTGGGGCAAGTCAGCAACTCTACCCATACAGCCATAGACAGGAGTGGTGCAAGTCAGCAAATCTACCTATACAGCCATAGTCAGGAGGGGTACAAGTCAGTTAATCTACCCATACAGCCATAGACAGGAGGGGTACAAGTCAGTAAATCTACCCATACAGCCGAATTCAGGAGGGGTACAAGTCAGTAACTCTACCCATACAGCCATAGACAGGAGGGGTACAAGTCAGTAAATCTACCCATACAGCTGAATTCAGGAGGGGTACAAATCAGTAACTCTACCCATACAGCCATAGACAGGAGGGGTACAAGTCAGTGACTCTACCCATACAGCCATAGTCAGGAGGGGGACAAGTCAGAAAATATACCCATACAGCCACAGTCAGGAGTGGTGCAAGACAGTTAATCTACCCATACAGCCATAGTCAGGAGGGGTAAAAGTCAGTAAATCTACCCACTTAGACATAGTCAGGAGTGTTACAAGTTAGTAAATCTACCCACTCAGCCATAGTCAGGAGGGGTACAAGTCAGTAAATGTACCCATACAGCCATAGTCAGGAGGGGTACAAGTCAGTAAATGTACCCATACAGCCACAGTCAGGAGGGATACAAGTCGGTAAATCTACCTATACAGCCATAGTCAGGATGGGTACAAGTCAGTAACTCTGCCCACTCAGCCATAGTTAGGAGTGGTACAAGTCAGCAACTCTACCCATACAACCAAAGTCAGGAGTAGGGCAAGTCAGCAACTCTACCCATACAGTCATAGTCAGGAGTGGGGCAAGTCAGCAAGCCTACCCATACAGCCATAGTCAGGAGTGGGGCAAGTCAGCAACTCTACCCACTCAGCCATAGTCAGGAGTGGGGCAAGTCAGCAACTCTACCCATACAGCCATAGTCAGGAGTCGGGCAAGTCAGTAATTCTACCCTCTCAGCCATAGTTAGGAGTGGTACAAGTCAGCATCTCTACCCATACAGCCATAGTCAGGAGTGGGGAGAGTCAGCAACTCTACCCATACAGCCATAGTCAGGAGTGGGGCAAGTCAGAAACTCTACCCATACAGCCATAGACAGGAGTGGTGCAAGTCAGCAACTCTACCCATACAGCCATAGTCAGGAGTGGGCAAGTCAGCAACTCTACCCAAACAGCCATAGTCAGGAGTGGGGCAAGTCAGCAACTCTACCCATACAGCCATAGTCAGGAGTGGGCAAGTCAGCAACTCTACCCATACAGCCATAGACAGGAGTGGTGCAAGTCAGCAACTCTACCCATACAGCCATAGTCAGGAGTGGGGCAAGTCAGCAACTCTACCCATACAGCCATAGACAGGAGTGGTGCAAGTCAGCAAATCTACCTATACAGCCATAGTCAGGAGGGGTACAAGTCAGTTAATCTACCCATACAGCCATAGACAGGAGGGGTACAAGTCAGTAAATCTACCCATACAGCCGAATTCAGGAGGGGTACAAGTCAGTAACTCTACCCATACAGCCATAGACAGGAGGGGTACAAGTCAGTAAATCTACCCATACAGCTGAATTCAGGAGGGGTACAAATCAGTAACTCTACCCATACAGCCATAGACAGGAGGGGTACAAGTCAGTGACTCTACCCATACAGCCATAGTCAGGAGGGGGACAAGTCAGAAAATATACCCATACAGCCACAGTCTGGAGTGGTGCAAGACAGTTAATCTACCCATACAGCCATAGTCAGGAGGGGTAAAAGTCAGTAAATCTACCCACTTAGACATAGTCAGGAGTGTTACAAGTTAGTAAATCTACCCACTCAGCCATAGTCAGGAGGGGTACAAGTCAGTAAATGTACCCATACAGCCATAGTCAGGAGGGGTACAAGTCAGTAAATGTACCCATACAGCCACAGTCAGGAGGGATACAAGTCGGTAAATCTACCTATACAGCCATAGTCAGGATGGGTACAAGTCAGTAACTCTGCCCACTCAGCCATAGTTAGGAGTTGTACAAGTCAGCAACTCTACCCATACAGCCAAAGTCAGGAGTAGGGCAAGTCAGCAACTCTACCCATACAGTCATAGTCAGGAGTGGGGCAAGTCAGCAAGCCTACCCATACAGCCATAGTCAGGAGTGGGGCAAGTCAGCAACTCTGCCCACTCAGCCATAGTCAGGAGTGGGGCAAGTCAGCAACTCTACCCATACAGCCATAGTCAGGAGTCGGGCAAGTCAGTAATTCTACCCTCTCAGCCATAGTTAGGAGTGGTACAAGTCAGCATCTCTACCCATACAGCCATAGTCAGGAGTGGGGAGAGTCAGCAACTCTACCCATACAGCCATAGTCAGGAGTGGGGCAAGTCAGAAACTCTACCCATACAGCCATAGACAGGAGTGGTGCAAGTCAGCAACTCTACCCATACAGCCATAGTCAGGAGTGGGCAAGTCAGCAACTCTACCCAAACAGCCATAGTCAGGAGTGGGGCAAGTCAGCAACTCTACCCATACAGCCATAGTCAGGAGTGGGCAAGTCAGCAACTCTACCCATACAGCCATAGACAGGAGTGGTGCAAGTCAGCAACTCTACCCATACAGCCATAGTCAGGAGTGGGGCAAGTCAGCAACTCTACTCATACAGCCATAGACAGGAGTGGTGCAAGTCAGCAAATCTACCTATACAGCCATAGTCAGGAGGGGTACAAGTCAGTAAATCTACCAATACAGCCAAATTCAGGAGGGGTACAAGTCAGTAAATTTACCCATACAGCCACAGTCAGAAGGGGTACAAGTCAGTAAATCTACCCATACAGCCACAGTCAGAAGTAGTACAAGTCACAAAATCTACCCATACAGCCAAATAAATTCAGGAGGGATACAAGTCAGTAACTCTGCCCACTCAGCCATAGTTAGGAGTGGTACAAGTCAGTAAGTACCCATACAGCCATAGTCAGGAGTGTTGCAAGTGAGCAACTCTTCTCATACAGCCATAGTCAGGAGGGGTACAAGTCAGTAAATCTACCCATACAGCCAAAGTCAGGAGTGGTACAAGTCAGTTAATCTACCCATACAGCCATAGACAGGAGGGGTACAAGTCAGTAAATCTACCCATACAGCCGAATTCAGGAGGGGTACAAGTCAGTAACTCTACCCATACAGCCATAGACAGGAGGGGTACAAGTCAGTAAATCTACCCATACAGCTGAATTCAGGAGGGGTACAAATCAGTAACTCTACCCATACAGCCATAGACAGGAGGGGTACAAGTCAGTGACTCTACCCATACAGCCATAGTCAGGAGGGGGACAAGTCAGAAAATATACCCATACAGCCACAGTCAGGAGTGGTGCAAGACAGTTAATCTACCCATACAGCCATAGTCAGGAGGGGTAAAAGTCAGTAAATCTACCCACTTAGACATAGTCAGGAGTGTTACAAGTTAGTAAATCTACCCACTCAGCCATAGTCAGGACGGGTACAAGTCAGTAAATGTACCCATACAGCCATAGTCAGGAGGGGTACAAGTCAGTAAATGTACCCATACAGCCACAGTCAGGAGGGATACAAGTCGGTAAATCTACCTATACAGCCATAGTCAGGATGGGTACAAGTCAGTAACTCTGCCCACTCAGCCATAGTTAGGAGTGGTACAAGTCAGCAACTCTACCCATACAACCAAAGTCAGGAGTAGGGCAAGTCAGCAACTCTACCCATACAGTCATAGTCAGGAGTGGGGCAAGTCAGCAAGCCTACCCATACAGCCATAGTCAGGAGTGGGGCAAGTCAGCAACTCTACCCACTCAGCCATAGTCAGGAGTGGGGCAAGTCAGCAACTCTACCCATACAGCCATAGTCAGGAGTCGGGCAAGTCAGTAATTCTACCCTCTCAGCCATAGTTAGGAGTGGTACAAGTCAGCATCTCTACCCATACAGCCATAGTCAGGAGTGGGGAGAGTCAGCAACTCTACCCATACAGCCATAGTCAGGAGTGGGGCAAGTCAGAAACTCTACCCATACAGCCATAGACAGGAGTGGTGCAAGTCAGCAACTCTACCCATACAGCCATAGTCAGGAGTGGGCAAGTCAGCAACTCTACCCAAACAGCCATAGTCAGGAGTGGGGCAAGTCAGCAACTCTACCCATACAGCCATAGTCAGGAGTGGGCAAGTCAGCAACTCTACCCATACAGCCATAGACAGGAGTGGTGCAAGTCAGCAACTCTACCCATACAGCCATAGTCAGGAGTGGGGCAAGTCAGCAACTCTACCCATACAGCCATAGACAGGAGTGGTGCAAGTCAGCAAATCTACCTATACAGCCATAGTCAGGAGGGGTACAAGTCAGTTAATCTACCCATACAGCCATAGACAGGAGGGGTACAAGTCAGTAAATCTACCCATACAGCCGAATTCAGGAGGGGTACAAGTCAGTAACTCTACCCATACAGCCATAGACAGGAGGGGTACAAGTCAGTAAATCTACCCATACAGCTGAATTCAGGAGGGGTACAAATCAGTAACTCTACCCATACAGCCATAGACAGGAGGGGTACAAGTCAGTGACTCTACCCATACAGCCATAGTCAGGAGGGGGACAAGTCAGAAAATATACCCATACAGCCACAGTCAGGAGTGGTGCAAGACAGTTAATCTACCCATACAGCCATAGTCAGGAGGGGTAAAAGTCAGTAAATCTACCCACTTAGACATAGTCAGGAGTGTTACAAGTTAGTAAATCTACCCACTCAGCCATAGTCAGGAGGGGTACAAGTCAGTAAATGTACCCATACAGCCATAGTCAGGAGGGGTACAAGTCAGTAAATGTACCCATACAGCCACAGTCAGGAGGGATACAAGTCGGTAAATCTACCTATACAGCCATAGTCAGGATGGGTACAAGTCAGTAACTCTGCCCACTCAGCCATAGTTAGGAGTTGTACAAGTCAGCAACTCTACCCATACAGCCAAAGTCAGGAGTAGGGCAAGTCAGCAACTCTACCCATACAGTCATAGTCAGGAGTGGGGCAAGTCAGCAAGCCTACCCATACAGCCATAGTCAGGAGTGGGGCAAGTCAGCAACTCTGCCCACTCAGCCATAGTCAGGAGTGGGGCAAGTCAGCAACTCTACCCATACAGCCATAGTCAGGAGTCGGGCAAGTCAGTAATTCTACCCTCTCAGCCATAGTTAGGAGTGGTACAAGTCAGCATCTCTACCCATACAGCCATAGTCAGGAGTGGGGAGAGTCAGCAACTCTACCCATACAGCCATAGTCAGGAGTGGGGCAAGTCAGAAACTCTACCCATACAGCCATAGACAGGAGTGGTGCAAGTCAGCAACTCTACCCATACAGCCATAGTCAGGAGTGGGCAAGTCAGCAACTCTACCCAAACAGCCATAGTCAGGAGTGGGGCAAGTCAGCAACTCTACCCATACAGCCATAGTCAGGAGTGGGCAAGTCAGCAACTCTACCCATACAGCCATAGACAGGAGTGGTGCAAGTCAGCAACTCTACCCATACAGCCATAGTCAGGAGTGGGGCAAGTCAGCAACTCTACTCATACAGCCATAGACAGGAGTGGTGCAAGTCAGCAAATCTACCTATACAGCCATAGTCAGGAGGGGTACAAGTCAGTAAATCTACCAATACAGCCAAATTCAGGAGGGGTACAAGTCAGTAAATTTACCCATACAGCCACAGTCAGAAGGGGTACAAGTCAGTAAATCTACCCATACAGCCACAGTCAGAAGTAGTACAAGTCACAAAATCTACCCATACAGCCAAATAAATTCAGGAGGGATACAAGTCAGTAACTCTGCCCACTCAGCCATAGTTAGGAGTGGTACAAGTCAGTAAGTACCCATACAGCCATAGTCAGGAGTGTTGCAAGTGAGCAACTCTTCTCATACAGCCATAGTCAGGAGGGGTACAAGTCAGTAAATCTACCCATACAGCCAAAGTCAGGAGTGGTACAAGTCAGTTAATCTACCCATACAGCCATAGACAGGAGGGGTACAAGTCAGTAAATCTACCCATACAGCCGAATTCAGGAGGGGTACAAGTCAGTAACTCTACCCATACAGCCATAGACAGGAGGGGTACAAGTCAGTAAATCTACCCATACAGCTGAATTCAGGAGGGGTACAAATCAGTAACTCTACCCATACAGCCATAGACAGGAGGGGTACAAGTCAGTGACTCTACCCATACAGCCATAGTCAGGAGGGGGACAAGTCAGAAAATATACCCATACAGCCACAGTCAGGAGTGGTGCAAGACAGTTAATCTACCCATACAGCCATAGTCAGGAGGGGTAAAAGTCAGTAAATCTACCCACTTAGACATAGTCAGGAGTGTTACAAGTTAGTAAATCTACCCACTCAGCCATAGTCAGGACGGGTACAAGTCAGTAAATGTACCCATACAGCCATAGTCAGGAGGGGTACAAGTCAGTAAATGTACCCATACAGCCACAGTCAGGAGGGATACAAGTCGGTAAATCTACCTATACAGCCATAGTCAGGATGGGTACAAGTCAGTAACTCTGCCCACTCAGCCATAGTTAGGAGTGGTACAAGTCAGCAACTCTACCCATACAACCAAAGTCAGGAGTAGGGCAAGTCAGCAACTCTACCCATACAGTCATAGTCAGGAGTGGGGCAAGTCAGCAAGCCTACCCATACAGCCATAGTCAGGAGTGGGGCAAGTCAGCAACTCTACCCACTCAGCCATAGTCAGGAGTGGGGCAAGTCAGCAACTCTACCCATACAGCCATAGTCAGGAGTCGGGCAAGTCAGTAATTCTACCCTCTCAGCCATAGTTAGGAGTGGTACAAGTCAGCATCTCTACCCATACAGCCATAGTCAGGAGTGGGGAGAGTCAGCAACTCTACCCATACAGCCATAGTCAGGAGTGGGGCAAGTCAGAAACTCTACCCATACAGCCATAGACAGGAGTGGTGCAAGTCAGCAACTCTACCCATACAGCCATAGTCAGGAGTGGGCAAGTCAGCAACTCTACCCAAACAGCCATAGTCAGGAGTGGGGCAAGTCAGCAACTCTACCCATACAGCCATAGTCAGGAGTGGGCAAGTCAGCAACTCTACCCATACAGCCATAGACAGGAGTGGTGCAAGTCAGCAACTCTACCCATACAGCCATAGTCAGGAGTGGGGCAAGTCAGCAACTCTACCCATACAGCCATAGACAGGAGTGGTGCAAGTCAGCAAATCTACCTATACAGCCATAGACAGGAGGGGTACAAGTCAGTAAATCTACCCATACAGCCGAATTCAGGAGGGGTACAAGTCAGTAACTCTACCCATACAGCCATAGACAGGAGGGGTACAAGTCAGTAAATCTACCCATACAGCTGAATTCAGGAGGGGTACAAATCAGTAACTCTACCCATACAGCCATAGACAGGAGGGGTACAAGTCAGTGACTCTACCCATACAGCCATAGTCAGGAGGGGGACAAGTCAGAAAATATACCCATACAGCCACAGTCAGGAGTGGTGCAAGACAGTTAATCTACCCATACAGCCATAGTCAGGAGGGGTAAAAGTCAGTAAATCTACCCACTTAGACATAGTCAGGAGTGTTACAAGTTAGTAAATCTACCCACTCAGCCATAGTCAGGACGGGTACAAGTCAGTAAATGTACCCATACAGCCATAGTCAGGAGGGGTACAAGTCAGTAAATGTACCCATACAGCCACAGTCAGGAGGGATACAAGTCGGTAAATCTACCTATACAGCCATAGTCAGGATGGGTACAAGTCAGTAACTCTGCCCACTCAGCCATAGTTAGGAGTGGTACAAGTCAGCAACTCTACCCATACAACCAAAGTCAGGAGTAGGGCAAGTCAGCAACTCTACCCATACAGTCATAGTCAGGAGTGGGGCAAGTCAGCAAGCCTACCCATACAGCCATAGTCAGGAGTGGGGCAAGTCAGCAACTCTACCCACTCAGCCATAGTCAGGAGTGGGGCAAGTCAGCAACTCTACCCATACAGCCATAGTCAGGAGTCGGGCAAGTCAGTAATTCTACCCTCTCAGCCATAGTTAGGAGTGGTACAAGTCAGCATCTCTACCCATACAGCCATAGTCAGGAGTGGGGAGAGTCAGCAACTCTACCCATACAGCCATAGTCAGGAGTGGGGCAAGTCAGAAACTCTACCCATACAGCCATAGACAGGAGTGGTGCAAGTCAGCAACTCTACCCATACAGCCATAGTCAGGAGTGGGCAAGTCAGCAACTCTACCCAAACAGCCATAGTCAGGAGTGGGGCAAGTCAGCAACTCTACCCATACAGCCATAGACAGGAGTGGTGCAAGTCAGCAACTCTACCCATACAGCCATAGTCAGGAGGGGGACAAGTCAGAAAATATACCCATACAGCCACAGTCAGGAGTGGGGCAAGTCAGCAACTCTACCCATACAGCCATAGACAGGAGTGGTGCAAGTCAGCAAATCTACCTATACAGCCATAGTCAGGAGGGGTACAAGTCAGTTAATCTACCCATACAGCCATAGACAGGAGGGGTACAAGTCAGTAAATCTACCCATACAGCCGAATTCAGGAGGGGTACAAGTCAGTAACTCTACCCATACAGCCATAGACAGGAGGGGTACAAGTCAGTAAATCTACCCATACAGCTGAATTCAGGAGGGGTACAAATCAGTAACTCTACCCATACAGCCATAGACAGGAGGGGTACAAGTCAGTGACTCTACCCATACAGCCATAGTCAGGAGGGGGACAAGTCAGAAAATATACCCATACAGCCACAGTCTGGAGTGGTGCAAGTCAGCAACTCTACCCATACAGCCATAGACAGGAGTGGTGCAAGTCAGCAAATCTACCTATACAGCCATAGTCAGGAGGGGTACAAGTCAGTTAATCTACCCATACAGCCATAGACAGGAGGGGTACAAGTCAGTAAATTTACCCATACAGCCACAGTCAGAAGGGGTACAAGTCAGTAAATCTACCCATACAGCCACAGTCAGAAGTAGTACAAGTCACAAAATCTACCCATACAGCCAAATAAATTCAGGAGGGATACAAGTCAGTAACTCTGCCCACTCAGCCATAGTTAGGAGTGGTACAAGTCAGTAAGTTCCCATACAGCCATAGTCAGGAGTGTTGCAAGTGAGCAACTCTTCTCATTCAGCCATAGTCAGGAGGGGTACAAGTCAGTAAATCTACCCATACAGCCAAAGTCAGGAGTGGTACAAGTCAGTTAATCTACCCATACAGCCATAGTCAGGAGTGGTACAGGTCAGTAAATCTACCCATACAGCCACAGTCAGGAGTGGTACAAGTCAGTTAATCTACCCATACAGCCATAGTCAGGAGTGGTACAAGTCAGTAAATCTACTCATACAGCCACAGTCAGGAGTGGTACAAGTCAGTTAATCTACCCATACAGCCATAGTCAGGAGGGGTTCAAGTCAGTAAATCTACCCATACAGCCAAATTCAGGAGGGGTACAAGTCAGTAACTCTACTCATACAGCCATAGACAGGAGGGGTACAAGTCAGTGACTAAACTCATACAGCCATAGCCAGGAGGGGTACAAGTCAGTAAATCTACCAATACAGCCATTGTCAGGAGTTGTGCAAGTCAGCAACTCTTCCCATACAGCCATAGTCAGGAGGGGTACAAGTCAGTAAGTACCCATACAGCCATAGTCAGGAGGGGGACAAGTCAGCAACTCTACCCATACAGCCATAGTCAGGAGTGTTACAAGTCAGTTAATCTACCCATACAGCCATAGTCAGGAGGGGTACAAGTCAGTTAATCTACCCACTCAGCCACAGTCATGAGGGGTACAAGTCAGTAAATCTACCCATACAGCCATAGTCAGGAGGGGTACAAGTCAGTAAATCTACCAATACAGCCATTGTCAGGAGGGGTACAAGTCAGTAAGTACCCATACAGCCATAGTCAGATGGGGGACAAGTCAGCAACTCTACCCATACAGCCATAGTCAGAAGGGGGACAAGTCAGCAACTCTACCCATACAGCCATAGTCAGGAGGGGTACAAGTCAGTAACCATAGTCAGGAGGGGTACAAGTCAGTTACTCTACCCATATAGCCATAGTAAGGAGGGGTACAAGTCAGTAAATCTATCCATACAGCCATAGTCAGGAGGGGTACAGATCAGTAAATCTACCCATACAGCCATAGTCAGGAGAGGTACAAGTCAGTAAATCTACCAATTCAGCCACAGTCAGGAGTGGTACAAGTCAGTAACTCTACCCATACAGCCATAGCCAGGAGGGGTACAAGTCAGTAAATCTACCCATACAGCCACATTTAGGAGTGGTACAATTCAGCAACTCTATCCATACAGCCATAGTCAGGAGGGGTACAAATCAGTAAATCTACCCATACAGCCATAGTCAGGAGGGGTACAAGTCAGTAAATCTACCAATACAGCCACAGTCAGGAGTGGTACAAGTCAGTAACTCTACCCATACAGCCATAGTCAGGAGGGGTACAAGTCAGTAAATCTACCCATACAGCCAAATTCAGGAGGGGTACAAGTCAGTAACTCTACCCATACAGCTATAGTCAGGAGTGGTTCAAGTCAGTTACTCTACCCATACAGCCATAGTCAGGAGGGGTACAAGTCAGTAACTCTACCCATACAGCCATAGTCAGGAGGGGTACAAGTCAGTAACTCTACCCATACAGCCATAGTCAGGAGTGTACAAGACATTAAATCTACCCACTTAAACATGGTCAGGATGGGTACAAGTCAGCACCTTTACCCAGTCATAGTCACTGTTTTTAAGTACCGTATTCACTCGTGTAATCGCCGCACTTTTTTACCTGATTTTATCGTTAAGGTGTTGAGGGTGCGGCCATTCTATAGGTGTAAGGCCTTGGGACATTTTTTCTAGAACGATTTTGCCGATTTTTGGGACGCCATGCGTCTAGATGAGCTCTCTAAGTAGGAGGTTGACGGACGATATGAACGAGATAGCGCCGTTCTATGCTTTTGTCTAACCAATGTGAACATATTCCATAATTTATAAATGACTTTCTAGTTTTATCTCTTGTATCATATTTCTGAATGTTTTCATCATCAAACAATTTCACCCAGCTGTCATGTGCACACTACCATGCAGATCAAAGGATTTCATAGTATAGCCGATAAAACAACACAGCTTTGATACGAGGCGACAATCTCCTTGACGAGGTGAAAAATGAACAGGAGCGTCGACCAGTCATGCTGTCTCAACAAAAGGGTTAATTGGTAAACTGTGACTGTATTTTTGACATGTTGCGAATGTATCTAGTCTCAGTCGCACTGCTATCCTGTAGCTCGTGGCGGCATGAAATTAATTTCTTTGATCTACGTCACCAAGTCTGGTATGACAGTACACGATATATCGGGGAACAGTGCATGGAGAAATGTAATCGGCAGCTGCTTATAAAAACACATCGTTCACTCCCTCACTGTCAAACTGCTCCGATCGATATCACCTTGACAACAGCTTATCTCAGAGTCGGTCACTTGACCTGTGTAATGAGGCAAGTCTACACAGAAACGCCAAGTAAATTACAGCTTGGTGTATTTAGCAGACTGAAGTTGAAAGTTTGTTTTAGTGTTACTGACGGATTATAAGCTGTGTTTGCGGTCATTTTGGGGGTGCGGCCATTACATTGAATTAGGATTTTTTCTTCAAATTTTGCGGTCATTTTGGGGGTGCGGCCATTACACGGGTGCGACCATTACACGAGTGAATACGGTAATGCAAATCCTGACCCACTTGTGTGATAACTGACACTTCAATTTTTCTTTCCCTTTTTAAAAAATAAATTGTTGCTGAACATATATAATATACATTTATTACTCATTGCTGATTTGTCTCCTTCCAGACTGTTTGGGGATACAACCCCAAAAATTGAACTCTTGCTTAATGTCATATTTTTCATTTTTTTGTCCCTTTAGATTTTGGAGGACTGTGGTTGTGGATCCATCTGGGGTGATGTTCTACTACTGGTCAATGGCAATCATGGTGGCTGTGCTGTACAACCTGATGATCATCATTCTACGCTGTGTCTTCCCCCAGCCTCATCTGCCCGATATTGTCCCAGTCTGGCTGTGTCTTGACTACCTCTGTGACTTCCTATACTTCTGGGATATGTTCATCAAGTCTAGAATAGGTAAAATGCCAGACCTGGTATTCAAATCTGGGACATGACATTCCAAATTCATTAACAAGAAAGAGCATGGATGTAAGTCAACCAAGGTGCCACAGAGAGAATGCACCTTAAACAAGGAGATGACTATTCTAGGAACTAAACACTTTTACATGTTCAGTTGATTATATTAATATGGTAGAAAAACCATCCTTAACTCTGACGGGACTCAAACTATTTGCTACTTTGCTTTCTGCTTTGTTGTCAATGATACCTATACTTATAAGCTGCAATGTTAACATCTGCATACTCGGTTTGTTTTGTTAAACAATACCTTGTCAAATAGCTGTGAATTCGTACTAATGCCTCCTACCTTTTCATAATGGCAAACTACACTTTAAAAGCAAAATACTATGTTCTTAGAGAAGAAACAAAACAATGAGTTACAATGACAAACACGTAACTTCAAATATCCTGTTAGTCGCCCACTATGTGGGTCTGAGTTTCCAACTTTTGGGTAGTTATTTTATAACTATATAAAAGAAATTTTCTCATTGTTTTTCTTTTCTATTATACATGATTTAATGTTTGGGATGTAAAAGATTCTCCATAGTCCATAGTTAACAAAGTATAACAATTTCTAATACATGTATTTCTGTATTAAGCATATAGCACTTACCTACCCAGAGGGTAGATAACAATGCAATATGAATTATGAGAGTAATGACTTCATAAATGAAAAAGGAATTTAAAAAAAAAAGATATGCGACTTGGTTGAGATTTAGTGAACAGTTTATTGAGCATTTATATGTAGAAAATACTAAGCTTGAAAATGCACTGGCAATAAAAAAATTCTTATACAAAGTAAGCAATATATTGGCATACTTTGAATGCTATTCATACTGTTAACTTACCATCTACTTTTGTAAAACATCAAAAGCATGTTGTAGTAATGCCCCGCAAATGCATTCTGCCAAGCTTGTTTAGCTTATTGCAAACAAAAAGCCGCTATTTTTTTCTTTTTAAATTTGCCTGTAATTGCTCATCGTCAATTTGTTATGATTGCCTTTGCAGGGTTGTCACTAGAAATATTTTGAGCAGGCTCAATTAATTTTTGAGAAGGCTATGCTATGCGAGGGCCGAAGGCGAGGAGCGCTGCTAGGGGGGTCCGGGGGCATGCTTTTGACCGATTTTCTTTTTTTTTCAAATTTGAGGCGGCCCGATTTTCATTTGAGGCGGTCAAATCGGCCGCCAGCCGCCTCCTAATGACAACCCTGCTTTGGTTAAACTTGTTGCTACTATTGTACTGTATTTATGAATTAACGTGGCCTGCAGCGATAGAAGCCAACAATTAGCAGAATGTCTTACTCAGTGTATATGTAGATAATTGATTAAGTGATGCACTATGTGAAGTGCTGAGTTTGCATGGTCATTTGTTAGTAGGACAGAGGTGAGGCTATACTACTTTGAAAAAAAACAACATCATTTACTTTAGACCTAGAATATTGCTGTTACAAATTTTTTCAATTAAGGTTATGCCTTAAGGTTATATTAGAGTTCAAATAAAGAATGATATTGGGAAAACATTTCTCTAAGTGTTCAATTGTAGTTGAAACCATCTGCACTAACCAGTCTGTGTAATCTCTCAACATTATTCAGACAATAAGGGATTATTACAAATAAAAATTATATTAACAATATAAAGTGAAGAAAAAAAATTATTGTTGATAACATTTGAAGACTATTTAAAAAGACATCATTTCCAAATACACTATTTCGCTGCAGGACCATTGAGGCCATTTCCATCACATGCACTGTAGACCACCTTGACTGCTGAGAACAAACCATTGGGACATACTTTAAATATGATTTTTATTTCCAATGAAACAAACATTGCCCATTTCAATACACTATTTGTACCTCAAACTTGATTAAATGAAAATGCTATTGGTTAACGTAAAAATTAACATGGCTTTCTCTAACACCTTTTAAAATAAACATTTGGTGATGATGAAGTAGCCTTAGCACATTTTGAAATATTTTAAAATGACAGATGTACTAATGGTGGAGAAAGACAATTAACAGTGCCAATGAAAGGAAATTTAGAACAGGACAATTAAAAAATGATGTGATGACAAGTCGAAACCAGTAAACAAAATTAATTTCTTTCATGCCATGTATACTGACCTCTCCATCCTTGATCAAAGCGCAAAATTTGCTGTTTGGGTGTGTAAGTTTAACCCTGTAATCAATTAAAGGTTTGCAAATAATGGCAAAAATTATTCCATGGTTAATCAAATGTACAATGCATAGAAAAGCAGGCAAGTCTTCAGCTGCAAAAAACTTCTTTGAAAAATATAGATTACACATTTGGACAAGAGTTACAAGTCTTTAGCATCCGATATCACAAATTATTTTAAAACATATAATGCTTTTTATATGATAGCATTTTAACTTAATTAGGTCTAAAATAAATGCTTATGGATGTAACCAAAATACACTGAGTTTAAAATTAGCTCTCAGTTAATTTTTTGACAACCCTACACCTCTGTGATCTGAAGCTTAAAATCCCGAATTCTTAATTTTTTTTCCAAACGCAAGCATTAATTTCAGACTAAAACGATATGCATGACCTCTGTCATATGTAACCTGGCACAAAGCTGCAGTTCTAAGGCAGTAAGATCTGATGCGAGATATTGCAAATGTCTTGGCCTAGTAGATAATGCATTGTCAGTGGAACACTTGTTCTGCAAACAGTTCCCTCCCTGTTTTGATCATTTTCATAGTCACTGAGTGATATTTGTAGGCAGCATTTTTCATTAATAAATCTGCATTTCATGTTACCAATATCTGCATTATGCAGTACTACCACTTGAACTTCTAGTTTAAACAAATTTGAACATTAATGTTAACATTGGAAGCATGCCTGGACACAAATGAAGTATGTAGTCTTCATCGACAGACAAATTTGTTCATTTACACACACTACTTATTCCAGCCATTTACCGGCCCTAGTTAGTCATGGTCATGCATCTCTTATAATTATGGGCAGTGTCACAAGTGACAAAAAATTGGAAAGAGAGTTTATAATACATTCATAAAACAGGTTTGCAGTATCAACTATTTCTTTCAGTGATCATTATCCAGTCTGCTTTGTATGCAAACTAAGTGCTAAACCTGATAGAGGTATTATCTACCGGTATACAAAAATGAAAGAAAAATGGAAAATAAAACAGAAAAGTTTAAATTTTGGATACAAAGAAAGTCAAAATACAGGACTCCAAAAAAGTCATCAGTTATAAAAAAAAGAAAATGTACTACTTAAAGATTGTAGAAACATCTCAAAAGTATCTGTAACAAAAAATACAAACCAACAACCTAACTTAATAGCTGAATCATAAGGAAAACCAGATTATTGTTTAGGTAAATACTGCCTTTTAACAACTTTTTCTAGATGATTTTAAAAGTGCCCAAAACACATTTGGATGACCCTGTCATCAGGCTTTGGTGTTGGTTAACCTGATTGTTATTTTTGTTATTTTCTTTTTCTCAAATACTGTCAACTTAAAAACTTGTTCATTATCAACAAGAGAACCCATTACAAAGGGGCAGGTAACCCTTTTTTTCCTAGGAATTTTATTATCCATCATTGTGAAAAGTGGAGCACATTGTCTAGGGACAAGTTAGAATTATTATTAAAATGTGTAGTTAAATAAAGCAGGTTTAGTGTTAATGCATAATTTTTTACCAAATATTTCAGGATTTTTGGAGCAAGGTCTATTGGTGAAAGATGTGAAGAGACTGACAAAGCGATACCTGTCATCATGGCACTTTGTCCTGGACGTTGTGTGTCTAATGCCTCTGGATGTACTCTACATCATTGTTGGATTCACAGCCATCCTTCGTCTAAATCGCATTTTGAAAACATGGCGACTTGTTGAGTTTTTTCACATGGCAGAAACACATACAAACTTTCCTAACCTGATTCGTGTATCCAACCTGGTTCTCTACATTATCATTATCATTCACTGGAATGCTTGCTTTTTCTTTGCCATCAGTCGAGCAATTGGATTCGGGTCAGACGGCTGGGTGTATCCCGACCCTACAATACCAGGTAATGAAATGTTTTGGCAGCAGTATCTCTACAGTTTCTACTGGTCAACACTTACACTTACCACTATTGGGGATACTAATTTGCCAGAATCACCAGTAGAAACATTCTATTGTATTTCCTGTTCACTTGTTGGTGTGTTAATTTTTGCTACTATTTTTGGTAACGTCGGTGCTATGATTAATCATATGGATGCTGCAAGAACCGAGTTTCAAAACAAGGTAGATAATGTGAAGCGATACATGGAACTCCGTGGTATTGGTATGGAGCTGCAAGGACGTGTTGTAAAATGGTTTGATTACACATGGAACAACAAACAGTCTATTGATGATAAAGAGGCATTAATGTTTCTTCCTGAGAAGTTGCGAGCTGAGATCTCAATTCACGTTCACATGCATACCCTACGTCGAGTAGCAATCTTTCAAGATTGTGAGCCTGGACTTTTAGTGGAACTGGTGCTGAAACTGAAACTGCAGGTGTTCAGTCCTGGAGACTATATCTGCAAAAAGGGAGACATCGGAAAGGAAATGTATATCATAAAGCGTGGAAAGCTTCAGGTTGTATCTGAAGATGGAAAAATTGTATTTGTAACTCTAACAGATGGTGCGGTATTTGGAGAGATCAGTGTGCTAAACATTGCTGGAAACAAAACTGGTAACAGAAGAACTGCCAGTGTGAAAACAGTTGGTTATTCTGACCTGTTCTGTCTGACAAAACATGATCTGTGGGAGGCTTTGGAGGAATACCCTGAGGCTAAAAGGATGTTGTTGGAAAAGGGTAAGCAGATTCTTAGAAAGGATAAACTTCTGGATGAAGAGATGGCTCGAAGAGAAGAGAGACGACAACAGGCCATGGTGTCGAAGGTGGAGGCCATTGTTGATTCCGTTGAAGATGTGCAGATATCTATCAACATACTCACAGAAAAGGTGGACCAGCTTGGGGGTGGAGGCTCATACAAGGCAACTAAGAAAAGTTCATCTGGTGGTTTGATTACTATAGATCTGAGTGAGAGGAGATCCCTAACTCCAATTGAGAAACCAGAGCACAGGCAGCCATCTCCTATCAAAGAAGAGAATGAGAAAGAAACAAAATAAGGAAAAGTCTCAGTTTTAACAGTAAAGAAAATATTTTTGTATTTCACAGTTAAATGTAAATTTACAACTACAAATGAATACACAGACATTTTTATGGCTTAGGCAGTTAACATACACATCAACCATGACTACGATTAATAACACTGACGAAAAAATGCCAGTACATTTATTGTGTAGTAATACTCATACAATCGATATAAATGCCACTTCTTCAAGCCTGCCAATATTCATGATCCATTACTTGCAATAACCATAAAATGACTATTTTGATAATCTTCCATTATGAAGTCTCATTAGTACATGTATGAATGGAATTGTTTGGATTTTTAAAAAAACATCTGGAAATTGTTTGAGGGTGAAGTTACAGCAAGATTTTTTTTATAGGATAATAGTTAAAAAGGGTGTGAAAAAAATCTTTCTGAATAATGATTACTTGTCTGCTATTAGTCTACTGATTGTAAGACATGTGTTAGGTAGTTGTATATTCTTGTATGTTTCTCCTAAACATGTGTAGAAAGTGGCAATAGTTATTAGCTCTTAATTTTTCACAGAGAACAATTTCAAAGTTGTTTTTTTCTTGTTTTTTGTTTAAAGAACATTACTTAATTATATTGATGAAAAGTCACTATCCATGTAGTGAAAATGTGTTCTTTTTTTTTGTAAATAAGCAGTGAAAAAATATTGTCATTGATTTATTTATAGTATTACAAAGTTCATTTTCTTAATTTTGTATTTTCTTCATTATTATCTGTATTTTTATGTTACTGATACTATTTATTCTAATCTACAATTGTTTGTAACAAAATACAAAAAAGATTGATACAATGAAGAAGTCAAACTTTTCCATGCAGTTTGCATGTAATGAAATCTTATTTATTATCACTGTATCATCTCATTTTAGTGAGATGCATGTGAAATTGTGTTCTTTTATTCAATAATACAGCACATTTATGGTTATATTGACTAATTTTAAACAGGTAAGAATTTACAATCTTTTTCACTTTTTACCATTTATGCATTATGTTGTACTGTCTTGCTACAATACAAATTTCACAAACTAAATCTAACAGGTTTGAGTCTTTATCCTAAATTGTTCCAAGGGAATATACTTGGTGTTCAAATCATGCTAAAGCTGAAACTAATGTTGCCTTGACAACAATATCTAAGGTGTGAAAATAGGCAGTTCTCCTAGCTAAGCCTTCAAAAAAATTTTAAGAAAAATCATTAAGAAACCCCCTTGAAACCTATATTAAAGTGCTGAAAAAAGTAAATTTACCCATAAGAGCTCAATTTTCACATTTTTATTGTATTACTTTCAATTAGGGTATTTTCTTTAACTTGTTAAGGACCATTGATGTCTTGTGTCAACAGCATTGATATTTCAATTCCTTTTGTAATGGTATTTAATCATTTTGTCATTCAAAACATGTTCCATATTAATCTTTTGCTCTTTGATGTTTCACAAACTCAACTAAAAAGCGTTATGACAAAATTTAAAAGTTTTTAAAAACAAGCCTAAAACCAAGGCCTGCAAGGAGGTCTGAAAATAACTTAAACAATGTTGCATTTATAGTAGTGTATGCAGACCTTTTACAAAAATTGCTCGATAAGACAGTTAGTATTATAAGAGAAGACCGAAATATTTAATGGATGTAATTTTAACAGTATGGCAATTTTAGTATCTTGTTGGAAAAAAAGGCATTTGACAGAACCTTTTATTACTGATTTTTAATTGTTCATGGTAATAACATCATAGTCTGGATGTATTTATAATGAATATGATTTGAATGTACCTCAAGGTGACATGAATGTTCTTTATTCATGTATTTTATGCATCATATTTTATCACCAATATGCAGTGGGTAAAGCTATTCAATATCAGTGATTATAGCATATTCTTTGACTGTTTTAATACTGAATATATGTGATTGCCAGTTTGATTTTAAGGACATTTGTGTTTAATGGAATTGTTGGATGTGCATTGTTAACTTGTTGAAGCTTGTGAATATTGCTATTATTGTTTACTGTAATGTTTTATATGATTAAATGCTTCAAGTAATAAGAAAAAAAAAATTGCACTTATTTTTTCTTCACATGCATTTGAGAGTTTTGAGATAATAATGTGCTACATAATGGCTTTAAAGTTATAGTTTAGAAATTAAGTCAGATTTTACTATTGCGGCTTAAACCAAATCTTTGAATTTATTATAGCAACAAATCCCCATTTTATTTGACCATCAGACCTATGCTTTTCTTAATTATTAGTTCATTGACTTACCATAGGATAATGATAAATCATCTTATCTAATAGCATGACTGCACCAGTAATCATTTCTCAAAATGCCCAGATAATGCTGTTGTTACATTAAATTTCTTTAAAAATTTCCTAATTGTCAGATCCTTTCAAGGACAAATGGTCAAAAATTACCTTTTGTTTAGTAAACTTTTATTTTAGAATATTTAACCGCCTTCATTTAAAAAGCTGCACATTTCTTCAATGCTCTGTAAGCCCAGTGATAAAATGACATCCAAAGTCTCTTTTGTCAACTTTAATTCATAGTAACATTAACAAATTCTTTAGCAGTACAGAAATAACTGTTATTACTGTTCTCTCCACTTGATAAAGACTATGTAAATGAGTTAAAATATCCTAAGTAAGAAAACATATCCTGTGATGACGGATATTTCTTAACAAAAAAAAGACAAGATTAAGAGACAACCTACATTGTTATAATGTTCAGTGCATTTTATGTACTTTTAGATTGCCTTTAACGATTCCATGCACTCTTCAGACATTTTATATCTATCGGCCATCTTGAAGAGGGACTCTATCCCAGCAGTGCATCAATGAGATCCCCTTTCTGTCGTAGAGTCTTCACTGCCACATTCCTATCAACGCCCATCTGTGCCATCATGACAGCAATGTCTCGCTGGTCTAAACCTGATTCATCCTCAGCAGTCTCTCCAATCACTTGATACAGTGCTTTATCTGCCAGAGTGGCCACAATTGAGTCACGGTCTAAAACTTTACCTTTGTGAATAATTTTCAGTTTTTCAAATGGAACATTCAGTGAGGATGCCAAAAATTTCCACACTTCTAACCCTGTCCAAGATTTCTGCACACACAATTTGTGCTTAATTTTGTTGCATTTGACAACTATTGTACAGTTTGGTTCTGATTCTAAAACACTTGGTACATCAGTGTGGTAAACGTTGTCATGCAGGTAAGATTTCCCATCTGGTTTGGCTAAGGAAGTTCTTTTAATGGCTTTAGAAAAATCTACTAGAGGTGGATGGACTACTTTGGATGGCTGTCTTATTTCTGTAAATAAAATAAAACAAGGCATATAAAATAAAATCATTCAAATAGTATATATTTCCAGTAGACATTCAGAATTCTAATTTCTTTTACTTCTCTTATATGTTCTTTCTATCCCTGACTTAAAAAAAACAACATCATAGAGGCACATTTTATCTATAACCAAAAGAAAAATCAGATTACTAACAATGTAGCTTTAATACTGTCCTTCATTTCATTATCAAAAGACAATGGACCATTTATATCAGACTGATGAGTATTTTTGCTGAAAGCTTAAGATGCCAAACTTGAACGTGAGTATTATCTATGTAGACCTAAAAGACTACACTTAATTTAATTTAAGGACAGTTTTTTATAGACATTTATTGTTTTGAATATGTATTGTGAATGCCCAATACTTACCTTGTTGATCAAATATAGAATTATCATTTTGTTGGTATGAAACTTTGGCAATAGTGCTTCTAGCACTGCTGTTAGCTCTGGGTTGTGAGGATTCACATTCATTTTGGTGATTTGGCCAGTCATTAATTTGGCATTCTCGAGAACTGCAACAAATAAATGCACACTATGAAAATAAAGAAAAGTTAAACAAGACATGAACAAAATATAACATCTCAAGCTGGAATAGGATTAAAAAGAAAAAAGGAGCCTATTACACACGTGATAACATGTAATAAATTGTCAAATATGAATGACCAAACAAAAATGTGTAATAAATTTTGGGTTGTATTATGCATAAGTTTGAACTTGAATATGCTCAGCAGTTTATGCCTGGGGCAAGAGGTATTACCCATGAAATTTCAAGTAAAACTATGCAAAGTGCCATCTAAGTTTACTGCAATATAATGTGTTTCACACATTTTTATGGGAATAATAAAATAGTTTTGCTGTATGTGTGTACTTGCATAGTTAAGCAAGTTTATGCAGGTTTTTGTTCCCTGACTTTGTATTCTTTGCCTGTTTCTGTCAACAACGTTTGGGCCTCAACATTTTGTTTCTAGCAAAAGTTCTCGACTAACTACACATTTAAAAAGCTTAATCTCATAGCATACATGCTTTATAAATTAGTGTTTTTCTTACCTTCATCTCTACATAAAGCAAATACCGTTTTACTAAAAATAGAGCCATGATATAATTGAACGACAAAACACTTTCCAAGTAAGAGAATAGGATTATACAAGCTTCACACTTTTCATGAGCCTTGCTCTTATAACTGCAATAAAAGACAGCACTATTGGTGGATCAGCCCTGAGACCCGTGTTCCTAACCAATGTATGGCTTAACTTAGGTTAAATGCGTGTCAGATATCACATACTTAAGTTTTTATCCGGCATATGCTTAATACGAGTTATATGACACTTGTCGGTCAAGCCGAGTTTGGCAGAAAGCTTACCAGTAAATGACGTTTCTGCATCTAGTACAACGTTTCATTATCCGCATCTGCTTTCGACAGACTTGACAATGTGTGTCTTTAACTCGATCTGACATAGTACTTGAGGCATTGGCAAAAATGATATCCCAGCCTGGGCGTGTTGCTACAGAAGCTTTCGAGGGGACATAACTCTAGCGACCAATTTGGCAATGTGCATACTGCGGCTCTTTTCCCAGTCCCATATAAGGTACAAGGCATAACGTACACAATCATTAAATTCCACTGGTTTACGTGTTATTTATCTGGAGTGAATTATTTTCTTTTAACCCTAATTTGAGATAAAGTAAAAGATAAGCTAACTCGAAACAGATTTATTTTTATAGTATGTTTGTTCAAGTCTGTGAAATAATGGTACTAAGTCACCAATGTAGGTTAATATCAGTAGATCTAGATCTACTCTATCTGCTTATAACACTTTGATATTTTGAACTTATTTAATTTACTTACTTTATTTTAGATCTACTTACGTTACTGGCAATCTTGCCTCCCGCTTGCTGTCTTGCTCACTTACTCACTCGCTCCCTCCCTCCCTCCCTCCCTTAATTCATTCGTTCATACGTTTAGAGATACAAAATAGAACTTTCTGGTTCATTTGACACATTTCATCATAATTATTTTCGTTCATGAAAAACTTTTTGCCAAAAAGACCTCAATTTAACATAGCTCATTGGACACGTAGGCTACTTGCGTAAAATTTAACTAGTTTTGGTTCCCTAGTACATAATGGGTTTGGCTAACATTATGGCAGACAAATGTATTACCTGGCAGGTATATCGTTCTATATACATTTTCTTTGATTTAAGAGTAACACTATAATTTTAACGCACAATTGTTTTGTTTTATTAAGCACAAGTTGCATACAAAATGTACACAATTTTATTATTGGGGCGTATCTTTGTGGGCTAGTTGGTTAACAAGCATGTGATATATAACAATTATACTGCAGTATACTTTTTACGATATACCACCATATCTTAATCGTTTACACACCATTCGCCCAAAATCAAAACCTAGGTAATTTTAATTTTGGTACGATTTGTAGTAGGAGTCACGCCTTAATAGTAATATACAGCAAAGGCATGTACTCGGACTTAATATTATAATTAGGGGTTGATTGTAACAAACGAGTTTTCTCTCTGACTGGTCAGCATTGAACAAACATGTATGTCGATTTTATCACTCATTTTTATTTATGCTTGCAAAATTCATTTATTTAAATAATGCATATCTTGTCGTTCACGTAGACACATTAAATGTAAATTCATGCACAAAGTAAATTCAGTGAAATGAAAAGAAAGATAGAATAAAAAATTACTTGTATTAGTAATATATTAAGCAAACTTTTGCGGCATTATACAGGAAATGTCATTGTGGCAGCTTTACACACTTGTAAATATCGTAGCTGAAATAAACCTCTTTTTTTTACTTTCAGCTGTGTACTAGGCCTTTAAACTAGAAACTTCAGCCTCGGGAGCATATGGTCGCCTATGATGAGAAGTTACATTCTGTTATCTTGTCAGCCTATGTAATATGACGTGAGGCGATACGGCATTTCATAACTTAGGGCCTACATGTGCCTGCGTAATGATATATATTGATGTCAAGTCTGACTTACCATGAAAGCTTAGGGGTCGATGATACTTCATTCTTGTTTGAATAGTGTAGGCTAAGCTATACTGATTTAATTTATTCTTTCAATTTGTTAAATTCATCATTTTATAAAGATCTATTTATGAAACTTCTCATAAAACATAACTGAATGTGGACGATTTACACAGATAAAAACAACAACCTAGGTCTTAATAAACGTAACAAACTTATGTATTGGGACAAAACAGCAACAAAACAGTTATATGTTTAAGGTTATCATTATACTGGTTTTAAAGCAGAAAAAGAAATCTACTAAAATGACAACAACACATTTTAGTCTGTGGTCAAGCAATACATTTAAAGCCTTTTTGCCAGGAAAACAGCAACAACAAGTATTATTTCTTGAGATTCGCAACACATTTATTCGTTGAAACAAATTGCAGATTTGAACAACCCGGGATCACCCGCGACTCTAAATAAGGAATTACAACGGACACCAAAGGACACACATGGTTTAATCCATTGCTTTCACAAGGGTTATTTCTAAGTGACAGCGTTGGACACCTAATAGTTTGTCGGGATACATTACAGTAACAAGTAGTCTACTTCCCCGTCCATCGCACTGTTTTCGTCTGAACACCAACCGGGACAGCCAAGAGGCGTGTCAAGTTTTATAGCGCGTAACGTCACTTTTGGTCTGTTTACCTTATTTTACTCGCGCTGACCGTTCGTGAATGGAATGTGCTCGCTACGTATGGGATTTACCACGCGGTTTATAGACTAAAAAGTGAAAAATGGCTGAAGACGTAGCTGAAAATGAGCCGGAGTGGAATATAAGATTCCGTGAGGATGAGGAAATGGAGTTTTTCACAGAGTTAGCACTACATGAAGCTGAACGCTGGATTCAGGTAGGTGACATTAGTTCCCGCGGTTTTATGAAACATACAGCGTATCAATATTCATAACTCACATGACGTAATAAGGTGCTAATGGTAGACTGATTACGGTTTTGGCACTTTTGGCGGAGCTAAGTTTTGAACAAGTTTCTGTGAGAAATGTACACATTTTTCATTTTTTAACAAATTTTCGATAGCAAGGTTGTTTTGACCGATTGTGAAGATGTTCAGCTTGACCATGAATGTCCACTTGAAATGAAGGTATTGTCCGACCACATCTTTTGGCTGAAGGGACCGTTTTATTGAGGTGTGACCCATTTTTGGTGTCATACATGTATGTCCTACTTGCCATATCATGGTGTCACCATGAATATTCTTTCCAACCCCTAGATCTTCCGAAATCATTTACACTAACGGACCATCAATGACCTGATTAAGATTCGACGTTATTTCGTTGTCTCATCACTTCTCACACTGATTTTGGTACGTTAATGTAGTTTATGTATGATGATCTGGCAGATCTAATAAATCTTACTTAAAACGGTTTCACACATTTTCATTTAGGAATTGGCAAAAAAGTTGTTAAATTTAAATTCCTTCTAATTTTATAAAAGATTATCAATGGAAAATATAATAAGGAATAATGAGATCAATTTGAGAAAGCTCTAGATGGCGTTGTAGATCTTACTTCTCTTTACTTCTGGTAACTACGTTATTAAGTGTAACATCCATATGTACAACCACGTTTCATGTTTAACTTATATACATGTAAATGGAAACTTTTGACAACAATAAGACAGCTCTGTGTTTCATCATTGTAATGGCTGACCTTTTGATTATTGCATTGTTTTATTGTCAATATAGATGATTAGATCCATATGTGTGAGGGCTTTGTTCTGTTTGAGTTTGATTGCTTTTCCTTTTGAAGTGTTCACTTTCAATTATTGACATAGTATATTCAGACCGCTTTAAAGTACGATTAGTTGCGGTACAACTGCCAAATGTTGATGCTTATGTACATATTGTATTAAGCAGACCCTCTTTATAGTCACAACATTTGACTAAAATAGCAGCATTAATTGCATTGTCCAGTGAAGGTAATTGAGAAGTCAAATTTTCAAGGGGTTTTATTCCTACTGGTTGTAATTCATTGTCAGCTCTGTGCGTTTTTACTGTATGCAGACCTATTAAATTTAATGTGGCAGCCAAGAGTTTGTCTTTTTGTTGGCTTAACTTGTAGGCCATTAAAAATAGTTGTGTATAAGCTAGAATGTTATTTTTACCAAAAATGATTTATTTCTGATGAAATTTTACCAAAAATGATTTATTTCTGATGAAATCTTTGTTTATCGCATCATTGCCATTCTTCTTAGCCTACTTGTCACAAATGTTGTCATTCAATAGTGATTGCCATTGTAACTGTCCACTTAGTCATGATAATGATAAATATGATGATGATGAGAATGATGATGATGATGACATCATTATCATCATCATAATAAACTACCACTTTTTTTCTACACTTATACCAACAGCTCGGACATTCATGTTTTTAAGCTTTCTTTTTTACCTTTTTAGATCTCTTATCATATTCAATGTTTAAGTTTGTGATAAATTTGTATTATAACATTGTCATAAAATTTTAAGTTATATGTAATACGTGTTTATCAGCAAAAATGGTTAGTTTTGGGTGACTGTTTTAATGATACAGTAAGAAAATATAGGGAGGCTGAGCATACATATAAATTGAAGAATGAGGGATTTATAGAGATAACAAATGTGCAGTACATGTTCTTCTGGCTGCTAGTTTCTGTCCTCAGAGCCATCTGAATTCTGGAAAAAATGGGTTTGTTACAAAACAAATCAAAATAAGATGCATATGACAGCACAGAAAACTGACAGAAAAAGCGATCAGCTCCTCATTTTGTCTTACTTTAATCCTAATTAAATGTAATTAGTTTTGGTTGAATCTGTCAAAATTATAATACAGGTTATGTTAAAACGTGTTGATAAACATTGTGATAAACACTTACAATAAAACTAGTATATAAAACATGCCATTAAAAGAATCGGTGTCACAATCAGTGGAGCACTACACTGACATGCACAAGGTCCTGGATTTGAATTGTACAAAAAACAAGCATTGTTTTGTCTTTTCCTTTGTTTTGTTTTTAACACTGGCATATTTTAAGCTTAGGATTTTATTGACAAGTAAGTTTTATAGTTTTATTTTCCAACAACAGACCATTCAAAACTATTAAAGGTAGGTAAACAATATCTTAATGGAGTATGAAGGGCTTTAAGGGTCTTTATGTGCTGGATAAAATGTTGTTTTATTGTTGTTGTTTTTGTTCTCTCAATTCTTAACATTAAAATCAACGCTAGTCTTTTTTGAAGAGTTTTTCCACATCACATTAATCCACTGTCAGCCTATCTACCTGTACATCATGGTCCGTGTTGGGGACAATCAACACCAGGTATTTGACCAGCATGTATACAATCATGAATTAAGCAGATAGTGGCTATCAGATCTGACAAGCTGATAACATGACAATGTGATGAATCCCTGGATGCTGTTGCTGATATCATCATCCAGCCATTGGTCCACTCAATTGTAAGCCCACTATGATCATACTTAGGTAAAGAGTATGGACCCAAATCTGGCATCTTCTTATGAGAGCTGTCTGATCAGGATCTAGTCTTATTTGCTGCCAAGTCATTATTAAAATATTGTGTTAACTACATGCTTAAAATTATGAGAAGATGAACTGTAGCAATTGTACACATGTAGTAAGCTAATAAGGGTTTATTGTAGTGGTAAATTTTATAGAACTCATCTTTAAGTTAAAGTGTTATTATTGTGTTTAATGCCCCACCAACAAAATTACATTAATACAGAATTTTTTTTCACTTATATAAATATAGTGCTACTTTCATTGGCAATGAATGGCGAGTGTCTGCGATGTAGTGTTAAAGGAGGGTTGTAGGCACAATGTTCTGCGTACTTAATATTATAAGTATTGCTTCTACCCTGGAAGTGGGAAGTCTAGAGTAAATAATGTAAGTTGAAAGAATCTTTTCCCCAACTGACTACCAATAAAAAGGTTTATTCTATGGAAATGCATGTTGTGAACTCATGACATGATACCACAACCAATCATATTATCTGACACTGAGCCAACCTGTTGTGAACCTTCTCTAATAGGTTAAGTATAAGTATGTGAGCTATACAACAATAGGGACAGTATGAAAGAACAGGACCATCACAGTGAAGAAACAATTTGATTGACAAATAAATTAGTACTTTATCATGTTGACATCACAAGCTCTATTGCCCGCATTCTGATTTCATCCTTTCCATGAAATTAAACCAAATAATCATTTTGACATTAAAATTATCAACAAATGTTTTATTATTCTTGCTGTAAAGTAATAAAATTGTTAATAATTGAATAACTGTATACTTACACTGATATATTAAGACTTGGGCTTAGACCCATATGACAATCCTTGGCTTAATTACTGGACCAATTTATAAAAATTCCATGTTACATTTATATTGGGAAGTATTGTAAGACTTTTAAACAATAGTTTATTTGGTTTGGTATATTAATTGCCACAAACATATTTATCAAGCTGTAAGACTCTGGATTGAAAGGTCTTGGGTTTGAACCCCTGATCAACCACAATACGTTAAGTTCTTGGGCAAGAAAGACTATTTACTATACGTTCTTCCAGTAGATTACTACCAGACTACATGTTCTACTCAGGAAGTAGGTAGACCAGAAGGATTATGTATGTTGAAATAACTTAGTACTAAAGTGACAATAAACAAATAGGTTTTAACTAGCTAAATGTCATTATATTTAACACCGGACCTAGTAGGGCAATCCGTAGAGTGTCAGCTCCAGGTACGAGAGGCTCCAGGATCAAACCTAGGCTGAAACATATCAAAGTCGTAAAAAATGGTAGTGGTATAGCTCCCTTGCTTACCCTCAAGCAAATATAAGGGTGGCTCCACAACTGGCTGGCCCAGTTTTAGGAGAATGTAACTGAGTTTGGTATCATGCCAGGTGTTTATGGCATACTATACACAGTGAAAGCAGCACTATATCTGCTTCAAGTGAACACTGTCTCCAGATAACTGAAATGCTGTTGGTGGAACGATAGACCCAATAAATAAACAAACATTATATCTAACTCTATAGGCCATTTCTACTCTTGAATCTTCGGTGAAGTGCAACATTTTACAGCCCACAAAATCTGCCATTTCTCTATTTGTGCTTATATTATATTGGCAACTAGGTCATGAAACTTATGCATGGTTAAGATTACTTGCCTAATGTACTGTTTTTGTGTGTTGGATTAGGATTTCAGTCATTTGATACTATTTAGCTTATGTCTAATGACTTCAGCTATTACAGCACTATCCCTTATCATGCTATATTTATTAGCAAATTATTTAAAATACTTGTTATTTGTTATCAACTGCATAAAATGGTTACAAGATAATTTGCTTAAGGTCCAGCCAAAAATTGTACAGGTCTTAGTCTGACAATGCGCAGCAACTGGCAACTGTTTGATCTGGATCTACACTGTTTATCTAAGCCTGATCAATTCATACTTAGCAGGCTAAGAGTTTAGTTTGTGTATAATGACTTAAGGCATTACAGCACTAATCTGATATGTAGACCCTCTAATACCTCCGTCTCCAGAAACTGTCATTGTGGTGACCATTTCAGACTTAGCTGTGTTTAATCTTATATCTGCGGTATGAGGACAAATTGTCTTTAACATATCTGTTTCAGAGAAGTGACTGATATATCTTCTTTTTAACCATTGTGGGAAGAAGGTATTGATGTTTTTGTCAGATGTATTTAATAAAACAAAACCAATCAACCAAAACAAAACATAGTATTTGGCAATGAAATATGAATATAAAATCATACAAGTTACATCTAAATATGCAAAATGTTATGAACACAAGCAGAAGCCTGAAACTAATTAAAATAAATAAAAGTGTATCATGAGAAAAACAGAGCTACACTTTGTTAGGAATTGGACCACTTCATGGGTTCTGAACCTACCACAAGTGAGTGACTGTTTAAATATTGAATGGTTACATTAAAGCTTTCAATAATTTCCACAGCTCATCACATAATTAGAATCCCCCAGGGGATGACATTGTGTTTAGGCATCTAACATTCAGTGTTACAATGGATAGTTAAAAGTTATTTGCTGTTTTCTATACTCACATTGGTAGACTAAAATGGCATGTTTGTGTTGATTTGGCTTGACAGTAATTATACACCAGACCATGAACACAAGTCAGTAGAGCATCTGCTCCAGCTATGGAAGACCAGGGTTGGCTCCTGGGCTTCATCTTACCAAAATTGTAGTGGTATATCTTTTGCTTTGCTAACAATTAAGCAAAATACAAGAGTAATTTCTTGACTTGTCTGGATAATGTATTTGTACATGGTATGACCAGATATTTGTTTGTCAGTGGGATAACCAGATATTTGTTTGTCAGTGATTTGACCAGATATTTGTTTGTCCATGGTATGACCAGATATTGGTCCCTGGTATGACCAGATATTTGTTTGTCCCTGGTATGACCAGATATTTGTTATTTGTCCATGGTATGACCAGATATTTGTTTGTCCATGGTATGGCCTGATATTGGCCCCTGGTATGACCAGATATTGGTCCCTGGTATGACCAGATATTTGTTTGTTTTTGATATGATCATATTATGATATTTGTTTGTCCGTGGTTTGACCAGATATATGTTTGTCAGTGGTTTGAACAGATATTTGTTTGTTCATGGTAAGACCAGATATTTGTTGTTTGTCCATGGTATGACCAGATTTGTCAGTGATTTGACCAGATAATTGTTGTTTGTCCATGGTATGACCAGATATTTGTTTGTCCATGGTATGACCAAATATTGGTCCCTTGTATGACCAGATATTGGTCCCTGGTATGACCAGATATTTGTTTGTTTATGATATGATCATATAATGATATTTGTTTGTCAGTGGTTTGAACAGATATTTGTTTGTCCATGGTATGACCAGATATTTGTTTGTCTATGGTACGACCAGATATTTGTTTGTCAGTGGTTTAATTATATCGTTGTCAGTGGTAGAACTAAATATATATTTGTCAGTTGTCTGTTCATGACCAGATGCTTGTTAAGGTTTTTACTCAATCAGTAATATCAGGGTGTTGCAATTATAACCATTATTGTGTTAGAGCTTTGAATATAAATAAGAATCAAACTAAAAATTTATTACATTTCAGCATTACTCATCCACATCAAGTATGTGACTCAACTGTGTATACAATAAATGGTAAGAAAGCAATTACAGGTTAAGTTTGTTAAATAAGACTTCTTATTACATGCAATTATCAATGTTAGGCATGATGTATGGTATCAAAATGACTAGCAAAGCATAAAACTGGAAAAATAGTAACAATTGATTACAGAAATCAGTTATATAGTGCATGTGATGGTTAAGGTACTTAATGCTGTAATTTATTAGGTACTTTGGCCCCCAAATACTTGTGAGAATATAAGCAAGGTTAACTTGTTTGGTCTTGAATATACTTGGCATTTTTAATGACTTCATTGACAGTGGCATAGTGGGCTCGGGGTTTGTATTCAATAAAAATCACTTAACTGTTTTAAATACATATTTAAAGGCATTACTGTATCTTTGCATATTTTCATAATTGTTTCTTTTTATCTCTACAAATTAAATTCTTTACATAAAATATTAGGTGCACTTACCAATAAGGACCAAAGATATTTGAATCATACCCCTTAAATATGATAATGTTTTTCCAAGATACTTTCAGTTTGCATTCATTTTGTTTGAATATATAGTCATCCCTGAACATTGTATATCAGACCATGTCCTCTGAACAATGATGATAATATACATGAATATAAATATATATATTTGTTATTTTACTTTAACTTATAGGTTGGATATACATACTAATCCATGAACCTTTTACACCCTTCACATGCAAGGGGGTATCCATAATACATTCCAAATAGTTGAAAACTCAATTTTTTTTTCTCTACGGGTTCAAGTCCTATTCTGAACAAGTACTTTCATGTGAGAAGATTTTCCAGCTGACTTGATGTGAGTTGGTAGTTGTACCCTTTCACTTGTCTGGGATCTTCCACTACTTAAAGCTCAATCTTCATGTCACAGGTCACATGCATTTTAAAACACCATAAAATCTCTGCCATAGTGTAGAAAATTTTAGAACACCATAAAATCTCTGCCATAGTGTAGAAAAACTTGATGTGGGATTGGAGAGAGGTTTTTGTTATAATTTTTAAAATGTGTCTATTTAAAATGTTATATTTTAACACAATAGAGTCTGATAAAAGTTTAGATTTTAAAAACAAATTGTTTTAGAATTATATATTCCAACTGTGTGGAACTTTTTTACATTTACTCTATGTCAATGTGCGTTCAGCATTATCTCCAGTTCTCCACTATATGCTCATGTGATTTTTGCGCAGGAAAAACAGTGGTTACTGTAGCATTTTGAAACATAACGGATGTGAGGTGTATTATGATAGCTGGAAGTTGCTGTAAGAACTGTCAATGTATGCTTTTAATTTTTGCCATCTCCAGTTACTTTTAGTAGAGGAAACATACCTAGTTGTCTGACCAATGTCTGATTTGCAACTAGTTAACTCGAAAACTACAAAAGATGGCCATACATTGTAAATTGCATTGTTTGGTAATTCACCCCGAGTCAGTTTTATATGACTTTGGTCATCAGGTTGTCATAATAGTGTTAAAGTCACCAAATGTTAGTGCAGTGCTAACTCTTAGCCTGCTAAGCATGAATTAATCACACTAAGGCATTTGCTGCAAATAAGGTAGATCTATACTGGCCGGTAGCTTCCTTTGCTAGCTTCCTCTCTGATCAGGATCAGCACTATTTGCTGATACATGTTAGTCATTATCAGTACATTATGATCATCAGTCAATTATGTATAACCATGCACAATGCTGTAAGAAGATAACTAAGAGTCAGGTAAGGTCTGTTAACTCTTAGCTTGCTGTGTATGTTAATAACTATTACTAATTCTTAATCATTTTCCGACATTGACTTGCAATGTTGTGTGTATATATTGCAAGAGACTCATGAGTATATATAGTGTATGTCCTGATCTGACTGATTTGAAACTACACTTTTTGCTAAAGCTGTAAAAATACTTGCTTAGCAAGCTAAGGGTTTACAAATGTAGCGTGATAAGGACTAATGGTTTGATACATATAATTGTCACTAGAATGCTTGGTCAATGGCTGACAATGTCACCCTCCCTCAGCGGAGAAAGAACTGGACCACATGGACAATGTGTCCAGACATGTCAACCCAGAGAGTCCACAAAAAAAACATTTTAGGATAATTTCACTTAATACTGATGTTTGCTTGGTTGTAATATTTTAAATACATCACACCAAACACAATTATGGTCAATTATAGTGAAGTCCGGCTATTTTTGGTGGAGGAAGACCTCAGAACGACAGATACACTGGAAATCTGGAAGACCTAATCAATAGAAACAGAACCTCATAGCATATTTGGTAGAGCATCAGATCAGCTCCAGGTACGTGAGGCCCTGGGTTAGATCCCTGGCCACGACATACCAAAGTTGTTTAAAATGGTAGGGGTATAGCTCTCTTGCTAACGCTCAAGCAAAAATTAGGGTAGTTACAGGACTGGTTGGCACGATGTCAGGATAATGGGACTGGGTGTGGTATCATGCTAGGTGTTCACGGCATGCTATACACAGTGAAGGCAGCACCATATGTGCTTCAAGTGAACACCGTCTTCAGATAACTGAAGTGCTATTGGTGGGACGATAGACCCAATGAACATACACATCTACAGAAACTCAAATCCAGGCAGTGAGAGCAGTCAGTGACTCAACTGCTCAACCAAAGCTAATTTTGTCTTTAAGAAAAGGATTTACTAAGATTGGGGTCCCCTGAGACCTTGCTGAAGCCTTCAAGCTTTTGCCTACTGTGTCTTGGCTGTCGATGGTATAGGTAATCTATATAATTGTTTACAGTAGATTACTAGAATTCTTACAACATGTACAGTTGTATTTTCTTATTTTTTTCTTGACCAAATATTACAGAACTACTCAAAATATGCCAATTTTGGAGGATTCTTTGCTGGTATGGTCCAAGGGATTTTAAAGCTCCAAGTTGGAGGCCCTTGTTCATGATGATCAATCGCAATGCAATGACCGTCCACCAAAATGATGAAAAGCCTTTCACTGGCCAATCCAGATACTGGTCATCTGATAGCTTGAGTGATTTATTTTGATCTCTCTCCCACTTGACAGGTATTTATGGGTTAGGCTCTTGGAGCCTTCAAAAGGCTTCAAAAACTTTCCCTATTGAATACTTTACTTCATGTTGAATGGCTCAACTCGCAGTTGACTTGATGTTGACTTAAGAATGTGTCCGTAAAAGTGAACAAATTTGAATGATCGTAAATATGTGCAATACAAGGCAAGTGTAATGAGTAGCATTGTGACATCAGTGTTCCAAATGTAGCTTGCTATTTATGAAGGGAGGCGTACCTTTAATTTGGCATTATGACCTTTTTCATTACAGAGTAAACCTTTTTCAACTAGTTTTATAAACTGTAAGCATGTCCCATTTTTAAAATGGCAAAACAAAAGTGTTAATGATAAAACCTTTGTTGTTGTTTTTACACTTCCCAGAAAAGGTAACAAAACATATTGCTAGAAACTCAGCAACAAAAAGTGCAGATTCTAATCAGACAGCTCCCATTAGCAAAATGGCTGATCTAGATCTACACTGTTTGCATATTCCTGATAAATTGTGCTTAGCAGGCTTTGTGTTAATATTGACATTGTAATCTGATTATTCCAATGTAAATTTAATCTTATTTACCTTGCTGCATAGGAAGGCCGGTGACTGCATCTGGGAGACTATTGGTATGTTTAAGAGGTGGGATCCAATGGACTGTAGAGAAAAATTGTCAGGATTCTAACTACTGTAAGAACATAGTTACCCATTTACAAGTGACTCAAATCATTACATGTACTTTTTGTCATTTTTTATAGAATTGTCTGTTTTATACATAGATTAGGAAACAAACGCTTGTATAAGTGAAACAATGAAATTCCTAATGTGATGCACTTATTTTTAATGATCCAATTATGACACTGCTAAAGAAAGTGACCCTTTTTTGATTTTTTATTCTTATTTTAACTTTTATGTGCTAAACCTTCATATTTAATTAATGTTATTATGGTAATAGCAAGCTATTATTAGTGGAGAAAGAAATGAAACAAATTACCTGGTAGAACCAAAGGCACACCAAGAAAGCAGCAAGACTTAAACTCGTATATGACCATTTTTGTCCTGGACTGCATGTATTGAGGGGCTTTGTTGTAAACAATATGCATCTGTATTATTTTCCATAAAACTTTCCCTCAATAAATGTCTTTGCCCATTGCAGCACATTTCTTAAAACTGAGTTTTGTACAAATTATTTTCATGAATTGACATACAACAAACCATTGATACATTGTTGAATCCAAACCAGACCTCACTGAGGTGTCCATCTGGATAATCTCAACCTCCCTACTGTCACACTATTATCAGTCCATCTCCTAACTTGCTAAGCACTAATTGATCAAGCTTCAACAAAAAGTGTAGAACCATATCAGCCAGCTGCCACCGGGAGCAATCTGATCAGGATTTACACTATTTGTTGGCAATGCTTGCAAGCATTTTTACTAAATGTAGTTACCTTTTGATTGTTGTTAACATAGACTAGTTTGTTAACTAAGAATTAGGCATGGATCAATGACAAATGTAGCAGATGAAGGGTTAATATGCTAACGAGGTGCCTAGTCAGTAGACTATCACATTAATTGAATGTACCCTCCACAATTGCCAATTAGTATCCTATTACTAGTGTTTATGTTTAGCATTGCAAATGATTCTTTTGATATGAAAAGTGTCTTAGCTTTAAATCTGCCAAGCTGGATTGATTGGGTCTTAGCAAATAGTGTAGGTCCTGCTAAATGATGTTTGATAAGGATCTGCACTGTGTGAGAGTATGTGTGCATCAGTTTGTATTTGGAAGCAACCTTTGCAAATACATGTACTGGACTTGGTAGAGCAAGGTGTAGAGAGCCAGCTTCAGGTACAGGGTTCAATCCCAGGCTGGGACATACCAAAGTTGTTAACATGTTAGTGATATGGTTCCTTTGCTAAAACTCAGGTAAAAATAAAGGTAGTTCCATGACTGGTTGGCCTAGTATAATGATAAGGTGACTGGTTGTAGTATCACGCCAGGTGTTTAAGGCATATAATACACTGTAAAGGCAGCACTATATCTGTTTCAAGAGAACACCGTCTCAAAATAACTTAAAAACCATTGGTAATATAATAAATACAGAAACAGACACCTGTAGATATCAGGAAGTAGCTAAGGCTTCGTTTGGATAATTTACCTCTGCATCAAGTTAAGAGTCTGTTTGAAATTGTAAGTGATTCTTTAATATTGATTATTCAGTTCAGTTTGTTTTGTCTTATATGTGCTTATTGTAAATACTCAACTAATCGTAGTTCCTGCCACATGTGTGAATGTTCTATATTTCATGGTGAAATTACATTTTCTCTGTCTAGTGAAATAAATATAGTGGAATAAAATTAACTCAGATCTGCGGATTATACAATAATTGTTACATAATTTTGAGATTTCTTATTCCTATTATGAGTTGAATTCAAAAGAAGCATGTAAATAATGAATTTGTCATTCTAAAAAGCAACTTGGCTTAATTATATTTCAAATAGTTACTTGCCATCTGGCTGGGAAACTGTGACACATTCATAAATGTCTTGCATGTATAACCTGTGATGCAGAGTTAAAAGGTTTTCTATGTTAACTTTAATGGTTAATGAGACAAACTAAGCTTTTTATTGTTCATATAGCAAGTGTTTTTATTTCTGGTTACAAATTGCACTGCAACAGCAATAGGAGAACATTGCCCACAACCTGCCCAGACCAATGACTGGGAAATAAATTGTGTATGTTCAATACAAGAAAAACAGTAAAACAAAAGTTATTTGCCAAACAAATTGTAAGCATGTAATCAGGAAATGCTAATAAACATGTCAATCTTGCCAAGTAATGCTCAATTCAAATGCGGTCACAAACATAAATAAAATTCTTCGTAACCTGGGCAACAGAAATGTACCCTTTCAAAACTGTATTTACATCATCTACCTCAGGGGCCATAGGCTATTCAGCAGTCATAACATTTTACATACTCTCATTAATCTTTTGCTTGCTTCAGTAAGTTTCAATACCATTTATGAGAAACTAAACACATTTGGGTGTCGGGTATCAGCAAGATCTTCAGTTTGTCCAGAATTAGTTATGGTGAGATTGGAGCTCACCTTTGAAGACTTATTTTCAATTAGTTCATCTAATAAACAGACCAAACTGTATCAGGATGGTTAATATAGGACACAATGTACTTTTTTATGATATTAACCTGAGGAGGCAAAACTTTTAGAATTCATCTTTTGAAGTTAGATGAGGACCAAGTGTGGAGCTTTAGTTTGAGACCATTTTCAAACATCTGATTGGTCATATTAAAATTTGACCAATAAGATTCTCTGTTATTGTCTTACTGAAGTTAAAAGTTTTAAACATTTCTTGATTGGCAGGTTTGGGAATGAGATTAAGTTTGACCAATCATATTATTTGAATAGATTTAGCTCACCTGAGCACAACATGCTCAAGGGGAGCTTTTGTGAAACCGCTTCGTCCGCCGTCCGGCCTTTGTCATCCCAGGTCCGGGTCCGTCGTCAACATTTAAGCTTGTGAACACCCTAGAGGCCACAGTTTTTATCCAATCTTCATCAAACTTGATCAGAATGTTTGTCTTCATGAAGTCTTAGAAGAGTTCATTATTGGGTCACCTGGGGTCAAAAAGTAGGTCACTAGATAAAATTTTAGGGGAAACTTATGAACATACTAGAAACCACATTTATAGCCCAATCTTCACCAAACATGGTCAGAGTGTTTGTCTGCATGATATCTTGGATGAGTTCCTAACTGGGTCACGTGGGGTCAAAAGGTAGGTCACTAGGTCAAATCTAAGAAAAAAGCTAGTGAACACACTAGAGGCCACATTTAAAGGTCAATCTTCATCAAACTCGGTCAGAATGTTGCTGTTTTTTGCATGAAATCTTGGATGAGTTTGTTATTGGGTCATGTGGGGTCAAAAAATAGGTCACAAGGTCAAATTTTAGAAAAAGCTTGTAAACACTAGAGACCACATTTATAGTTTAATCTTCTCCAAACTTGGTCAGAATGTTTGTCTGCATGAAATCTTGAATTCGGTCTTCGAAGGTCTTTTGTGTAAGGTTAGGACTCATGACAACCTTTATTGTACGGTTTATTTGCAAGGGGCATTTGTTGCTGAGCAGTTAGACTTGTAACTCCTTAGCCCCTCACCACCCTTGTCCAGCCCAAAACTTCCTCATCATGGGTAGGTTCTTTCAGTTGACCTTAAAGGTGGTATCCTACAGTTTTGGCCAAAAATATTTTCATTAAACATCTTAATAAACTATTGTTACCTGAGCAGATCTCTTAAAATGCTGTTTATTCATGTCCTGCACCTGTCTGAAAAGTGAACCATAACGCCTCAATCGTCATTACAAACATTTATTTCCTATCTGAGCCATGCTGCACAGTTAGCTATTTTTAAACTAAGAAAAAACACTTATGTTTTAGCTCATTCATGTCTTATTTATAAATTTAAAGGAATGAACATTTTAAAAAAGTGGTAATTAATGAGGTTTAGTGCCTTAAAATTGAGATAATGTTGAAAATCATCAAAGCTTAGACTGAAGTATGATTTTTTTCTACAGAAATTATGCATAAATACCCCAAACAGAAAATCAGATATTGTGATGTATATTCGATATAGGCAAACTGTTGGATACCACCCTTAAGGGCATCAGCTTTTCTGTACAGGGATGGGTTGTTTGTTTTGCTATTATGACCATACTTGTTACTGTATAGCTAATCTATTCATGCATTTCAAACTGAATTTGCCGAACCAAATGACCAAACTGCTGAAGCAGTGTTGTTGATAGACAAACACATACAGTAACTGGGGTAGGTTTGCAGTTGACCTTTAGTGCACAGTCTGTTTAACCTAGACATCTGGGGAGCCAGGATGTCCATTAATGACTGTAATGACCGTTGCTGTGTCTGTGAGACTAATTAATATACTAGTATATATTACTAGTATATATACATATGGGTATATCAATTGAAATCAGCTAACAGTACCTTGGTTACCAAACTGTTATAAGAATGTTGTTGATGGCTAGATTCTTGACACACCTTGTTCACTAAGCTATCAAAGTATGGCAGGTCATTCTCTTATCTAGAATGAGTCTCGACTTCTGTCTCATTGTTTTGACATGGCCATCTTGTTTGGCTACTTACTGTTTCTTGAACAAACAATCTGATGTTTTTACTCAGAAGATGTCCGATGATGTTGATATTTAAAGGAAGAAAAGGAAATCAACTGACAATCTTAGACATCTGTTTAATATTACTTGTTATAATTATGAAGATATCATGCCATTTAAATGACTTGATAGCATAGTGAAGGTAGCCCTACATCTGCTTAAAGAGGTGTAATAAACTTAACTTAATGTCAATCTAGTTTGCCTAATAATATTTTTTACAATGGAATTACGAAATAACTTATTAGCTTAGACAAAAATTCAGCCCACAATAACAGGAATTTGAAAATGATATTGTCAAGGTATTTTTTTCAAGAAAAGAACTAAATGTGCCTAGGCTGCCAATACATCTTGAAATTTTAAAAAAGATATTGATATTGTAGCTTGCAATACATACAGCTGTTTTGTGAGGTCTTGTTTCTAGAATATAACCATGTATGCCTAGGTTATTATCACTGCAGCTTACAAAAACAAAATCAAAGCGCTGAAAGCGTTGGAAGACTGGCGCGCCGGTTGAAAGCGTAGTTCCAAGGGAGTAATCAAGATGTCTTAAACGGCGAAATGCACATTAAGGAATTGAAAAGATTGCTGTTGATGGTCTTACATTGGCTGTCATAGGGGAGCAATGAATAACAATTTGTCGTTTTCATATAAGAATTTAATGTAACAAAACGATTTGTTTATAATCGTAGCCTCCTGTATTTAGGTCTAGATTTCAAGACAAAAAAAATGCCGAAGTCAGTTAGCTTATTAAACTAACACCACACCACAAACGTTACGAAAAATGCATTATCTGAAGTAAACAATAAAAAACCTTCTAGTTCTAATGCAGTTATGATCAGCTTCCGCCACAACTGAAGTAGTGTCAACAATGAAATGCACAAGGCCCACGTAACTTAAGAGACTGTCGCATTTCCTTACAAATGTTCGCATTCCTTCGTAATATTTGTGTTTTATAAAAACGCACTACTTCTTATGCCGCACAACTACTTGAATACGCTCTGGTGGTCGCAATGATACACCCGAAGTTAACAACCGCACGTCGCCATGTTCACAGCATCGTTACTTAAGACTGGCGCATGCGCACCAGTCTAATTAAGAAGGAATTTAGCTGGTATCAAGGAAAAATAAGCAGATTGTCTAGTTGCCAGCATATTTATCTTCTTTTAAAAAAAATCTAATCATGTTTTAAGTGCATGCTGTCTGTGGCATCTTCACAGATAGAAAACTACAAGGGAACCATGTGGGTCCCTTACAGGCACGTATGTGGCATACCTATATGGGTTTTTTCCCAGACTTTGACCCTAATTATGGAACCTAATAATCATGTTTGCTGGGTAAGATGTTGCACATCATTATTTTTCCTATATTGAAGGCCGTCGGTTCATGAGGTAGGGTAAGTGCCATTCATAAGAACTAATATTGAAAGTTTGAAAAGTGAACAAGTCTCACATGTAAATAAGAATGCCTAGTCAAATGATACTTAAAAAGTCACCACCCCTGTCCATCCAAGTATCTTGTTACAGTAAATCCAAGAAAGGATATTAATTTGCAAAATACAAAGTAGTTTGAATACCTGTGTTTGAATACTATGTTCCTTTTCAAACAAATAGGTCACCCTATGTTTGAAATTTAGGAGCTTAAAAATTGACAAAAATCTTAAATGGTAGATTTTAATTTTAACACCATAAAAAGGTACACATTTTTAATAGATGCAGTATGAAGAGTATGGAATGGCCATAGTTTCTATTGAGGACTATAATATATTCCAAAATTTTGAAAACCAATCATACAAAGTTCCCTTGCTTAACTCTTGGTCACATTTCAGTTACAATTAGTGGAATAGTAGATAATTAAGGATTAATTTAGAGGTACAATTGGCTAGATACCTGTTAATCACCTCCAAACCACTAAAATAATTTTGCCTTGCACTTTAAATCATTATCCTATGTTAGGCATCTGAATGGCATCATTTTCAAATCAAACACTTGGTTGTTGATGTTTTGTCAGGCATCTGCTTCAAACATCATGCTCGTGTAAACAGAAAAAAAATGTTATAGGATAAATTTGATGTCTTTCATCCATATCATAAGAGTCCACATAAGGCCTGTTTTTCAATTGTTGATTTTTTCACAGATATAGGATGCTTAAACAAACATCTACAGGTAAATTGCCAATCATTGCCAGACATCTGATGACTAATAGCAAGAAAATTGACTAAATCACCCCTTGTCTGATCTCTTTTGTAATGCACATTGTCAGTCAATTTTGTCCTGGTTTTTCTATGCTGTCCAGTGTCTAGAAATCTCTAATGCAGGCAGGTGTTCATGACATACTTTTACAGTACAGGCTGCTGTACGACTACTTCTTGTGTACATATCTAAATAAATATGAATAATAGTTACCAGTACATGACTGATGGACTTAAAAAAGACATATCTTAAAAGTTCAACACCATTCACAATTGAAAAATTTCTTTGTGGGCCATTAAAATAAAAAAAAAAAAATACATTTATACATATAGAAAGGTGAAAATGTATAACTATTGCTCTAACAGTGACCTTAAAGTCAGAAGTTAGCTCATTGTAATACCTTATGGATATCAGGATCTACCTTGAATACCTTGAAACATAAATCTACCTACATAACCTTATTGTCCCCAGCGCTCATCATGATTGCACCAATAAATCACTTGGTTCACCCTATTAACACTTATCATGCTACATTTTGTTGATATTATATAACCCACACTTATTCTTCTAAGTTTTCTTCTTATATTGTCATGCAAAGGTGTCTAGGCATGCAGAGACTATGAATCAAGCTGATCTGGAGCTACACTATTTGTCTAAATGTTATTAAGGTGTGCTTAGCAGGCAGACATAATACCATGCAAATGGTTATCTGACATGATTTATTGGGGGGTTTGGGCATAGGGTGTTGTACTTGCTTTATGATATACACCCACTTTTCTGAAGTCATTTAGGAGTTTTAAATGTACATATAGTAGAGATTGTTGGTTTGTTTTGTTTTTTGTTACATTGCATCGACACAATTATGGTCATATTGGCGACGTCTAGCTAATTATTGGTGGAGGAAGACCCCAAACTTATATCTGGGTAGAACCACCGGCGCACCGCAGGTGAGCTGGAAAACCTCCCCACATGAAAGTTCTCGCCCTGACCGGGACTTTAATCCACGCGGTGAGGGGCTGAGGAGTTACAAGTCAGCTACTCTAACCGCTCGGCCACAGGCGCCCCTAGAAGAGATTATTTTGATTGTAAGGAGAGTCAAGTTGACATTATGTTACAATTTATTTATAGGGTCAGTTTGCCTGCTATTATGTTAAATTATATTTCAACATTGCTGTCATTTTATGAATGATTGCTTTTTACTGTCTATTTTCAAATCAAAATATTCTAAACTTTTGCATTAGATAAAATGACTTTGTAAAGGCAAACTGACAACACAAGGACACAACACATAGGTATTAATTGAATTAAAATGAAATGAAAAACATAAATACTTTGAAACTACGTATTTGAATCATTAATTTTTCTGATTCAAACACATATGTGAAGAGCCAGGTCAGAAGCTTTTGCTGTCAAGTACCAATATCTTACAATTATTGGCAATTGATTATAAATTATTGTGCTTTTAAGATGTATCCTGTTTGGAGATTTATACTTAATTTGTATGAATAAAATGCAACATATTTTTCATGCATGTGCACATGCACATCAGCAGACACACAAGCCCGTGCACATACCTACACAAGTGTACACATGGACATTGTAATAGAAAAAAAAGAGATGATTTCAAAACTGAGTCACCAACGTAGGACACACATACTGATTGTCTATCACCACACTAGAAGTGAAACATCATTGTATAACTCTTAACCTGCGAAGCACAAATTGATCAGGCTTAGACAAATTATGTAAATCCAGATCAGCCTTTCCCCGCAGGGATATGTTCTATCAGGATCTGCACTCTTTGCTGCTGAGTCTCCTGCAATATCACATGTTATGTTTGCATGTTGTTGTAAACCCCAACATAACATTACTACAGATTATTGATCAATTAAACAAGTTAAGGGTAAAGCATGAATGAATGGATAATTTTTTTTCTATTAAAACAATCATGGATATCCATTTCATCCTTTCTCTCCTCCCTGTCAAATAGTTTACCAGCCAACCTCAGTTGTTTGGCAAGTTTTTGCTGTTAGGATGACATTCAAAGCATGTACTGTATACCAAACACACACTTGTTTCTTTGTTGTTTCATTTAGAGAAGTCCTAGGGTGTTTTAGGCAAGAACTTGATGGTAGTCTATTTTTCTACATACTAGAAGAAGGCTGTTAGCCTTGTTAGGAATGATGCTGGAAACAAAATTGAAATTTAACTTTGTTAATAAAAAAGATGCATATCACTAAAGCTGTGGCTATATAGGAATGTGAGGTGCCAAGTCAACTGTAGTCTCACAATACTACTGATACATATAAATATAAGGTTTGAGACACAGAGCTACAAGTATGGCTATAAATTGGTCGAAATGCTTAAAAACTGTTGTGAGCTGTCTGACCAGGATGTCCCAGCCATGAAGTTCTTAGCTAGTGACAAAGAGTTTAGTCATTAACAAATGTAGCACCTTACAGGGGCGTAGCTTAGGGCATGATATGATTTGTATGCATGGTCGCTTGGAGTGGTGTGGGTACGGATTGTTGTCTGTTTTTTTTTTTTTTAAGAATTTGTATCAAGATTGAACATGATTCTATACTACCAAGGTATGCCAAGGACAAATTAATCTAAGGAGTTCCGATTGAAAAAAGAGAGCACTAAATGCCAGTAAGCTTGTAGTACAAAAGAAAGGGAGCTGCAGAAATGTTAATTAATTTGACAGTTTTACCTTTTATGTTTATGGTGTCACTAAAAAGTTGTTTGCCATTACGCACCTTATCCTACTAGAGTATAATTTTTATTGCAGATTTAAATATTTTATGTTTATATTTTGCTGGGACCATTTATGTTTACATATTGGTGGGACAATGTGTAGACAACTGTATTCTCTGTGTACAGGAAGCTATGCACCTGCCCTTAGAGTTAACACTTATACATATCAGCAGACCTGGTAGAGCGTCAGCTCCAGGTACACGAGGCCCCTAGTTCAAACATGGACTACAGCATACCAATGTCCTAAAAAAATGGTAGTTGTATAGCTCCCTTGTTAATGCTCAAGCAAAGGTAGTTCCACAACTGGTTGGCCCGGTGCCAGGATAATCTGACTGGGTGTGGTATCATGCCAGGTGTTCACGGCATGTTATATATAGTAAAGGCAGCACTATATCTGCTTCAAGTGGACATCATCTCCAGATAACTGAAATACTGTTGGTGGGACGATAAACCCCATAAACAAAGAAACTCATAGATATCGCTATTGACTTATCTTTCAATGGTGGTTTGCCCTATACTTTGATTACAAAGTGTTTGTAACTAGTGTTCTTTTAGTTGTTTTTTTATTGACAATTACAAGCCCAAGTAAATACTTGAAATGTTGTTGATGGTGTGAAGAGATAGAGGACTTGTCAGCCAAAAGTGCAGATCCTGAAGGTTGATCTTGCATCTCCCAGGAAAATCTGGCTGATCTGAATCCACACTGTTTGCCTGATTAATTCTTGTTTTGCAGGTTAAGATTAAATGGTTTTAGTGAAGTGCAGGTGGTGTTTAACAATGTTCTGTACTTTAGATAGTCATCTGATACCAGAAAGTTTCAAGATGGATGACAGTGAACAAGAGAACAAGGAGATTGGGAATGTCACCTAGACACCTTTGTAACCCCAGCGACAGTTGTCATGGTGATGTAGCCTCTGTAGTTCAGGGGAAGTGGGGCTGTGGGTCTCATCAGGCATCTTACAATTAACCTAATCTGAGCATGTTCTTTAAGTTCTTGTAGGAGGCATATTAATTATATATCTTTAGTGTGTGCTCTGACTCTTGTTTTGTTTAAATGAATTTACCCTTAATGGTTGTCCTTTCACCATAGAATAGCTATTTTCTGCTAAGCAAGAATTAGATATGACTCAAATATTTGCCAATCTCAGTGGTAAAGCCACGTTACTATTGAATTATAGAGGCCATGTTACCTTTGAATTATAAAGATCATGTTATCTTTTTGTTATAGAAGTCATGTTAAGTTTGTATTATAGAGGCAATGTAACCTTTGTATTATAGAGGCAATGTAACCTTTGTATTATAGAGGCAATGTAACCTTTGTATTATAGAGGCAATGTAACCTTTATATTATAGAGGCAATGTAACCTTTATATTATAGAGGCATTGTTACCTTTATATTATACAGGCAATGTAACCTTTATATTATAGAGGCAATGTAACCTTTTTATTATAGGGGCAATGTAACTTTTTTTATTATAGAGGCAATGTAACATTTATATTAAAGAGGCAATGTAACCTTTATATTATAGAGCCAATGTAACATTTATATTAAAGAGGCAATGTAACCTTTATATTATAGAGCCAATGTAACCTTTGTATCATAGAGGCAATGTAACCTTTATATTTAAGAGGCAATTTAGCCTTTGTATTTTAGAGGCCATGTTACCTTTCATTTATTAAGGCCATATGTCCTTATAATGGTGTGACTATAAACCTAACAAACAACACACCTTTGCTTTTGATGACTAAAAAATAGGTTGGACTTAAAAAATCAACCAACAAAAACAACTGCTGGGACTTTGAAGAAATTCCACCTTGGTTGCTAACACAATCTCCTTACTGTACTGAGCTTTTGGTAGCATCATATTTCAAGCCATTTACATTATGCAAATATATAAATGTAGGTATAATGTGTCATGCTTCAAATTAGGAATGAAATGCTTGCATTATTTTAATGCTCCTATTTTGGTACTAGTTTAAATGTTGTTGTTGTTTATATTCATTATGTTATAGTTTATTTTGAAAGTTTATGAACTACTTAAAGTTTGGTGGTTATATGAGAACAGTGATGATTGACACTTCATAGTGCGGTCTCCAATGGAGTATCATGCCATGTGCTTTTATCACAATGTGTAACTGATAAAAACTACAACAACTTCTGAGGACACTGTCACATATGGTAGTGCATGGTAGAGTCACAGACTTGTAACTCCTCTGATTGCTTAGCCTCTGTCTTGGGTTCAGATTCAATTTATGGGGAAAGTCTTATTATGGGAAGGTCTTCCAGCTGACCTGTGGTGTGCTGGTTGTTCTTGCAGGAAATTTGTCTGGGATCTTCCTATATACAGCATAATTGCCCTATGTTTCTATAATGACCACAATTGGTTGCTGCCATGTATTTCAAAAACAAACAAACAAACATTTCTGAGCATAAAGTTATTGTACTCGCAATATTCAAGTAATTCTTACTTGTATGGGAATATGACTAGCATTAACTGAGGCAGTTATAAAAAAACAACTTTTTCTTTAGTACAAAAACATTACAGTTCTGTATATAACAATAAATTGAATCTTGAAACTTTTTTCATTTTCAACCCAATTTATGTTAAAGGTGCTTTACAATTACATCCTTTTCCCATATGCTGATGTTTTCTTTCAGTATACATGTTTAAATTTAGATGGGTGTTATTAACATCTTCCTCCCAAAATTCACCAAAATAAGATCATTATCAGTAGTAATTAAGTATAATCAAAAGTTATTTATCTTGTTCTAAAACACAACCTTTATGGCAGTGAAAATAATAAAAATGTAATTTTACAACTTTTTTTAAACTTCTAATGCCAAATCTTTAAATCCAGAAGTACTTTCTGTTTGAATACAGTCAGGTTAATGTAGCAATATCAACCAAACATTAAGCATGGGTTACTGTGGGAAAATGTAAAACATGTAATGTAAAAAATGTAAAACATTTGACATCTGTGTGAAACCTACTCAGCTTTACAAAACTTGTATTTCTTATTTGAGCCACATGCACTTCACAGTTAGCTATTTTTAAACCATGTGACCACTTACTTTTGAGATCGCATTATATCATCAACCTAGTAATTTGCTCTTCTGTTGATAACTATTTTAAGCACTATCCCCCATCATGACTGTTTACTGATTTGGAAAGAATTAACACAAAGAGCAATTTATTTCACAATTATACTTTCTTATTATTAAGGTAGTGTTCAAAATCATCTTTCTTAGGCTTAGGTATGAGTTTTGCATTAATTATGTCCACATCCCAGTGACAGAGGTATTAATATATAGCAATTACTACATAGATTAGATATAGGCAAACTGTCAGCTACTATCTTTAAGAGGGGTGTTTACCCATATAGCTTGAGATGCTCAAGTAGCAGACAAGGAATAGCACGAATGACTTGTGAGACATCCAAGGCGCCCTAGAGATCTATTTATAATGTCAATTCATTACTAAATATTTTATAGTAATGAACCATATTTTTGTTGGGAAGTAGACTATCTCATACTTTGCTTTCATCATTGTTGTCTGCTACATCTGTAATTACAAGCTGCATAACAAACATCAGTATACTCGGTTTCTTTAATTAAAAAAGACCACGCCAAATGACTTCAAATTCATATTAATGCCTCTCCTTTTAATAATTGCAAGCCATGCTCTATTGTTGCAAGCTACACTGCCACAAAAACAGAACAAAACTTGGTCTCTCTGAAAAGGGTCTCACAGTGCAACTGCTATGCTATCATCCCCATAAAGGAAAACATTCTGTAAGTGTTTGTTTCAATTGAGTAAGCTGTCCAGCACCAAAAGTTATCTTATGATTGAAGGATCTTATTCCAGATTTAATTGGATTATTTTGGATTGCTGCCTTGTCCATGCACTGACACTAATACTGGCATTTTGATGACATCCAGATTTAATAAGCAACTATAAACCTGTGGAAAAAAACTATGACACACCACAAGCAAGCTTGAAATCTCCATATGAGAGTATTTACATGCCTCGAAATCAAGTCCAGGCCCATGAAAAACACCTTGTATAATTTAAGAATCATCTTTCAAATATAATTTAGAGAAGATCCTGAGGAAATAAACATGTCAGTACCTATGGCATCTACAAAAACCAAAATCAAATGTTTTTGTTGTCTCTTTTGAACACACAGTTACAGTTGTATTACTAAAGAAATATGAAATGTAAAGTGATAAATGAAATTTATTGTGCAAAATAACACTAAAAATTACACAGATCCCTATTTTAAGAAAATAGTGTTGCATAATCTTCTTGTGAAAAAAAAAGTTGTGATTTTGTTTGTATCATTGCACCAAATAGATTTGAGGGATGGAGATTTTAGGACAGCATGACTTGTGTATTTCTGAATGGTGCATGTCATGAGGAGGTAAAGAGTTATAGGTAAGCTTTTCAAATGACAGTGACTATTTGTGGGACTTAAAACATTCAAAAGTGGAATCAAATACATAAATGTCGAAATAAACCTCCTAGCCAAGAATGGAATAGTAGCCCACACCTAGACAGACAAATATTTATATGTACTGTGTGATTTGTAGGTGGGAGGCAGTCGAGGATGAAATTGTAACTCCTCTCACCTTTTCAGATCTAAATCAAACAAAAACTTTGACCCTCACTCAAGTTATTCTGTTTATATAGCCTCTTACTCTACATAACCTACGACCAAAATTCTTGACCAGATTTGTAGTAGGTTTATAGCACTTCTGAGAGGGGATAGTGACCAAATGTAAGCAGCATTTTCACCTCTAGGGTATCTGCTTCAATAATATTTTTCAAAAGAATTTTGTAAGTAGTATCTGTTTGAAATGAACCTGATTTTAGATTAACAATATAAGGTTTATATCTAAATAATTAGAGATGTGCTTCTCATACTAATGCTGACAATTTTAACACAAAGTGCCACCTTTTCATCTATGCATTTAGTGACATAACTGTGTTTTTTTATTCTCATTATAGAGTAAATCTGTAACAGTGGTTTCCTTGTTGTTGAAATACTAGTAGCTTGCAGCAACACACATGATAATTTTAGTGAATTCAAGACGTAAGCAGTGGGGAATGATCATGTCTAATGTCCGGGGAAATGTCCACCTTAGGTCCACAGAAAACTTTCAGGTAATCCATCATTACACCCCCCAACTCATGTGTCTGAGTAATGTTGAAAGTTTGTTTTTGCTGTGAAGGCAGCATCAACAAAATAAGCTTGTTTAATGTATGTGTCAAATTTGACACATGGTGAATTTAAAATAGTTCTTGTGACAACCTCATTTCAGTGTAACTGGAGTGGGGAATGATAATTTCAGCTATATTTGCATACTTAGTCAACTGAGTTTCACAAGAATTTTTAAGGTATTTGGTTATTGCTATATCCTACTCAAGATTTACAGGGCAATATGCTTCTGTTTATCTCTTTGTTTTTTTTGCACCAACAAAATTATGATAATATTGGTGATTCGCCCAGACCAGAACTCGATCCTTCTGGTGATGGGGTAAGAAGTAAAAAGTTAAAATGACTTAGGCAATCTTTGATTTTAAAAAAGGAATTGGTGGCACATTATCAGTCACTATGACACATATTATTTTTTGATGGAGAAAAACCCTAATCTGCGTAGAACCACCAGTGCATAGTACTGCACTTCAGCAAAACAGGTTTCATCTAATTTTGCCACTACAATAGAACCTATGCCATAAGTCATTTGGGCTAAGGCTTTATATAAATTACCAAGCCATCTAGTAAATTATTTCACCATGTATCAGTGGCTTAGCTTGAATAATCAAAGTGCTGTCTGGGCGGTGAATGTTTTAACTTGTTAGCCATTAAATGTTTGCAAATAATGGTCATTGTAAATGTGTGGTTAATCAATTGCACAAACATTAGAATGCAGGCAAGCCTTCAGCTGCAAGTCAACTACCTCTTCTAAATATAGCTTATACATTGAGACAAAATCACTCACAGTTATTAGTTGGTTGGTAGACAAACTGTTGTAAATGGCTTCACAACAATTGTTTTGATTGACATTTATTCCATCAACATTACAACCCAGTCGCCTGAGTCTGAATCCTGATTGGTAACCATAGTAGGCACTTAGGCCCCATGCTTGATATTGTAAATATTTTGGCCTATTATACAATGAATAGCCAGTGGAACAATCATTCTATTAACATTTTTTCCCTCCTCCTTTTGCCCCTTAATTTACTAAGTGAGATTTCTGCGCCACATTGTTTATTCATAAATCTGCATTTCACATATAAATGTGTCTGCATTACACAATATAATCACTCGTTCATCTACTTAAAGCAGATAGCAATATTATTGTTATTAATTGATACAATCCTGGAAACATTTGGCAGATGTAATCTCTTTCGACAGGCATTTACTGACCATGGGTCGGGCAGAGTCAGTCCTTTGTTCTTCCGGAATTCAGCTTTCTCATAACTCTGGACACCATTGCACCATTGCAGGTATTATAGAGTCTGAAAATAGAATAGGGGTTGCCCATGGCATAGTGGTAGTGTCGCCAATTTGTAACTCCTCTGACTGCTTAGCCTCTCACTGCTTGGGTTCGAGTCCAATTTGGCGCAAAGGACTAAATGTGAGGTCTTCCAGCTGACTTGCTGTGGGCCGGTGGTTCAACCCAGACATGTATCTGGGGTCTTCCTCCACCAAAAAGCTGGACATTGCTATAACGCAATGTATTTAAAAAAAAAGAGAAAAAGGAAAAGAAAGGAATTTTGTTCTAGTTTTTGAGAAAGATATGTAGGCATATGCCTGTAACATTGCCTTAGAGAAACTACAGTTATGTCTACATTTAAGGACCTGACTAATTGCATGCTAAGCTGGCGATTTTTCAGATGTTACAAAATATCTAAAGCAGGAGATCTTATCATTCTTGCATTTTTTTAATAGAAGTAAAATAAAAGTGAAAACATTCTGTTTGGTGTATATGCTTTATCCTCCCATTGAAATCAACATCATTTTACAGATTTTAGGGATTCAAATCCAAGCATATTGTTTGAACAGGGAGATATAATTTCAGTCACCTTGCACTTCTGGACTATTTATGCTTCGTTTGATGAGATAAGTTGCCTGTTTTGCATCCTTTAGGTTTGTGTTCAGGCAGAAAGTATTCGTCAAGACCATATAGTGAGTTACAGCAGATCACTAAGGTTGATATTGTATACTTTTGTTGTAGGTTTTTATGTTGGCTTCACTTGTATACATGTGTATTTATGTTAAATGATGTGTGACATTTAAATGGAGTGTTTAGTTGTGAAATTTGTCGCCCAAGTTGATTCACCATAATTATGAACAAGTAAAGCTATGTTTTTCCTTACCATGCCACATTTGTTTATAAACAGTTTAACCTTTTCATTTTCTCATATTTATGCATAGGTAGCAAAAGCTATTAGATGATGTAGGTCCTGATCAGATGTTTCTAGCTGGGAGCGGACAGATCTGGATCTACACTATATACCTAAGTCTGATCAAGGTCTACTCAGCAGAATAAGTGTAATCACTGAGTCATTTAAACCATTTAAATATAACAATGTTCTAGCATGTTTTAAGATTATCAATGTAAAACTTGTAAAACAAAATCTTCTCAGATTTCTTACCTACAAAAAATAGGTGTCAGAATTGTATTTAAACTAGTATGTTTGTAACTAAAATGAACTTGGTCATGTTAAATTCAGGCTCTTTTAAACAAAATTTTACTTGAAATAGAATTATGCCAAAACTTACTTTTAGAACTTGTGGCTCAATAACTTTTGTCAAATCATAACATGTCACATACCTTTCTGTTTACCTTTGAAAATAGCAATCTAATGCTTCAGAGATAACTATTTTTATCTGGGAAAACCATGTGACAACATACTTTTGATATCAAAACTGTATTCTTAAAAACAATATTGGACCAAAGGTAAATCTTCAAAGAAAAAACAATCAAAACATTAATATCTAGTTCTGACATATACCAGTAAGATAGTAACTTTATGAATGACATTTGGTTGATTGATTGGGATATGAAAGAATGTGACTTTTATGGCTAAAATAATTGATTATTATTCTGTTATAAAGGTACCTCAGTTCAAGGTTACAATTTTAACCTGGGATTTTTCTCAAGTATTAGAAAAGTCAGTTGTGAATACAACTGAAATCTGAGCAATAGAATGCTTCAGAAAAGAATAATGTAGTTGTTTGTATTAAACTTTGCCGTGACACAATTATGTTAATATTGGCAATGTCGAGCTATTTATTGCACCTAATTGTTGGTGGAGGAAGACTCCTGACATATGTTAGGGAAGAACCACTGGTGCATCGCAGGTCAGCTGAAAGACCCGGTATATAAAGGTTTTATTGTTGTCTGGAACAAAGTTTGGTAGGTTACAATTCAGTGACTTAAACTGCTCAGCTATAAAGAGCCCAACAAGATTTAGTCATGTTTATACATGTTGGTTGATGGTATAGGGCGCATCAAGATTAGGAAGAAGAAAAAACAAACTCAGTTAAAAGGAGAGTTTCATCTGTAAAACAATTATAGTAAATAGATATATCAATACAGTTGTTTATGTGGCTGTAAGTTTGTTTATTGTTTATTGAGTTTATCGTCCCACCAACAGTATTTCAGTTATCTGGAGATGGTGTACACTTGAAGCAGATATAGTGCTGCCTTCACTGTGTATAGCATGCCATGAACACCTGGCATGATACCACACCCAGTCACATTATCCTGACACCGGGCCAACCAGTCGTGGAACTACCCTTATATTTGCTTGAGCGTTAGCAAGGGAGCTATACCACTACCATTTTTTTTAACGACTTTGGTATGTCGCGGCCTGGGATCGAACCCGGGGCCTCCCGTACCTGGAGTGGCTGTAAGTTAATTAATTTTGTTGATTTTAAACCATATTCTATGTTATCCCTTACAGCATTTTAAGTTTACACATAAACATCTACAAATATATGTCAAAGATTAAAAAAGAGATAATTTAAACAAAAATATAATAAAAGCAAAAAAAGCTAGACAAGAAATATTTAAATATGGTAAGGAAGTGCAAAAAACAACATGTTACAATTTTCTATCATTCATTGTTATTTCACACACACAATGTGGTAAGTGGGTGGACCACAGACATAGAAGAATAACCAATGTAAATATTTTGCATACAGTACAACAGTCTTTATAGTACGGTGTTAGGTTCAATTGAAGCTTGATTGACAGGTGGTAAATGAGACAATTGACCCTGTTAACTTTCCATTTATGTCACAAACTGGATCTATTCCTATTGCTTGATCACTTCCAGTTTTGGAACACAGTCATGACCAGATTAATGAGTCAGTAATTCATATTTGATTTAAGCTTGTTTAAGATAGAGTGGAATTGAGTGATTTATCAAGTACTTCAGTATCTTTAATCAGTTAATTGCAACTAATGAAATGTAAATGTACCAGTTCATTATGAAGGGGTAGGTGGCCTATTGTTTTGTTGGTTTTGTTTTTGAAACACACAGCAGCAACACAGTTATGGTCATGGAGGAAGACTGCAGACAGATGTCTGTCTGAGTAGAACCACAGTTGCACTGCAGGCCAGTTAGAAGACCTTCCCATATTTGGTCCTCTCCAACTGGGAATCATACCCTTGAGAAGCTTAGCAGTCAGAGAGATTATATGAACACCCTCAGCATCTCTATCGCTAGGCAACAGGTGGCCATGAAAGGTGGCCATTGGCTTGGGTGTAAGAATTTGCCACAACTTAGAGCAAGGGTTTATTTTTTCAGTCATTCTGTGTTTGAGACCCAAACATAGCCCAAACTTAATTACTATCCAGGGATATGATTGTTCTTTCTCATTCAATTGTAGCTTTATGTAGCCCAATGGTAGGGATATTGGTCATGTTGAATGGATAACATCTAATGGTTTGTGGTCAATCGCACAGAGGTCACAGCGACCTTGAACATGATTTATGTTTGGTTTTGGGGTCAGAGGGTGAACACACATAGCATGGGGGCATATATGTTTTACAAACATCTCTTTTTAATCTTTTGTTGGACACATAGCAAGTGACATACTAGTTGTTATTACAGCAGAGTTAACCAGTATTATATTCTGGTGAAGGTATGCAGTCCTTCAGGCTTATGTCTTAGTAGAACAGATAGCATGCAAACCTCCAGGCTTATGTCTTAGTAGAACAAATAGCATGCAGTCCCCCAGGCTTATGTCTTAGTAGAACAAATAGCATGCAGTCCTCCAGGCTTATGTCTTAGTAGAACAAATAGCATGCAGCCCACCAGGCTTATGTCTTAGTAGAACAAATAGCATGCAGTCCCCCAGGCTTATGTCTTAGTAGAACAAATAGCATGCAGTCCTCCAGGCTTATGTCTTAGTAGAACAAATAGCATGCAGTCCCCCAGGCTTATGTCTTAGTAGAACAAATAGCATGCAGTCCCCCAGGCTTATGTCTTAGTAGAACAAATAGCATGCAGTCCTCCAGGCTTATGTCTTAGTAGAACAAATAGCATGCAGTCCCCCAGGCTTATGTCTTAGTAGAACAAATAGCATGCAGTCCTCCAGGCTTATGTCTTAGTAGAACAAATAGCATGCAGTCCTCCAGGCTTATGTCTTAGTAGAACAGATAGCATGCAGTCCTCCAGGCTTATGTCTTAGTAGAACAAATAGCATGCAGACCTCCAGGCTTATGTCTTAGTAGAACAAATAGCATGCAGTCCTCCAGGCTTATGTCTTAGTAGAACAAATAGCATGCAGACCTCCAGGCTTATGTCTTAGTAGAACAAATAGCATGCAGTCCCCCAGACTTATGTTTAAGTAGAACAAATAGCATGCAGTCCTCCAGGCTTATGTCTTAGTAGAACAAATAGCATGCAATCCTCCAGGCTTATGTCTTAGTGGAACAGATAGCATGCAGTCCTCCAGGCTTATGTCTTAGTAGAACAAATAGCATGCAGTCCTCCAGGCTTATGTCTTAGTAGAACAAATATCATGCAGACCTCCAGGCTTATGTCTTAGTAGAACAAATAGCATGCAGTCCCCCAGACTTATGTCTTAGTAGAACAAATAGCATGCAGACCTCCAGGCTTATGTCTTAGTAGAACAAATAGCATGCAGTCCCCCAGACTTATGTCTTAGTAGAACAAATAGCATGCAGTCCTCCAGGCTTATGTCTTAGTAGAACAAATAGCATGCAATCCTCCAGGCTTATGTCTTAGTAGAACAAATAGCATGCAGTCCTCCAGGCTTATGTCTTAGTAGAACAAATGGCATGCAGTCCCCCAGACTTATGTCTTAGTAGAACAAATAGCATGCAGTCCTCCAGACTTATGTCTTAGTAGAACAAATAGCATGCAGTCCTCCAGGCTTATGTCTTAGTAGAACAGATAGCATGCAGACCTCCAGGCTTATGTCTTTGTAGAACAAATAGCATGCAGTCCCCCAGACTTATGTCTTAGTAGAACAAATAGCATGCAGTCCTCCAGACTTATGTCTTAGTAGAACAAATAGCATGCAGTCCTCCAGGCTTATGTCTTAGTAGAACAGATAGCATGCAGTCCTCCAGGCTTATGTATTAGTAGAACAGATAGCATGCAGTCCCCCAGGCTTATGTCTTAGTAGAACAGATAGCATGCAGTCCCCCAGGCTTATGTCTTAGTAGAACAGATAGCATGCAGTCCCCCAGTCTTAGTAGAACTTAGTAGCATACTACATGTACCCATAGCAGCTTGTAATAGTTTATTAATATTAAGACAACTTTCTGACTGATAGCTGGTTTATTTTTGGGTCAGCACATACACTCGTAGGACAACTTTATAAATATGACAATTAGAATCGAAGGCTAAGACTTGTAATTGAGAATCAACGATTGTCCAAGATAACTTGATTGTGGGCATTTCTTTCAGATTCATAAGATTAAAAAAAATCTATATTTTTTATTTAAACTATTAAGAAAGAAAATGTTCACATCATGCCATATGTAAATATTACTGACTTGCATAAATTTGGATGTTTAGATTGTTAATAGAAAAAGAAAATATAAATGCTTTTAATTAATACAGATACTGAAAACAACTAAATTATGAGAAATATATGATTAATTCTAAGCCTGCTATATGCTCATATTGATCAGGCTTAAGCAAAAACTGCAGACCCAGCTTATAGTGAGCTCTTGCTGGGTGCTGTTTTATTATGATCAGATTTATTTGGTGCTTAGTCTCTATAGATTATCTTGTTGTCATTGGATGCGAATTCTTGGTAAATAATAATGGGGGAGTAGTATGGGTAATAAACAAATTCAGACAGATCATGTATACAAACAAAAACAGATTTATACTACATATACTTATTACTAGGAAAGAGAATTGTACAGTATAAGTTGAAGTTATCTTATTACTGATGTGCAAGAAAAGGCTAATATGTGTAACTGTTACTGGTTCATGGGGTTGGTTATGGTTTACATGATTTACCATTTTGTCATGTAATTATAAAATAAACATCAACATGTATTCTTAAATTTAGTTTGAAGGATGTGTCTATGTGACAAACAAGTGTTATTTATTTTTCATATTGAAAGTCACATTGTTTCCCATCCATAAAACATTTTAAACAGCCATCCATAAAACATTTTAAACAGTTCACAAGATATTTGTAAGTTGTTTGATCAATAAATCTGTTTGTTAATTAATAAAGTTTATTTATATTTTGGTATTACATGCTTTTTTAGTATTTATTTGAAGGTATCAAACAGCCTGAATTCATCTACTTACTTTAGTCGGTTAGTTACCAATACTTTAAAAGCCAAATTTAATATCTGTTTATAGTGCATAGTCAACAGGATTGCTTTCTGAGAAATTTATTTTTCATTCATTACCTGTATATAATTTTTTATGTACTTATGTGAATTTAGCGACATAATGTTATTATTTATTTTTCATCTTTAGACTGTTTTATCATATTTCTATGTTGTTAGCACTATCTTGTTTTTAATTAGTTATTCTAGCAGTATGAATTTACTATAGATTTTAATTACAAGAAGAAATTCAAACAATCAGCTATCACAATGGATCAATGATTATTATAATGGATTAAGTCCATTGTGTGTATGAGTCTCATTTGTGATGTAAATCTGTGGCGTTATATCTGAATTATTTATATCAACTTGAAACCATATGGGGTTATCTTTTATGCAGGAAAGAATGAAACATAACACAATACCACACACCCGTCACATTATCTAGAGTTGGCCTTATGTCAATCCCAAATAATTAAAAAAACATTATCCTTGTACTATTGCTGTGAATATACTCTCCCCAGAGTTGTCTGCAATGGTAGCTCAGTTGGTAAAGCACCTGACCTTGGAGCTGAAGTGGTTTCAACCCCACCCGGGTGAAATTAATGGTACTTGCAGCCTTGTATTCCACTCACTATTTGGCCTCTCATAGTATGTGTACGAGTCCCATTCAGAGTGAAACATTTTCCAAAACAAAATGGACAATGAAGAACCTGACTTTTTTTTAAACATGTAATTGAAATCTTAAGAAAAATGACTAAAATGCATTGCATCAGCTATTGTTAACTGTTTTCCACGATACATGTCCATTGCTGTAAGTGCCTAAAATATTTAAAATGGGAATATTCATGTTTGTCAAAAGCAATTGTTTTTTCAAATCAACTATATAAACAAACATTTCTAGATATTTAAAAAAAATTAAATACTGTAAGTAATTCCAAGTTTAAATGGCATGGGTGATAATAATATTCTGTTTACCTTGTGACCAAAGTTGGAATAACCTACACTCTAACTGAATGACCTTTGAATTTAAAGGTTTTAATAAAACTCTTTAATATGTAATTTAATCTAACTGTTCATTTTTATCATTTGCATTTCCAATTATGTTAAAACAAATTAGAGATTTTCTAAAGTGCTGATAATTTCTGCAGTCAACTGACAATCTGTCATGTAAATATTTACACAAGTTAATGTAGAGCCTGATTTTCGTCTCCTGAATTAAGTCATGATAATGTTCTATGTCAACAAACCAGTTTTCTTGCTTCTTGCTCCCTAACTTTCTTATATATGAACCCACCCTCTTACTGCTGGTATATTGAGCTAAATAGTGGACCTTTTCTTATGTGCAAATATGGGTTTTCCTGTAAAGAATAAAAGGTGGTATCTATTACTTTTTTGTATAAAAAATAAATGTCAAAAACGGCAAAAGAGGTAAATATGGTTTTCTTGCATATGTATGTATCAAAGTTAACTATGTTTATAATCAAATGACAGACCATGTGACAACATATGCATAATTGAAGTGTTATTGTTTTCTTGAAAAGGTCTGCTTAAAGCTGCTTGTTAGGTTTGTGCTGGAGTTGTCATATGGAACATTACAAACACAATTTCCATTAGATTAAATCTATCTATGTAAACACATCAAAGTAAGCTTTCCTTATAATCACATGACAAAATGCTTGACCCCAGATACATGAAACAAAATATTTTTGTATCCAGGTTATTTTAGTAGAAAAAATAGGGTATATAATAATAAACGCATTTCTGTCAAAGAAAAAAAATGTGTTCATATCTATGTAATAATAGAGAAAAACCTCATTGTTTGCAAAGTTTTGAGGTAGTCTTGGAAAAATTGGAAAAAATGAAATTGAGCATTTCATGATTTACCAAACTTTCTGACTTTAGATATACAAGAAGTGAGAAAAATCATGATAAATAAGGTCTGAAATATGCATCAAGGTTAACCACCAACAAATGCAGGTTTGATTTCATTGTTGCCACTTTGAATAGCGATGCCTCTTATAGAATACAATTTTTTATAGGGACAATAGTGTAACAGGCAATAACAGAAAATCGCCTTGTTTTATAGAAAAGAACTAAGTATGCAGCGGTTAAAAGAATAGCTTACAATTATAAAAGTAGTAACAGGCATTAATAGGAATTTTCAGCAGTTGTGCAAGGTCTTGCAAAAAGATTGTGCAGAAAATGAGAAAGGAAGCAATGTAACAGTCTAGTTCCTATCCTCCAAGCAGAGTCATCATTTAATCAATGTAACAGTCTAGTTCCTATCCTCCAAGCAGAGTTATCATTTGTTACTCTCACACATTTATGTAATGTAGTGATAGAGTGTGTTTAGTTCCAAAGATATTCATCTTCGAAGATATTCATCTGCTTGTGTTTCTCTATGTGGCCCCTTGAGTGTCATATATTCGTGATCTTTCTTGTACCAAGTATTGAATATGAGAAAGTGTCAGGCACCCCCATTAGGTCCTGGTGCTATATAAGTACTAAGATAAATGAGACCCACGCCTCTGACAACTGATTTATGTGGACAGAGTAAATATTATTGCCATGATAATTACGGTACTTGGGATAAGCGGGTAATTAAAAGGGGATAGGTTTGACCAGGTTATCTCCCTTCATTGATAGTCATGTCTAGAGGAGTTATTTCCCCTGATTATATGAATGAAAGAACCATATGTAGTTAGAAAATGGGTTCTAAATAAGACTTTTCTTAATTTGAGTCTTTTCTTAGTTTGAAATCAAAGTTACAGTGCACCCTTAGAAATATTAATATTGTGAAAGCATTAAGAAATAGGATAAAAACATGTTTAAATTGCTTGTACTCTTTTGCCTAAAATTAAAGGTTTCATTATAGACACAATGTTCATTGACTTTGTTATCTCTGTGAATTGGTTTGACAGACAATAGTATGAATACAGAAGATACTGTTACTTAGGTAAGATACCTAATTCAATATGCATGATGAATGCCCTTGAAATTAAAAAATCTAAAATTTTCTATGAATGCTGTGATATTTTTAGCTTTGCAAACATCAATGTTCAAATTGTACCAACTAAACCATGCTTTAACTGGACTTCTCTGTATTATGCTTTATCAATATTAATATTGACAAGTATGTTTCTAGACATCTTCTCTGTTGTCAATATTGATATTGACAACAAATAAGTTTCAACTAGACATCTCAGTGTTATCAGTATTGATATTGACAACAAATATGTTTCAACTAGACATCTTCTCTATTATCAGTATTGATTTTGACAACAAATATGTTTCAACTAGACATCTTCTCTATTATCAGTATTGATTTTGACAACAAATATGTTTCAACTAGACATCTTCTCTATTATCAGTATTGATTTTGACAACAAATATGTTTCAACTAGACATCTTCTCTGTTGTCAGTATTGATTTTGACAACAAATATGTTTCAACTAGACATCTTCTCTATTATCAGTATTGATTTTGACAACAAATATGTTTCAACTAGACATCTTCTCTGTTGTCAGTATTGATTTTGACAACAAATATGTTTCAGCAAGACATCTCTATAGTATCAGTATTGATATTGACAACAAATATGTCTCAGCTAGTCATTTCTATATATTATCAGTATTGATATTGGCAAATATGTCTCAGCTAGTCATTTCTATATATTATCAGTATTGATATTGACAACAAAAATGTCTCAGTTAGTCATTTCTATATATTATCAGTATTGATATTGACAACAAATATGTCTCAGCTAGTCATTTCTATATATTATCAGTATTGATATTGACAACAAATACGTCTCAGCTAGTCATTTCTATATATTATCAGTATTGATATTGGCAAATATGTCTCAGCTAGTCATTTCTATATATTATCAGTATTGATATTGACAACAAATATGTCTCAGCTAGTCATTTCTATAAATTTTCAGTATTGATATTGACAACAAATATGTCTCAGCTAGTCATTTCTATATATTATCAGTATTGATATTGACAACAAATATGTCTCAGCTAGTCATTTCTATATATTATCAGTATTGATATTGACAACAAATATGTTACAACTAGACATCTCTGTATTATAAATATTGATTTTGACAACACTTATGTTTCAACTAGACATCTCTATATTATCAGTATTGATATTGACAACATATGTTTCAACTAGACATCTCTATATTATCAGTATTGATATTGACAACAAGTATGTTTTAGCTAGATATCTCTATATTTTTAATATTGATAATGAAAACATATGTTTTAGTTAGACATCTCTTTATTATCAGTATTGATATTGACAACACATATGTTTCAACTAGACATCTTTTCTATTTACAGGCTGTGACAAGGAAGAAATTTGATTATCCAGATGATTTTCGCAAGTCTCTTGGCAATGGGGTGCTTTTATGCGAGTATGTATTACTTTAAACTTATCATTTTTATCTAAATTAATATTACCTTTGTTAATTTTAGTCAGTTTGGCTCAATATTATATTTATCCTTTACTGTCACTATTGAGAAGAAGAGTTGCCTCATGATGGCACAATGTTGTGACTGGATACTGCAGTATAGAACTCAAAGTATAAGATGAAATATCTTTTTGAGTGGTAAAAATTGTAAATATTCCATGTGTTTGCATATTTAGGCTCACATTTATTACCAACAACTTAAAAAAAGCTAAAGTCATTTATAACAAATTTGATAGCCTAAATACACAAACAGATGGAACATAACACGACTCTCATACATTAAAATTTACATGTATATTTTCTTTACTGCTTAGATTTTGTAGCATAAATCTTGTCTGACATACAATCTGATATCGATAATCTTTATAATAGACAGCTTTCTCAAATGGATTTTCTCATTTTATATATTAAAATATACATGGCTTATCAAAGACTGTATTTTAACCTACTATAATATTAATATTATTCTTTTTAGAAACATGTTCATATAGAACATATGTCTGCTGCATTCTTGCTGACTCAAAATATATTTTATCTATCTGTCTATGGCACAATCATATTAATTAAGTAACATAGAAGTGAGAAATGTCAATACATTTAAATAAATTAATAATAAGTAATTATGGTTTGTGTTTTAGGTTACTTAATGGAATTAAACCAGGGGCAATTAAAAGAATCAACAAGTTGGCTGGAGCTATTGCTGGCTTGGTAAGTAGTCTTAAGAGATGGTCTTTGTAATATAAACAAACATACAAACATAAGACATAGAAATATATACAAATATAAATATATAAATATGACTTTGATTGGCTGTGTAACAGTAGGTGTAATGTGATTAGATATACAGTATAGACTCATACTGAATTAACAGATTGAAAGAGCCATTTTAACCAAAACGCCTGATAAGTCAGCTATAAACTCAGATAAATATTGATGAATCAAATGCTGGAAAATTGGCTAAATGTCAGATTGCCACTTATTCCTTAAGCAAGAATTCAATCTCAAATATTGTTTTAGAGATACTAATAAGGGTATATTCGGTGGGGTTCACTTTTGGCAAATGCATGTGTGAGTTTCCAGTTCCATGTGTTGACTGCATATAAATGAGTTTTAGGTCACAAAGTGGTTTAACCATTAGATATAACTTATCCGATAATCAGGGGTTGAAACTATGAAATTAGGTATCCTGGTACAAAGCAAAAGATTATCATCTGAACCATTACCTTTACTATGCACACAGACACAGTGATCTCCCCTTGCAACTCCTTGTTAGACAGTCTTGCTTGCTTCTATTTGCTCACTCCCTGTACATCTGCTTAGTGCCAGCTAAATTAAGTCTAGCACTCATAATATTATTATTTTCAAAAAAGTTTCATAGACTGGGAATTTGTAATTAAAACATATCACCATTGCATCTTGAGGAGCACTTCAATTTATCCTCCAAAAAGTTTTTAGGACAAACAAAAGTACACTTATTACTTGTTTAAAGAATTTTTTATCCTCTACATTTAATAAAACAAAAAAGTAACTTTTCTGTACATGTCAATGCTGCAGATACATCTGTGGGGTCTTTGTTCAGAGGAGAGAATTACCCAAAGCGTTCAGATTGCTTAACTCCTTACACTGGTTACCTCCCTTGCTTAATACTATGGCATTACTGCATACAGGTTTTTTTATAGGTATACTATGTCTTAAGCTGTCATAACATTTGCCAAGTCACCTTGCTTACCATCCTTATAACAATTTAAAATGGTCTATGGTTAAAAAAATACTAGAAATTATATTTGTTTATCCACTTCAGAAGTGTTAACATGTTAACCATTAAAAAAGAAGAAAAAAATATAAATAAAAAAAAAAAATCTATTTTTGGTACGATTTTAACCTGAGTCATTTTGTATGGCAGTCTATCTCTCTACAGACATATCATGTCTTGGTGTGATGTAACAAAAACAAAACACTCTGTACTATACATGTAAATACTATATAATTGCAAGGGGTTTCAACCTTATGCTTATCATTCATTTGGAGTAAATTTGGGTTCAAGCTGGCCAAACACTATTTTTTGTCAGACTTTTGTGCCATCTACTTCTTGTTCTTGAATCGTTGTGTAGCCTATGGATTACATTTTTCGCAAAAGAGTTAGTATGGCTATTATTTTTATTCTTCCCTCTTTTAATTTTTTTATGAGAATTTACTGTTTGAAATGTTATGCTCCTTGTAACATGGAGACACAATACTGATATTCTCATTTTGCCATGCACTTTGCATTGTGCATGTATTTGTGAGTAGATTATCACTCTTACCAAAATCTGTTGTAGTACATCAAGCCTGAAGTCAACAATGATAACAGAAGTGTATGCAGTTTTATATTAAAGGAATTCAGAGTGGGAAATCTTTCAAGATATATCAAGGGAGCTAATTAATGATGAGCCTTTATGCTCAGCCAGTGGTTGTTATTTCCCTTGTTTATATCACATGAAATGAGTAATGCTGAATAGTTATCAAAATATATTAAGTTAATTTAATGAGAAGTATTTATGTGGCATTATTGAAAGTTGTATTAAAGTATTTCATCATTTCATAAATACCTTCAATAAAAAAAAATTCTCAAATATCTTTTGGATCAACCTGTGATCATAATATTAAATGATTTTTCTATTAAATTGGAGATGCCTAAAGCAAACATTGTAAATCCTAAAAGATTGTAAAGAAAAGATCACACCATCTAGATAATTGGTGATTAAATAGTTCTCAACCTAACACATAAAAGTTGATGTGTTTTTGTTTGTTGAAAGATTAAAGCAGAACAGGTACAAAAACACCTTTTAATCTGAGCATATTACTTAGATAAAACTGTTTGAGTGAGTTTCTCACTTTCTAACGATAATAGGGACAAAAGATCACTTCTTTTCCCTTTCCTCTTTATTGTTTCACATAAAAAGTGTGCCATCTTTTTACATTGTTTGGCTGGGACATCTGGTGTTTTTATAGGACAAACCTTGTCTACTTGGGTTATGGATCAGCCATTTTACCCAACATTTCAGGCTTGACTTGAATAAATCTTCAACATACATTCTCAAGTCAAAGTCATTCATAATTCATCTCAAGTCATTATACTGTATTACTAACTTTTACCATCAATATGCTACTTTTCAGTGATGAATACCTATATTCAGTTTACTTCTTGTTTCTAAATATTACAAAGTTAACTACATGTAGATGTTTTTCATTGCAGTTGCATAGCTGCCCAAAGAATGAAAACATAAAAAGATTATATCTGCAGTAAAAGTCCTACACTAGTAGGGGTAAAGGGTATATTTATTGCATTCAATTAGTACCCCTATTTACACTCTGAAAATATCTTAAGTTGTTAAATCAATTTAGTAACTTTTTTTCGTATATGGAAAGGGACTTATCTTTAATTGTAATGTAAGAACTGCAGGAGGTATATGTACAGAATTGCCAATTCTTGTCCTTTGTTATCCACTTAACAAAGCTGTTGCAATTTCTCAAAATGGTTTAAATCAACATATGCTTTCTCCATATCATGACATTTTTCTTGAAGACCCGGCAATGAAAATATATCTTCATAAAAACAAGAATTTATTTCCTGTATGAATATATTGAATGAATCAAATTCTACATCAGTGGTCATATCATTTTTCTTAAAATCTACTTGTTTTTGATTCCAAAACCAGAAGCCACCATGTACATGCTTAAAACACAAAATTTCCTCCTAATCCCCAATCTTGGTGGCCATGTACACCTCATTTTACACCTATCTACGCCACTACATTGCACAAAAAAAGACAGTACCAGTACCTGTGTTAATAGTAAAAATGCAGCTAACCCATATTGTATGGTGGTTCTACCCAAAAAGTTATATGGGTCTTTCCACCACAAAAAAACTCTAGACATCGTTACAACCATAAATATGTCACTACATTATACTAGTCTGCTACCCATTCTGCCCCAAGTCCTGCCAAACAGTTTATGAATAGTTCCCTTTTATGTCAAAGATCCTATCAGTCCCCCACCCTTTCTTCTTTCAAATACTAGACCGACTGGTATCAGGGAATAGATCATTATAATATCCACAAGCATGTGTTTGTGACAACTCCTTGTTAACATAAGGATCAGGCATGACTTTGCATTTTCTTTACAAAGGAATGCATTAAAAGTGAAAGTCATGCACACTTAATAATAAACAGTTTTCTTTTCTGCCCCGGAGTGCTTTAAAATCTAAACCCATAACATTGCTCCCCAGTGATTATTCGGCAATCTAAGTGATGTATTGGAAATGCCATGAGGATTGTCAACCCTGGTGAATAAACCTTGAGTTGAAACAATATTAAGTCCATGGATTGTAAACTGGCTTTAAATTGCATTAAAATTGAAATATTTCACACTGAATGACTTCCAACATATTTTTTTTTCTAAAAATGATTTGATACACCGATTGTACTTTCTATAATTTTGGTGAACAATTAATGACAACCTATAAAATTTTAACGTTGTCTTAATTTTTCCTAAAATATTTTTGACTAAAGAACACATAATGAATATTTGTTTTGGTGTAGCCCTTAAGACTGGCATATAGCAGTTGCTTTGTCTGTTCATTTGTGCATCAGTAGGTACGTGTTTGTCTATCTATCCAGCCATAACGTCTATATAATTTACAGTACTTCATTCAAACTTCACTATCTAACATACATGACGGTTTGTAGCTCATAATAAGCAGCCATTAAAGCCAAGGTCATAAAAAAGACATTTAGGATCATTCCTTATAAATGGCTCCTGATGCCATATATAGGTGTCTTGGCCATAACTTGGCCATTTTTCACAGGTTTTCAGTCAAACTTACCATCTTACTGACATAAAGGGTGCCTTGACTGCTTAGCCTCTCGCCACATGAGTTCAAATATTCTACCTGACTTGCGATGTGCCATTGTTTCTACCTAGACAATTGCAAAAAGCAGCACATTGTTATAATGGCCATTACTGATTGCTGCAAGGTATTTAGAAACTCACATACAACAAAACCAATCTTACTGACATACTCTTGAATGTGTTATGTATCTACCATTTGCAAGTGCAACCAATGACATTTCTTGTTTTCATATATAAATTGCACAGTAACTGTTGGTAAAAATGGTGGCTGATAACCCAATCCAAATATTTGGAAGTTATCTTAGATACACTTCAAGGCACCTAGAAGACCTCCAAAGAGGAAGCGGTTTGTTTGTTAGTTTGTTGATTGTGGGTTTATCATCCCACCAACAGTATTTCAGTTATCTGGAGATGGTGTTCACATGAAGTAGATATAGTACTGCCTTCACTGTGTAAAGCATGTGTGAACACCTGGTACGATACCACACAGTCACATTATCATGGACTGACCAGTCATGTAACTACCCTTATATTTGCTTAAGCATTAGCAAGGAGCTATACCACTACAATTTTTTATGACTTTGCTATATTGTGGCCCAGGTTCAAACCTGGGGCCTCCCGTTCCTGGAGTCGACACTCTACCAATTGCTTTACCTGGCCTGGTAAAGGTTTTGTCCCTTCTGGGTCTTGCACCCATGCTCTAAAGTGTTAAGAGGTAATGGACCATTCAGCAGTTTGTCCCCTGCCTACTGCTATATCTTCTATTCACCCCTATCTGGAATGCTCACAAACATTTTTGTAAGGGAGGTCGACCATTCACCATATGATTTTCACTTACACTGATTCATGTAAACAGACTTGATTGACCGTTTAGAAATAATTAAAGTCATATATGGTTTCAGAATGGACCTTTTTTCTGTTGCCAGGTCCTGTGTGTTAGCCTATATGATCTTGTAGTGCAAATATTTAAATGATCAAAATGAATAAAGTATAAAATTTATTCTTGTCACTAACCAAAATAATATAAGACTAAAACCTTACTTTCGCTATCATCGTCATAGTCAATCATAGTCGATAATTTCATCAGGCATTTCCATTAAAAGTAAAAATGAATCACATGTCGATCAACCATGTAGCGTCCTCATGGTCAGTTTTCAGGTTAAGTTGTTTATTTAAATTGTCCCATTGGTGCTTTTCTGACCGGAGGTGAATTCTAGATTTATGCTGTTCTATCTTATGGGTTAATGAACATTTTCTTTCCAAACAAAGCTGGCCTTCCTCTTTTTCTAGTTGCGCTTCCCCTATTCGCCATTGTTATTTACAAATATAGGGTCATGGACAAAAGTAGATGCTGGTCAAGGTATAATATTAACACTTACATAAATGATTCGACTGAAGTAATTTAAAATTGTATAACATTATGACACCACAGTGCTAAAAGATTTGATAAATTTTATGTTATTTGTTGTATCATTGAGTCATTTTAAATAATATTAACAAGTATGGGCACATTGTCATTATATATTCATATAATGTATCTAAGATTTTATTTGCACCGAATTTGATCAGTAATTTCCAAGCCATATTTACCTTTAATGAAAAAATAATAATATTATTCAGAAAAGGTTTATAAATTAACAGTGGGCCTGTATTAAAACTAATAAATCATTTTATTGCATTTTTCAAAGATAGAACATCCATGTATTTGTTACATTTACATAATTATAAAATTATCTTTTTTTTTTAGATTGAGTCTTTTTTTAAAAAAGGTCTTTAAAAAAATCAACTAAGAGAGGTAGAAAAAGTATTCCTTTGAAATTTGAGGAATGCAGTTCAAATTGTTCAAAAATCTAACAACACCTTTTTTTTTTTAGCTGGGGCATTAATTTCAGGTAGTTATGTCAATTTCACACTGTCCATCAAAGAAAACCAGAACTGTAACAGGCAAGCCCTGTTTTTTCTTCTCTTTTTTTTCCTGCTCAACAGTAGTCAATTTTTATCCACCTCGTTTGACGTTTAAACTTTCTTTAACAATTGTGACATCTTCAATTACAGCCTAGGCACATTCTTTTTGGGGCCATTTTGTCAAGTTTTTGTGAACATTCTGTCATCTCTATTGTATGAAGATGACACCCCCAGTAACTGGAAGGCGATGAACCGTTGTGACAAACCACTGTGCAGTCACACGAATGGCTCAACCCCTCAATTGACCCTGTTACATTTCGTACCCAACATTAAGAGACACTGCAACTATATCAGTTACCTCTTTTGTATAATTGGTATCAAGGCTTCATGGATTTTTTCAGGGAGAACAGACATGTGATATTCCCTTGGTCCCAAATAGGGAGACTTAGGCTCCCAGAGAGAGAGATTGGGGTGCCAGGGAGGGAGATTTCCGTACATGCGCGTTAAATTGAATATGTTGATTATTTCCATTTGTAAAACAGTATTTTTTGTCTTTTTATCAATTATCATAGTAATTTCAGTGATACATTTTTTGTTTACAATATTTTTAATGAATTTTGAAATTATCTAACATATTTTAGCTCACTAACTTGACATAAATTCTATGCTTTGGTTTTAAGCTTGTGGCCTTCAAAAACAACAAAAACATGGTGTAAACAAGTCAAGTGTCAACAGCACTTACAAATGAACTGAAAAAAGGTTTCCAAAGTGTTCAAAGTGGTCTAAATATATTCTACTGTCAAATTCAAATTTATATAAAATCTGTAAAAAACAGTTAATGTACTTATAAAGATGTTAAATTTTATATAATGAGTATGCAAACATACAAACAGTTTATTTAACTTGTAAGTTACTAGAGTTTTAATAATCATCAAATATAAGTGGTAAATTCTCTGATACCATTATTGCCTAAACAAATTAAAGTTAAAAGAGTTAAGAATATATGAAGACATTGGATAAATCAAGATTAAATAGCAAATATGTACTTTTCTAGAAAGCAGTAACTGGATAACTGTCCAGATTAATATATATATATAGAAGTCACTTGCTAATGCAAAAAAAGCTCAAATTATTTTACATTAATTAACAAATTATTTTAATAATGTATCATCTTATAAGAAAAATGATGTAAACTGGTTTGAACTAGTTGAAATGGAAAATATGTTTTAAAACCATCTATGGTTGGCATTTTATTTGCTATTCATGCACAAAATGAGATGGTATCAACAGACACGCAAACCATTTACTTCTGTGATAAATGTATATTTGCAGGAAGAAGACAAATTTTCTTTCAAATAGAAATAACACTATTGTAAAGTAAAGAAACAATTTACTCCTCTTAAAATAGCTTAAGTCAAAGAAAGCTTAACATGATGTTGGGAAACTGCCATGTTCTCCATTTCTTAGCTTTAATTTGTTCCAAGGTTCCTGTGACCCTTGCGGATTTGTCTCTTAATCAACATATTTCAGGGCTAGAAGCTTGCCTACATATATTACAAAATGTGTTGTTTTGTGAGTGCCGATAATGTCCTAAATAATATGCAGTTAGCAAAAAGCCTTACATAGTATCAAATTAAAATCAATGATTGTTTTAGTTGCACAATGCACAAAAATATATGTTGTAAGCTCTGTATATTCAGCAGTGTTATTGTTTCATTCATCTCTTTCATGCAAACTTGTTTTGGTGTTAATTTTATAAACACATTATTACTTTTACATAATGTTAATTTCCAACCATGTTAATTACAAGCAACATGTTCTTAGTATAGGTTTTGAGTCTAAATTGGTGATTCTTCTAGTCGGTTCCTTTTACCAGCTGACCGTTCCAAGGCGGTAACTGTTGGGTTTGCTCATTTTGTTAAATGAATCATCACATATTTACTTGTACATTTGGCATGTACATGTATACCTTTGTCCTGTGCCTTTTCAAATTTTGGTATATGTTGCAATGCTCATAGGACTTTGTCATATATATTCGTATTCATGGAATAGAAACAACGCTCGCTTCGTTCGCTCCTTTTGGTTTCTAATTCCAGCATGAGTTGTTAATTTAGACACTTACCTTAACATAGTAAAATATTACACAGCAGTCATGGTGTTGGGATTTTCACGCCACGTCGTACGGCGATGATAAAAAAAAGTATTTTGAGGGCATGTTTTTGTTGTGTTGGTCTCAGCCCCTAAATTCTGAAACATATCTATACATGCAGAAGCTGATAAAACAGGGTTATTTTTTCCACATCAAAATGTTGACCATAATTGAGTTTATGATGGCCAGTATATACATGAATAACAAAAACAGCTCTAGAAAGTTGCAACCATGGCCAAGATATCTGAGTGGTAACTTCTCAGCCCTTCACTGTGTGGGTTCAAGTCATCAATCAATCAATACTTAGTTTTATTTACCCTCGCCCTAACTATTGTTATAGGGCGAGCATTAATATATAGAAGTTTAAAATAAGATATCACAGTAAGTTTATTTTTAATGGCGTGAGGGTTGCCTAATGTCAGGAAGGTTAAAAAGATTAAAACTTAAACAAAATAAAAGTGATTATAGATTGGTAATGTCTTTGACAATAGTCAAATGTATAGTGTATGGATATTTGTATTGTCTATGATGTATATGTGTGCTTGTGATGTATGTGTCGTAAAAATTAATTTGTAAAATTTTACAGTCAGCACTTCCTTTTCACTGTACATTTATTTTTTCAGTCCACCTAATTAACATAATATATAGCTTGTTCGCCTCATTGTAGCACAATACAATGTAGTGTTGTACAGTGCCTCTTTTGGGACATCTTAATTATATATAAAAATTTAAAAACCAAAAAATGTGTTCATTTAAAAAAAGTCAAGTTCAAGTCATGGTTGGGGCAATCACTGTTATATGGGTCGGGGTTGGGGTGGGGGCGGGTGGGGCTTCAAGCTTACCTGTAGCGTGCCTGTGGTTCTATCCAGATGTTTGTCAACAGCTTTCCTCCATCATAATTGTGTCAGTGTAATCAGAAATCAACTCAGATTAAACTGCTCTGGTAAGCAAACTTTCTTTGTAGCACCTTGGATTATTGGATGTCACAAGATCATACATTGGTTGTTTGATTTTGTTTATTTGCCAGCTTAGACTTGTGTTAAATAAGAATTCATTTTGACTAAAATTTGACATGTTGAAGCTTTTAATTTAATGCCAGTGATCTAAGTATGCCATCTGAGGTGCAGTCTTGCACAACTATTGCACAATTGTGACATGTCTCCTCTTTGTCTGCTTTTTTAGAACAACATGATCATGCTAGGCCAGTATTGTATATTCAGATCTGCTGGCTGCAACTTGGAGTTGACTCATTATGATCTGCTCTTTTTACTGCTTAGTCTCTTCATATACCAATACCGCGTCGTAACTAAGTATATTCATATCTGTGAATTTTTCAGCAAAAAGCTTAGAATTAAGTATGGGTTAGAATGGAATCAGAATAAGGCTAAACTATGTGATACACATCTAATCAGATGTTCACTTTGAGGTTCTCCTACCATTATTGACCTCCTTTGGCTTTGTCACGCTATTCAGATGTCATAGTTTGTTAACTATCAAAATAGGAACCTGTTTCAAAAGGGCAGGTAGCACTAAAATTAATTTTGGTAAAGTTGTGGCCCTTTTTTGACTTAGACCTTTCTGTTTTTGTTTAGGGTCTTGTCTGAAAAAGGATAAAGAATCTAGTGTTACTGCACCCTCTGTATTAACCCTTTGTTAAAGAATTTATTATCTAAAGATTATCTTTAAACCTGATGCAGTTATATGTTGTTTTGTTTTTGTTTCACTATGTGCTGCTTTGGTGATATTCTATTTTTCATTTTAACTCAGTTTTAGTATAATATTGTACACAGGTACTTATATGACATTACTATTATAGTGAGACTTGCACCAAGTATTTGACCTGCACCACACATTGATTATGAAGATATTAAACAATTTATAGTGACTGATTGTTGAATGATAGGAAGGCTGGTGAAATACTTGGATGATGAGTCAAATATATACTACCCTTATATTGTAATCAACATTGAGATATTGAAATTGCTTTAAAGCCATACTACTGCTGACAGCCATGTTGTTTTAACTTTTCTATAACAGTTGTAAATGGTCTGTGGTTTAAGAATGTTAAAATCTTTTCAAAAGCTGGTAATATAAAGAAAAAAGAAAAAGACAAAAATGTAGTTAAAAAGTGTTTTTTTAGGATTCGAACCCAGGACCTCTTGTGTGACAGTCCAGTGCTCTGCTGACTGTGCCAGTGACTCTAGTTTATATAGTTTAATGGTACATAACAACCGGCACAATGTTTACATTTAAATATTAATGTCAGTTACTATTGTTTTGGTCAGTCTTCAGTGCCATTCACTTCTTGTTTTGAATTGTTTTAAACCAGTTGCATTGTTTTTCTGGAGATAATATATAGTTTAAATTTTTCAGAGTGTTGGAACTGCTGTGCTTATCAAAGTGTGATATTATCTTGCTGATAATGATAGGAAGTTTGGTAGACAATTGAAATTAAATAACTAATTTTAAATGATATACTGCTTAAAGCACCACATCAAGGTAAACAATGTTTTGCAATTTAATCCATTTTCTTTCATTATTATCAGAGATATTTCATAAAAACATGATCACATCCCTATTAAATCAAATTTCATAATAATTTTGTAATCAAATAATGGACATATGGTCTGTATCTGTATCAATTTCAGAACTGATCTTTGTGTAAACTTCACAATCATGAAAAAGATGACAGCCCAGTATTCACACTCACAACCATGTGATAAGCTCTGATTGGATTTATCTTGGAATGTGGAGTTATCTCCCTTATCTGGGGCTCTTTAGCCCTGGGAGGCTCCTAAGATAGGGTATTATTGCTAAGTGTTGACAAACTTGGCGGCTGTTACATCATTGGTTGACAATAGTGGGTGACAATATAGAAGCAATGTGTCAAACTTGGCACAATCAGGAATGGTCACTTTAATATTTCTATTTATCAGTCAGGTCACTACTTTGGCCTGAAATGTTTGCAGGGTGGGTTTGTCAAGAAACAAGGTCAAGTTGAAGTATAATAGTTTGTAATAGCAGGGCTAGGTGTACATGTAGCAAAGTTTCTTAGATGAAGTTTACAAAGTTGCTGACATCATTTTAAAATGTTGTTATGATCATTTGAATTGGACAACTTTAGCTAGTATTTGTGCAGGAAGACCATAAAACAGCTGGTTGGTTAAACCAATGTAGCACTACAAGTTTCATGCTACCAAATGAAATAAAACACAGGATTGTGACAAAAAGGCTTTAAAATTAAAACAACTGTATCAAACTTACTAACACCATACCATCATGTATCTGGTATAGTACAGAAATTTCTTTGTAATTTCAATGTTGTCTCATTGCTAGAATTTTTTGAAAGGGTTATAAAATTTAGAACATCTTCATAAAGCCTTCTTTTTATTCATTTTCTGATCCATTTATACTGACAATACAACTGTCAAAAATACAAAAGCAGCCTATTATAATTTTATGAAATTATTGCAATTTGCATTTATTTCTGTCCATAAATATCCTTTCTGTGAAGAAAATTCTTTGCCTATTATGTCAAGAAGCGGACATAAAAAACATAAAAACATAAAAATAAACTTGACTTTCCAGTGAGCTGTTGTTCTACACCCAATGCCCTGTCATTTGATTGCTAAACTTTTGCAGGTATTGACATACCTTGCATAATTTATGCATGTGGTAAACAGATTCTTGTTTTTAAGCAGACAAAAAATTTATGAGGAGGTCGTTTATCATCAGTGACAATAGGACAACATACACCTAGGTTGTTGTACTCTTCTTTTTTGCTGTTGGTGGTTGTGAATCAGACAGTTTGGTTGTAAATCAGACAGTATGGTTGTAAATAAGTATGGTTGTGAATAAGACAGTATGGTTGTAAATCAGACAGTATGGTTGTGAATCAGTATGATTGTGAATCAGTATGGTTGTGAATCAGTATGATTGTGAATATGTGTGGTTGTAAATCAGACAGTATGGTTGTGAATCAGTATGATTGTGAATCAATATGGTTGTAAATCGGAAAGTATGGTTGTGAATCAGTATGATTGTGAATATGTGTGGTTGTAAATCAGACAGTATGGTTGTGAATCAGTATGATTGTGAATCAGTATGGTTGTAAATCGGAAAGTATGGTTGTGAATCAGTATGGTTGTGAATCAGACAGTATGATTGTGAATCAGTATGGTTGTGAATCAGTATGATTGTGAATATGTGTGGTTGTAAATCAGACAGTATGGTTGTAAATCAGTATGGTTGTGAATCAGTATGGTTGTAAATCAGACAGTATTGTTGTGAATCAGTATGATTGTGAATCAGTATGGTTGTGAATCAGTATGATTGTGAATCAGTATGGTTGTGAATCAGTATGGTTGTTAATCAGACAGTATGGTTGGTAATCAGACAATATGGTTATGAATCAGTATGTTTTTTGAATCAGTATGGCTGTGAAACAGACAGTGTGGTTATGAATCAGGCAGTGTCGATGTTAATCAGACAGTATGGTTATAAATCAGACAGTGTAGTTGTGAATCAGACAATACTGTTATGAATCTGAACCAGTATGTTTTCAGCAATATAATTGGATATCATATATACTTCTGCTGAAATCTTAGAGGAGCTTTTAACATTTAAATATGTGTGACAATTAGCATGGAATTTCTATTCATGTTTGTATGTCTTTTGAAAGTTTCATTTTGGTAGTGAACAGAACCATTTAAGGTCATTTTACTGTATGTATTCCATGCATTCATTTACAGTAATGGCAGCACACCATTTGATCTAAGTGATCATAGTCACTGTACCACCAACGGATAGTTACTGTCATTGATGCCAGTCATTTACCCGAAATATAAATATACATATAATTGCTGTATGAGTTCCAGACATTGATAGATGGAATCTACCGTAAGGAGAAAAAGAGTTTGTAACAGGGACTTTTAACCCCCAAAACATGAACATATTATGTATTCTCACAATCAATTTGACTATAGTATTCATCACTGTAGGTTTCATTATGAAATACAGTCATTGGTTTCAGGTCATTAGATGTGTTTCCTATCTGAACAGTTCAATCAAATACGTCAGTAAAACTGTGTTGTCATGTTTTCATCTAATTACCCAACCATTCAGTTGTTGAATTCCTTCATCAAATTACAATGTAGCTGATTTTTTTACCCTATACTTGATGTTTGTGTTAAATACCTAATATAGTTCTTGCTTTTTGACTAACAGCCATGGTCAAAGGTTATTATATGTTTTGCTAGTGACTTGGCTGCAAATGGTGTAGAACCTGATCAACCAACCCCCACCTGATCTTCATGTACATGTATTTAATAAATACAAATTGATTTTTGCCTAGCAGGTTTAGTGTTTTAATTTCTTGTGATGATGTAGTCATCATTTTCACAGTTAAGTATTTTTAAGTCATAGTTGGGAACTAGATTATGTGATAGATAGTGTAACAGTTAAGAGAAAAAAAATAACGTCACACAAATGAATGCATAACAAAATACAACAAGGAATATCTAAAAAAAAAAGATATGCGCTCTTGGTGAGGCATTAATAAACAAAATTTATTGGTATTTTTCTCGCCCAGTAAATGGGCTTTTAAGAACTGAGACATTTTTGACATCAATTGCTTGTCCAATTTGCACCTCCTAATTCCGAGGTCCTTACTTTATAGACACAAACAGGTTAAAGAAACATTTCTAATGTATTATACGTACCAAAATTGTAGGGAAATACTTTAAAATTGTTTATAACCTACCACCCTTAAATGTCCTTTCCGACAGTTTGCCTTTATTAAATAAACATACCATTATCTAATCACTGCTTTGGGGAATTTGGTCATACTTTTTAGCTCACCTGAGCAAAACTTAGAAAAAGTAACTATATGAACACGCTAGAGGCCACATTCATAGCCCAATCTTCACCTAACTTGATTAGATTGTTTGTCTACATGAAATCTTGGATGAGTGTGTAATTGGGTCATGTGGCGTCAAAAAGTAGGTCACTAGATCAAATTTTAGAAAAACCTTGTGGAAACAGAGGCCCAATCTTCACCAAACTTGGCCAAAATGTTTGCCAGTATGAAATCTTACATATGTTTTGAAGTGGGTCATGCGAATTCAGTAGGTTACTAAGAAAATTCTAGAAAACGTTATCAACCCAGTGGCCACACTAATGGTCCAATTATCACCAAAGATTTCTTAAGTAAATAACTCTTAATTATTTGAAGCCAGATATGACCTACTAAAGGCTTTTGTCCTCAGGTGAGCAATTAAGGACAATCATGGCCCTCTTGTTACATAAACCCATACTTTAGTCATAATAAAGATGATTTTGAACACTTACTTTATTGTTAGTACTAATCGCGAAAAAGACTACTCTTAATGTTCAGTCTTCCCAACTCTAAAAAAACATGATGTTGGTCTCTGCTATTAACAGGTTACGACATCAGAGCAGCTTATCAGGATATCTATAGAAAAGTAAGTGGTCATGTGGGTTTCCAAGTTTGAAAATAGCTATCTCTGCAGCATGGCTCAGATAGGAAACACTTGTTTGCAATGATGAGTGGGAATTTATTATTGACTGTTCAAACAGATCTTTGGCATCAATAAACAGCATTTTGCAAGACCTTTTCAGGTACCAATAACTTAATTGGTTATCTTTTTTTGACTGAACTGTCAGATAGCACCTTTAATAATGGTATGCCTACAAGGATGTTTATATGATATAATATGATATAAAGTGTTACCTGGAATTTCTTCCAATGTGAGTTGCTCTGATATTCTTCCTGGGTAGTCTTGTGTCAGCATTTGTTAAGTTAGTCAAGAGTGTGGTTAGACAGCCATGCCAAAAATATAAGACTGATTGGATGTGATGACAATGTTCAGATTTAGAAAACATTGCTCCTTATTATCAAGGAAACCTATCATCTTACATAGGGAAACAGGACAGAATGACTTGTGTCCATGTATGTTTAGTATCAGCATAAAATGGCATAGGCATGAATGAAAGGGTTAAACTGCAGAAAAGGTTTAAATACCAGCTTTAAGTCCCCCTACCTTTACAACCATTGATGGGAAGCATCAAAGGCAATGCAAACGATTAAAACAAATTCATTAAAAATTGTGATATACATTTTTTAAACTTCAAACTTTAAAAGAGCAAAGCAATTTTTTTCTTTAACAAAAGCAACAATCTAAAATAAAAACCTGGAAATGAATACCATAGAATATGAAAAGACAAATAAGGTTATAATGATTAAGAAATAGTGGCATCTAAAATGTAAAACCTATTTGACAAAGAATAATTGCATTATGTTTACAAGAACCAGAAAAAAACGAGTATAAAGAAGTTTTATATGAACAAGGGTAATAAGTTGGTCATAAATGATAAGTCCTACTGTCAATTACTTTTCAGAAGCCATTTTTCCATAGTCTTCTTGTAACTAAAAATTGAAAAATGTTAAACAATTATGCATACTCTTCAACCATATACATAATAATAGATTGTATACATAATAAGGATAAGAGACTTAACTTGTCATTAGTTTAACTATAAATTGATTTCATGACAGCTCATGTAAATGCTGAATGAAAGGTTTTTTTTATCCCAAGATGCAATGGTAAGTTTTGAAGTTGTCAACATGCACAAGAATGTTTTCAACTCTTTCATGTTCAAGGTCAGATAATCCAAGTGTATAGTGAGTAATATTTGGGTGTATGAACCAGCAGGAGGTCTTAAAAGTGGAAATTTATTTAAAAGTTGTCAAAAGTACCCATCTACTTTGTGAAGGTACCCAAGGTTGTCAACATCCACAAGAATGTTTTCAACTCTTTCATGTTCTAAGTCAGATTATCCAAGTGTATAGTGAGTAATATTTGGGTGTATGAACCAGCAGGAGGTCTTAAAAGTCAAAATTTATTTAAAAGTTGTCAAAAGTACCACATCTTATTTGTGAAGGTACCCAAGGTTGTCAACTTCCACAAGTATATCCTTTACTATTGACTATAGTGTTCAAGGTCACATCATTTCTACTGGTGTATAGAGATGCATATGGGTGTATAGACCAACATGGGATCAGGAAAGCTGAGAACAGTTTGGCAATGTTTGAAAGAAACTGATGCAAACATTTTTATGAGGCAGTGGAGGGGGGAGTGATTTGATATTGCTCTGAGGGGTTGTTTGGATAGAAATGGAGAAGTTTCGGCCCAATGTTTTCCCAGTTGGCTTCTTGGGTGCTCTCAGGAAAGGAGTCAACACGTGTCAACAGCTTGGAATGTTAGCGAACAACAGTGGACAACAGTGGACATCAGTGAACTGGTCCTTGAATGTCCTCATGGGTCCATTTATATACCATGGCAACACTTCCGCTGGCTTTTTCATCTTTTGTTTGTGGCCGAGGTCAAGAGTTTATGGCTACCAAAATGTAACAGTTTGGTCTCTATTGTTTTGTCCATTCTTTTTGGTCATATCACTTTGTCTGCAAAAGAAAGAATTGACCAAGATTAGTCAAATAGTATAATATAAATCATAATAATCCATTCCTTTTTGCTGCTAAGTGTCTTTGGCATGTATTTTAGGCCACAACCTAATATTTACTTTCATTTAAAAAAAAATTGTATACAAATAAACTTATGGTTAAAAAATGTCCACATTTCTTTTCATCTTAATTATTTGACAAGTAGAATTAAGTTTTTCACTTTATTCTTAAGTATCACTGGTATATCTCAAATATGTTCACTTCAAAATGGGTAAAATTTGTTATTCACTGTCCTTTCAAGTGTAAAATGTCAACATTCTAGCAAAAACATCCATATTTTATTTAATTGAATCCATTAATCATTTATTATTGTAACAGTATTCATTTCTTGTACCTGCACAATACTAAAGTTTAAATTGTGTTTACAAGCTTGATGATGCACTATTGAGATAATGCAAGAAAATTACCTGAAATGAGTGTCTGCTTTTTCCCTTAACATGTTTCACTTGTTTATAACCTGAACTAACTTTTCAGGTATTTTACTTACACCTTTATGCTAAACTTTTGCAAGAAACATCAGTAAATAGTGCAGAATCTGATCTTGCTGGGAGATGTCTGATTAGCATCTATCATTTACGCTATTTGCTTCAGCCTTATCAATTCCTGCTTAGCAAGCTAAGGGTTATTATACTTGCATTTCCAGCTGCCATATTTCATGGGCTCCATTAAAGCTTGCCTATCAAGGTAATTATACACACACTATCTCAGTCCTTTATCCCACAATTGGAATAATTGGTTCAATTTTATCCTCTCGTTTTGTCACAATGTCCCTTTTTTACCTGCTCAAGTTTTCTCTTCACAAGTAAGGTGTTTCATCATAATTGGATGATAATTGGTTTCTATTCATTAGGCTTGTGTCACGCTGACTTCTTTAACCCACAAAAAAGATTATTAGAGTCATACACTTGCTATGCGATGGAATATGTACCACAAGCTATTATAGCGATATGATTTGAAATTGTAGTTTTTCTGTTAACAATATCCAATAAATCATGTACCACAAAAAATGCCATCAGAATGGTTCAAAATTATTTAGATCATTTGTACATGTATCTTAGGCCAGATATTAGAAAAATATATGAACAAAACTTACAAATGCATGGTTATATCTTGTTTGGCTAATACTTGATCTTATTTTGATATGATGTGGCAGACAAAACTGTTCTCTGAAAGACTTGTGACTGATGAACTGCTGGCAGTCAACATACTTTACATACACTGTAATGCTAGCACCAATAAAAACTTGACCCATGCTTGCATTGGTAGAAGTGTGTGTGTGCATGTGCCTGTGTGTATACAGGTGCACAAATATGTGTGTGTGATGAAAGTGTAAGAAAAGAAGACTTTAAAAAGGGGTCTTTTTTCAAGCAATTTACAATGTGCACACAATTCAAAAATAAATGTCACCATTGTTGACAATTAAGAATTAAAGAGCATGAAAAAATAAAACTTTCAGATGGTCTGGTGCTTACATGTTTTACCAGGACACAAGACAGAGTGTGTGGGAGGTGAGGATACAATTAGAAGCTTTTAAATAAGTGGTGATTGCATTCATGCAATTCAAAAAACACACTGCACACATTTCAACAATAAATGCTCATAATTGGCAATTACGACTAAAGAGCTTAAAAAAAGTTTGATTTCTGATGGCCTGATGGTAACAAATTTAGCCATGAAACCAGGAGAAAAAAATGACATTGATAGATTGAAATGGTGATATATTTTAATGACTTGTGCTAGCATAGTTGCATCCATGTTTATTTTCATGCCTGTCTGAGTTGATTCATTTTATGTGATAAATTCACGAGCATCTTGTGTTTAATTGATATTTATAGACATGATGACATTATGTACATTGTAGCGGACATGCAGCTTACTGACAAGGAATTTGAACTATGTTGGTCAGGGAAGTTCACTGTTAGTTAAAGTAAAATGTCTAACATCAAAGAGAAGCCACTAATGTTTTGCAGGCAGTTGTAAAGATTTTGATAACTACCGTGTAATCACTACGTCATAGGTCACATGCCTGTCAGATCACAGTAACCTCTGTCACAAAAAAGGTGTTAACATTAAAAAAAAAGTTGTTTTTTTTTTAAATTTTATTTAAGCCACATAGATAGATATTGATATGCACAGGCATGAGAACCACTATGGTTAAATTCTTTTCAAGATGGCAGTGGTTACTATAGCAAAGCAGAATGTAACCAGTGTGAGGAGTGTGGTGCTAAGGTGCTTCTATGTTGCACAGTTTCAAACCTACATTGCGTGGTGAGGCTATAAGATGAAGTCCTTTTTGGTGTTAAAACTGATTTGGACATGCAATGTTGACCTAGACACAGTTTAGTGTTCTGTTTTTTTATTTGAAATTTATCACACCAATCAATTATGGTCATGAAAGTGAAGTCCAATTAGTGTGGGTTGAAGAAAGACCCAAGGCAAATGTCCATTTAGAACTACTGGCGCAACGGCAGGTCAGCTGGAAGACCTTCCAACATTAAGTCTTTCACCTGGATTCATGGTGAGATATTGGGCAGTTTGAGGAGTTACAAGTCAGTTACACCACGGGTGCCCTAACACTTTAGTGTACAATAGAACAAGATGCAGAGAGACATTAGTTAGTAAACAACATGCAGTTAGTATATTTAGTATTGCTTCACTGTGGTGCCATTTAAATGACCACCTCACACTTCATGTATGTGCAAAAGCACATTTTAAATACATACTAGATTGATGGAATTTCTAATTACTAAATAAGTTTTAAAAAAACAATTACCTAACCTATACAAATCAAAACTTACATTGACACAATCAAACGATCCAAGGATGTGTTTTCTTATTTATTAATTTTGTTACTTTTTCAAACTTTTAACTTTTCAAGCAAAAAACAAATGTAGATTATGCCAGCTGTGTCCTGTCTAATGTAATCACTTTAATATCTGAAACTTATTCTGCTTCAAAACATGTGAAATGACAATTTTGATCATTCAAATTCTAATTGTGCCTAATTTGAACTGTCCTGGCTAAGGCAAATAGCAAAGATCCAGATGAGCCAGCTCATTTTGGGATCTGTCTTAACAGGATCTGCACTATTTATAGGTTAGACACATGTAACATTGCTTTATACCCATGTATTGCTTAGCAATAAAGGGAGCATGCATGCTGTTTGTTAGAAATATGTAACATTGCTTTATACCCATGTATTGCTTGGCAATAAAGGGAGCATGCATGCTGTTGGTTAGACACATGTAACATTGCTTAATACCCATGTATTGCTTGGCAATAAAGGGAGCATGCATGCTGTTGGTTAGACACATGTAACATTGCTTCATACCCACGTATTGCTTAGCAATAAAGGGAGCATGCATGGTGTTGGTTTGACAAGTGTAACATTGCTTCATACCCATGTATTGCTTAGCAATAAAGGGAGCATGCATGCTGTTGGTTAGACACATGTAACATTGCTTCATACCTATGTATTGCTTAGCAATAGAGGAAGCATACATGCTGTTGGTTTGACACGTGTAACATTGCTTCATACCCATGTATTGCTTAGCAATAAATGGAGCATGCATGCTGTTGGTTTGACACGTGTAACATTGCTTCATACCCATGTATTGCTTAGCAATAAATGGAGCATGCATGCTGTTGGTTTGACACGTGTAACATTGCTTCATACCCACGTATTGCTTAGCAATAAAGGGAGCATGCATGGTGTTGGTTTGACAAGTGTAACATTGCTTCATACCCATGTATTGCTTAGCAATAAAGGGAGCATGCATGCTGTTGGTTAGACACATGTAACATTTCTTCATACCCACGTATTGCTTAGCAATAAATGGAGCATGCATGCTGTTGGTTTGACACGTGTAACATTGCTTCATACCCACGTATTGCTTAGCAATAAAGGGAGCATGCATGCTGTTGGTTAGACACGTGTAACATTGCTTCATACCCACGTATTGCTTAGCAATAAAGGGAGCATGCATGCTGTTGGTTTGACACAAGTAACATTGCTTCATACCCATGTATTGCTAAGCAATAAAGGGAGCATGCATGGTGTTGGTTTGACACATGTAACATTGCTTCATACCCATGTATTGCTTAGCAATAAAGGGAGCATGCATGCTGTTGGTTTGACACATGTAACATTGCTTCATACCCATGTATTGCTTAGCAATAAAGGGAGCATGCATGGTGTTGGTTTGACACATGTAACATTGCTTCATACCCATGTATTGCTTAGCAATAGAGGGAGCATGCATGCTGTTGGTTAGACACATGTAACATTGCCTTATACCCATGTATTGCTTAGCAATAAAGGGAGCATGCATACTGTTGGTTAGACAAATGTAACATTGCCTTATACCCATGTATTGCTTAGCAATAAAGGGAGCATGCATACTGTTGGTTAGGCACATGTAACATTGCTTCATACCCATGTATTGCTTAGCAATAAAGGGAGCATGCTTTCTATTAGTTAGACACATGTAACATTGCTACATACCCATGCATTGCTTAGCAATAAAGGGAGCATACATGGTGTTGGTTAGACACATGTAACATTGCTTCATACCCATGTATTGCTTAGCAATAAAGGGAGCATGCATACTGTTGGTTAGACACATGTAACATTGCCTTATACCCATGTATTGCTTAGCAATAAAGGGAGCATACATGCTGTTGGTTAGGCACATGTAACATTGCTTCATACCCATGAATTGCTTAGCAATAGAGGGAGCATACATGCTGTTGGTTAGGCACATGTAACATTGCTTTATACCCATGTATTGCTTAGCAATAAATGGAGCATCCATGCTGTTGGTTAGACACATGTAACATTACTTCATACTCATGTATTGCTTAGCAATAAATAGAGCACGCATGTTGTTGGTTAGACACGTGTAACATTGCTTTATACCCATGTGGGGAGGACGCACTAACTAAGCTGACTTTACTTTAAAACTTAATTAGATTTCTTTCAAGGACTTGTGATCTAAAATATCTAGCTTAAATCAACAAAGTTGACACCAAACTCTTTATCCACTATACATGTATTTTTTAATAACTTGTACTCATTGTTAATATTTTCTACCAACTACCTGCAAAGGTGCAAATAACTAAACGTATAGCTAGAGACATTGCAACAAAAATGCAGATCAAAATCAGCAGCTTCAAGTGGTCTGAATCAACACAGTTGACCCAGGTCATATCAATTCATGCTTCTAATGGATCTGGATCAACACAGTTTGCACAAGTCGTATCAATTCATGCTTCTAGTAGATCTGGATCAACACAGTTTGCTCAGGTCGGATCACTTCATGCTTCTAGTGGATCTGGATCAACACAGTTTGCCCAGGTTGGATCAGTTCATGCTTCTAGTAGATCTGGATCAACACAGTTGACCCAGGTCAGATCAGTTCATGCTTCTAGTGGATCTGGATCAACACAGTTTGCCTAGGTTGGATCAGTTCATGCCTCTAGTGGATCTGGATCAACACAGTTGACCCAGGTCAGATCAGTTCATGCTTCTAGTGGATCTGGATCAACACAGTTTGCCCAGGTCGGATCAGTTCATGCTTCTAGTAGATCTGGATCAATACAGTTTGCCTAGGTCGGATCAGTTCATGCTTCTAGTAGATCTGGATCAACACAGTTGACCCAGGTCAGATCAGTTCATGCTTCTAGTGAATCTGGATCATCACAGTTTGCCCAGGTTAGATCAGTTCATGCTTCTAGTGGATCTGGATCAACACAGTTTGCCCAGGTTGGATCAGTTCATGCTTCTAGTGGATCTGGATCAACACAGTTTGCCCAGGTTGGATCAGTTCATGCTTCTAGTGGATCTGGATCAACACAGTTTGCCCAGGTTGGATCAGTTCATGCTTCTAGTGGATCTGGATCAACACAGTTTGCCCAGGTCGGATCAGTTCATGCTTCTAGTAGATCTGGATCAATACAGTTTGCCTAAGTCAGATCAGTTCATGCTTCTAGTGAATCTGGATCATCACAGTTTGCCTAGGTCAGATCAGTTCATGCTTCTAGTAGATCTGGATCAATACAGTTTGCCCAGGTTGGATCAGTTCATGCTTCTAGTGGATCTGGATCAACACAGTTTGCCCAGGTTGGATCAGTTCATGCTTCTAGTGGATCTGGATCAACACAGTTTGCCCAGGTTAGATGAGTTCATGCTTCTAGTGGATCTGGATCAACACAGTTTGCCCAGGTCGGATCAGTTCATGCTTCTAGTAGATCTGGATCAATACAGTTTGCCTAAGTCAGATCAGTTCATGCTTCTAGTGAATCTGGATCATCACAGTTTGCCTAGGTCGGATCAATTCATGCTTCTAGTGGATCTGGATCAACACAGTTTGCCCAGGTCGGATCAGTTCATGCTTCTAGTAGATCTGGATCAACACAGTTTGCCCAGGTCAGATCAGTTCATACTTCTAGTGGATCTGGATCAACACAGTTTGCCCAGGTCGGATCAGTTCATGCTTCTAGTAGATCTGGATCAACACAGTTTGCCTAGGTCGGATCAGTTCATGCTTCTAGTAGATCTGGATCAATACAGTTTGCCTAGGTCGGATCAGTTCATGCTTCTAGTAGATCTGGATCAACACAGTTTGCCTAGGTTGGATCAGTTCATGCTTCTAGTGGATCTGGATCAACACAGTTTGCCTAGGTCAGATCAGTTCATGCTTCTAGTGAATCTGGATCATCACAGTTTGCCTAGGTTGGATCAGTTCATGCTTCTAGTGGATCTGGATCAATACAGTTTGCCTAGGTCGGATCAGTTCATGCTTCTAGTGAATCTGGATCATCACAGTTTGCCCAGGTCGGATCAGTTCATGCTTCTAGTGGATCTGGATCAACACAGTTTGCCCAGGTCGGATCAGTTCATGCTTCTAGTAGATCTGGATCAACACAGTTTGCCTAGGTTGGATCAGTTCATGCTCCTTGTAGATCTGGATCAATACAGTTTGCCTAGGTCGGATCAGTTCATGCTTCTTGTGAATCTGGATCATCACAGTTTGCCCAGGTCGGATCAGTTCATGCTTCTAGTGGATCTGGATCAACACAGTTTGCCCAGGTCGGATCAGTTCATGCTCCTAGTAGATCTGGATCAACACAGTTTGCCCAGGTCGGATCAGTTCATGCTTCTAGTAGATCTGGATCAACACAGTTTGCCTAGGTTGGATCAGTTCATGCTCCTAGTAGATCTGGATCAACACAGTTTGCCCAGGTGGGATCAGTTCATGCTTCTAGTAGATCTGGATCAACACAGTTTGCCTAGGTTGGATCAGTTCATGCTCCTAGTGGATCTGGATCAACACAGTTTGCCCAGGTCGGATCAGTTCATGCTCCTAGTAGATCTGGATCAACACAGTTTGCCCAGGTCGGATCAGTTCATGCTTCTAGTAGATCTGGATCAACACAGTTTGCCTAGGTCGGATCAGTTCATGCTTCTAGTGAATCTGGATCATCACAGTTTGCCCAGGTCGGATCAGTTCATGCTTCTAGTGGATCTGGATCAACACAGTTTGCCCAGGTCGGATCTGTTCATGCTTCTAGTAGATCTGGATCAACACAGTTTGCCTAGGTCTGATCAGTTCATGCTCCTAGTGGATCTGGATCAACATAGTTTGCCTAGGTTGGATCAGTTCATGCTCCTAGTGGATCTGGATCAACACAGTTTGCCTAGGTTGGATCAGTTCATGCTCCTAGTGGATCTGGATCAATAAAGTTTGCCTAAGTTGGATCAGATCATGCTCAGCTGCTTTACCCTTTAGTTGCAGGAAACAATATGAACACCATTAAAATACCCAGATCTAATGGGGATTCCAACATGTAAAGGGTGCAGAGTTAAAATAGTGTACTTCACATTATAGTTATCATTGAACAGTTGATGATTTATCTTGTCAAATACTACAAGCACTCAACATGTTGATTGTCAATACTTGTGTGATTTGGGTATCGATACTTGACTATTGTTAAGATTGTTCTGTTGTCTCATTAAAATTCCATTTTCACAAGTTTACAATCATAAAACCTGATTTAACTAGGCTGTCTTTAGATTACTATTCAATTACATTTGTATTCGTAAAATCATAAAATGTAAAATAAAGTGAGGCTTAACAACAGATTGTCTTCATAGTCAATTGTCATGTAAACACTAGATGTACCAAGTAACTAGAAAAATAACAAAAGAACAGGAAACATAAAAGTTTAACTGTGCCAGTCACCTGTATGGTATTTGTTCAAGTTATATATTTACACGGAGGAAAATGGAGATACATGTACTGTAAGACATGAATTTAAAGTGACGAGGACACAGCTAATCTTCTTTGCATTTGTAAAACATCTGTGCAAAAATGTGTTACTTTGTTAAAATGTTACTAATATTTATTTTGTCATTCAAAAGATTTTCTTCTATCAAGGTTGGAAGAATCAAAGACCTAATATGCTTTTGAACCTTTTGAGCTATTGGAACCAGCATCATTGTAGTACCTCAACCTGCTGCGCTGGTCAATATCCATGTCACAGGCCATATTTTTTAGATCAAAGTAACCTCGGCAACCACATACAAAACAATACTGATTCTCACTTGAACCAGATTTAAACAGGATTTAAATAGGATTTATCATTGATATAATTGAATGTTTCCTATTAAAACAGTTTTTTTTTTCTGAACAAGAAAATCTTGGAAATATAAAAAAAAAAAATAAAACTTAATTGTGAAAACATTTTAAACAAATAAAAAATTTTGAGTTGATATTTGTTTTGATGTTTACAACCAGGGATTTCTTCAAAACCTAAACATTTCCAATAATGTTTTTTTTCACCATAGGATAATTTTATCTTATTCCTTCACAGCATTTATGCTGTATTTGTCTGAAACTCAGTACTCTTTATATACCAGTATATATATATTTTTATTTTATTTTTAGCCTGTATAATATTATATACAAATATCTACACACACTTTTCTTTTGCATTTTGCACAATACACTAAACATAATTATTTACTTTAAAGAACTACAACATACATATTATTTGCTTCAATTCTGTAGGCCTCAAAGACTATGTGTTTTCACTTTGCAGGATAACATCAATGTATTCCTACAAGCATGTGAGAACCAGTTCGGACTGACCAAGAGTCAACTGTTTGACCCATCTGACCTGGAAGATTTATCCCAGAGAGCCATTTCTGATGAGTGAGTATCCTCAGTAACCATAGCAACCCATTATTTTGTCATGTATTTTGCCATTTTTTATAGCAAAAAACAGCTTATAGGTTGGTCAAAACCTGGCCAACAGTTAGCTGGAATAGAGCCCTCAATGTATGTAATAAAATGTTATTACAACTTTTTTATGGATTTATTTGATACTTGAACATATAGGAAAAATATGTGCTGGAATGCAGAGCTTAAGAACCATCACTCTGGATGTCCAATTGTTTAATAAACACCCATTAAAAGTCTTGAGTAAAACTCCAAATTTTCTGAAGAAATCAACTCAAATCATTGTATATAGCAATTTATGCATTGTATCTTTTTTTTAAAGTTGGTCTTATTTAAACTTTGCAAAAAATGATGTTTCGAAGAAAATACTGCAAATGGTTTGATATATTTAAATAATTACCTTAGACCGGACCTGGTAGCGCAATCGGTAGAGCATCGGCTCCAGGTACGGGAGGCCCCGGGTTCGATCCCGGGCCGCGACATACCAAAGTCGTTAAAAATGGTAGTGGTATAGCTCCCTTGCTAACGCTCAAGCAAATATAAGGGTAGTTCCACGACTGGTTGGCCCGGTGTCAGGATAATGTGACTGGTGTGGTATCATGCCAGGTGTTCACGGCATGCTATGCACAGTGAAGGCAGCACTATATCTGCTTCAAGTGGACACCGTCTCCAGATAACTAAAATACTGTTGGTGGGACGATAAACCCAATAGACAATAATTACCTTAGATTACTTGCTAGATAATTTTAATGATAATTATGTAATAAATATATGCTTCTAAAATTATTTTTTTTTCAAATTTAAATGCTCAACTGAAAGCAGATATAGATGTTTATCTGGTGTTTTATAAGCACTGGTAATTTTGTGTGTGAAGGCTTGAGGTACATTTCTGATTGACATTATTATGCTTGCTACTGCAGACATGTCTGATTGATTTTGTGTTTGTGTTTTGTTGTTTTTAATTAATGTCTAGCCTTGGTAGGTTTAATCAATATGGAAATCAGTAATCAAATACAGGTCAGATTAAAATCATGTGCATAGGATATAACAGTGTATCAGTCTGGATGGTATTTTAGGTCTGACAATCAACGTGAAATTGATTCTTTCCATTTCTTTTCATTTCTATTTTCCATTTTTTCTTGCTCTAACATGTCTGACATGATTGTGTGCATGCACATTACGTATCACTCGTACACAACAAACAACTAAAAGTTTTGTTTATATTTTCTATGTGGCCTTGAGAGTAAGATGGATTTAGCAAGGATGAATTTGTTGATCAATGTTGAACAAAAACTATGAAGTTATGTGCAATCCTTTGCCTGCTTAATCTGAATTATTAGACTTGGCAAATAGATAAGATCCAGTCAGCCTCTGCTAGGAGCTGTAGCAATATAATTGTAGTTCTCTGAACTTTTGCATGTTTTTTGTAGAAAATAATTCCTGTTAAGGCATATAAACTTATAAATAAACAGTTTACTAGCTAAAGAGCTATAAATAATTAAAACAATTGTTATATCCCAATACACATTAGCTGTTAGATGTTTAAACACAGCATATGACTTGTTGTTCACTTCTTTCTAGCATATTTTCCTTAAAGCTAAAAACAGTATTAACTAACAACATATATGTTGCTGTCTTCACTGTGATAACATTATTAAACATGCCACATTTTGATCTTGATACATGGCCAATTAGTTTTAGCTCTTAGTCTGTGTAATACAAATTACTTAGGCTAATTAGCAGTAAATAGGACAGATCCAGATCAGCAAGCATCTGCAGAATTTACACTTTTCTTTATCATTATTGTTCACATTTTGTTATCTAACTGTATGAAAGAAGTAAGCAAATAACTGAAAATGAGAAATTATTTACTGCATTAAAGGTTAGATCTATCCTTGTAAATTGAACCTGAACATGCAGTGCTATGCTGTTTCAACTTTTGAATACTTGTGCTTGTCAGGGTTAAGGATTGAACCCCAGGCCTTATTTACCTTGTCAGAGTTGATGGTCATGGCCATGGAATACACAAGGCAAATGAACAGAATAACAGAAAAAACCCTCATAATTGCTAAGCATTTTATGAATGTCATGAAATAGAAAAAAGCCAAAGAAGCTAATTGCAAATGGGTTAAAATGTTAAGTGGTTTAAAAATGCCTACAAATCTTCCAAAGATCTCAGCCCATTTGTGTCCTAACTGTTTTTTAAACAGTGTAAGCGCATGTCAAAATTTGAAGATAATATGATAGCATTTTTTCTCTTCCTTTCAGTCAATAATCCATGATAATCATTATAGCTAAACAAAATCTGAAGACTTGAGCTTGGTGATTTGAGGAAAATAGGGAAAAGGGGAAGATGAATGTTAATAGAAATAAACTGGGGGTAAATTTTGACAAGTCTGTTGAAGGGATACAAAAGCCGGAGATGTTTATCAGCAAGGATCTTGATTGCACAAGGGTTCCCTGTAATCTAGTTGAGCCATTGGTTCTTTCAGTCTAGAGCAATAATCTCTACAGCAAGTTGTTTTTTCCATCAAACATGTTACAAGTGGATATATTTGTTGCTTGCAATCATTATAAGAGTTGTTGAATGCTCTAGTGTGAACCCATATAACTTATTGTACTGAAGTAGTAAATGTGTTCTTAAAAATGTCTGTCTTATTATTGAACAGAGGTTTGAAATGGCAATTTACAAGAGGTTATGCAGTATACAATTGATTTGAATCATTAGGCATGTTATGAATGCATCTTAATTCCTTATAATGTAAATAATAAAATATGTTTCTTTTTATTTAATGTAAAACAGTTGTACATCTTTATATTTACACCATATCCTGATGTATATCTAGTTTCCTCATTTGTCACATGACTTCTGACAATAGTGTGGTATCTAGCAGGGAGCGTGACTTTACATGTCTTCGGAATGTGAATTGAATGAATGTTCAGGTTTAGAAGAGAGAGAGCAGTTTGTCTTGAATACAAATTATTTGCCTCACCTTTTGTTTGTATATCATATAAGTCTGAAGGAGCATGAGAAATATGCACCTGAGTACAGATTTTTTGGCAAAGCAGAAATAGAAAATAAATATTCACTTTAGCATGGAATGTAGTTTTATAATAGCCATTGAGAGATAGAGGATCTGGCACGAGTTGTCATTTAATACAAACATTTATTAAACAAGTTCAGGAAAAATAGTTGTAAGGTAGCCCACGGCAAGCTTACTATCATTTTTTCCAGGATGAGTTTCATAAATGCTTGTATTAAATGACAAGTGTCAGATTCTTTCATCACATGATTATAGTTGCCAACATACAATTTTAATAGCAATATTATGTGAAATAGTGGTATGAGACAATCTGCATTATAATGATGTAGATGACATAATCAATCAACAAGCTGTATTGCACCAGTGTAAGAAAATATAAAATGGGTGTATTTAATGGAAAGCATGGAGAAGGATGTGAAAAATGTATATTATAAGTTTTCTTATATTTCTCAAGAATTTGTTCAAGAGCAGGAATACAAATTATGCTCAGCTTCAGGTTGGCATTCCCATTCTTCGATTTGTTGCTTCTGCATAGTTTCAGACTTGCATTCCCACTCTTTTTAGCTCACTTGAGCACAACGTGCTCAGGGGGAGCTTTTGTGATACCACTTCGTCCGGCGTTGGTCGTTCGTCGTCCGTCGTCAACATTTTAGCTTGTGAACACACTAAAGGCCACAGTTTTTATCCAATCTTCATCAAACTTGGTAAGAATATTTGTCTCATAAAATCTTGGATGAGTTCGTTATTGGGTCACTTGGGGTCAAAAAAGTAGATCACTAGGTGAAATCTTAGAAAAAGCTTGTGAACACACTAGAGGCCACATTTAGCGCCCAATCTTTACCGAACTTGGTCAGAATGTTTGTCTGCATGAAATCTTGGATGAGTTCATCATTGGGTCACGTGGGTTGAAAAAGTAGGTCACTCTGTCAAATCTTAGAGAAAAAAAACTTGTGAACACACTAGAGGCCACATTTAGCAACCAATAATCACCAAACTTGGTCAGAATGTTTGCCAGTATGAAGTATTAGATATGTTTTGAAATGGGTTACATGGATTTAGTAGGTCACTAGGTAAAATTGTAGAAGATGTTGTTAGCCCAGTGGCCAAACTAATGGTCCAAAACTTCACCAAAGATTTCTAAAGTAAATGACTCTTAATAACTTGCGAGATATGAGCCTACTTACAGCATGTGTCCTCAGGTGAGCAATTAAGGGCCATCATGGCTCTCTTGTTTGCACAGATTATGCTTAGTTTCAGGTTGGTATTCCCACTCTTTTTTGTACTGATTCTGCTTAGTTTAAGACTAGCATTTTTACTCTCTGATTATACTTCGATAGCTCATAGGAAGACTATTCTAACTTAAATCAGAGGCAATGATATTCTGTCTACAAAGAATGCAGTAAAATACATATATTTAACAAAGACTAAATTACTTCATGTAAGAAATGCAAGAAAACAGTCTTGTTGTAATACTAGGTAAAAGGAGTTTTTTTCAATTCATTACTGAAGAAATAATTAGATTTTAACCTTCTCCTGTAAAATATTGAAACACTAGTTAGACTTTTCTTCTTTTGACCCATCAACTGGTTCTGCGTAGTTTCTGGCTGGCATTTCCCCTCTCTGATTTGACTGGTTCTGCTTAGTTTTCTGGCTGGCATTTCCTCTCTCTGATTGTACTGATTCTGTTTAGTTTTCAGGCTGGCATTTCCTCTCTCTGATTGTACTGATTCTGTTTAGTTTTCAGGCTGGCATTTCCTCTCTCTGATTGTACTGATTCTGTTTAGTTTTCAGGCTGGCATTTCCCTCTCTGATTGTACTGGTTCTGTTTAGTTTTCAGGCTGGCATTTCCCTCTCTGATTGTACTGGTTCTGCTTAGTTTTCAGGCTGGCATTTCCCTCTCTGATTGTACTGGTTCTGCTTAGTTTTCAGGCTGGCATTTCCCTCTCTGATTGTACTGGTTCTGTTTAGTTTTTAGGCTGGCATTTCCTCTCTCTGATTGTACTGGTTCTGTTTAGTTTTCAGGCTGGCATTTCCTCTCTCTGATTGTACTGGTTCTGTTTAGTTTTCAGGCTGGCATTTCCCTCTCTGATTGTACTGGTTCTGTTTAGTTTTCAGGCTGGCATTTCCCTCTCTGATTGTACTGGTTCTGTTTAGTTTTCAGGCTGGCATTTCCCTCTCTGATTGTACTGATTCTGTTTAGTTTTCAGGCTGGCATTTCCTCTCTCTGATTGTACTGGTTCTGCTTAGTTTTCAGGCTGGCATTTCCCTCTCTGATTGTACTGGTTCTGTTTAGTTTTCAGGCTGGCATTTCCTCTCTCTGATTGTACTGGTTCTGTTTAGTTTTCTGGCTGGCATTTCCCTCTCTGATTGTACTGATTCTGTTTAGTTTTCAGGCTGGCATTTCCTCTCTCTGATTGTACTGGTTCTGTTTAGTTTTCAGGCTGGCATTTCCCTCTCTGATTGTACTGATTCTGTTTAGTTTTCAGGCTGGCATTTCCTCTCTCTGATTGTACTGGTTCTGTTTAGTTTTCTGGCTGGCATTTCCCTCTCTGATTGTACTGATTCTGTTTAGTTTTCAGGCTGGCATTTCCTCTCTCTGATTGTACTGGTTCTGTTTAGTTTTCAGGCTGGCATTTCCTCTCTCTGATTGTACTGGTTCTGCTTAGTTTTCAGGCTGGCATTTCCTCTCTCTGATTGTACTGGTTCTGCTTAGTTTTCAGGCTGGCATTTCCTCTCTCTGATTGTACTGGTTCTGCTTAGTTTTCAGGCTGGCATTTCCTCTCTCTGATTGTACTGGTTCTGCTTAGTTTTCAGGCTGGCATTTCCTCTCTCTGATTGTACTGGTTCTGCTTAGTTTTCAGGCTGGCATTTCCTCTCTGATTGTACTGGTTCTGTTTAGTTTTCAGGCTGGCATTTCCTCTCTCTGATTGTACTGGTTCTGTTTAGTTTTCAGGCTGGCATTTCCTCTCTCTGATTGTACTGGTTCTGTTTAGTTTTCAGGCTGGCATTTCCCTCTCTGATTGTACTGGTTCTGTTTAGTTTTCAGGCTGGCATTTCCTCTCTCTGATTGTACTGGTTCTGCTTAGTTTTCAGGCTGGCATTTCCTCTCTCTGATTGTACTGGTTCTGTTTAGTTTTCAGGCTGGCATTTCCTCTCTCTGATTGTACTGGTTCTGTTTAGTTTTCAGGCTGGCATTTCCTCTCTCTGATTGTACTGGTTCTGCTTAGTTTTCAGGCTGGCATTTCCTCTCTCTGATTGTACTGGTTCTGCTTAGTTTTCAGGCTGGCATTTCCTCTCTCTGTCTATTGTACTGGTTCTGTTTAGTTTTCAAGCTGGCATTTCCTCTCTCTGATTGTACTGGTTCTGTTTAGTTTTCAGGCTGGCATTTCCTCTCTCTGATTGTACTGGTTCTGTTTAGTTTTCAGGCTGGCATTTCCTCTCTCTGATTGTACTGGTTCTGCGTAGTTTTCAGGCTGGCATTTCCTCTCTCTGATTGTACTGGTTCTGTTTAGTTTTCAGGCTGGCATTTCCTCTCTCTGATTGTACTGGTTCTGCTTAGTTTTCAGGCTGGCATTTCCTCTCTCTGATTGTACTGGTTCTGTTTAGTTTTCAGGCTGGCATTTCCTCTCTCTGATTGTACTGGTTCTGTTTAGTTTTCAGGCTGGCATTTCCCTCTCTGATTGTACTGGTTCTGCTTAGTTTTCAGGCTGGCATTTCCTCTCTCTGATTGTACTGGTTCTGTTTAGTTTTCAGGCTGGCATTTCCCCTCTCTGATTGTACTGGTTCTGCTTAGTTTTCAGGCTGGCATTTCCTCTCTCTGATTGTACTGGTTCTGTTTAGTTTTCAGGCTGGCATTTCCCCTCTCTGATTGTACTGGTTCTGTTTAGTTTTCAGGCTGGCATTTCCTCTCTCTGATTGTACTGGTTCTGTTTAGTTTTCAGGCTGGCATTTCCCTCTCTGATTGTACTGGTTCTGCTTAGTTTTCAGGCTGGCATTTCCTCTCTCTGATTGTACTGGTTCTGCTTAGTTTTCAGGCTGGCATTTCCCCTCTCTGATTGTACTGGTTCTGTTTAGTTTTCAGGCTGGCATTTCCCTCTCTGATTGTACTGGTTCTGCTTAGTTTTCAGGCTGGCATTTCCTCTCTCTGATTGTACTGGTTCTGCTTAGTTTTCAGGCTGGCATTTCCTCTCTCTGATTGTACTGGTTCTGCTTAGTTTTCAGGCTGGCATTTCCCCTCTCTGATTGTACTGGTTCTGCTTAGTTTTCAGGCTGGCATTTCCTCTCTCTGATTTGACTGGCTCTGCTTAGTTTTCAGGCTGGCATTTCCCCTCTCTGATTGTACTGGCTCTGCTTAGTTTTCAGGCTGGCATTTCCTCTCTCTGATTTGACTGGCTCTGCTTAGTTTTCAGGCTGGCATTTCCTCTCTCTGATTTGACTGGTTCTGCTTAGTTTTCAGGCTGGCATTTCCCCTCTCTGATTGTACTGGTTCTGTTTAGTTTTCAGGCTGGCATTTCCTCTCTCTGATTGTACTGGTTCTGTTTAGTTTTCAAGCTGGCATTTCCTCTCTCTGATTTGACTGGTTCTGCTTAGTTTTCAGGCTGGCATTTCCTCTCTCTGATTTGACTGGTTCTGCTTAGTTTTCAGGCTGGCATTTCCTCTCTCTGATTTGACTGGTTCTGCTTAGTTTTCAGGCTGGCATTTCCTCTCTCTGATTTGACTGGTTCTGCTTAGTTTTCAAGCTGGCATTTCCCTCTCTGATTTGACTGGTTCTGCTTAGTTTTCAAGCTGGCATTTCCCTCTCTGATTGTACTGGTTCTGCTTAGTTTTCAAGCTGGCATTTCCCTCTCTGATTTGACTGGTTCTGCTTAGTTTTTAAGCTGACATTTCCTCTCTCTGATTTGACTGGTTCTGCTTAGTTTTCAAGCTGGCATTTCCCCTCTCTGATTGTACTGGTTCTGCTTAGTTTTTGGGCAGGCATTCCCAATTTCTCAGACTTGACTGGTTTTACTAAGTTTTAGGCAGGCTTTCCTACTCTCTCAATTTGACTTGTTTGATTAGTTTCAGGCTGGCATTCCTACTGTCCCATTTGATGGGTTCTGATTAGTTTCAGGCTGGCATTCCTACTCTCTCATTTGACTGGTTCTGCTTAGTTTCAGGCATACATTCCTACTCTCTCATTTGACTGGTTTTGATTAGTATCAGGCTGGCATTCCTATTCTCTCATTTGACTGGTTCTGTTTAGTTTCAGGCTGGCATTCCTACTCACTCATTTGACTGGCTCTGATTAGTTTCAGGCTGGCATTCCTGCTCACTCATTTGACTGGTATTGATTAGTTTCAGGCTGGCATTCCTACTCTCTCATTTGACTGGTTCTGTTTAGTTTCAGGCTGGCATTCCTACTCACTCATTTGACTGGTTCTGCTTAGTTTCAGGCTGGCATTTCCACTCTCTCATTTGACTGGTTCTGAATAATTTCAGGCTGACATTCTTACTCTTTCATTTGACTGGTTCTGCTTAGTTTCAGGTTGGCATTCCAACCCTATCATTTGACTATTCTCTGATTGTATTGGTTCTGCTTTAAGTTTCAAATGGTAATGCTATTCAGCTATTTTTAGACTAAGGAAACCATGTGACCAGCTAATTTTAATATCACATTGTATCATTATCTGGGTAATATGTGCTGACATCGATGTCTATTTTTAGCAGAAATCACCATCATGCTTTATTTATAGATTTGGAAAGAATGGACATTAAGAGCAATTTATTCATGATTTGTACTGCTCAACACTTAAAGTCCTGTTCAAAATTGTCTTTTCTTAGACTTAAGTGTGAGTTTATAAATTATGCCTAGATTCCCCCAAAACAGTGGAAACATTGTTTCATTAGATTTAGACAAACTGGAATACCACCTTTAAAATAGCCCCTGTCAACTGTGAAATCCTGACTGACTCTAACTCACACAAATATGTTATTTTGAAACCTTTAAGACATGTAATGGAAGAAGGAGCTTTACAAGGGTGTTATTGTTAAAGCGGCTGGAACATAGACTCTTTATTTTGCTTTTTTTTTTGTTAAATATAAAAAAGAAAAGTGTTAAACCATACATAAAATTATTTTTTATTAACTTTATTCATTATTTGTTTATATGATAACAGTGTTTTCCTTAAATGACTTTTCTAGTCTGTAGTTTGGATAATCAAAAGTGTATACTGTGAAAGCATTTTATTTCGTGGGGCATTTAATTTCGTGGAATTCGTGGGCAAGACAATCCAGGAATTTAAGTACCAACAATATAAAATCCCCTCGGTTAGACTTTCGAATGCTAGATTTACTTGTAAATCACGTCAACATATTTTTACTAAACAGGACATTAAGCTCAAACAAACAGACGATTTCACCACACTTTATTTACATTGTATTGACATAGAACGCTAAAACATGTTTACGAACAGTAGCCATTTAATCATGAAAAACGATCAATGCTAAGTAATTTTATGCTGTAATATATACACGAGCACTATAAACTAAAGCACATGGTACAGGTAATTTTACAACATTTTGTCACAACACAACACAATGACACTAGCACAGGCCTGCCTTCCGGAACCCCGCGACGATCAATTCGGTCTTCGCTTCTACATAAGCGTGGGCTTCGATCAGCCACTGGGCGCGGAGTGGCTTCAAGGTAGACGTACATAGGTCGACATTGGCCACGGTGTCGATCTCGCCATCTTCCAACAGGGCCATGACCTGGTCACGGTACCATAGGTGTAGGGTATTTACTTAAAGGTCTGTTTTGTGTCAGTTTGCATAGTACGCTAATTGGCGTTAATTGACAGTCAATGGCTTCGTTAAATTAGACCCTTAAAAGAACCCGCGCCCCTTACATCTTTATGAATATAATCCCTTAAATGACACGCTAATTGACAGTTTGGTGTCATAAAAGTCGTCTGATGAGACTCGGCTGTGAAAACATTGACCGGCTGCCGTGGATCAATATCATCAGGCGTGATGTAAGACAATAGGCAGAGCCACTCGCTAATCCGTAGTTTCGCAATTGACCCTGTTTCAGTGTTAGGCCTTAGTTTCGCATCTGTCAAAAATCGAAGGTAATTTTTTTTTAATTTCGTGGGTAGGGCAATCCACGAAGTCAAATACCCACGAATATGCCCTTTCTCTTCAAACGACGAAATTTCTGCCCCACGAAATAAAATGCTTTAACAGTAAATGTTTTTTAACCTATTTTGTTTGTCTAGTATGTTATCAAATTGAAGGCCCTCAAGGCCAAGCAGTAGAGTTGAAAACTTGTAATTCCTGTTTCCTCAGTCATTCAACACATTGGTTAAGTCTAGGTTTTGATATAAACTTTAATATGGGAAGGTCTTCCCTCTGACTTGCAATGCACTGGTATTTTTTAGTAGTCTTCATCTCTTAAAAACACTGGATGTTGCTGTAATTACAATAGTTTTGTTGCTTTATAATGTCAAAAAATAACTAAAATACTAACAGTTCAAGCTGGCACTGTGCTTATGTTCATTATGCTATGCAACTATATCAGTCAGAAGAAGAAGCAACAATTCAAAGATGAAGTACAAATCACTTGACACAAATCTGCATGTTTATGTACCAGTCTGTGCCCTGTCTGCTTTAAAGCTCACTGACCGGCTTGTTCGATGTTTAATATATCTCTCCTTGACACCCCCTGTTTCAATGCACCTTGCAAATTACTATTTTTTTGCTGCAGTGCATTTGAAACACAGGCTAGCTCTATTTTAGGACTTCAGCATGCATTCCCACTCTTTGAAAGGGTAAAATCCTGTAATAAAACATGTCTTCAATGGATGTATTTGTAAAGTTAAATTAAAATGCTATGTCAAGTGAAAATACTTGAAAACCTTATACATGTGCATGATTAAATGTTGGAAACTTAGAACCCATTGTTGTGAGATTGTGAGGCAGGTTTTGAAATGTTGGAAACTTAAGAGTCCATTGTGAGATTGTGAGGCAGGTTTTGAAATGTTGAAAACTTAGAGCCCATTGTGAGATTGTGAGACAGGTTTTGAAATGTTGAAAACTTAGAGTCCATTGTTAGATTGTGAGGCAGGTTTTGATATGTTGGAAACTTAGAGCTGATTGTGAGATTTAAAATGTTGGAAACTTAGAGCCCATTGTTGTGAGATTGTGAGGCAGGTTTTGAAATGTTGGAAACTTAAGAGTCCATTGTGAGATTGTGAGACAGGTTTTGAAATGTTGGAAACTTAGAGTCCATTGTGAGATAGTGAGACAGGTTTTAATATTTTGGAAACTTAGAGTCCATTGTGAGATTGTGAGGCAGGTTTTTTATGTTGGAAACTTAGAGTCCATTGTGAGATTGTGAGACAGGTTTTGAAATGTTGGAAACTTAGAGCCCATTGTGAGATAGTGAGACAGGTTTTAATATTTTGGAAACTTAGAGTCCATTGTGAGATTGTGAGGCAGGTTTTTTATGTTGGAAACTTAGAGTCCATTGTGAGATTGTGAGACAGGTTTTGAAATGTTGGAAACTTAGAGTCAATTGTGAGGCAGGTTTTGAAATGTTGGAAACTTAAAGCCCATTGTGAGATTGTGAGACAGGTTTTGATATGTTGGAAACTTAGAGCCATTGTAAGATTGTGAGACAGGTTTTGATATGTTGGAAACTTAGAGCCCATTATGAGATTGTGAGACAGGTTTTGATATGTTGAAAACTTAGAGCCCATTGTGAGATTGTGAGACAGGTTTTGATATGTTGGAAACTTAGAGCCCATTGTAAGATTGTGAGACAGGTTTTGATATGTTGGAAACTTAGAGCCCATTATGAGATTGTGAGACAGGTTTTGATGTTGAAAACTTAGAGCCCATTGTGAGATTGTGAGACAGGTTTTGAAATGTTGGAAACTTAGAGCCCATTGTGAGATTGTGAGACAGGTTTTGAAATGTTGGAAACTTAGAGCCCATTGTGAGATTGTAAGACAGGTTTTGAAATGTTGGAAACTTAGAGCCCATTGTGAGATTGTGAGACAGGTTTTGATATGTTGAAAACTTAGAGCCCATTGTGAGATTGTAAGACAGGTTTTGATATGTTGGAAACTTAGAGCCCATTGTGAGATTGTGAGACAGGTTTTGATATGTCGGAAACTTAGAGCCGATTGTGAGATTGTGAGACAGGTTTTGATATGTTGAAAACTTAGAGCCCATTGTGAGATTGTGAGACAGGTTTCGATATGTTGGAAACTTTAACCAATTGTGAGATTGTGAGACAGGTTTTGATATGTTGGAAACTTAGAGTCCATTGTGAGATTGTGAGACAGGTTTTGATATGTTGGAAACTTAGAGCCCATTATGAGATTGTGAGACAGGTTTTGATATGTTGGAAACTTAGAGTCCATTGTGAGATTGTGAGACAGGTTTCGATATGTTGGAAACTTAGAGCCCATTGTGAGATTGTGAGACAGGTTTTGATATGTTGGAAACTTAGAGCCCATTATGAGATTGTGAGACAGGTTTTGATACGTTGAAAACATAAAGCCTATTGTGAGATTTGAAATGTTTGAAACTTAGAACCAATTGTTGTGAGATTGTGAGACAGGTTTTGAAATGTTGATTGATGTTAATGTTGTCCCATGTCAAACTGCTCCAGCGGGTAAGTGTGTAAGAGAAGGATTCCAGCTTAGTTCAACTAAGGTCAGGGTTCATGCCTATAAAGAACAAACTTGAGAAATTTTCCCAAGTATTTACAAAATATCCTAAGAAACAGAACTGGATTGGATTCTCTTAGTTTCTCCTGTTTTATAAGTTTTTTAACAACATCTGGATGGTACGATACATTGATTAAACAATATTGGAAAAAATGACCAATACTAGTTTTCACAGCATTGCTTTAGATGAATACTATCTTCTTACTATTGAAGAAATGTTAATGGGAAGTGTAAAACTCCTTTGAAACAAAATTACAATTGCTGGTAGTAATTAGAACTGTGATATAAAAGTGTTTTTTTTTAGGTTTTGCTTGTATTTAAGGATAAAACCACAGCAGCTTGGCATGGTGCAAGGCAAGTGTCGAGAAAGATTTAAATCATATCCCGGTATAGCTTATTACTTCGGTCAAAGCAGTGGCCTATCACTATCTTTCTGTGTTATCTGATCTCATTTAGGCCACTGTATTACTATTGATTTAGGACATAATTATTCCTTCTTCTGTTTAAACAAAGACCTTTCTTCAACACCACATTCTGTTTGTCATGTAATTTGTTAGGAGACGTCACAGTGTGAATTGTCAACAAGAGTAAATACCTGAATAAGGGCAGCTTCAAATACACTTTCTTTGTACTTAAGAATAAATGACATTGCATGCAAGGGGAAAAGTAGTATTTCAACATTGAAAGAATGTGCATCCAGTCCGGGACACAAACCCAGGACTCAAAGCTATACCATAAATCTGGTGCCTGTATTGAGACTTCAGAAAGCACCTAACTGATGTATTCTTTTAAATGACCATCATTTTTATGCCCCGAAGGCAGTTGCACTGTTTGTAAGTCTGTGCATCTCTTTATAAGCCTTTCAGTGTCCAATTTCCATGCCTAAGCTAAAACTTCCATATTTATAGTATTTCAGTCTAACTTCACTATCTTACAGACAAACACATGAAAATTTATCTAATTAAATATATAACCTTTAAAGTCAAGTCATGTTCAAGGTCATGCTTAAAGTTTTGCATCTTTGGTGCATTTCTTGCTCTTGACTACAAGTACTTTTTCTTTCCAGAGAATACATGAAATGGTTTAAAAGGGACAGTTGTAAATCAGAAATATGTAAATTATTTTAATAACATCACAAGCTTCTTCTGACAATAGGAGAGATTAAGAAATAAAGATTGCCCCAAATCTTCATATCATATTCCTATGTGAAAAGATGGAGAAGGTCTGAGTTACCTCCACCCCTCCCGCTGTGAATGACAATAAAGCCCTTATTATGTAATAAAATATCTATCAACTAACATTTATCCTGAAAGAAGCTCTCTTTGAAAGGCAATCCAAGATTGTATGTAGACTGTCCCCAATAAATCATGTAAATATATTACTGTCCTCGATACAATAGCCCGTCTACGCACAGTCTGGTTTTCTGCTGCAATGAACTTCTATCGACGCCACCCTTCCTTCACATGTCTTGTACAAAATCATTAACTGAACAGAAAAGGCTGCATTTTGCAACGTCTATCTTACATTTTTATTGCTGTTGATTGATGTAATGATATTTTTTTCCAAATTACTCAACCAATGTTTCCTCAGGTACTTGCATACAGGACACACAGTCTATGCACATGCAGGAACGCATGCATGCTCGGTCAATAAAACATTTGATTTCTTTTTTTGATATCAGGCCAGTCAACATAGCCGACTTTGATCTCCATAAAGTGTTGTATGGGTCATTATTGTCACATTCTCAACTCTGAATTGCTAGTGATTGATTGTAGCATGATTATAGCATGAAAGGGAAATACTTTTCAAAGTATATTTATTTCCCGCTCAAATGTCCCCTTCCTGGGAGAACCTGAACTTAGGTAGTTATGGCCTGGAGCAATTTAAACAGTCTTGGAGTAAGTCTGGAGTTCAAACCCAGGACACACAGATCTAGAGTCAACCACTTTACAAACCTGACAGCGGATGTTCGCCAAGTGGAGTGAACTAAAGTTTATGAAGACTGGCCTGGCTTGCACTGTAGGGGAGCACTTGTTTCTGGTTGTAGAAGGTCCTGGGTTCAATCCCTGACCATGACAAATGCTTTAAACAATAAAAATAATAGGGACAACATTGTTTGATGAGGCTACACAGTTGTGTGGTTTGTACAATTGTAGGCTCATTTGACCCAGCATACAATTATGCTATCAGGCTATCATAATAAAGGATGCAATATGGATCATTTGGTTAGGAATAATTAAAATTTTATGACTGGCTATCGAATTAAAAGAAGCAAATTATATTTTTTAAGCGAATATAATCTCAGAGACTAAAATATTGCTAGTGGACCATTAAACCTGGTATTTCATAAAGAAATGACATGATGCAGCCATGCTTCAGATAAGACATAACTTGATACACACTTTATGCTTTATATCAGGTGGCTATTCAAAGCATACAATACAGTGACACCTTGAAGATATAAATAGTGCCATCTGTTTATCATATTACATGTAAATGTTGCTAGTTTTTATGACAAAGATGTTCAAAATTGTAACATTGAAGTTTAGTTTTGTGACATTTATTGAAATCTTTCTTACACATTTTACTTGGAATGTCTAAAGTAAGTATCAAGTAGCTGTAAAACCTAACTAGAGACATTGAAGAATGTTTTAGGATAATTTTTTCATGTTTTAGTATAGTTTATTATAATTTAATGTCTAAACTTAGTTGAAACTTGTTCACATGCTTTTGTAAATCTTGTCTGAAATGAATTGAATTATAATATGTTTTAAAAACAGAACACATTTTGGTAACATTTATTACATCATGGATACAAAATCTAATATTTTATAAACATATCTTGAAAAGGTGTTCTATACCTTATACTATTGTAGAAACCAAATTCATTTCTTCTGGTCTTAGTTACAAATTGCACTTTGCTTTTGTGTTTAAGCCGTATTTAAACCTTGTGCCATAATCACTGTGAATTCAGGAAATTTGTAAATTCAAAAATACTATGCACAAAAACACTATTGTAACAATACCAACCCAGTTTTCCTGGATTTACCATTTCATGGATTTACCTTTAAGATGACTTAAATTTTATGTTTTATTTTTATAGGAGTTTATTTATCTTCAAAGCATAAGAAATAAAAAGCCAAAAAGAATCAAGTGTAATGTTTTTACCTTATAGTGACAATAATATTCCTAATTTATCAGAAAATATTACAATTAACAATTAAAAGATAAAAGAAAAAGTTAGAGAGAAGGAAAGAAAGATGTGACTTAGTCAAGATGTTTGATAAAATCTACTTTTGGATGTCAGTGACCGACTGATAGAAAGGTTTTGTAGGTTTGTGTTGGATTTGGCTCAGTCAGTTCAGCAGTTTTTCTGAGAACATATTATACATGCATATGTATAAGTTTTCTAGCTCTAGATCAGTCAGGTTCTGCTGATCAGGATCTACACTCTATATGCAGTTGAGAATTTATCAATGTGCTTTCGTACCTATGTAAGTAGATTTATAAACCTTTTCAGGTAGATTTATGAAAAATTATTAAAAACTCCAGATTGGTTATTAATAATAGGTAGCTTGATAACAACTAGACACGAGTAACCATCAGTGGTCCAAAGAAGAAGAAAGTACCTTTTTTTCCCCCCTTACTATACAAATATTTTTTTTGTAACTTGTCTTCACAAATTATTTATTTCTTATTTATTTTGGGATCTACATGTATTTCTTCCACCAGATCAGACTTACTCTAATGTTGCACTTCTGGCCAAGTGGGAAATTTCCTTGTGAAGAAGTCTTTCAGCTGACTTGTTATGCACTGGTCGTTCTACCCAGACATTTGTCAGTGGTTTTCCCACCACCAAAAATTAGCTAGACTTCGCTATATTGACCATAATTGTGTCACTGCAACATATATCTAAAACAAATACAGACATGGTCTCTCTTGAATGTCGTAGGGTTCCCTAACTTTGACTAGTGGAGACATGCCAGGACCACCCAGCTACAGGTGACTGATATACACTGTCTGCAACAGTCAGCCAGTAAAGAGTAAATTAGCTTCATTTCTGTCAGCCACTGACTTGGTACTAAGTAACTGCCTTGTACCAAGGTAAGGTGTTAAATTCAAGACCACCAGGGGACAATCTGCACCTTCACAAGTAAAGTGTTAATCTTTTTTAGGGTAAGAATGTCAACCCTTATGCTGGTATCATTGATAATAACCAAGAAAGTGTCTTAGTTGGATCTTTAATCAACTATATGCAAGGCTAACTAGATGTTAACTTGAAAACAAGTAGTGTAGATACAAATCAAGCAATTTATACCAGGAGCTGTTGGAGATGGCCAGCTTTAGCTGGCTGATCTAGATCTACAAGTTTTGTCTTGTGCTATGTTTGTGATGTCCAGCTAACTATTGGTGGAGGACAACCCCAGACTTATGTCTGGGTAGAACCACATGCACACAGATAAGATGGAATGTCTCCCCACATGACAGTTCTAGCTCTAACCAGAACTTGAACCCAAGTGTTGAGGAGCTGAGGAGTTGATGACTCTAACCTCTCAACCACGGTACGCCCCGTGAAGCACATACTGATCAGGCTAAGGCGAATAGTGAAGAGCCAGATCTGCCAGTTCCCAGTTCAGGCTGTCTGATCCTTTTGGAGCTGCTTGTTTTTTGCTGCAGAGTCTCAGGAAATATGTTTGGCACCTTTTTAAAATAGATGAAAGAAGAAAAAATGTTGCATGATATGACAATTAAGTCACTGTTATATATGATGGCTTAGCAATACATTCGGTTACAAGACAGAGACCTACAGTGGGACCTACAGACCATTTATCATAGTAATGGATATGGTTGTAGCCTGTCACTGACTTACTCTGGGGACAATAGATACAAGGTTATATAGTTGATACCAAGATGGCACTGGTGATGATGATCATAAATGATGATGATGGTGATGATGTTGATGATGTTGATGATGATGACAATAATGATAATGATGATGATGGAGCTAGAGAATTATTTTTATTATGATGTTGATGAAGACCATGATATAAGAGTTGTCCTTTATTATTACTGTTATTATTTGTGTCTTTATTATCGTTACTATCTTTATTACAATGGATGTCTAGCTTTCTGACAAAAGTATTTTGGCTCGGTCAAACATTCTTTTTTTTAAAAGTGCAAATGTAATTTTTTGTGGTTGTAAATTGAAGTGTCACCGAATATTTATTTATTAAGTGAGGAAAGGAGTATCATGGTGGTGAAATTATTTCAACATATATTATGCATATTTAAAACATAAACAAATTTATTATAAATGCATATCCATTAAAATGCTGATTTGATCTAACATGAAGGTATATTGGCAGTTTTTCAATTTTATCATTTAATGATCAATGAATTAATTGCTGATGGAGAAAAACCTTACTTTCCTTTTAAACCATTGCATAATGGGTTATGTTTTAGAGCATTTTTGGTAAGTAAGATAATAAAATTCTATGCAAATATAAAGGTATATTTTCAGTCTTCTTGTTTATCATGTCATGATAATAAAACAGAGTTTTTATTGCAGAATTAAATTGTCAAATAACATTTAACACATACATCTTTATTTGTTTAAATACACTGCATTCAGGTATAAAGATAATTACACAAAGTTTGTTTATTTTTCAAGTAAAGTTTATACAAACGAATGATACACTTAAATTTTATTTAGAAGAACTAAAAGTATATTGTAAAAATAAAATATAACATGCATATAAAAGGGACATGCAATTTTAAGGAAACTTAATGAAACAGAATAAATATACGAAAACATTACAAAATAAAGTTGCTACCTGAGTACTGGTTCTACCCTAGAAATAGTCTCTCTGAGGGGTAACAGTAAGTTAAAACAGGTGTTGAATCGACTATTAACAAATATGAATAAACTTTTAACTTTTTGCCATAAGCTAATGAAGTTTGTGCATAGCATGTCAGATAAATAGCTGGGATTATGGTCTTGTTTGCTGAAAATGCCTGCTCTGATAAACGTTTGTGAGTGGGTATAGGTGGTTAAAACATAACTTCCATTAAGTCATTGGCTAATAAGGCTCCTGTCCGGAGGGAGAAACATGGCTTGTAAGAGATTAGAATCACTGACCTTTAAACCCTTGATGTCTGACCATGTGACCCAATTAGAGTGAATCTTTTATAAAGAGAGGTCTTCCAGCTGACCTGCAGTGAGCCGTTGATTCTACCCAAGATCTCCTGTTCCTCCCAGTATCCTCCTTTAACTATAATAGATTGTTTTTGTTTTGTTTTTTTAAATATGTCAAAGCGATGCATTATGGTCATTATAGGGACATCCAGTTTTTTTGGCAAATAATACAAATTTTTGGATAGAACAACTGGAAAATCTTCCCACATGAAGTCCTTTGCCTAAACTGGACTTGAACCCATGCCATGATAGATGGATGTCACTATAATAACCATAAGGCTAAAACAAATATTTTAACAGAACATCATCCCTCATACTAATGGATACAGATGGAGCAATGTGGAAGTTTTTTCATGTTCTATAATTAGACAAAATTCTCATCCATTTTACTCAGATAAACAAATATATCAAGCTTTTTTAATATTTTGCATTTAAATTTGGGAGAAAGATTTTACAATAATAAAAGGACAGACAATCTGAATTTTTATCTGTGTTTTCTTTCTTGTTTTGTCATTTTTAAAATAATTTTAGAGTAAAAAATACCTAATACGACCAGAAAATTGTTAAAGGTGTTATCAGACAGTTTGCCTTTATCTAATATATGTAAAAATATATGACCTCTGTTTGTGGTATTTGTACATAATTTCTGTAGAAAAAACATCATAATTTAGTCTAATCTTTGACAATTTTCAACAGAATCTCAATTTTGGGGGCAGTAAAACTTGTTAATCAAAGCTTAAAATGTTCATTCTTTTCAAATCTATTAATTAGAATGATTAGGATTCCTGCTAAAAATAGACTTCAACGTTACCGTGGATGACGTGGATGAGCTAAAACATAAGTGGTCACGTGGTTTTCTTGGTTTAAAAATAGTTAACTGTGCAGCATGGCTCAGGTAGGAAATATATGTTTGTAATGACGATTGTGGCATTATGGTTCATTCTAAAGACAGCTGTAGGACATAAGTAAATAGTATCTTGCAAGATCGGTTCAGGTAACAGTAGTTCATAAAGATGTTTAAATGAAAATATTTTTTGTTTCAAACTGTCGGATACCACTTTTAATGCTACATTGCCAGCTAACAAATCTAAATTTCTTTTTAAGCTGTATCGGTACATTGTGTACTAGTATATCAACATAAAATAAATAAAACCATACATTTGTATAAATTAATAGCAAATATAAGTCTGTCCCTGCTAATGACCAGGTACACATAGGTTAGAGGTTATGCATTGTTAATTAAAAAGAATAAACCTTAATTACATGGTTCATTTGAGCCATCCAAAAGTCTAAGCAAAGCAGTTTGTGAGATATTTTTATCAACCATTATAGAAATCACTGGGCTGATTAGCCCAAAACAAAACCTTGGCAAGCTTGACCTGACTTGTAACCTGCTGGATCAGGTTTAGACAACTAGTGTAGATCCATGTCAGCAAGGTCCTGCTGGGAGATGACTGATCAGGATCTGTACATTTAGCAAGTCATAAGAAGTTGGTCTATTGATGTCAACATGTAGAGTTTAAAAAATTTGTTTGACTTTGAAGTATGGGTTATCAACAAATGTAGCAAGTTAAGGGATTTTAAGGCTGGTCCATGTGATTGTATGGGGTGGTGGGTGGAATTCCTGCCTGACACCTCATGATCTGTCTCCAATCTGTCTTGGAGCAGTTCCACAATGGTCAACTGACAGAGTGCCCTAGCCATTTATTAACCCTTTACCTACCATATCTAAATAATCCATATTTTATCCTATTTATTTGTTTACAATATCATTTATAGGTAGAAAGACATATTGATTGAAACATAGCAGTAAACGGTGTAGATCCTAAACAGACAGCTCCCAGCAGGATCTTGATTATCTGGAGCTAAACTATTTGCCTAAACCTTATCAAGCCATGCTTAACAGATTAATACACATTAATACCAGGTAAGATTAAGGTAAAATCTATCAGGGCGAGACAATATGACGGATATCTCCTGACAGCATCTACAGATACACCCCTTGTTATCAATGAGGCTTGTGTTAGCTTTGTTTTGAAATCCAGTCTGACTGTCTTGTAATTAGGCAATGGATTTCATCATGTCCCCCAACTCAGACTAACAAAGTTTAAGGAAATAAAATTACAGACTGCTACATTGTGGGGCAAAATAGTTATTATTGTTCATGTATATTGGCTAAAATGGTATGTAAGCAAAGTTTATTTTGGTTTGATTTTGAGAGACATTGTACCTGGCAACACAGTTATTTTCATCATTGCAATGTTTAGCTATTTGGGTGGAGGAAGACCCCCAGACTAATATCCAGGTAGAACCAGCATTACAGGTCCGCTCTAACACCTCCTTATTATAAAGCTTTCACTTGACTTGGTTTTAAACCCATGCGGAGTGAGGCCGAGGAGACAGATGAGTTACAAGCCAGTGACTGTACACAGTGGGCGAACCATAGATATTTTTGTTTATGTATATACTGTCAAAATTGTACATGTGTTATACAAAGTTTCAGATAAATAGCCATTGCAACAGTCACAAGACCAATTGAAAAACATTAAACATAAATTGTATTATCTAATTGGCTTTATTCCGTTAAGAAATTAACTTATTTTCAGTCCTTTGTATATGACCATTATGTGGTTCATTTTAGTATACCCTTAATTGGAGGGCATTTATAGATGACTGTTATGTGGTTTATTTGAGTATCCCCTTAATTGGAGCAACAATCAATGTTAAATCAAATATTTTTTTTATTAATTACATCACTTTAAGCCTTATCCATAGTCTATGAAAACATATTAAGCAATTTGACTTAAAAACTTATTTGAAAATTTACTTGCAATTGTACATTCACTCCTGTGGAAAGTTTTCTCCCCTTTAATGCTTGTCATTTGATGCAGGGACTTTGGCCTTTGAACATTTCTGTTGTAATTATTGTGTACTTATGGAACAGACTTATGTCAATATGGCAATGATAGATTTAAGGGGCAATGGAAGAGACAAGAATTTGAATATATGAAAGTTGATGTGAGCCTCTGAAAGTCAACATGCAGTAGATTTTCCTCATAATCTGCTCCTAATATGCAATCATGAATGGAACTGTCGTGGGCAAATAGCATAGATCCAGATCAGCCAGAACTTGCTGGAAGCTGCCTGATCAGGGTCTACACTAGTTCCTGCCAAGTCTCTCTTAATATATCTAGTTACCTATACATGAAGTTGTAAGTTAATTACTAAGACCCAAAGTATGGGTTTATTTACAAAAGTATCAGATCATTGGTTAATATTTTGTTTGATGTTTGTAGGAATAACTAAGAAATAATGAAGGGCAGACTAGGCTCAGTTGCTTGTGTCAACTTTCACACATTTCATAAAGTAACCTATGGTATCCTAAGCTCATAAGTATTTGCTGAAGTGTGTGTGTTTTTGAAAAAAAAAAATCAGTCCAGATACAAAGAATTTCAAGTAAAAGCTTCTTAGCGTTGACCTTCACCAGATAAAGCTATGTATCCTTAATTTGTGTCCCGTATTTGACCAAAGAAAAATACTGAAAAAATTAGACTGTAAGGAACATGACATGTGAAGTGTCCCAAAAAATTTTTTCAAGTTTTTGACTTCTTTGGGAAGAGTGATTTCTGCAATATTTACATGTACTTGGTAACTACTACAGGATAATATGGCAAGACTTTGTGTTGTAATTCCAGTACAGGGAACCGAAGAACTTTGAATCAGTCTTCCCAAATTAACTACATTGCTGGTAGTTCCTAAAATTTGCATTAACAAAATTACCTGATGGACTCACATACATCCCTTGTCATAGCAGTCATGTTTGTAAGGGTGGCCACATGGCATTTTTTTAATACCAATGATAGAAAATCTATGGCCTATGATTTTTTTTTGAAGTGATTATGCAGTCATTTTCACAGCAGGAAAGTTAACTTGGCACACATGCTTTACAATGAACATACACCAGTACTGGAATACACAACTACAAATGAACTAATGGTGGTCACATGGCTAATAAAAGGGATTTTGGATTTGCCGGCATTTTTGGCGATACTGCGGCTGGTCAATTATACTGACACCGACGAGTCAGGTGTAATGCTGTCCCCTTAGCCCCGAGCATTAGGAGGGAAGCCTCTACTACCAACTTTAAAGTCTTTGGTTTGACCCAGCAGGGGTTTGAACCAACGACCTCCTGATCCACAAGCTGACGCTCTACCACCTGAGCTATTGCAGCCAGTCGCTAATGAAAGACCATGGTACAATAAGCATTTAGTCTTGAAGGGCATTTGACAATTTAGGATATTATTCTGCTGTATATTTCATCAGTATCAATTTAAAAAAATGTTACAAACTTTTCAAACTTTGTAATATCAAAATTAATTTTACTTATTTCAATGTTTCTTTGATTTATTCATTAAAATAAACAATTATGATATTAAATCTTCAAAATTATATGAATTTAACCATGTTTAAATGAGATTCAGATGTTTATTTGTTTACACCTTGGCTGAAATTCAACCATATTTTGGTACGTGATGGCAGAGGTTAATGTTCAGTGAGACTGGCTGCACAGTTTTCTGTCTGTGTTACATACTGGTATTATGTTTTTATGTTTATGTTTATTTCTGCCCAATGGGGATGCACTGTGGATGAATCATTGTTATGAATATAAGGAAGGAGATAAAACCACAGCATGTTGCCATGTTTAATGTTTCTTGTCTCTTCCTTAAACTACAAGTGTGCAGCCAGGCGACAGAGCATCTATGAAAAATGTTATAGCTCTCAGCCATGAACTGTTTTTATTCAATCCATGTAATCCTGAATATTTTGTAACAAATTATAGTTTCTGAAAATAGATGGTCACTTAAAAATGAAAAAGCAACTCTAGGAATGTATTAGCTTTTTTCTAATTTTTCTTTTGTTTGTTTTGTGAGTTATTATCTTTCCAACCATCTTTCAAAGTGTAACGTCTCATTTAAATACATCGAACCAAGTTGAAATTGTCAAAAAGTACTTTCAGTGAAGGTAACTAAACATTCCAGGGTATGTCACATCTGCATGGCACTAGTAGTATTATTGTGTGTCCAGTGCTAAGACAAGTATGTATTTATGCCTAAAATGTATTGAAAAAAAAAAGCACATTGAAATTAAACTATTTGGGTAGAAACATACTTTCTATGAAGGTCTGTCAGACATCTGAAATACAAGAAATGGCTCATTTTGGCTGCTACATTTAAAAGCTTTCTAATGGGGAGCAAGCCCACAGATACCTCTTGCTCAGCTATTAACTCTGGTGCTCGCTCATTTAGGACCCCTCCTGATAAATAATCCTGGATCTGCACCTGAAAATGATTGTGTACACAGTTATATACAGGAATGTTTTTGTGCATAAATATATGTAAACAATGTTGCTCTCGGTGCATTTTTGGTTAAATCCTTATACTGCTCTTGGTTAACACCGTAAACTTTTCAAGATCAAATGGTGTACCAATAAAATATGCCCTGATTTTTAAAGCTATACAGCTTAGCCCCCATAACACAGTGGGTAAGTGTGCCATATTTGCAAGAAAGTAACTGAAGGGTTGTGGGTTTGAATCAGGGTTCCATTTTTTATTATGATTTTTTAAATATAAATTTGCTTGAAATTTCTACCCTAGTGAAATTTGTGAAGTAAATTATGTATTTGTGGGTATGTGCATGTATGTGTATAATAAATGTAAAGGCAGTCACAGTCTTTCATTCACATCCAACATGTCTTCACTATATCATATAAAAAAAAAACTGGTAAAACATCAAAGTTCGAAAGAAAAGCTATATATTTTTTGAGTCTATGAGTATTTTCAGGCTGAACTAGAGAAGAAGAAAGGGTTTTCATACATCACCAAGGTGACTGAACTGAGTGGCGTCAACAGGAGGACTGTCATTAATATTTGGCTGTTAAACACAATAAACCAAACCAAAAATGATAAATGTTAAAACTTCCTTAAGCAAAACTTATTGTCCACAGCCAGATTTGAGCTGATATATGTGCATGTATGCTGGATGTTTTGTTTTTGAAGTACATCACAGCAACACATTTATTGTTACTATGGTGGCATTTAGCTAGTTATTGGTGGAGGAAGTCATTTCACTATGCCGAGGTAGAACCACTGGTGCATGGCATGTTAACAGGAGAAGTTTCCTGCAGAAAACTTTGACCTTGACTGGGACTTGAACCCAGGCGGTGAGAAAGTGAGGCGTCAGAGGTGTCACTCTGCTACTTGGTCATGCTGATGTATTTGCAAGATGTCAGTTTGGATTCACTAAAGAAACTATTTATTTCCTCATACCTTTTCTGAATTTTGTATTAAAAATTAATGATAATCTTTACTTGCATAGTAAATATTGCTGCAATCTTGCTACAAAATGATCTTTTGGCGTAATTCCTGATATCCTTATTTAATTATGTACCACCATGCATCATACCATTTGATGCTGATCAGTCCTGGGAGCTGGCTGATCTAGATCTACACTATTTGCCAAAGTTGTATGAATACGTGTTTAACAAGCAAAGGGTTAAGAATGTGACAAAAGATAGGAAGGTATAGGAGACATGGTTCTGGATCTGAACACCTGGTGTAGAAGAACATGGCGATGTTGCAGATGTTGGAGGGGCTGAAATGATGTACAAAAAGTTGTCATTCTGACCTCTCGTGTGACATTCCCCTGCTCTGCAACATGTCCACCATTGTTGAGTCACTGGTCATGCTACGTGATGCTATCTACCTGTGCAAGTATATGCTGCCTAGACTCAATAAACACTTCCCATATTTATCACGGCTCGTCAGTCTACTTGCTGTCTGGCATAATTCATCATGTAAGGTTATGTTAGGATAATACTTGACTTAGCAGACAAAAGCATGCTCATTAAAAAAATACATTTTTTCTTTGTTAGTTGTTTAATTTCTCATCAGCAATCTTCAGCAGTGCTGTTCTCACTTTGATGGCCTGCCATGAACACTTGACATATTTCAACATCATCATATCCTGAACATCAATGGGAGCCACTCATCAAATTTACAATCTTAGAACTTGTTGATAGTCAGAAGACCATTCAATTATCCAAAATACCTTTCAATAAAAGTTTTAGGACAAAACTTAGCCTCAAAACCAAATAGAAAGTAATGAGTGAGTAGATTCTACCTGTTCTAGGACTGATTATAAATGTATGATCCTAGTATGTTTTAATAAAATGGCCCACAAGCTGTAAGATTTCTCTCAAATTTGCGCATGCAAATGAACAAAAACATGTGTGATCATGCTTAAATATTTGAAATAACTGTAAGCAAAAAAGAAAATGTTGCAGTAAAAAATACTAAATATTGGGGATGGGAGTCAGAGTGGAGTGGGCAGGATTCTGTCCTCCTTGGAAAGTCATAGGGGGTATTCTGTCCTCCTAAAATAACCAGAAGGTATTTTTGCCCAGGATGATATTGTCCAGCTCCCCCAACCCGACCCACTGTGACATCAAAATGAAAAATGTGGAGAAAAAAACAAGAATATGTCATAAATTGTTGTACCAAGCTTATATTTAACATGTCTGCAACATATATATGCTTGACTTGGTGCAGTCATGTAAAGAATTTTAGCTGAAAAGAAAACATTTTAGGCTAATTAATGAAAGTTATGCTGTCTGTCCTTTCAATAGGTGATTTATTTCTTGAATGCTATTATCTTCAACAGTATAGTGTTACATAATGTGCACTGTGAAATCTGTTTTCAGTAGCTGGAGGAAATTCTTTCAACAAACGGTCCTCTTTAATCAATGTCATAACTCATTTAGGAGTCTTTGATGTGTTTCCCTCTAACTGCATAGACATCAATAATTGAAGTTTTGTTTAGTATTTCAGGTTCTTACTTGTTTTGTCAGCTGTAAATTAGCAATATAGAAATTTGTAAAAATAAACTTTACTTTTTGTAATTTGAATTTTTTATTTAAATGAAAGTTTAATTGTATGGGACTTAAAGGTGGTATCCAACAGTTTGGATCAAAGATCATTTTTTTTTCAAATAACCAAATAAGTCATTGTTACCTAAAAATTTCCTGCAAAATGCTGGTAATTGATGCCCTAGATCTGTGTGAATGGTGAAGCATAAATCCCTATTGGTCACTGCAAACAAGTATTTCCTATCTGAGCCGCGGTGCAGAGCTAGCTAATTTTAATATAAGAAAACCATGTGATAACTTCCTTTTGAGATCCATTATATAGTCATTCTATTCTGGTTGATTGCTCTGTCTTCGATATCTTTATTTAGTACAGATCACTACTGTGTTTATATATAGATTTGGACATTTGGAGTGATTCCTTTTGTAATTTGTGCTTGAACAATTTAGGTAGTGTTCTTTACTTAGACTTTTGTATGAGTTTATTCAGAAATTATGCCAAATTACCTAAAACAGTGGAGACTTATTGTAACATATATTGGATATAGATGGGTAAACAGTCGGATAACACCATTAAAGTATGGTGCCAAACCAAGGCTGAAAAATTACTTATAATCCAAGTATTCCACTTACCCAGTACACACAATTACGATATTTGCAATATCAAACGTAGGGCCCATTTGGCCTTCTGCTACTTCAGTATACATTGAAAATGTACATCACCAAATATTGTCAGAGGTATTACAAATGGTAGCAAACAGCTGCAATTTCAGTCTAAACTTACTGTACGCATTTGTAAAAGAATTGTGCCATCAGATTTTAGATTCAGCTCACAAGGGTTTAATATTGACAAAATTAATAGACAAAATTATTGTTACTCTCAGGGATGCTGCTCATCAAGATCCTTTATTTAATCCCCATGTATTCTATCTGTGCCTGAAGATGATGTTGGCTGGAGTCATGCTCCATTAATTATAGCTGGACAACAGTGCAATGGTTGTAATTGTGTTTTTGTGATACATGCATAATATTGAAAACAAAACAGAAAAATATTATGTTAAATTAATTCATTCCTACAAAACAACAAACATATCTACTATGTGTAGAAAAGATCCACCCACACCAAAACCGCAAGCTTAAATAAGCTTGCGGCAAGTTTGCGACAAGATTGCGGTAAGATTGCAACCAAGCTTGTTGCAATCTTATTTAAGCTTGCGGTAAGATTGCGATAAGAAAGCCGCAATCTTAAAATTAAGCTTGCAAGGTTGCGATAGGAACCATTACGATCTTGATTGCTCGCTTGACTGCTCGCTTGCAAGCTTGCGCAATCATGCCAAGCGAGCGGTTTGGCTCGCTTAGAAGCAAGCGAGCGGTTTGGCTCGCTTAAAAGCTCGCTTGCGCGCTTGACAAGCTTGCAAGGTTGCGATAGGAACCATTACGATCTTAATTGCTCGCTTGCAAGCTTGCGCAATCATGCCAAGCGAGCAATTTGGCTCGCTTAGAAGCTCGCTTGCACGCTTGCAAGGTTGCGATAGGAACCTTTACGAGCTTGATTGCTCGCTTGCAAGCTTGCGCAATCATGCCAAGCGAGCGGTTTAACTCGCTTGCTCACTTATCCCATGCGTGCGGTTTGGCACGCTTGCAAGCTTGTGCTATCATCCCAAGCTTGTGGGTTGTTTTTCTCTTTGCTTGATCAAATCCGTTGAGTGGCTAAGGTTGTGGCTAGATTGACATAAATAAAATCACTAGATAACATTTGTGGTTTTCACTTAAAAATCCGATGCAACAAAAAATTTACAGGGAAAATAACACAACAGAAAGATACTAAATATATTCCACTTTAATTGAAGACAATGGCAAAAAACACAAAGAAGAAGTGGTCATTTATTAAAGGAAACAACTAAAAGATGCTTATCAATTAATTTATATTCTTAACCCATAGCTCGCTAAGCACTTATTATTAATATGAGAAAGCATGACAAGCCATTTTCGGGGGTCTAGCAAATAGGATTTTAAATGATTAAATCAAACTTAAGTATCAATTTATTTATCATTAAGAATAAAATACATACAATGCACTCAAGAAATAGTACCACAGGTATTGTGTTCAAAAACAGTTCATAGTCAGTTCTTGTTGATTTCTCAGATGACAACTCTAGTTCAGCTTGAGGGAATCTTGCATCCTTCCTCTTACCTGCAAAGCAAATGTATTTTTTCTCCAATTACGTCTGAAAAAGAAAAAAAATCCAACATTCTGCATTATTTAAATTTTTTTTTCCTTACCTGATTTTTTATTTAGCAATGAAAGATTTATTTAGTATGTAAGGGTCTTGTGTTATTTGTACCACACAGGCACCTAATGATTTTTCAGTCAAATTTTGATGCAGAGTAAGTGTTCAAAGATTGAAAGAAATAGATTGGAAATTTTACAAAAAACAAGGAAACAAACAAAAAACCTTATTAGATGCTGACACAAACTTTAACAGCTTTGGTCATCATGCAAACTTGCCTATTCTTTAAAACAGCAATTTGAAAACAGCAACAAATAACAGGAGCTATAGGCAAAAGCACCCCCATATTTTATATGTTTAAAGCCTGAGCTGAGAAATGCTGAACTAACTAAAAAGTAAAGCTGAACAAAATACTATCTTGGTTATTTTATAAGCATTAATATGCACAAAGGGGTAAAAGTAAAACACCAGACCTGGTAGTGCAATCCGTAGAGTGCCGGCTCCTGGTACTAGAGGCACTGGGTTCAGTCTGGGCTGCAACATACCAAAGTCATGTTAAATGGTAGTGTTATTGCTCCCTTGCTAATACTCAAGCAAATATACAGCTAGTTCTATGACTAGTCAGTCAGGTGTCAGGATAATGTGACTGGGTGTATCATGCCAGGTGTTCATGGCATGCTAAAATCAGTAAAAACAGCTTTATATTGGCTTCAATTGAACACTGTCTTATAAATTGTTGGTGGTTTGATTGTTTATTAGGTTTATTGAGCCACCAACAGTAGTACTGGTATTTCAGTTATCTGGAGACGGTGTTAACTTGAAGCAGATATAGTGCTGCCTTCACTGTGTATAGCATGCCATGAACAAATAACATGATACCACATCCAGTCATATTATCCTGACACCAGGCCAACCATAAACACACAGATAAATAGAAAGCCAGTAAATTTAAAATGTATGGTTATTACAGGAAGATTATTTTTTTATCAATGTAAGTGAATACAGAGAACAAAGGAAATTGAAATTTAAAATATACCAACTAATTTTAATATTATAATATTGCAATCAAAACAGGGGCGCCCATGGCTGAGCGGTTAGAATCGCTGACTTGAAGCCCCTCACCGCGTGGGTTCGAGTCCTAGTCGGGGTGAGAACTTCCATGTAGGGAGGTTTACCTCCACCTATAATTAGCTGGACGTCGCCAATATGGCCATAAATGTGTCCGTGCGATGTAACAAAAAATCAAACAAAATCAAAACAACATATGATTTCCCAAAAATGACATCTTCACGTACCAACAGCTGTGCCATGCAATTAATAATAAACATGGTAGTGCTAAAAGGTAGCAAATGCATTAATACAAGAACTGGTACAAATGGTCAAAATGTTACATAGTTATCTAAGTACCTTTTGTCTGTCATCCATGCGTTGCTCTTCACTGACCTCCTTATTGACATCCGTCTGCATCTCCAATTCTTTTTTTGTTCACTTGCATCTGGCTGTTTCAAACTATTACAGAAAATAAAATACTTTACATGAGTGGCAATTCCATACTAGCAAACACAGTTATGTATGTGTTCAATCATCATGTACAAGTTATCTTGGATATCTCTATTACCGGTGACCTAAATTTATTTTTTTAACACAACAATGTAATCAACAACAAAAAATATTGTGTAGCCACTTGAAACCGTTTTATGTGCCTTTATTCCTATAGTATGGAATGTATCCATGTGTAATGTCCGGTAACTGGATATTACCGTTAATAGGGTCACTCTAAAATAAACAATATTACAAAAATGTCTTACGTTTGAACTTGTCAGAACCGTATCAACTCTAACTGAAGCATAAATTAAATATACAGTAGAAAACACATGTTTATGGAAAAGTCAACGGTTTCAGAAAACGTTTGTGATAAGAAAAAACTAAGGTGAAATGTCGGAACTGAAAAAAATGGCGAAAATATTTAACACGTTAATTTTGCATTCTAAACCGTTAATGTACTAAACTTACTACGTTCAGAAAACCTGATTTAAAATGTGGTGCTTCTTATACTTGTTTACGTAGATCAATGTCTTACCTCTGCTTAGTAGTCCAGTGAAGGAAAGTCATTTTTTTCATCTTTTTCATCACATTTTTTGCATTTCGTTGAAAATTGGCGCGGCCGGAAGTGTAGACTGCGCATGTGCTATTGTAAATCGGGACCGCTCGGCGATTTCTTCGGTTATTTTCCAAAAGTTACGATTGACTTTTACTAAAACACCGTAAAAGCGATTTTTAAACTTTTATTATTAAATGGTGTTTATTCACATTCCCAATAAAGTAAGAGTAGTTTTAACATGATACTCTACTGTCTGTTCTGTTATTTTGTTGTCATATTAGATATTAGACTGTAGATCTACTTGACCAGGTTTTCGAAAGACAACAACAAAAAGTTATTAAAAAACTGACATCTTTGGAATGAGATCAAAAAAATAAATATTGTACTGAGCTATTATTACCAAATCTTTTGTAGCTGTCTTCAATGATAACAGCTTAAAATTGCTTTTGTGATCAGTCAGATCAAGGTCACTGTAACCCATAACAGCAATTTGCTTTCCATGTCTACTCAGGATTTAGATAAATATCAAATTTGGAAGTTAACTTGTTTAAGGGATGCCAAAGTATGGGATTGTTTTTGTTGTCAATTAGTTTGAAGTACTGAGTCACTGTTACTAAATACATTTTATTTTGTTTATGTTCATTATCTTTTTTTTTTTTTTTTTTTGAGGATTAATCAGATTAAGTAGTTAACTAACTATCTCATGGGAAGAATATGTTTGGAATTGCTTTAGGGATCAATTGTTGTCAAGTTATTAAATATATTTTTGGATTTTTTATAAATAACTCAAGATGGAAGTAAGGTATCATTACCAAATTACTTTCTAGGGAGAGTAAATCTGGGACTGTTTTGTATAGGGTTGTGTGATTTCTGTTAAATAATAAATAATGACAAAATAAAATTTAAAAAAAATTGACAGTATTTAAAGCTTTTTTATGTCACATTCTGGTAAGCTTTTTTCAACCAACTGTCCATCTAGCTGCATTAACAATTTGCTCGTAAACACTTTGAAGGCTACCGTTTTGATCCAATCTTAACCAACACTGGTGGTCAGAATGTCATTAAATGTTTGTCTGTATGAAATCTTGGATGAGTTAATAAATAGGTCACATGGTCAAAAAGTAGGTGACTTGGTCAGATCTATAAAAACCTTGAGAACACATTAAAAGACTTTTTTGGGGCCTAATCTTCACAGAACTTGACCAGAATCTTTGTTTGCAATAAATCTTGATGTGTAACTGTAGGCAAAGATTTGCTTCAACATAACTTGTAATCACTAGAATCCAAGGCACAGTTGTGAACATTTAGTCTTGTGATTAAATTTTAAAGCCAGTGTCCTCAGGTGAGCGATACAGGGCCATCATAGCTTTCTTGCTGTATATCTGCAAGTGGAACTGGTCATGCTGGTCAAGTTCTCTTTCAAATGTTATTTCTTTAAAGAAATACAAAATAAATTTCTTAATGTCTTGGAATAATTTTATGCTTGCAAGACCACAACCTGTCCACAATCCTAATAATAATTAGTTTTAAGCTTGCAAGATCGCAAGCTTCTTGCAATCTTCAGTGGGATATAAGATTGCAAGCTTGCAAGACCGCAAGCTTCTCGCAATCTTAATGGTATTTAAGATTGCGAGAAGTGTGCGAACAAAACCTAACCGCAACCTTAATTTCTATGCAAGCGAGCGTGCTCGCATCCGCGACCATAATATTTAAGAATTGCAATCTTATTAAGATTGCGACAAGCTTGCGCAAACTTGTCGCAAACTTGTGACGAGCTTGTCGCAAGCAAGCGTTTTGGTGTGGGCAATCTCCTTGTATTGTAGTGTATTTAGCTAATATTGAAAAATATTGAGTTTTGTTGCAATTGTCAATATAGACAGTAGTTTAGAGAATAAAGCTTAAATTTCCATTATATTATCGAATTGCTGAGTGAACATTTTGTATTTATATGTTCCACAACAATGTTTCTTACATATCTGAAGAGTGTTTATTGTCTGAATGTTTGTTTCTATTATGCCTCACTAAATAGAATTGAACTTGGCTATTGTGATCATTTGTCAACAATGTAAAAACCAGGACTTCTAAACCCTTCTCCTGCTACCTGTCTTATATATACATAAATATAAATTCTTGCAAAGATAGCTATAGATATTTCATTTTTTAAAGAAACATGTGAGAAAAAAGTTAAGATCCTGATCAGGCAATGAGCCTGCTGATCCTGATCTGCACTATTTGCCTAAAATAGTTTAAACCAAACTTGTGCTCAGCAGGCTGGATGTAAAGCTGTTAGTAACATTATGACTGTAGAAAGTAAAAACTTGTTAATGTTTATGCAAGCTTTTGTTGAGAATGATCACAAAAGTCTGGATTAGGGGGGTGTTTGGACAGCTGATAGGATTATGGGTAACAGGCCATGAAAATACTGTAAGAAATAGTTGCAGGTACAAAATTAAAGTGCAGTTTAAGTGAAAGGGTCAAAGGTTGTTTTGATAGGTATATGTTGAAGTATTTTTAGAGGTTCTGTGCAATTCAATGTTAAATGTTAAATCATTTCATCTTTTAGAAAAAGTTAAAAGATATAGATCATTAAATTTTTCTAGAAAGATTTCCTTACATGTAAGTTTTTGCAAAATCTGGGACCCAACACAGTGTTGAGGGATTGTTAGTTAGCAGTTTTAACTGCTACTGGCTTCCCCAATAACAGTTTGATTTAGTATTTCCTACCCCATGAGCGACCTTCAAACTTCAATTTACCATTTAGATTTCACGCCAAAACAAGTATGTTTTTGGTCGAGGAGTGCCCATTGAATGGTAGATAGGCTTTATAATGCCATGAATAATGTTTGCTTTTTATGAATGTTGCTCAGCTAATGATTTTCAGCAAGCTTGAATGCACATAGATGCTCCATGCTGAACTTTTAAAACATTTACTTCTTACTTAACTTAGCAAGACTCGATCCAGCTTAGGTAAATGGTGTAGATCCACAACAGCTAGATCACAGTGGGATTTACATCTGAGTTGGAGCAATATGACAAGTTTATCAATATTTGCAGTCTTTTTTATGAGTGTTTCTATCTTAGCTTGAAGTTGTTGGTTAGTAAACTAAGAATTTGATATGGCTTACTCTTACCCCTATAAAGCTTAGGCATATAGTGCAGATCCCGATAATTTTATGCTAAAACATCGCTCTCTGCAGGGAGCGATCTGATCAGGATCTGCTCTATTTGCTGCCAAGTGCATGGCCATATGTGTTTGTATATATAGTTGTAAGCCAAAATTGAAGAGTTTAGAAAAGTTTGTTAATAAATCTACGTAGCTAAGGGTTGACAAAAAATAAGCAGGTTACTAGTAAAAAGGACTCCACTGTGTTGGTTTTTAAATCAAATTATGAACCGGACCTGGTAGCGCAATCGGTAGGGTGTAGTCTCCAGGTACGAGAGGCCGCGGGTTCAATCCAGGGCTGCTACTTATCAAAGTCATTAAAAATGGTAGTGGTATAGCTCCCTTGCTAAGCTCGAGCAAATATAAGGGTAGTTACATGATTGCTGTCAGGATAATGTGACTGGGTGTGGTATCATGCCAGGTGTTCATGGCATGCTATACTCAGTGAAGGCAGCACTATATCTGCTTCAAGTGGACACCATCTCCAGATAACTGATATACGGTTGGTGGGATGATAAAACCAATAAACAAACAAATTATGAAATGCTCAGCATAGTTAAAGTGGTCTGTCACACAACCAAGGTCTGACATTGCCTTAAATATGCTGAATTTTATTTTTCAGCATTGTTGGAAATCAATCTGCCTTGTACTAAAATCTCAGCAGTTTATTAAAAATGTGCAATGGGATATACATTTCGATGCAAAATTGACAACCAAACAGCCAAATATTGATTTTTCCCATGTCCTAAATCTTCACCTGCCTCAGGAATGTTCTGTTTAATTATGCTAGGCCACATTTCATTGGTCCAAACAAATCATGATATAACCTTGAGCAATGGGTTTGTATTGATTAATTCATGCATTGCCAATTATATGTTCATAATAATAAAACCATTATGGCAAATCAATGTAAATGCACCAACACATTTTTGCTTATTATGGCAATTCCAGTTGTTGTTTTCTTTTGTTTTTTTGTTGAACGAAGGCTGAAGACAAATACCTTGTTACAAGCACTGACACACTGTGGATTAGCTGGTGGGCCCATGCATGTGTTGTTGTTTTTTGCCCAGACTGGAAACCTTAGGATCAAGTTGAAACTTAGTCTCAAGTATATCATGTCAGATTCTAAATCCTTCAAATCCAACCAGTTGGTTACTACATATTACTACTAATAAGCATAATAATGTTGTCGGACTTGCAAACATTTTTCTTTGAGGTGTGCCTGTTGTTCAGGTGTGACTATATAAGGCAATCAGGTTTTTTAACAATAATCACATAAGTATTATTTGCTGGCAGTCGAGACAGGTTGGTAATAAATAGTTCTAAAGTACAGGGATTTTGTGGTTTGTTTACTTCAGCCATGATTCATACAGTTTTATGGGACCATAGTTGTGAGGAGGATGGAGAGCTCATCAAAATCAGCTGTTTTTTTGTGGTTTATGGGCAGCCTATAAATATACTATACACACCCAAGGGACATAAAAAAAAAATCTCTTAACATACTACTTTTCTCAATAACTTAAATATTAATTTTTATTATCATTTGATCATAAATTTATGGGTTGATAAAAGTATGTCTTGTGAAACACTAAAAAGCAAATTGTGTAGATCTTGACTATTCACAATCTATGGACATATTGCCCTTAATTGCTTATACCCGAGTGGTCACTCTATATGGACATATTGCCCTTGATTGCTTACACCTGAGTGTTCACTCTATATGGACATATTGCCCTTGATTGCTTACACCTGAGTGATCACTATCTATGGACATATTACCCTTCATTGCTTACACCTGAGTGTTCACTATCTATGGACATATTGCCCTTGATTGTTTACACTTGAGTGTTCACTATCTATGGACATATTGCCCTTGATTGTTTACACTTGAGTGTTCACTATCTATGGACATATTGCCCTTGATTGCTTATACCCGAGTGGTCACTCTATATGGACATATTGCCTTGATTGCTTACACCTGAGTGATCACTATATATGGACATATTGCCCTTGATTGTTTACACCTGAGTGTTCACTATCTACGGACATATTGCCCTTGATTGTTTACACCTGAGTGTTCACTATCTATGGACATATTGCCCTTGATTGTTTACATCTGAGTGGTCAATCTATATGGACATATTGCCCTTGATTGCTTATACTTATGTGTTCACTCTATATGGACATATTGCCCTTAATTGCTTATACCCGAGTGGTCACTCTATATGGACATATTGCCTTGCTTGCTTACACCTGAGTGATCACTATATATGGACATATTGCCCTTGATTTTTTACACCTTCGTGCTCACTATATATTGCCCTTGATTGCTTACACCTGAGTGTTCACTCTATATGGACATATTGACCTTGATTGCTTACACCTGTGTGTTCACTCTATATGGACATATTGCCCTTAATTGCTTATACCCGAGTGGTCACTCTATATCGACATATTGCCTTGATTGCTTACACCTGAGTGATCACTATATATGGACATATTGCCCTTGATTGCTTACACCTGAGTGTTCACTCTATATCGACATATTGCCTTGATTGCTTACACCTGAGTGATCACTCTATATGGACATATTGCCCTTGATTGCTTACACCTGAGTGTTCACTCAATATGGACATATTGCACTTGACAGCTTACACCTGAGTGTTCACTCTATATGGACATATTGCCCTTAATTGCTTATACCCGAGTGGTCACTCTATATCGACATATTGCCTTGATTGCTTACACCTGAGTGATCACTATATATGGACATATTGCACTTGATTGCTTACACCTGAGTGTTCACTCTATATGGACATATTGCCCTTGATTGCTTACACCTGAGTGTTCACTCAATATGGACATATTGCACTTGACAGCTTACACCTGAGTGGTCACTCTATATGGACATATTGCCCTTCATTTTTACACCTTAGTGTTCACTGTATATGGTCATATTGCCCTTGATTTTTTTACACCTTAGTGCTCACTATATATAGCTCTTCATGATTGCTTACACCTTAGTGTTTACTCTATATGGAAATATTTCTCTTGATGGCTTACACCTGAATGTTTACTATATATGGACATTTTGCAATTATGGTAGATGTGACAACCATCAGCTATTATTTGTAGAGAAAGACTCCAGTCAAACATCTGGGTAGAACCATCACCAGTTTGCCGGTTAGCTGGAAAATCATCGTAATCATAGCTAGTCATCACCATTCTAGTCATTCATTATCATCATGTCATAGTCAGACAGTATCAACATTAACATCATCCATCGTCAATTGTCATCTTCAATCCTCATCATCAATAGTCATCGTCAATCATAATTATCATCGTCATAAGCAACATCATGACAATATTCAACATCATCCAATTAGCTGGTCATTTCCAGAATTCTAGATAGCAGAATTTTCTTATTTTCTCTCCGCTCTCAGGCTGTCCTTTAGTTACCATTTGTGTCAAGCATGTCTCATGATAATGCCTCCTCAGAACTCAGTTTTTGCCAAGATGCAACTCAAGACTCAAACTAAGGCAGTCTCTAAGGGGTTGCAATCTGACAACTCAAACTCTCAACTTTGCATGTTCACTGCAAAAACACTTGTCATCTTGTAGTATGTACCACGCCAAATTACAGAACATGTTGCATTCCTAGCATCTCACAAGGTGCATATGTGACCTGTCATGATATTGCAAACCGCAAATTTTAATGAAAAACATAATTTTTATTTGCAGCACATCGTTTGGCTTTTATAATCATAGGAAATAGAAACCTAAGTCTCATATGACTGGATACTCCACCTTAAGGGAGTGCCTATAGAAACTGTCTCATGACTTTATCAAGTTCATTCTCAAGGTTATTTTTTATTTTGAAATTTGGAATGCTTGGGTCATATCCCAGTAGACACTTTTAACCATCTAGAGATGCTGTTCTTTTTCAACATTTAGGGCTGCCTTAAGGTTACTGGATAGTGATGAATTTGGAGCGTCTGCGCAGACGATCGCGCAGATTTGTTGAGATTTGAACTATCCCGCATTCACAACATTGTGCTGCACCTTAAATTTCTGCATAGGGTATCCTATAGTGGCTCTGCCACTTTTCTTGTTTGTAGATTTGCATGAATCTGGTTTTGGGAAGAACTGTATCATATAATGATAACTGTTATTTTCTATGTACTGTATTGAGACTTTTGCAACTAAATCTAAAACGTATGCCAGTTTGTGTGTTTAGTTTGTTGCAATATATAAATATATATATATATATATATATATATATATATATATATATATATATATATATATATATATATATATATATATATATATATATATATATATATATATATATATATATATATATATATATATATATATATATATATATATATATATATTATATATATATATATATATATTATGTTTGACCAGCTTTCATCCTGATTTTTACCCAAAAAATCTACCTTTTTTGTTGTTGATTTATTCAGCAAAATGTGTTCTACCTATATGTTAAGTGTTCAGACCGGTGCATTAAAAGAAAAATATGAGTTATATTTTACATTTTTTTTTTAAATTGTATTTTTTACATATTATAAACTCAAATTCTTAAATTTTACAAGGTAAAGTGAACCTTTTTTGTTTTTTATATGTACAACAAAATGATTTCTATCTATGTGTAAAATTTAAAGACTACTGCACCTCAAATAAAATATAGGTGATATTTTATGCATATTTTTAATATTTGACAAGCCATAGCTCTTCAGTTTTGATGGTAACACATACATTTTTTGTATTTACTTTAACCAGAATAAAAAGTTCTACGTATATGTGAAGTTTAAAGAACTCTGCATCTAAATTAAGTATTTTCTGATAGTTTTTCTATATTTTTTAAGTTTAATTAATTATTTTTTTTTTTTTATTATGAGATATTTTTGTAATTATCACTTCAGGGATAGCCTTGTTTGGTTTTAAATGAAAGCTTTATTTGTGCTGAATGTTAGAAACTGCCATATATGCTTGTTTACCCTTTTTTCACAAAAATATAGTTGATATGGTATAATAAAGTTAATGTCTAAAAATGGCAACATTGCTTGTTTACATCAACCATACACATGAGGCAATAAAATTATTATTTCAATGGTAACCCACTGATTTGTTTTGTTTTTTATAATCTACAGCTCATATATAAACTATACTAAACTTTTCAGAGTGATTGCAACTAACAAATTTGTCACTATCCAGTAACCTTAACTGCCATAGCATGCTTTTAATTGTTGCTATGTATGATACAACAGCCTGTCACATTTGATATCAACAGGCAAATCAGTCTATGACCTGCAGGTAACTCAAGAAGTTAAATGTAAGGAAAAGGGATATGCCATTACCATTTTTGAAGGTTTTGGATAGACATATTTTGATCAGTATTGAACCTGAGGCCTTATGAACCTCAGAACAAAGTGTCTTTTGCTGCAAACTTAGCATGGCCCCATTTTTGAGGTTGCATAAATACAATATGGAGTCAATTTACAATAATTCATTATACTTTTACCTTTTATGTCTTTTGAGATTTAAAAGGTATCTAGATTTAAACTGCCAATTTGTGTTCACATTATCCAAAAGCATCATATCTTAGCTAAATCATATAAACATGTGTTTTTTTTACAAACTTTATTGCAATGATACCTAGTTTACTGTCATATTACCAAATGGCATAAATTGAATGACACTATTGTTTTAACTGTATAACATGGAATGATGCAGTTAGAACAGTTTTCCATCAATCCATTTAAGGCATATCCTAAATAAACAATATTGTTGTAACTGTATTTTCAAAACTTATCTATTAGATCGGTTTTCTGTCAAACCCCTTAAATAAAATCTATCGAATAAATCAACCCATCAGTGTATCATCAGCTGCAGGAATGCTGTATACTGTCAACAAGATGGTAGAGAGATAAAACAATATTAACCCTTATACTACATTTATTAATATCACAAATTAAACTCTTTGTTATTTAGTTAGGCACACTAATAGGGACATTGCAGCATATAGTTTAAACAGCTTCCAGGGGGCAGGGTGTGATCTGCCAGATCTGGATCTACACTGCTTGCTGAAGACTGATTGGCTCATGCTTAGCTGTACAACGTGAGTTAATGGAGCACCTTGTTGGCATAACGATATATGAAAGTGCATGGATATGTTATGAGGCATCATTGCAATTATGTCAAGTGATCACTACTGTTGCATGCTGTAAGAATAACTGTAGACCAGCCAGGTGGAACATAATGTCCCGCCCAATGGAGAAACCCTTTTAATTAATGTCTTTGTAATGCTAGCAGAGGGGAGCGGGTGGGGAGAGTGGTAGAAAACAGGTGATAAAGAGTTACTATAAACTATATAATTTTTTTTTCTTATGAATTAGAAACACACAATTTTTCACAAATTATGAATAATACAAAGTCTTTTCCCGACAAAATGGCTGGTTGTTCAGAGCTTAATCCCCACACCATGTGGATTCACATCTCATTCCAGACAAAAACCTTAATGTGGGGAGGTCATCCTGCTAATTTTGCTTCATTGGTTCTACCCTGACATTTGTCCAGGTGTTGGGTGGGGTGTGGGTGGGGGGATCAGTAATTGCTAGATGTTGACACAAAGACTATGATAGTGTCAGTGTGATGTGTCAGGTCATCTGGCAGCACAACTGCAGCAGATAGTAATGCCAGAGCCACTTGAGCTGTCTGCAGCTAATGATGGTCACCTTGATCAGAGTGTTCACTAATAGCCTTGACCTTTGACCTCTGACCTCTGCATTGATAACCCTTCTCATGTTGCATTCTGTTAATTTGTACTAGTTTTATTCATCTTTGTAAGTCAACAAGGTGCAAGACATATTTCTCGAATTCAGAAGTAAGCTGCATGCGCAGATCCTTGACATCTCCCAATGCCTCCCCCTCGGCCCCCCATGATCTGGATACTCAGTATTTGCATAAGCATAATCAATCTGTGTTTAACAGTCTAAGAGCTATTTATGATAGAAGAGTCCAGCAAAGTGCACCACTGCTAATTGCCATTGTTAGTGTCATTTCATTTTAAAGTTGCCACTTCAGTGCCCTTGCATGGAGACCATTAATTATCATATATGGAATTAGAAGGTTCTAATGGGATGCTATGGTGTGGGAACTTCCCATGCAACATGTGTGAGAACTGGAGAAGAATTTACTGTAAACTTATTTTTTTTTATATAGTCTAAGTTCTTTCAACTTATATTAATCCCTCTTGACTGCCTACTTCCTTGGTAGAACTAGTACCCTGGTACTAAGTACCTGGAGCAAGGTGCAGTTAATAGACCTGCTCAAGGACTAACATCATAAAACTTGTTCAAAATCATAGGTGATTAGTTGAACACTAAACTTACTTCTTTGTTCAATAATAATAATAATGATAATAATAATAATAATAATAGCTGGAGAAAAAAACTCATTATAAAACAAGTAATAAACTTGTTTTAATGACATTGAAATTTATATTTTAATAATATTTTTTTAATCTGTGATGTAGTTGTTAGTTATTTACCTTAATGTTATACAAAACTTTAATAAATAATTATATCAAGTGTTGATGCATGTCATTATATGACAAAAGACACATGGATTTAGTTAGATGCTAAACTATCATAACTACACAATGTAAAAACAACAGTATGTTCATGCAAGAATAACCATTAACAAGGATGTTGTACCTCAAGTATTGTTTCTTAAATTAAACTGTAGATTGAAGTTAGATGATAAGAATTAATACATTAAACTCTGCATCATATTGGTGTATATATATAGTTGACATGCCAAATGTTAAAAAAAATATACATAATAGTCTTGATGTGAAAATTGAGCAGTTAATAATTTTGATGTGAAAAATGATTAATGAGACGGCCTATGTTCACAAGGTACAAAGTGATATCACAAATAATTTAATGACATTCATTATCTTCCTCCTCCCACATCAAAACATTGACATCCCAGTTTCTATTGAAAAAAGATAAAAACAATGGAAAATGTTATTGTCAATTAAAATTGAGCAATTCAAAAGTAATGTCATCTTGACCTTGTCATACTGACATCTTAGGCATCAGTTGACTTACATTAAAGCAAAAGTTGATTTCCTTAATTTTTTTTATATATCTCATAATTATATATCCTTAAAAAGTGTGATATTTCGCCTCTCTACATGAGGGAAGAAAATAAACTTTGGTAATAGTGTACTTTGATTTTTAGCAACATATAAGAAATGTCTCAACTGTAAAAGCATGTTATTTGATGTTGTAACTCTTAGCTTGCTATACAGGTGTAGTAAGTTCCAGATCTGCCAGCTCCACATCTCTTAGACACATTTGCAAGTCAATGTAAGAAAGTATTTGTAGCAATGTTCATTGAAACACAATGATGAATAAACAATCAAAGGCCCTGTTTACCAGGCATCGCAAGCGATTGTGCACATATAGTATTCATTGAATGCAATCAAAGTAAACAAAGCAATTTAATAGTGACCAGTCTTATATTTCAAAATGGTTTATCACAGGTAATTTAAATGAAATCACAGTAAAGGCAGCACTATTATTCTGCTTCACATAAGTAACTGCAATGCATGCAGTCACAGTTAAAGCATCACTCTATTACATGTTTCTCAGAGTTGATATTTTACTCAAATTTAAGCAAGGTCAATATCAACTCTACAGTTTGCAGGTGTCAACCTGCTATGTCCTTGACTCCTCCCTCTAATGGCAGGCCAGTCAGTACATCTTTACAGATAAATCACTGTATCAACCATTACTGAGATGGAACATTTAACCTCAAGACCCACATGTTATATTTATCATCCTTACAGCAATAAGAACATTCCAGCTTGACAAAAGCTGGGAGCATCATCTAGTGACAAATGCCAAAACAACTAGGTCGTCACTGGCCAAATATGCTCAGAGACACAATGATAGCATAAATGTACATGTGGTATGTTTTATGCCTAACAGGCTAAAGATGCATGTTTTTGGCCCATTGGTATTCTGATTGTCTCCTAGTTAGAGGCCATCTCAGAGCAAATGGTCAAACAGTTGACGTTTTCCTTATCCTCTAAGCTAGAAACAATCAGTGAAAAAATGTTGTTGCTTTACTCTTAGACCCTAATGTAGCAGTCTCATAAGGACAAGTGTTAAAACAGTTTGTTTTCTGCTTGTCTTTCTAAGCTGGAAGCCATGATGGGACAAATGGTCAAACAGTAATCTGCTTGATCTCTAAGCTGGAAGCCATGTGGGGACAAATGGTCAAACTGCTGGTAATCTGCTTTATCTTTATGCTGAAAGCCATGTGGGGACAAATGGCCAAACAGCTGGTAATCTGCTTGATCTCTATGCTGAAAGCCATGTGGGGACAAATGGCCAAACAGTTGGTAATCTGCTTGATCTCTAAACTGGAAGCCATGTTGGGACAAATCATCAAACAGTTTGTAATCTGCCTGATCTCTAAGCTGGAAGCCATGTGGGGACAAATGGTCAAACAGCTGGTAATCTGCTTGATTTCTAAGCTGGAAGCCATGTGGGGACAAATGGTCAAACAGTTGGTAATCTGCTTGTTCTTTAAGCTGGAAGCCATGTGGGGACAAATGGTCAAACAGCTGGTAATCTGCTTGTTCTCTAAGCTGGAAGCCATTTGGGGACAAATGGTCAAACAGCTGGTAATCTGCTTGTTCTCTAAGCTGGAAGCCATTTGGGGACAAATGGTCAAACAGCTCGAAATCTGCTTTATCCTTAAGCTGGAAGCCATGTGGGGACAAATGTTAAGACATTTATCAATCTGCTTGATCTCTAAGCTGGAAGCCATGTGGGGACAAATGGTCAAATAGTTGGAAATAAATTATGTGTCTTCTCTATACTGCAATTTATCTCCAGACAAACATTCATGTTGGTTTTCTGCTTTTCTTAAGGTGATGTGCATCTCAATTATGGGTTAAAAGTGCTTGATTTTTTGTTGACCAATGTAAACTAAAATGAATGTAAATAAACCAAAATCATTTGCAAAAATAAAATAAAACAGAATGAATACATGTTTGAAGTATTTGCTAGGAAGTTAAATGTAAATAAATGTTCTTTTAGTGTGTGCCAGAACAAAAAGAATAACAAACCCTAGAAATTATCTTGCACATTTGTAAAATATTCCTTAATGTATTGCGTCAAAGACAGTTTATTCATGGCATGTTTTTAATTTCATTTCCTTTTCTTCTGAAAGTTAAATATTATTTGTCGCTGAAATATCTTTTAATCTTCCAAAAATAGATGTTTCAAAGGTACTTTTTGAATAGCCTTCTTTTGTTTATTTGAGAAGCTGATATTTCCTTTTGAGTGTTGCTTCAATGTCTTGTGAGGTAATAGGTGTTGGCATTTAAAATACATATTTATTTAATTCCTTAGTTAAACACATCATATGATGTTTTATATTGCACATATGTAGGTCTTCATCCATTGAAATTTATTGACTCTATCTTCTATTCAACATTGATTGAAATATGTATAGAATGTATCGAAATCAATTTCATTAGCTTTCAACATTTAAAGCTCCCACAGAAATGCAGCTGAGGAATGTGTTTGCATTTTAGAATGACTTATTTGATTGAGATATGTTGTAGAAAATGTTGAAGGTTGGGGGTCAGAACTGGTTTTGTCAGTTCTGTTAATAATCTTTTTGCATTGCCGCTGTTGTAAACAACTTTTGAACATCTTCATGTTGGGTGGGTCTTATGTCCAAGCAACATTATTTCAATTATCTGTGCATATATAGTGCTCTCTTGACTGTTCTGTCATGCAATGAACACCTGACACCCATTCACATTATTCTGACACAAATTATCTTGCAAATACCTTTTTGCAGCAACAGCATTGCTGCCATTTTTAAATGACTGTTCACTTTATAAAATCCTTATTTATGCTGAAGGTGGTGGAAGAATCAATTTTGCAATCAATTTCAATATTATTTTTAAATGATTTAAAGTTATTATGGTCTCACTAGATTTCTTTCAAAGCGCTTGGTCATGATAGAAATTTCCCTATCATATTTCTCCTTCAACAATGCAGGGTGGGTTTGAAGGTGGTTAAATGTTTTCAGTTCTCTTTGTATATTGGTTTCTTTCGCCCATAAATAATAGATACAGGTGTGAGTGTGGGGTTTGTTTTTATGTTAATTGTGCAATGATTTTCCCAAGCAGATATCACCATTAGGCTGGTATGATACAAGAGGATGTGAATGCTTTCATTAATATTTCACAACCAACTCTTTTAGAGAGTGCAACTGGATAATATCTTGACCTCTTGACCTTAAGCCTTCAATATTTGTTACTGCTCAGCTTTACACATACACACGCATGCACGCATGCAAACAGATTTATGAATGAGCAACAATGCACAGGAATATTTCACTTAGGGACTAAAGGGGTAAGAGAAGAGAGAAAAAGCTATTAGATTATCGGATGTTAGTGACTGTGTTGTGCTTTTGAAGAGATGGTTGTTTTGCAGCTGACAACTTGCCTACTTCCAACTTTGATGGAAAAATTTAAAGTGACCATAAATTGCATACTTTGCACACCTTTAATTACTTACAGGGTAAAACCTACACCACCAAGTAGTGCTTTTATTTACTGTTTGTTATGTCATATTTTAATCAGAAACAGTGTTTGCTTGAAGTAAATAATGCTGCTTTAACCATGGTTTCATGTTGTTAACATATAATATAATACCTCCCTAAATGGCATTATGTTGACCAAGAGATTTGACAAGTCCTGAAATATATAAGGTAAGTTTTAAAGTAGTGGAAGCTATATACCAGTGGTTGTATCTTAAATGTAGTGGAAGCTATATACCAGTGGATGTATCTTTAGAGTAGTGGAAGCTATATACCAGTGGATGTATCTTTAGAGTAGTGGAAGCTATATACCAGTGGATGTATCTTTAGAGTAGTGGAAGCTATATACCAGTGGATGTATCTTTAGAGTAGTGGAAGCTATATACCAGTGGATGTATCTTTAGAGTAGTGGAAGCTATATACCAGTGGATGTATCTTTAGAGTAGTGGAAGCTATATACCATTGGATGTATCTTTAGAGTAGTGGAAGCTATATACCAGTGGATGTATCTTTAGAGTAGTGGAAGCTATATACCAGTGGATGTATCTTTAGAGTAGTGGAAGCTATATACCAGTGGATGTATCTTTAATGTAGTGGAAGCTATATACCAGTAGATGTATCTTTAGAGTAGTGGAAGCTATATACCAGATAATGTATCTTTAATGTAGTGGAAGCTATATACCAGTGGATGTATCTTTAATGTAGTGGAAGCTATATATCAGTGGATGTATCTTTAGAGTAGTGGAAGCTATATACCAGTGGATGTATCTTTAGAGTAGTGGAAGCTATATACCAGTAGATGTATCTTTAGAGTAGTGGAAGCTATATACCAGTGGATGTATCTTTAGCGTAGTGGAAGCTATATACCAGTGGATGAATCTTTAGAGTAGTGGAAGCTATATACTAGAGGATGTATCTTTAGAGTAGTGGAAGCTATATACCAGTGGATGTATCTTTAGAGTAGTGGAAGCTATATACCATTGGATGTATCTTTAGAGTAGTGGAAGCTATATACCATTGGATGTATCTTTAGAGTAGTGGAAGCTATATACCAGAGAATGTATCTTCAGAGTAGTGGAAACTATATACCAGTGGATGTATCTTTAGAGTAGTGGAAGCTATATACCAGTGGATGTATCTTTAATGTAGTGGAAGCTATATACCAGTAGATGTATCTTTAGAGTAGTGGAAGCTATATACCAGTGGATGTATCTTTAGAGTAGTGGAAGCTATATACCAGTGGATGTATCTTTAGAGTAGTGGAAGCTATATACCAGTGGATGTATCTTTAATGTAGTGGAAGCTATATACTAGAGGATGTATCTTTAGAGAAGTGGAAGCTATATACCAGTAGATGTATCTTTAGAGTAGTGGAAGCTATATACCAGTGGATGTATCTTTAGAGTAGGCGAAGCTATATACCAGATGATGTATCTTTAGAGTAGTGGAAGCTATATACCAGTGGATGTATCTTTAGAGTAGTGGAAGCTATATACCAGTGGATGTATCTTTAATGTAGTGGAAGCTATATACCAGTGGATGTATCTTTAATGTAGTGGAAGCTATATACCAGTAGATGTATCTTTAGAGTAGTGGAAGCTATATACCAGTGGATGTATCTTTAGAGTAGTGGAAGCTATATACCAGTGGATGTATCTTTAATGTAGTGGAAGCTATATACTAGAGGATGTATCTTTAAAGAATCTGTATTATTTTTGTATTTGAAGTAAGAGATTTCCTTAAAACTTAAAATATTTCCAGGGTCACCCATGGTAGTGTCACCAATTTGTAACTCCTCTGACTGTTCAGCCTCTCACCACGTGGGTTCGAGTCCCGTCAGGGCAAAGGACTTAATGTGGAAAGGTCTTCCAGCTGACTTGCGGATAACCAAAGGTTCTACCCATATGTTTGTCTTGGGTCTTTCCTCCACCAAATAGCTGGACATTGCTATAATGATAATAATTGGTCGCTGCAGTGCATTTAAAAAAAAAAAAAAAAAAAAAATCCTTATAAGCAAGAACATGTAGTAAGTTTCAGTCATAAACATTTTTTAATCTGAGATTTTTTTCTGGCATTGTTAAACATTAAAGGAAGCATTTTAGTTTCCCATTTTCTTGCTGGAAACATAAATCACCTGATAGTGTTTCCAGCAAGTAATGGGTTAAATTGAGAAAATAAAATTAAGATTGTTTGTGGCCATGACCCAAGTAACATTTTCAAAAACATTGGCACACCTTTTTAACTTGAACTAACCACACAAGGGAATTTTGACAAAATATTAAAGTAGATTTTTTTCTTATGTTTAACACATTAATGCTATTATAAAAAAGATGTATCCTTAAGTTTTCTTATAGCAGATCAAATGAAATCTTATGCTAGGTAATATACGAGTTGAATGGAATGCTCAATTGATAAAATCTCTGTAATATTTGTTTAAAACACTGTTGTAGTTTGTTAGCTTCAAGTTTTAGCACCTTGTTTACAAAGAACACCTTGTGTCTATGATAAATCTATAAATTAGGTTAAGATATGACTCAGGCTTAATTTGGATGAGAAGTACCTGATTTCTTATTTTTTTATGATAAAAGTGGACTTTATAGTTATTTATTCTACAACGAGCCACACCCAATTCCCAAATACGCTGAGTATACAATGCACTGTAGCTGTCAAATATTCATGTGTAAACTGTTATGTGATAAACTGTGATGCATGTTTTGGGTAGTTCTTAAAAAAAAGAGATAAGTACTTTTTAAGCCTGCTAACATTATAGCATCTACTTTGAGTAATTTTTGGTAAATAATTTGTAGTAAAAGAAAAAAATATTATGTAAGGGTTCTACTACTAACATAACCCTATACAGAACTAATCCTTACAAGTGAAGAATAGATTTTCAAGGGTAACTCATAGAGATGCCAGATTGCAGACCACTTTATGTTAGAAACAGCTTAGTTAGCAACAAAGAAGTCATGTGTCATAAATACATGTAGTCTTGACCAAGGTCTAAGATATCCTGTCATATCTAGGCTTTGAACCCACCGCCTCCTTTAGTCACCTTAACCACTTGATCATACCTTGACATTGCCAAAACAATGTAGTAAGAATTGCCAAAATGTCTTGACAATGACCATGTGTAAACTGCTCATAGAAAGTTGCACCACAAGTCAGCCAGACAAATCTTCCCTGGAAAGTTGTGTATATACATATACTTTACATGTTGAAATGAGTAGCCTGATTATATCATGTTACCTTGTGTTTACATAAGGCAGTGTTTACAGTGAATACCCCATGCTCTCTGCCTGACTTGTTCCTTATTTGGGCCATTGATTATTTGGATCCTCACTGCATTCCTCACTCTCCGCAATCACACTATTCTCTTAATGTCTACAGGTGTACCATACAAAGCAACACGGACCTTTCAATCAGGCACCCATGGTTGCCTTCCAAAGAATTGGTTGAAAGCGGCATAAAATTCTGTACACAGGAAATGATTTATTTGGATTTATTCCCGATTTTATTCACTGTGGAACTTTACATTTGAGATTTTTGCTGACAGCTTTTGTTGTGAGTGACAGTGTAGCAGGAGAGGTTTTACTGCATTTAATTTTAAGGTATGCAAGAATGTGACTGGCTAATGTCCACCGTCTTCGCAGAGTCTCACTGATTTCATTTATTGTCCATTAAGAAGGGACTGCTTTGAGAAGTCGAGGGATGTTTACATCAGCTTGATGGGTGAGGAATTTTAATCATTCAATGAAATGTCATTAGGGTGAATATACAGGAGATATTCAAAGATAGCAAGAGGGACTTTAAATCTTTGGATGTAATGCTTAAGATGGCTTGAGGTCCTTAGTGCTAGTTTTATAACTAAGCCAGGGGTTTATATTTGAGGACATGTTTTTTTTTTACTTAATTGATTATTTTTTTATCTAACCCTAAAATGATGAAACTTGTTAGATTAGTCTCTTTAAAAAATATCAACATTTTCTTTATTGTCCAAAATGTAGGTTTGGTTGAGAATTATGGGATACAAAAAAAATCTATGATGCTTCCTTTTGTAGTGCATGGCAGCTTTCCTTGACCATCTAATTATCTACTGTCTTTTTTATATTCCAGTTTGTCATCATTTGGATATTTTTCTCTTTTGACCATTTAGTTGACTATCGCTCCCTTCATTACTTATTTTTGATTTATGCAGTAATTTTACCTAATGTTAATATGTTTGATAAATTCAGATTTTCATTAAATAATACATCATACTGACACAACCATTAATGTGATGTCCAGCATTTTTTGGTGGGGCGACTGATTTGACATGGCACATGCATGTCAGCTGGATTATATGCCTACTTTAACTGTTTTGACATGGCACGTGTATATCAGCTGGATTATATGCCTACTTTAACTGTTTTGACATGACACGTGCATATCAGCTGGATTATATGCCTACTTTAACTGTGTTGACATGACATGTGCATATCAGCTGGATTATATGCCTACTTTAACTGTGTTGACATGACACGTGCATATCAGCTGGATTATATGCCTACTTTAACTGTGTTGACATGACACGTGCATATCAGCTGGATTATATGCCTTCTTTAACTGTGTTGACATGGCACGTGCATATCAGCTGGATTATATGCCTACTTTAACTGTCTTGACATGACACATGCATATCAGCTGGATTATATGCCTACTTTTACTGTCTTGACATAACACGTGCATATCAGCTGGATTATATGCCTACTTTAACTGTCTTGACATGACACGTGCATATCAGCTGGAAGACCTTCCCTCTTGAGGTTATTTGACCTGATACATTGCAGGCAAGCTAGAAAATTCTTAACAGAAAAAGTTCCATCTTGACTGGAATTAAAACTTTGTAGAAATGCCGAATTGTAAGCCATTGACTCGGCTCACTCCACCACTGGCACTGAATGTAGCAGTTAGGTGTACTTAATTATAAGAGTCTGAATCAGAACCTAACCTTCTTCCCTTATTTACATATTTCTGTTGTTTTATGATGTTAATCACCTTCCGATTACACTTATTTAACCCTGGTGTCATCCTTTATTATGTAAAAATACTTTGAAAATATGCAAATAATTAGTAGCATTGTAATTATGAGTAATAAACACTTCAAAAGTTGTCAGAAGGGATTATTTTAACATGCCTGAATTTATTTTTGACATATTTAATGGTGTTTTTTCAGTGCAATTAGCTAATTAAACAGGTGTTAAATGAAGAAAAAAGGGCCACATGATAGAGCGGTTAGAGATCCCTGTGGCTAAGCGGTTAGAGTGCCTGACTTGTAACTCCTAAAGCCATCAGCATAAGATCAAATCTCACTTTGGATTTGAACATTGAAGTTGGGCGGTCTTCAAGCTGACTTGAGGTCCTCTGTCAACAATAATTGCTGGACATTGTCAGTATGACTAAAATGGTGACATGATGTATCGAAAACAAAAAACAAAAACTTTAGGTTCCATAGTTACTAGACAAGGTTTACTAAAGATAATAGTAGTTCTATAAAATCAGAACTGTGCAATTTTAAGAATATGTTTACAAAGATTTGCCCATTTTGTACAAAAAAAACTACTGTCTTATTTAACCTCATATGATTTGATTATAGATTGATAGCAAGCTTTACAGCAGCCTGGTTACAATTGTTCAAGTTTGCATTTGCAAAATACTTGCACAAAAAAGCTAAACTTTGTTTAACCACAATAAATATTTGATTAGAGAAAACATACAAGCAAGGCCATGAGGACCCAGCCTAAAGTATCTGTTACCAACAAGGTCTACTATCTTAATAATGACACAGTTTGATACACAAGAGGTGAAAACTTTCTTGTTTCCTCCCTGAGCTGAAAGGAACATCACCCTAAAACACATCTAGCAGTCTACACATAGGATTGGTGTACTTCAATATACATGGTCATCATCATACATGGCATGTAACAAATCAAAACTTTGAGACAACAAAAAACTGCATCGTATTAAATCAACAAACATGAACAGTGCTAATTTTGTTTCATTTGTAAATTCAAAGGTGCTTAACCTAAAACATATTAAATAGTGATCTAGATTTAAACACAACCACTTACAACTCTGATGCAAATTAGGTGACATCACAATCTTTCACCAAAGTGTGTCATCTGTCAGTTATATAGCAAGGCACCTTAATTGCAATATCATAATTGTGCCTAATTATCTGCATGTATTCTAGATGTCTACTTGATTAGTGGGCTGATGTCTTGGACCAGATACATATATTCATCATCACTTGATGGGTTTACAAAACATCAGAATGTTAAAAGGAGTGCTGCAGCTTGACAAAGTAGGCCATTAGCTGCAATTAAATTGCAGACAGTAAAGCATTCATTTGATGGCAGTTTCTTTTTATCTTTTCAAATATGCATGGAATTCAAAAACTTGCAGACGTTATGAGAAACAGTGTTTGTATTCAGTACATGTATTATCTTGATATCACGGCAAAATATTTCAACAAATCAAAGCTTATAAGTGCTGTAAGTGCATTGTTGTTTAAATTACAGAATCACCTTAAATAGTGGTTGAAGATCATACCATAATTCAATTCTCTACATTGTTTACCTTTCGAAAAAAAAAATGTTGTTAAGTTCTTAATTTTAATTTGATTGTTCAAAAACAGCAGTATAGGGATATCAGAGATAGGACCTTTTCAAAGTTTACCATAAGAGTATAGTCACTAAGTACATCTCTATTCCTATACTCTTTACATAACACCAAACTTCACTGTCATGACAGGGCTAAGACTGTGTATGTATAAATTCTTACTTTAAGTATCTTTGAAATACTTAATTAGTCCTCATTCCCCACTTCGTGGTATAGGACTTTCACTATATTTCTCCATCTGGTTCTGTCTTGGACCCCTTGTTTTGCTTCACTCCATGACAAACGCATCAGCTTCAGCTCAGCTTCTAGAGTCCATCTCCAGATGGCCATCGATCAGACCCTTTTTCTTCAGCCTTGTGAATCCAGGGCATGTCTTGCAATGTTAGTTTGGTCTTCAGAAGATGTGACCAGGCCATCTCCACTTACTCTCCTTGATGGTGATTGGTTTATGTTTTTGTCCTCCTACATAGCAGGTGGTAATTCTTTCTGGGTAGTGCAGACACTAAACCATCTAATTACCCCATTTTAGTACTCGTGCATGCTGTATTTTTGTCTGTGTTCACCAGGTTTGGTCTTCCTGAAAATATGGGAAACAGAATAGTCCCAGGCCTTTAGGTTGAAAGTCCAGTGGTCATGGTACGGTTTTGTTTCAAGTCATACTCTGGCAAATTAGTGTACTGTTTATGACTGACATAATTACTATATACACATGATGTATATTTTTTTCCAAATGGGTGTGCATGTGGCATCTTGGTAGAATCTTGGTAGTAGGACTTGTAACTGCTCAGTGGGTTATCATCACACAGGTTCAAGTCTTGTTCAGGGCAAAGGACTTTATGTGGCAACGACTTCCACCTGATGTGCAGTGTGCCAGTGGTTCTGCCCAGTCTATATTGGGTCTTCCGCCGTAAAAAATAGCTGAATGTGGCTACAATGACCAGTATTGGTAGCTGTAATGTATTTAAAAAACAAAACAAAAATCAAACCACTTTGTCCATGTGTAATTGTCCATGCAAAGTTTGGTGAGGTACCAGGCTGAAGAGGCTTCCTCTTGCTAAAATGGCTGTAAAACAATAAAACTTAAACTATCTAAAGTAGTATGTCCACAGTTAACCAGTAGTGACAAATCAGGTATAACTGCTTACAATATATAAGATGCAGTGATAAGCTTAGTTTCTAGTATTTCACATAAATAGCTGTAATGTTTTTTTTTAGCAATATTTCATTGTAATGAAATTGTCTCTGCACAATTAACAAAATTGTTGATAGAACATGAAATAAGAATACATAAGAATTGAATTATAGCACCTTCTAAGCCAAAGAAACTATTTGGACTACAATAGGCCAGTAAATGTCATTTGTAACAGGTTACTAAATCCACAATATTTACATACAAACTGCTTCTGTGTAATCCACTGTGAACACTAGGGTCTTGACTATTATAATTAGATCTCAAGTTGGCTTTAAAAAAATATTGCAGGGGATTTAAGGTTTGAACCAAGTCACCTAGGCATTATACAGAAGTTGCTGTCTTTTAAGCAAACATTGGATTAGGATTGTATATTTATTGGCTCTTAACACTAATCCTGCTAAGCATGAATTGATCAAGTTTAGATAAAAAAATGTTGATCCACATCAACTTGTTTTATCTAAATCCACACTATTGTTGGTAAGTTTAAAGTAATAGCTCCAGCTTCCTGTTAATATAGTTGTTAGAGAAAAATTTAAAGTAAGTTAATTCTTTTACGCTAAGTTATGTCTAGCAGGCTGAGGAATTTCAGTATATCTGTTATGACTGTCGGCTGACAGAGAGATAAGGAAACGACGGCACGTTTAGGTAATTGAATGAATTCAGACAGAGTCCCCATTGGGTAATGATAGACCAGAGGACCCTTTAATTATAGATAATTGATCGAATGTAGGGAACAAAATTGTTTGTTATGACTCCAGGGTAAAGAGACCTATGACATAATGTACATTTGGGGTTTGCTTAAACAGTATATATTGTATAGTTCAGTTTTTTGTTAAGGAAGTAGAGGTTGAGAGAAGGTGGGCGTTGATAAATTTAGATGTTCAAAAAGGAAAAATGCTTCCTGCGGCTGTTTTTTATTGTATATTTTAGAATAGCTTTATGAAAAAGTTTATTATATTCTGCATCCATATTTTTTTTTTAACAAATTCAAAATGAGCTCGGGAAGTGCATTGACCATCTTCGTAGGATGGAAGGCCCTGGAGGGGCATTGACCATCTTCGTAGGATGGAAGGCCCTGGAGGGGCATTGACCATCTTCATAGGATGGAAGGCCCTGGAGGGGCATTGACCATTGCCCTAGATATGGAAGGCAATGGCAGTGCATTGAACATAGGCCCAGATATGGAAGGCCCTGGATTCAAGCCAAGGCTGAAACATGCCAGTCTTATGTAATGAAAGTGACAGAGTGCCCTCCCATAGGCACAGCTTATGAGGGTATGGTAGTGCCTTGACTGGCCGGTCCATCGGCAGGACAATGTGACTTGGTGTGGTATTATGCCAGTAGAGTGCCCTCCCATAGGCACAGCTTATGAGGGTATGGTAGTGCCTTGACTGGCCGGTCCATCGGCAGGACAATGTGACTTGGTGTGGTATCATGCCAGTAGAGTGCCCTCCCATAGGCACAGCTTATGAGGGTATGGTAGTGCCTTGACTGGCCGGTCCATCGGCAGGACAATGTGACTTGGTGTGGTATCATGCCAGTAGAGTGCCCTCCCATAGGCACAGCTTATGAGGGTATGGTAGTGCCTTGACTGGCCGGTCCATCGGCAGGACAATGTGACTTGGTGTGGTATCATGCCAGTAGAGTGCCCTCCCATAGGCACAGCTTATGAGGGTTTGTAGTGCCTTGACTGGCCGGTCCATCGGCAGGACAATGTGACTTGGTATGGTATCATGCCAGTAGAGTGCCCTCCCATAGGCACAGCTTATGAGGTTTGGTAGTGCCTTGACTGGCCGGTCCATCGGCAGGACAATGTGACTTGGTATGGTATCATGCCAGTAGAGTGCCCTCCCATAGGCACAGCTTATGAGGGTATGGTAGTGCCTTGACTGGCCGGTCCATCATCAGGACAATGTGACTTGGTATGGTATCATGCCAGGTGTGCTATTACAGTACAGGTTACACTATTTCTGCTCTATGTGAACATGGTCTAAGGATTTTATTCAATAATTGTTGGTTGGACAATCAACTCTGCAAGCAATGTATATATTCTTTTGGTTATATTTACAAACAATTTACTCCATGACCACTAACTTTGTGAGATGAAGTCCCGTTCGGGGTTTTAGGGACTACAGTTTTCATGAAAGAAATTCAAAACACTGGACCTTCGGTGCACCAAGCTGGCAATATATACTGGACAGGACCAAGTTTTACCAGACTAGTATGATTTTGGCATTTTGACACAAAAGTTTGGTAAGCTAACCAAGGTATTACAAGTGGTTGGATCCAGTAAAAGGCTGTGAAGCATTGTTTAGTTCATTATGTTTTCATATTAATTCAGAATTTTGAAAATGTAGCCAAACATTCAGGTGGACTGTCTGTCCATTTAATTTATAATATTTAATGGACGAACAGAGATTTTGGTGGACTCAAGCCCCGGTCCATTGTGTTTTCAAAATCTTGGACTGAATGGTCTGGGGTCTTCAACAATAAAGCTGGACATCACTGTGATGCTTTTCTTAAAACAAACAAATTAACAAAAGGTCTGATGATGATAAACTCGTCTTGTCTACATTTGCTGTAACTTTGCCATTAATAGCAAGCTAAGTCCTGAGGTCCTGAGTAGCAATTATTTAAGATAGGTTGTAAATGTCTGCAGCCTGTTGCGCGCATGGGTCTCTAGGCCTTTACCTTACCATATCTCAGTGGGTCAACAGAAGACTATTTTAAATAGGTTTTCTATTTTTGTTACTGTAATTATTTTATCAGTAATAAACTGAAAAACTTTATTGACCATGTATTATAAAAAATATAATTAATTTTCTTGCATTTGTTATATAGAGTTAGTTAATATTTATAAAATGTTTGTATTTTTATTGCATTTTAATAATAGGTTTGCTTTTGATTTAGGTAGAATAGTTTTCCATAGACCCATCAAAATTTATTAATATTTTATTCTGTTGAAGGCACATTTAATGTAAAAGTGCATCCTTTGCAAGAACTTTTAGCCTCGTAAAAAATAAAAAATAGGTGGGCTCTATGATATCAAAACAAACAATACTCATTTCAGTTCACACTTTTTTTTTTACAGTGACATTATTGTTGGTAGAGCATTTTTATCTTTTATAATGATGTAATAAATGTTGATGATCTAGAAAGGCTGTTTATCATCTTAGAATAGAAATGTGTTGTCCTGTCGAAAAGATTAATAGATCTCATGGATTTTATACCTTCTGTGTGTCATTTATGGTTACGTCAAAGGGTCTTAACATAGTATTGTAACATTGATGAAAGCCATAAGCTTTGTCCTGATATATATGTACAATCTACCTTTAAAATTAATGTATTAGTCTATGTGTTTCTTTTTCCAGGTACATAGAGAAAGATTTTAATGATAAATTTTGTTTTGTGGAATTAAGTATTGTGTACATAAATTGCCAGATCAGATTCTACTCTGTTTGGAGGGGATGGCAGAAAACTTTTAATTTACTTTTGCATTTTTTTTATTTTGTATTGTTTGCTTTATCAAATTCTTGATTTAATATATAAATGTAACTTATATGATTTGATGATATAAATTTTGCAGACTGTTTCGGAAAGGGTATGTATACCTGTACTTTGAAAGACACGTTTGCTTGCAGTGTGCATTGCCTAACTGGTGTGAAGATATTTACATTGCACTTAACTGCCCAGTGTCCCATTGGTGTATATATGTCCCTTTAATTGCTTGGTGGGGTTGATCATAAACCACTTGTCCACATTGTACTACATGTGTTATTGCACACTGTTTGTAAATTGCTTATGCTTCCATTATAACTACTCCTCAACCAGTCAACAAATGGCTTACAATGTGCCAGTGGCTCTACCCAGCGGCTTTTCTTTATAGCCAATAGCCTGGTGTAGGTTGCTACATGTCACAAGCTACTGAGCATGCTGCTTCCTGATTGGTTAAAATTACCTGGTCGCCTTTCACCACATGGGTTAGAGTCCCAGTTGGGGCAAAAGAATGATTTTGAGAAAGTCTTCCAACTGACCTGCTGCTGTGCTTGTGGTTCTACCCAGACATTTGTCTGTGGTATTCCTCTACCGAAATTGCTTGACATCACTATAATGATCATACTTGTGTCTCTGCAATGTAAATCTAAAGAAACAAAACAATAAAATCATCTGACTGGAATCATGAGACGAGGGTCAATTCACTTCCCTGGCTCATTTTGGTAAATGCAGTTATGGCAGATCAAGTACCAAATCTGTTTTGGTGGAAATGAGCTATTATGCACCAGTTCATTTTTGTATCTTTAGTAGCTGTTGCTACAATCTACATAATTTGTTGCTTTCTGATTGGTTAAAATCTTCTGATTAAAAACAATTTATTTTTTTAGCGGTATAGCTTGAGACAGCATCCAGAGTTATGAAAAGCTGAATTATGGAAGCACAAGGATTGATCTTGCATGACCATGACTACTCACATCAGTAAATGCCTTGGAAAAAGTAGAGCATGTAGAGATACAGATATGGTGAAGGAGACTAAATGTGTCAATTGTATCTTGCCATGCTTCAAATATTAATATTAATAATGTAATCTGTATATACTAGATGTTAAAGTGATTATATTTATAATGCAGTTTTTCATGAAAAGCAGATTTATAATTAAAAATGTGGCACAATAATATCATTTAGTGACTTAAGGAGCAAAAATAGGGAGAAAAATGTTGTTAGAACAAGTGTTCCACTGGCTATGCATGGTATACTTGGCCGAGATATATGCAGTATCATGTGGGGATTCACTGCCTCCTGTGGATGTATACCAGGTTTGCAATCATGATGTAGATTCAGATCATAGGGTTGTAGCATTGATGAAATAAATTAAAGAATTGTCACAGAGTCATTTACTGTAGATGGGATACCAACCAACTAATTACTGGGAGTTAATTTTGAATTTAGTGTAGCAAATATGAGCAGTTAGTTTAGACCTAATTTTAGATAGAATACAACCATATGGAATTATTATATGTTTAATATACCAGTAATAATTTCTATAGTTGGATGTTAGTGACTGTGTTGTAGCTTTTGTTCCAATGTATAGTCTTTATTTAAAGATTTGGTTGTTTTACAGTGGGAGTCTTGTCTGCTTGTCAATGTATTGCAGGGAAAAGTGAACATTATTTGCCTGCCTTTTATCACTTACAAGGTAAATACTTACACTGCACAAGCAGCACTTTTTAGCATTTTGGTTATGTCTTAGTTGCTGTTACCAAGCCTTACAATCTATGTTGTGTACTGTTTTCTGATTGATCAAAATGAACTGTTTTGGAAAGGTCCATATCGACAGAATCTACTGATATTGCAATTTTTACCGGTCTACATCTAGACAAGAGGGTAAAACAGCATATTGATTTTATGTTGCAATTTTTCAATAGACTTCAGACTGATGTACATGTAGTAGTTGGGTATGTTGAAAGGTAATAGAGGATAAGTATTGATTAATCACCAATATTTAATGCCAGCAGTCTTTGTTGAGTGGGCAGTTTGGTGGGGAAATGGTATATGATTTGTTTTGTTTTATTGGACTACAATGTACATTTTACCAGATCCACCAACAGTCCTTTTACAGAGTTTTTAACCAAAAAGATGGAAGGAAGCATGAAAGCACAGAAGGAAGCACAGAAGGAAGTACGGAAGGAAGTATAGCGCTGCCCTTTTGTTGATTGTATGCTTTGGACGCCTTAACGGATACCACATCCTGTCACATTATCCTGATATAGGCACAGCCAACCACAATCAACTCTGATATTACCGATATATAAAATTAGAAGCATATACATTAACAACAGCATCACTCAGTTGGCGGTGTTGCCAATTTGTAACTCCTCTGACTTTATGGCCCATCACCACATGGGTTCCAGTCCTGTTAATAAGAGAAGTCTTCTAGCTTACCTGCAATGCAGCAGTGGTTGTACCCAGACATTTATCTATGGTTCTCCTTCACTAATTATAGCTGGATGTTGCTATAATTACCACAGTTATCTTGCTGCAATGTATCTCAATAGGAAAAACAAAACAAACATTAAACAAACTTTTAATTTAACAATCATTATACATGTTTGGTGTGGTATACATTTTTTGTACATGCATTTACATGAGTGATAAACACACATTCCATTACTGAAATATAGCTATTCATTTTGTAATATTGAATTCATAATCAAGTTTTGAGCATCAGTTTCAAATGTAATTTTATGCAAAAATATGCAATATCTATGATAATTGTAAAGACTTTGTGCCTTTAAGATATACCCACACCAAAACCGCAAGCTTAAATAAGCTTGCGACAAGTTTGCGACAAGATTGCGGTAAGATTGCAACCAAGCGTGTTGCAATCTTATTTAAGCTTGCGGTAAGATTGCGATAAGAAAGCCGCAATCTTAAAATTAAGCTTGCAAGGTTGCGATAGGAACCATTACGATCTTGATTGCTCGCTTGACTGCTCGCTTGCAAGCTTGCGCAATCATGCCAAGCGAGCGGTTTGGCTCGCTTAAAAGCTCGCTTGCACGCTTGGCAAGCTTGCAAGGTTGCGATAGGAACCATTACGATCTTAATTGCTCGCTTGCAAGCTTGCGCAATCATGCCAAGCGAGCGATTTGGCTCGCTTAGAAGCTCGCTTGCACGCTTGGCAAGCTTGCAAGGTTGCGATAGGAACCTTTACGAGCTTGATTGCTCGCTTGCAAGCTTGCGCAATCATGCCAAGCGAGCGGTTTGACTCGCTTGCTCACTTATCCCATGCGTGCGGTTTGGCACGCTTGCAAGCTTGCGCTATCATCCCAAGCTTGTGGGTTGTTTTTTTTTTCTTTGCTTGATCAAATCCGTTGAGTGGCTAAGGTTGTGGCTAGATTGACATAAATAAAATCACTAGATAACATTTGTGGTTTTCACTTAAAAATCCGATGCAACAAAAAATTTACAGGGAAAATAACACAACAGAAAGATACTAAATATATTCCACTGTAATTAAAGACAATGGCAAAGAACACAAAGAAGTGGTCATTTATTAAAGGAAACAACTAAAAGATGCTTATCAGTTAATTTATATTCTTAGCTCGCTAAGCACTTATTAATATGAGAAAGCATGACAAGCCATTTTCGGGGGTCAAGCAAATAGGATTTTAAATGATTAAATCAAACTTAAGTATCAATTTATTTATCATTAAGAATAAAATACATACAATGCACTCAAGAAATAGTACCACAGGTATTGTGTTCAAAAACAGTTTATAGTCAGTTCTTGTTGATTTCTCAGATGACAACTCTAGTTCAGCTTGAGGGAATCTTGCATCCTTCCTCTTACCTGCACAGCAAATGTATTTTTTCTCCAATTACGTCTGAAAAAGAAAAAAAATCCAACATTCTGCATTATTTAATTTTTTTTTTTCATTACCTGATTTTTTATTTAGCAATGAAAGATTTATTTAGTATGTAAGGGTCTTGTGTTATTTGTACCACACAGGCACCTTCAGTCAAAGTTTGATGCAGAGTAAGTGTTCAAAGATTGAAAGAAATAGATTGGAAATTTTACAAAAAACAAGGAAACAAACAAAAAACCTAATTAGATGCTGACACAAACTTTTACAGCTTTGGTCATGATGCAAACTTGCCTATTCTTTAAAACAGCAATTTGAAAACAGCAACAAATAACAGGAGCTATAGGCAAAAGCACCCCCATATTTTATATGTTTAAAATCTCAGCTGAGAAATGCTGAACTAACTAAAAAGTAAAGCTTAACAAAATACTATCTTGGTTATTTTATAAGCATTAATATGCACAAAGGGGTAAAAGTAAAACACCAGACCTGGTAGTGCAATCCGTAGAGTGTTGGCTCCTGGTACTAGAGGCATTGGGTTCAGTCTGGGCTGCAACATACCAAAGTCATGTTAAATGGTAGTGTTATTGCTCTCTTGCTAATACTCAAGCAAATATACAGCTAGTTCTATGACTAGTCAGTCAGGTGTCAGGATAATGTGACTGGGTGTATCATGCCAGGTGTTCATGGCATGCTAAAATCAGTAAAAACAGCTTTATATTGGCTTCAAATTGAACACTATCTTCTAATAAATTGTTGGTGGTTTGATTGTTTATTAGGTTTATTGAGCCACCAACAGTAGTACTGGTATTTCAGTTATCTGGAGACGGTGTTCACTTGAAGCAGATATAGTGCTGCCTTCACTGTGTATAGCATGCCATGAACAAATAACATGATACCACATCCAGTCATATTATCCTGACACCAGGCCAACCATAAACACACAGATAAATAAAAAGCCAGTAAATTCAAAATGTATGATTATTACAGCAAGATTATTTTTTTATTAATGTAAGTGAATACAGAGAACAAAGGAAATTTAAATTTAAAATATACCAACTAATTTTAATATTATAATATTGCAATCAAAACAGTGGCGCCCATGGCTGAGAGGTTAGAATCGCTGACTTGAAGCTCCTCAGCCCCTCACCGCGTGGGTTCGAGTCCTAGTTGGGGTGAGAACTTCTATGTAGGGAGGTTTTCCTCCACCAATAATTAGCTGGACGTCGCCAATATGGCCATAAATGTGTCCGTGCGATGTAACAAAAAATCAAACAAAATCAAAACAACATATGATTTCCAAAGATTGACATCTTCATGTACCAACAGCTGTGCCATGCAATTAATAATAAACATGGTAGTGCTAAAAGGTAGCAAATGCATTAATACAAGAACTGGTACAAATGGTCAAAATGTTACATAGTTATCTCAGTACCTTTTGTCTGTCATCCATGCGTTGCTCTTCACTGACCTCCTTATTGACATCCGTCTGCATCTCCGATTCTTTTTTTGTTCACTTGCATCTGGCTGTTTCAAACTATTACAGAAAATAAAATACTTTACATGAGTGGCAATGCCATACTAGCAAACACAGTTATGTATGTGTTCAATCATCATGTACAAGTTATCTTGGATATCTCTATTACCGGTGAGCTAAATTTATTTTCTTACCACAACAATGTAATCAACAACAAAAAATATTGTGTAGCCACTTGTAACCGTTTTATGTGCCTTTATTCCTATAGTATGCTATGTATCCATGTGTAATATGAATGTCCGGTAACTGGATATTACCGTTAATAAGGTCACTCTAAAATAAACAATAATACAAAAATGTCTTACGTTTGAACTTGTCAGAACCGTATCAACTCTAACTGAAGCATAAATTAAATATACAGTAGAAAACACGTGCTTATGGAAAAGTCAACGGTTTCAGAAAACGTTTGTGATAAGTAAAAACTAAGGTGAAATGTCGGAACTGAAAAAAATGGCGAAAATATTTAACACGTTAATTTTGCATTCTAAACCGTTAATGTACTAAACTTACTACGTTCAGAAAACCTGATTTAAAATGTGGTGCTTCTTATACTTGTTTAAGTAGATCAATGTCTCACCTTTGCTTAGTAGTCCAGTGAAGGAAAGTCATTTTTTTCATCTTTTTCATCACATTTTTTTCATTTCGTTAAAAATTGGCGCGGCCGGAAGTGTAGACTGCGCATGTGCTATTGTAGTAAATCGGGACCGCTCGGCGATTTCTTCGGTTATTTTCCGAAAGTTACGATTGACTTTTAATAAAACACCGTAAAAGCGACTTTTAAACTTTTATTATTAAATGGTGTTTATTCACATTCCCAATAAAGTAAGAGTGGTTTTAACATGATACTCTACTGTCTGTTTTGTTGTCATATTAGATATTAGACTGTAAATCTACTTGACCAGGTTTTCGAAAGACAACAAAAAGTTATTAAAAAACTGACATCTTTGGAATGAGATCAAAAAAATAAATATTGTACTGAGCTATTATTACCAAATCTTTTGTAGCTGTCTTTAATGATAACATAGCTTAAAATTGCTTTTGTGATCAGTCAGATCAAGGTCACTGTAACTCATAACAGCAGTTTGCTTTCCATGTCTACTCAGGATTTAGATAGATATCAAATTTGAAAGTTAACTTGTTTATGGGATGCCAAAGTATGGGATTGATTTTGTTGTCAATTAGTTTGAAGGACTGAGTCACTGTTACTAAATACATTTTATTTTGTTTAGTTCATTATCTTATTTTTTTTGAGGATTAATCAGATTAAGTAGTTAACTAACTATCTCATGGGAAGAATATGTTTGGAATTGCTTTAGGGATCAATTGTTGTCAAGTTATTAAATATATTTTTGGATTTTCTATAAAAAAAATCAAGATGGGAGTAGGGTATCATTACCAAATTACTTTCTAGGGAGAGTAAATCTGGGACTGTTTTGTATAGGGTTGTGTGATTTCTGTTTAATAATAAATAATGACAAAATAAAATTTAAAAAAAAATTGGCAGTTAGTATTTAGAGCTTTTTTATGTCACATTCTGGTAAGCTTTTTTCAACCAACTGTCCATCTAGCTGCATTAACAATTTGCTCGTAAACACTTTAAAGGCTACCGTTTTGATCCAATCTTAACCAACACTGGTGGTCAGAATGTCATTAAATGTTTGTCTGTATGAAATCTTGGATGAGTTAATAAATAGGTCACATGGTCAAATAGTAGGTGACTTGGTCAGATCTATAAAAACCTTGAGAACACATTAAAAGACTTTTTTGGGGGCCTAATCTTCACAGAACTTGACCAAAATCTTTGTTTGCAATAAATCTGGATGTGTAACTGTAGGCAAAGATTTGCTTCAACATAACTTGTAATCACTAGAATCCAAGGCACAGTTGTGAACATTTAGTCTTGTGATTAAATTTTAAAGCCAGTGTCCTCAGGTGAGCGATACAGGGCCATCATAGCTTTCTTGCTGTATATCTGCAAGTGGAACTGGTCATGCTGGTCAAGTTCTCTTTCAAATGTTATTTCTTTAAAGAAATACAAAATAAATTTCTTAATGTCTTGGAATAATTTTATGCTTGCAAGTCCACAACCTATCCACAATCCTAATAATAATTAGTTTTAAGCTTGCAAGATCGCAAGCTTCTTGCAATCTTCAGTGGAATATAAGATTGCAAGCTTGCAAGACCGCAAGCTTCTCGCAATCTTAATGGTATTTAAGATTGCGAGAAGTGTGCGAACAAAACCTAACCGCAACCTTAATTTCTATGCAAGCGAGCGTGCTCGCATCCGCGACCATAATATTTAAGAATTGCAATCTTATTAAGATTGCGGCAAGCTTGCGCAAACTTGTCGCAAACTTGTGACGAGCTTGTCGCATGCAAGCGTTTTGGTGTGGGTACACCTCACCTTTCATTTCTCATTCTTGGGACCTCCTTTTTGAACTTGTATCCTGTTACATTCTATTAAAAACTCATATAATATCATTATTATTTGTCAACAACTACATGCAAATGAACATGTTATATTGCTAGACTCAGCCCCTATAAACTGCTATAATTGTCAATAACCCATAATGAGTTTTTTGTCTTAAAACTACATGCAAAGTTTGCAATGTACTAGACACTTTGAAAGAAACTAAGCAGCAAGTGTAGATCCTGATCAAACAGCTCCTTAAGTAGCTACTGGTTGATCACCGGACCTGGTAGCGCAATCGGTAGAGCGTCGGCTCCAGGTACTGTAGGCCCCATGTTCGATCCCGGGCTGCGACATACCAAAGTCGTTAAAAATGGTAGTGGTATAGCTCACTTACTAACGCTCAAGCAAATATAAGGGTAGTTCCACGACTGGTTGGCCCGGTGTTAGGTTAATGTGACTGGGTGTGGTATCATGCCAGGTGTTCAAGGTATGCTATACATAGTGAACGCAGCACTATATCTGCTTCAAGTGGACACCGTCTCCAGATAACTGAATAACTGTTGGTGGGACGATAAACCAAATAAACAAACAAACAAACAAACTACTGGTTGATCAGGATCTACACTTTTTGTCTGAACTCAATTATTCTCGCCCATCAGGTCATGAGTCCCCTTAGCTTGCTATATTTTGTAAAAAACCAATGCTAAATTCTTAAGTTTTGTTTTCTTTTGCTTTAATATTATATATATTACATGTCAGAGTTATTATATATTTATAAACAGAGACTGAGCAGCATAGAGTGTAGATCCTGATAAGACAGCAGAAAGCTGGCTGATCTGGATCTACGCTATTTGCCTAAGCCTTATAAATACGTGAATAGCAGGCTAAGAGTTAACCAATGCATTTCTGTATTCAGATGTGAGCAATATGATTTTGAAAGTGTATGTTTGGTTGTTTGCTTCGGTTTACCGGATTATTTGCTGATAGAAAAAAATGTTTGAAGGAGATTGAAAGCTAATACATGACAAATATTTGCATTAAGATGGGCACACATGGCAACTGTTGAGTAGGGTGGGTGTCATGTGACCTGACGCTTTGATCTGATTGGCTAATCTCAAGTTATCTCTTAATTCTGTTTGCATTAAAGCATGATTTTTTTTTTCTGATATAATTGATGCATGCATAACTTGATTATTCATGTACAGGCTTGGGAAATTTACGCGCATGTTTAAGATGCATATATAAACGTATTCATTCTTTCGAGGTGTTTTGCCATCTTTAAATTAGATGGGTGGGAAAAGCTGTGGAAGATACCTGTTGAAAGAGTAATTTAATACACTTCTGTGCTTGTTTATTATCTAGCAGTTACGGATCTTTTTATAACTATACAATCACATTAACTCTTATTCTGCTATTCACATGTTTATAATGCTTATGCAAATTGTTTAGATTCAAATCTGCCAGGTTCCTGCTAGGAGTTGTCTGATCAGGATCTACACTTTTTGCTGCTCAATCTCTATTTCTGAGTATATAAGCCCTGACATGTAACATATATAATATTAAAGCATAGAAAACAGAGAATTTTGCATGGGTTTTCAACAAAATGTAGCATGGTAATGGTTAAAGGATGCCCTGGATGAGTAGTTATAGGTCTGACTTGTGCAGTAATTTTATTTTAGGACATATTAACTTGCAGTCTGTTCTCAAATAAGTAGCTAACAGTTAAACCATAAAACATGGTCATTTTAGTTTGATAAAATTCAAAATGTAATGCCCAAATACTTCCTTTTTTTGCAATATATAACATACAAATCCCCCTTGGAAACTGTCTGATAAGATCCACGCTTTTTGCTGCTTAGTCTTGTTCAGCATGTCTTCTTAACTTTGCATTAGTTAGTTAGTGAAAAAAGAAAGCAATCATTTTGGATCGTTAACATATCTAGTATAATCATGGTTAGCTCATGGCTAAGTTTGATTTTTTTTTCAAAGTTAAAAGTCATTCAAGCCATAAATCACCAGATATCTGTATGGTGTTTATGACCAGACACATTCGGCTTCAAGAGGAAAGCAGCTGTGCCTAAGAATTTTGTATGAATGGCTCATGCTGTGAGGTTATATCACGACACTTGGCAGCTTTCTATATGAAATGACAGGTTAGGTGACAACATATAGTATAAAACATTCATTTCAATCTCTATAAATCAGTAAAATGATAGCAAAACAACTTATTTGACCCAATTTTTTATAGGTTGCAGAGAAATATTTGTTAACTTTTCTCTTTTAGGATTTTGTTACTTTATTAAGTGTACACATAGTATTCAAAGATATCTTGTAGTGCATGTATTTAAATACAAAAGACAGAGCTACAGTAATGGTAATGTTAGTGAGGCTGGTTGGCCCATCTAAAATTAGCAAAGAAAGACCTTGGACATGTACCTGTGAAGGACCATTGTTGCAGTGCGGATTTGTCAAAGATCTTGCATGAAAGGTTTTACTCAGACTTGGTCTCGAACCCAGACAGATAGGTCACCAGAAGATCAGACAGATAGGTCACCAGAAGACCAGACAAATAGGTCACCAGAAGATCAGACAGATGGGTCACCAGAAGATCAGACAGATAGGTCACCAGAAGATCAGACAGATAGGTCACTAGAAGATCAGACAGATAGGTCACCAGAAGATCAGACAGATAGGTCACCAGCAGATCAGACAGATAGGTCACCAGAAGATCAGACAGATAGGTCACCAGAAGATCAGACAGATAGGTCACCAGCAGATCAGACAGATAGGTCACCACAAAATCAGACCGAAAGGTCACCACAAGATCAGAGAGATAGGTCACCAGAAGATCAGACAGATAGGTCACTAGAAGATCAGACAGATAGGTCACCAGAAGATCAGACAGATAGGTCACTAGAAGATCAGACAGATAGGTCACCAGAAGATCAGACAGATAGGTCACCAGCAGATCAGACAGATAGGTCACCAGAAGATCAGACAGATAGGTTACCAGAAGATCAGACAGATAGGACACCAGAAGATCAGACAGATAGGTCACCAGAAGATCAGACAGATAGGTCACCAGAAGATCAGACAGATAGGTCACCAGAAGATCAGACAGATAGGTCACCAGCAGATCAGACAGATAGGTCACCAGAAGATCAGACAGATAGGTTACCAGAAGATCAGACCGATAGGTCACCAGAAGATCAGACAGATAGGTCAGCAGAAGATCAGACAGATAGGTCACCAGAAGATTATTCTAATTTACATCAGAGGAAAAAACACTCTATCTACAAAGAGTTACAATAACAAAAATACACACATGTAAATTCAACAAAGAGTAAATAACTATAAGAAGCACCTTACTGCTTTATAACAATACATGGTCAAAAGGTTATTTTTCAATCACTACTGAAAATATAATTCAGTGTTGCTTTCTTCTGTAAACTATGACAAACCTAGTTAGGATTGTCTTTCATTGGCCCATCAAAACAATGTCTATCTCTGAAGCTATAAGTTGGCATCTCTTGCAGTTGGTAATGGATGGGAACCATCCTGTTAAATATTATCAGTTAATGTTAAAATAACCAAAAGTTTCCTTATTGTCATCCACTCACAGAAACAAAATAGAATGTAGTTGAATATGCTGCTGGGGACATAACAGCATAACACCTGTTAAGTCAGTGTCCTGAGGGTGCTGGCTGATCTGAATCTTCATGTTTTGCCTGGGTCTTACTAATGCACTAAGCAGAGTTAATCTGTTATAAAAGCCATAATTTCAACACATAAATATAATGATATGTTGTAAGTAAGAAACTGAAAGGTTATAAATCTAAGTCTGCTAAGCTTGTATTTATAAGGCTAAGACAAATAATAAAGATACAGATCAGCCAGCTCCCTGCTGGAAACAGTCTGATCAGAATCTGCACTACTTGTATTGACTGCTGAGTCAGTGGCAGAATATTTAGTTGTATTTATATGTATGTTATTAGCATATGTAGCATGCTAAGGGCTAAAACATTCATAATCTATACTATTACGAAGGTAATTTAACTATTTCAAAAGGGGCTAGGGGATGGGGGTTGTAATTACATTGTGAAAGGGAGCAAGTTTGCTTTTGGAGACCAAAATCTTGATTTCAATAACAGAAATATGTCGACAATGCTAGCTAGACCATATGTCTGTATGAATCCCACATTTATTATATCCAGCAGTTATTGCTCGGCAGATACCAGCGTAGTTAAGACCGCTTGGTCATTTGTTCACTTCTTTGCAGATAAGACACTGACCAATGGTAACTTGTGTTTGCCTCGGTTTACATCTCAAAATTGAAATCGTGTCTCCGGTTTTTGTGTTCTGTTTTCTTTGATTTGACATGAAAATGTTTTGGTTAATCTTAGATCTAGATTAATGGCATTTTAAATAGCTAGAGGAAGTTAAGCAGTTGTTACAAGTGTAGGGATTAGTTCAAGATGACTAGAGATGGCAAAACGGTTCATTTAAGCCATTGATTATTTCTAAATGTTTATTTCAGCAAAAACTTTAAGAAGATATGTCTGCATTTGATGATTTCTAAATTTATTTAAGGACAAAGCTCTAACTAGATTCTTGTCATAGGATTTCTTCCAAAAAGTAAAGGTGGATGCATGTTGCCCTGATGTACAGTACTGGCTACATATTTGTGTTGATGTAATGTAAATTTCATTAAAATTTCACAAGTAAATTATTAGTCTTAAATTGTCAATGTTCAGGACTTGTGCCTGCCTTATGTAGTCAGTATTGACTTTTGGCAGTACAAAGTTGAAGTTGAATGTTTTGTTTTGCTTTTTGTTACTCGCACTGACACAGTTATGATCATATTGGCAACATCCAGAAGACCCCAGACTTATGTCTGGGTAGAACCAATGGCACACCACAGGTAAGCTGGAAAACCGCCACACATGAAAGCTCTTGACCCGGGACTGGAATCAACTGCAGCAAATCCTACAGCTAGGCCATGGGCACCCTGCTGATGCAATGTACTTTATATAATATATATTTATATCATATCAAAATGACAATAATACACAATAAAATAAACTGATTTTCTGAACTCCTCAACCATGCTAAAAAAAATTCTAATGAAATTTTTGTAAAGTTGTTTACTAGCAAATACACCTTGAAGATGTCCCAAAATTATAAAGCATGACTTAAATCTGAGCTTACTACAAACTGGGAGCGTCTGATCAGGATCGGTACCGTTTGTTGCTGAGTCTCTAGCGATATGTCTGGTTACCTCAACATGGAGCTGTTAGCAAAAATAAAATAAATAAAATAAATAAAAAGTAAGGGTCATTAACAATATAAAGCAGTGGATGGGTGATTACCTACATCTTGCCAGATAAAAGCCTGCATGAGGGATAAGTTGATCTTGCTTCTAATTTTTGACAGGTTTATGAATAGTGCAAGGAATGCTATCAATAATATTTATATGAGTATTTGTTCCTGATAATCTAACATAAGCTGATTAACCCCAAATCTGCTGCATTTGTTAAGAAACACATAACTTCTGAATTAATCTGCTGAAAACCTACAACTATATTTATACGTAACTTAACGTTATGCTAGAGACCTACATGCATATCTTGTAGAGCCTGATCAGAGAGCTCTGTGGGAGAAATGGCCGATCTAGATCTCCACGGCTTTCCTTAGCTGTTTCATTTCATGCTTAGCAGGCTAGGAGATAGAGTTGAGCTATAAAAGGACACAACGCCCACCCCATTCTGCCATGAAAAGCTGGGTGAAGTAAAAGTGCATAATAGTACAAAATGAACCAGTCAGTTGACTATAAATGTGTAATATATAAAGTACTGGTCGGACACTTTTGAATAGAGGGATTTGATGGTCTTATCAGTTTCAAAGGGTAGGGTACAATGTAAAATTGGGCGTGACAGCATTTTTGTTTTGACAACAATATTTAATGGAACCTTGTTGATTTCATAATAAAAGCTCACCAAGTTGACACCATGGGACATTAGGAATATGATAATGTAATATTATCATTGTAATATATTGCAATAAGAATAGTGCAAACCTTCTGTAAACTCATACTTTTTAGTAATTCTCATATTGAATGATCATATGGCCAACTTAGCTCTTGTATTTGTAATGCTCTTAAAGATTTGCTCTGTGTTCAGTTTGATCTGTGTGCTTGTGAGGAGGCAGTTCTTTTTCAATGTTTTAATATCATAATGTGACATCTTCTTGTATATATTAATGTTGTGATAACTGATATGATTGATAACTGATATGATGCAATATACTGCCCATTTCCTGGGAACACTTTTCTTTAAACCAAATAAAAAAAGGTTGACATGAAAGTAATTGATACGAAATACCACTTGAATTCAATAAATCTTAAAAAAGACAAACTACTTCTTGGCTCATAAGCCAAACATTTGCCTTTTGAATGGTGAAAAGAATTTAAAATTTATATCATTTAAGGGAACTGTTTGCTGAAGGTATAAATAGATATGGCATGCAGATGGTAAACAGGATTTTATGTTTGTACAAGACACCAACTGCCAAGAGGGTATTGATTGCAAGTGAGTTTTGCCTAGTTACATGTTAGAATTGACAGGTGGGGGATTAAGCAAGGAGTGAGTTTATACAACAGTTAAATGTGATATATTTGCACAACGTTTGATTTATTCCAAGCCCAAGCATCATGTCATAGTCAAACTGTATTTGTCAAGTGTCTCATATCTTTAAAAGTCAAATACCTTTTTTTTCTAACAAAATGATTGCCAGAGTTTTAAACATGTATATGGTCTATTTTTATTTCCAATAGGGATTTAACACATTTCTTCTTAGAATGTCATATGTTACTAAATGCTTTAGAAGAAAAGGTAAATTCTTTATGTTTTGATTGTTGTGAATTCTTTGTTAAATGTCTGATTTTCTCACTAAAGATACATATATTTTACGAAAGTTTCTACACAGTTGTGTGAGAACTTTGCAGTTTTATCAGCCCATGTTAGAGCATCAACTTTGGGATTTACAATTTACTCTGAACATTTCAATTTTTCAAAGAAAATTGAACCAAATGAATAAACAAAAATGCCTGATTGCATATTGATGACCATGGTCTCATTGTCACTAACCCTAATTTTGCTGAATGTATGGATTCTGCAGCTGCTGCATGTTGACAGATGGAAGTGTTGCCTTGTGTTGTTAGGTACACAACATGTACTAGACCATTGATCTGTCACAGGTCATACAGTTAACTTGTCATGTGTATGGGCTACAAAGATGGAGACATCCTTAGATTTTATTCACCTCTATTCTAGGTGGCACAATTATCTGATTTTCACGATCTATGCTTTCTTATTGTAAAATAGTTCTGCATATCAACAAAAAGATATAATTATATTTCATTTTTACTAATAAATGTTTAGAAATACCATGAAAGTGTTTAATATACACATGGGCAATGAATCTTAATGTCTAATTTTTTACTGACAGCAATGTTTGAAAGTAGTCTGTGCTCATAATCCTTTTAGTTCTTTCACCGAACCTGGTAATGACATATTGGTAGAAGGATAAAATCCCTTATAAGGTAGTCCACTTGTTTACTTTTTGTAAACATAGGGTAACATATGTTAATTGTTACAGGACATCCAGGTTACTTGCCTCTGATTCAAATGGTAATAAATTAAGTATAGCATCAGTCCAACCTTTAGAAGGTCCCTGGCTTCAATACATGGCTTAACCTTACCTGAGCAAATTATACCTAACATTATACATTTGTATATACTAGTAGTCCAAACAATTTTCACATATAGTACTTGGAAACCATGGATGAGGTACAAAATAGAATTTAAGGTTCAACTCTTCTAGACATTACACTGATGTAAATATGGTATCAGACAGTTTTCCTATATCAAATACATACAACAATATTCAACCACTGCTTTTGGGAATTTAGGTATATTTTTTTATAAACCCATACTTTAGTCTTAATAAATACAATTTTTAACACTCACTGAATTGTAAGAACTTATAGCGAAAATAATCACCCTGAATGTGTATTCTTTCCAACTGTATAAAAAGCTTGATAATGGTTTCTGCTGCAAATAGATGTCAAGGTCAGAGCAGATTACCTAGATGACTTGATATGGTGATATCAAAAGTAATGACGAATAAGAAATTAATGCTTGGCTGTTCCCACAGATCTGCTGCATCAATGAAGGACTTTTCAGGTAACAGTTTATTATTTGGTTATTTGAGGAGATCAGTTTTGTCCTGTCGGATACCACCTTTAATACTCCTATATGAGAAGATGGTTAATATGCACCTACATATGTATATATGTCAAATCCTATAATTGGGTATTGATGACCATGGAATGATGTTTGTGTTCACTCCAGCAACCTGTTTGTATGGATTCTGCAGCTGCTGCATGTTGACAGAAGGAAGTGTTGCCTTGTGTTGTTAGGTACACAACATGTACTGGACCATTGATTTGTCACAGGTCATACAGTTGGCCAGTCACACAGGCCACTCTGACAGTAGGGGCTTAGAACTCTCCCGTTCGTGCTATCTGTAGAAAGGTGAGAACCATCAGGAGGGAGGATCAGCCTTGTTGGTGACTTACTTAAATGTTAAGTTTGTCATCAAGACATGGTAATGAAATAGAGTTTAGACATTTTAAGTGACAAATTAAACATTTAACAAAGTCAAATTCTTCACACTAATTAAATGTTGGTGGAATTTGCTTTTGTTTACAGATATTACCAAAATAGGTTAAATATTGTTGATTGCTACAAGGCATAAGTCATTGCCCATGTTGGTAGTGCTTTTGGTAGATTGCCTGTCCCAGGTAAAGATATAAAAGAGACTTTCAAAGTGTATCTGTATAATACAATGCTATTTCTTAGCTCAGGAACTGGTACATGTAGTTGTTTGATCGTCACAATATTCTGAATGACATTGGTGCCAGATCAGTGTTCAAGCCAGGCTATTACATTAACAGCAACATTACATTTGCTATAATGGAACAAAGTGTCTGGTTGCTTGTTATATAGTTGTAAGGACATTAATTCTTGATGTTAACATACCTGACCTTAATTTTATAACCTTTTGTCCTTGTTTTGTGACCTATTCTCAAGCTAGTATATTTTGTACAAATTTGTGCATGTGGTGTAGAGGTTGAGTTTCCAACTAGCAAATCTTCAGACTGCTTCTCTACTGTGTAAGTTTAAGCCCATTTAGGAAAAGGACTTTGTGTGGGAAGATCTTGAAGCTTACCTGCTGTCTGCCAGTGACTCTATCTGGACATTTGTCTAGTGCCTTCCAAAATAGCTGGATATTACTATAATGATCTTAATTGGGCACTGCGATATTACAAAATACAAAACAAAAAACAACTTGTGTCAGAGTAATTTATTCATTGGCCAAGTAACTTGTTTATGAGCTTAAAATTGGATTTCTTCAGTAAAATATAGCAGGTAAATATTTCTTACTAAAATGGATTTGACTGTAAAAATCCAATATTTAGTACATTTTGTGTTGTTTCATCATGTATATTGTTTTATCCAAGCCATAATTGTTGGAATATTTGTAATGTGTCCTTGAACAAAAGGACTTCCATTTAAAAGTTAAATGTAAACCAATCCATTTATTGAGACCATATAAAGCAATCATTTGTAACAAGCACCAGTTTATAGGTAGATATCATGATGTTGTAGTACAAAAGATCAGAATTAGGACAGTCCAATAAAAGACTGTGTCTGCTGTATATATATTACAGGCATGAGACACAAATTAAGTTTAAGTCCTGATTCATTATATAACAACATAACTTTATTTACAAAACCAAATTGTATGCTTTAGTACTTGTTTACGTGAAACTCCATTGCGAACTGTGAGGTAACATAAATTGAAAACGCAGGGTATTGTGACTATTTTTCTTTATTACCTCTCAGTCTGCCAAGCATAAATTGGTCAGAAAAAGGTAAACAGTGTCCTAGTTTATCCAGACTAGCCAGCTATATCCTCACTACTTGCTGCTGAATCTGTACCAAATTATCTAGTTAACAGTTTATGTATTTATAAGAATTTGTATTGGGATATTGACAACTTTAGCAGGCAATGGGTTAATGTCAGATTATTCCATATAAGGAAGTTAAGCTGGGATCAGTAGGGGGAGAGACAGCCAGGGGGTGGGGAGAGGGGGGGGGGACGCATACCTTTCTTCTATACATACACCTGGCTGGAGAAGTTCTGACTGAACATTATCTAGTAGAGACGGGAGTCGAGGAGCTATCGAGACGCGGCTTCGACCAAGCAGGTACAAGATTTACAATCAAGCCGGCTGTGGCTGATCGTCATACAGTCATATCGTCATTTGGTCATACACCAGTGGTTGACAGTCAGTGAGGCAGTCCAAGTGGAAGGCTTGTGGACTAAAGTGGTTTTAACCCCCCTGGATTACAACTTATTGGATTAATAATACTTACTCTGGCTTCTCTGGATAGACAGCTTAAGCGCAAGCTGTTCTTTATGATTATTTATTAAAACTGTTGGATTTTATATCTGGAGGCTTTGTCATATATAAAACTTGTGTGTAAGTGTTTATTTTTATTGCAAATTTTTATTTTCACTTTGACAGTTCTTTTATAATTTTGTTGGATTTTTATTTAGACTGTGTGTAATAGGCAATATTTAATAAAATGTGCTAGATATAAACTTGCAACTTAAAAAAATACATTGTACAGTGTAATAGGGAAATATTAACAGAAAAGTGTCCAAGTTTTGAATTGAATATAGATTTACACTGTGCTCTGGTTTGGCAGTGTACAGGTTTAAAATCAATAGTTATATGTAATTGTGGATAGGGAATTTTCTGTTGGGTGTTTTGTTAAAGATTTCTTGAGTGGATAAATATTGGTGCTATTGTCACAGGTAAGGTTGGTATTTGTGACGTTTACCTGTTGATTGTTTAGTCCCTGGAGTTAGACGGTTAGTTAAAAGGTTTCTGCTTATCTTTAAAAATCATGGCTACACTTTCTCTGATAGTTAAATCATGTTGTGTTTTTTCGAAAGTGCAATGTCAATTTCATTAATATTTGTATGATTTTTCCTATGTTTGAAGGGATGGGGCGTGACAATCTTTTTATAAAGGATTTTAACTATTTTATCGTTTTCTTGCTATAATTTGTATGATTTATTCTAATTACATTGTATATCTGTAATTTGAGATGTCTCATTTTACTTTTTTTCCCCAAATCCTATTGAAACTAGAATCAATATATCATAAAATTCAACAAAATATTGAAGAAAATAGCAGTTACAGTAAGCGTGTTGTAAATTCATAATTTTTCTATGAAGGTTGAAGGGTTGAGAGGCAGTCAGAAGGAGGGAGCTCTTCAAATTCATTTAAATATTGTTTCATGCTTCTTATTTTTCCTAATTGGGGTGTTCTATTTAATTGGATTTGAAGAAAGCTGTTCATGTTATCAGATGACCTCATCACTGGTATATTTATACTTGAAAAGAAGGGTAGAGTGGTTAGCATTGCAAACTAACAACACCTCAGCCCCACATTTGTTTGAGTCCCAGTAAGGCAGAAATCTAACGCTGATTTGTATATATTTCATTTAGCAAACTTCATTAGATACCCTTCATATACATATAAGTTATAATCTAATATGAATTTAAAGAGAATGTCTATATGTTATCTAATCATTCACACAGGTATACACTGTTTTACATAATGGTAGGGATATCTACAGGTAAGGAAACTTTAATGATTGTGAAAGGTTATTGGTGACTAACAAATTATTACAATTATTAAAAATAATAATATTAGAAAATTACACAAAAATAAAAAAGATAATAAAAGAAATAAAAATGATGATGATAATGATTGATGATAATGATGATGACAGTGATGATGATGATGATGATGATGATGATGATGATGATGATGATGATGATGATGATGATGATGATGATGATGATGATGATGACAGTGATGATGATGATGATGATTATATAAATAAAAGTGATAAAAAGAATAAATAATGAAGATAAGAATAAAACTTATGATTATATATTAAGGTAGTTTTATTTGTGGAATATATTGCTGCATAAACTCAAGTGTTAGTCCCATATGGCTATAAACCACTGTAACTTTAGTTTGTTAAAACAGTTCTGTCTAGCCCTATAACGTGTAGGCATTGATCTGGTATTGACCTGTAAATAGGTCAAGATGACTGTTACTCCTGAGTACCTGTCTGCGACATGGTCATTACTGGTTAATTGGCGAGCAATTGTCGACCGAACACAAACGTTTTAAAGCACAACCCTTGTCCACTTATTGAGCGCACGCACATTTCATGGTGCTGTGATGGTAATGATTATTGCTAGTCAGTCACCATACTCACTGAAGATATGCTGGAGGTAATTGATTAGTTGTCCTATAAATCCAGTGTTTATTTTTATGCTTGTTTGTGTAAATATTTGTGAATAATGTTTTTTTCAAGAATCAATTTTGAGGAGATTATATTCTAAATTTTACTTGCTGGCACACCATACACCCCATCAACATAAAACATAACACACCTAATGATGTTTCCAGCAAGTAAATGTTTAGAGCAATCCAATAGCTGTAGCATTCCATATTATTATTTTTGTAAGCCATTTCTGGTAGCACAGTAAATCCAGGTACAAGAGGCCCCAGGTTCAATCCTACATAATGCTACACCAAAGTCGTAAAATGGTAGTGGTTAAGCTCCCTTAATTAAATAAGACCTAGTCCATGACTGGGTGGGTCAGTGTCAATAGCATGTGACTTGATGTGGTATAATACCAGTGTTCAAGCTATTCTCAGTGAAAGCAGCACCTACTTGAAGTTAACACTGTTTTCATAAAACTGAATGATTGTCTCTGGTATGTTTCAACAAATAACAATGTGTTTTAAGTAAGCAGAAAGGAAACTATCAGTACATACAGAAACAACAATATTTTAAAGAACACAGCAACAGCAATAGCTGACATGTATTTGATAAACCTCTTAGAATATTTGTCAAATTTGAATATACTTATGTTATTGAAGTTAATTTTTAATCTGACATTCACAGGCAGGCATTGTGATGCTTTTGAAATCATAAAAAAATATTATGTTGGTTATGTTTAAAATCACTTTTAATTAATATCTCTTATTTATATATAAGATATTATGAAAGTGAACTGTAGATTGTTTTTTCCTAATAAATATCAGCTTTCGGACTTGCTGTGTACTTATGTAACTGGATGTGTGAAAAATGCATACTAATGCTGTTTATATCTGGTAAATTTTGGTCTTCGGGTTAAGTAAAAACAAGGCATAGATTTCAGTTACAATGAAAATGCTGAATGTTTCACTACAATGGAATTGCAAGTTTTGTGAAATTTGGTTTCTTGTGTCAGCTTCATGGTGGCCTGTAATGTATCATCTGTTTTGTTGATAGGACAACACTTTCCAGCCAAAATTTTGTTTAGACTGGTCTTACAATATGTTTGCAAAAACATGGCTGAGCAGTTCAAACCTTAATAGAAAGTCCCTAGTCCTCACTATTTGGGTTTCAGTTCTGGTCATGCAGAGAATTTGGATGTGGTAAGGTATTCCAGCTGACCTGTGGTGCTCCAATGGTTCTAACCAGTCATTGGTTTCCTCCATTATTTACAGGTGGATGTTGCCAATATCACTATAATTGCGTTAGTGTGATGTATATGAAAAATCAAAACCAAATCACAGTTCAGCTGGAAGAAGTCTTAATGCAAGAGTTTGTGTTTTAACAAAATTGTGGCCATGTTGGGAAGTTATACCAGACAAGAAAAACATGGCTTAAAAAACACCTGATGAAAGTTGTGTAAGTTAAAGAAAAAATGTTCTAAATATACTATTAAAAATCAACCGGTATTCTCCATTGAAACATCCTGATGACTTGTGGTGTGCATATGTTGATAAAACTTTAACAAACAGTATAGATTCAGGTATTCCAGCCATCTCTGGTTGTTAGTAAATAACTAAAAATATTATGGGCAATTAATAAATGTAGTTTTATAGGGATTAAAGTAAGCCTATATGCCTTTCAAGCAGCAATAAAAAGCGCAACAGAACTTATGTTGTCCTATTTCTAATTGTAGATTGCCTTTTTTTTTCTTTTGCAATGGGATGAAGGTGAGATGGGGGTGCGCGTGTCTCAAATTCACAGGTATCCTGATATTTTTTGCACATCTGTAGACAGTCCGTCCTGTAAAATGGGGCGTGAGTCATGGCATAGTTACGTTGTTGAGCATTTAATGCAGTGGCTGGTGTATAATTTGAGCGTATCCATGGAAATATATTATTGTAATGTGCAAAGGGTCACCCAATGATCATTTGTCACAAGTAGATTCATGGCAACAATGGTGCTCTGCGATGTAATTGCTTTTTTTATCAGCTACAAACATGTATTGATGTGTCACTCATAAAAAGCTGCAGGTATATTTATAATAGAAATCTGATGATACACCATTGTCAATAACAAGTTGGTGCAAATATGTATGACAAAGCTGGTTCATGTCTTCCAGTTTTTAATTACATCTAATCTCAACAAAAAAAAAATTAACCGCCATAGCCCAAAATGGAACTTTGAATGTCCTGATTACTGCTTAAGCATGCTATATTACACAACAACAAAAAGCTTATGTGAGTCTTCTTATATTTCTTGCATGTAGTATACATAACATGTAGCCTGAATTCATACTGTACTGAATGATACATTCTACATTTGATGGTCCTGTTTGTACTTTCTGCATTTCCATCAAAAAGCTATTTAGTATTGGTCATAGTTGACATACTGCTGACTTTAAATAACAGTAGCATCTTAAACACAGAATGATAATTGCTTAATTAAAAACTAGGGGCACCTGCTGCCAAGTGATTAGAGTGTTTAATCTGTTACCTATAACAGAGCCAGTGATAATGGGGGTATTTCTTAATGCTAAATATTTTATTTTATCCAATTAAGAACCCCATATACCTGGTAGAATAACATTTCTAATGAGTACACACAATAGAAGGTTTATTTGAGAATTATGGAATACATTGCCACCTGAATCAGATTTACACCTCAATATCTGGTGCTCTGGCCTAAACACGTCCATGCATAGGTTCAAGTCAAAGTATGAGCAAAAACCTTATATGAGTGGGCCATCCAGCTTTCTTTCAGTGGGGGTAAGTAAATGCACATGTGTATAGGTGCAGTGTTCAGCTATTTAATCATATTTTAAAATGTGCTGTCTGTATTTGTGTACAACAAAAACATTCAATTATTCACCCTTAACTTGTCCATAAACACAGATTGACAAGGTGTAGGCAAACAGTATAGGTCCAGATCAGACAGTCTCCAATGTCAACGTCTGATCTAGATTCTTGCTAGTTGCTGCAAAGTCTATGCAAATATATATTCTGTTGGCCTGGCATACAAGTGTTACAAAATGATGAACAAGTAGTATGTGTTATTCACAAATATGGCAGGCTAAGAGATTTTTAACAAGTTGTAGGATAGTGTTACAAACAATACTACCTGGGAAAGATATGCATTACCTGATCGGCAGGAAGTACACAAATGGTGCATAAATATTGACTGGTCTGTATTGAACCGATCTTGGAATCTGTATTGAAAATTTGTTGATACCATATTGACAGAACAAGGAGTGGTCTGCATTAATGACAGACTTCAAAGTTGTGCCTCTGTTCAATGGTAAAAACTCATTTACATAATTTATCTGTATTTTATGTATTATTATGCTTAGTCCACATCGTTTCTGTCAAAGTGTTTGACTTAAGTCTATTCAATAGACAGTTTTATTCCTTTTTTCTCTTGCGGAAATAGGTCAGCATGGCCAAATATTTGAATAATTTTAAGCCTTATAAATAAGGAGCAGTTCACCTGGCTTAAATGGGGTGAATGACTGTACTTGAGCCAGTTGGAAGATCAACACTCGGTATATGATCCTTGGTTGGTTGTTTTGTTTAAAGTGAAGTTAAAAATTTACAAAATTCACTTGTTGATTTTCATCTAATAAGTTGAAAAAATAAATAATCAGTTTTCTTAAAGATTTATTGGACTGACATATTAACAGTCATATATGTTTGTCTAGCTATTGTGGAAAATGATGCACGACTAATATCTGCGCTGAACCATCTGAGTGCTATAGATCAGCTTGAACACCTTCCCACATGAAAGTTTACTCCTTGATTGAGACTCAATCACACACTGGAAGTGTGTTGCGGAGTGCAAGTTTCCAACCTACACATACAAAATAAAAATGTGAATCCACATCAGCAAGAAATTTCAATAAATCTGTTTCATTCATTTCATTAAACATGATTTGGAATCTTTTTGGCACTTATTGATTCATATTTTGCATAGGGATAGAACAGATTAATTCATTAGAGATGAATAATTAGTTATCAAGTTAGATCTTCTGAATAGACTTGATCAATATGTGTACAGTACACTGTGTCACATAATCCACCCTACTTCCTATATCATTGCTCCCAATGATGTGTAATGTGTGGATGTGTGGTCTTCTGCAATATGGCATTTATCCCTTTCTTCACAATATGCTTTCAGTTACTGCTAGGTCTACCAGCTGACCAGCAAGCCCGCCCTAGGTTCTACCCAGACATTTGTCTGTGAATTTCCTGCACCAAAATAGCTGGATGTCTTCATAATTGGTCACTGCAATATATTTCATAAACTCAGTGTGCCGTAAACCCAAACCCCAAATACATTTCATGAACAAAAACCTTATGCCATCGTCGGATCCCACGGTTACTCATACTGCTCTACTTCAGGGTGGCTGTGGTATAATAGTCTGGTTAAAGTTTGTTTTCATGAATATTTCAATTAATGGTCCAATTTTAAATGCTCATTACATTGCACTATATTCAATAGAAGTTTTCAAAAAAAGTTCTTTATGCATATATTCATGAGAACAAAGTTTTTCTAGCAAAGTAACCAACGGTGTGTGAAGTGATAACAGAATATTTACCGTGGGTTCTGACAATGGCCCAATGCCTACCATACCTGGGACCCATGCTCTTCCTACTGCACTTCCAGGTCTGTAGCCTCTTACTAAATAGTGGATTTTACACCATTAACATTGATAATGACCAGTCATTCTGAAAAGGCAAAATGTTGCTTCAAGTCTAATAGTGTATGGAATTTGCCAAATGACCTTGACCTTTTTGTATGACTTATCATCCCAAAAATATCAAACCAAGCTGCGGCTTCTTCATAATGATAATGTTGGGTTCACATGTATGGAGATAACAATAGCATCTGATCTATCAACATACCTTGTCTTTATGTCATTATGGATCACGATGGTCATGAAATCGTGTCGAGTGCAACATGGCCAACTTTCACCTGAGACAGTTGATCTGGTCAACTGTCTTCAGACATTGTACAGTTGACATTGACAGCCATTGTGAAATTTACCATAATACTTGTATATTTATGCAGAGATGAACAAATTAATATTTTCAGATACTGGACAAATTAACAACTTGATGCATATAAATTTGATATTTTTAAACATTGTATAGTAGTACAAGTGGTACATGTCCTCATTCCACATTACCTTCAGTCATTGTGTAACAGATTATAAACAAATCTTGAACAAGTAGATATCAGTGATCATTAAACAAATTTCTGTTGTGTAAATTTATATATGCAGATATTGAACAATTTAATCTTTTCAGACAAAGTTAACTTCAGATATGTCTTCAGATAGTGAACAAAATGATATATTCAGATAGTGAGAAAAATGATATATTCAAATAGTGAGCAAAATGATATCTTCAGATAGTGAGCAAAATGGTATCTTCAGATAGTGAGCAAAATAATGTTGAAACGTTTAAATCAACATCATTAGACATTAAACAACTTGACAGGTGCATTGCTGATTGTACCCTCATACTTGCTTGGGGTTTTTGAAAATCATAAAAAAGTAAATTAATTTGCTGCTTCAGTTATTAAACAATCTGATATCTTCAGATATGAATAAATTGACAGCAGAAGATAGTAAACAAATTGATACCCAACATATACAAATTGATAACTTTGAATAGTGAATCAATTTACCTCTTAAGGTAGTGAACAAATTGATACATGTATCTTTAGATCATTAAAAAAAATAACTTGTTCAGACATTGACCAACTTAATATGTTGATTGTCTTCAATCAGTTATCATCATAAAGATCATGGTTAACTGAAGGTTTGTTTGTGAATTGTTTTATGATAACTTGTTGGAGGGTTTCTTTGAAATATTATCATCATAATTAGTCCTGACCTTCTTATAAAGTGGTATAGCTTGTATTGTGGATTGGTTTTGCATTATGTTGAAGGTTAACTAATTGTAGTTAATGATTAATTAATGCTATACATGCAAATGTATTGGTTGGTGTATGAGATGAGCATCAATGAAATGGCAATTGTGTTGGATTTATATTGGTGTGATTGCTAGAATTCTGATTTGTTATTTCAAATGATTTATAATTGGCATTTTTTTCCTTATTTGATCGAGCATCAACTAAACTTGTTGCACTTTTTTGTAACCAATCATTGCCTCATGATTTCAGTATGCAGTGTAACAATTTAATCATTTTCTTATTTCAGAAACGAGGAATTACTGAAATTTGAGGTGGACAGGAGAGCAAGAAATGTGAGTAGATCTATGCCATTTTTTGTCAAAGGTGTTTGATTTTAAAAAAGGAAACTGTAAATTATGTGAATATTTTTTCAGGAAGTGTTAACCAAGTTCTTTTTTTTTTTCAGTGCTCATTTTTTACTCTTCGCAAGAAGAAAGTAAAAGGAAACTCAATATCATATTAACAATGCAATGGAGATTGAAATGAAAATGTTTAACCTAAACTTGAGAAGAATGATTCCTGGTATAAACTACATGTGCATAGTGTCATATGAGTTTAATATGGGTCACATTAAGCTGAAATTGTTTTTAGTTAAATGATGTTCAGATTATGTTGCAAAACTAAAATGGTAGTTGCCTGTTTGTCCTGGTATTAAGGCTATGCTATCACAGTAAAAGCAGCACTTTTATTGCTTCACCAGAACTCTATCACCAGATTACTGAGGTTGTTGAAGGTTAAATCCTACAACACTGACCACATTGACTAGTGTGTTATTGCTTCACTCTATCACCAGATAACTGAGATTGTTGGTCGTTAAACCCTACAACACTGACTACATTAACCAGTGTGTTATTGCTTCACTCTATCATCAGATAACTGAGGTTGTTGGCTGTTAAACCCTACAACACTGACCACATTGACTAGGGTGTTATTGCTTCACTTTATCACCAGATAACTTAGATTGTTGGCCGTTAAACCCTACAACACTGACCACATTGACTAGGGTGTTATTGCTTCACTGTATCACCAGATAACTGAGATTGTTGGCCGTTAAACCCTACAACACTGACCAAATTGACTAGTGTGTTATTGCTTCACTGTATCACCAGATAACTGAGATTGTTGGCCGTTAAACCCTACAACACTGACCACATTGACTACTAGTGTGTTATTGCTTCACTGTATCACCAGATAACTTAGATTGTTGGCCGTTAAACCCTACAATGCTGACCACCTTGACTAGCGTGGTATTGCTTCACTCTATCACCAGATAACTGAGGTTGTTGGCCATTGAACCCTACAACATTGACCACATTGACTACTAGTGTGTTATTGCTTCACTTTATTACAAGATAACTGAGGTTGTTGGCTGTTAAACCCTATAACACTGACCACATTGACTAGGGTGTTATTGCTTCACTCTATCACCAGATAACTAAGATTGTTGGCTGTTAAACCCTTCAACACTGACCACATTGACTACTAGTGTGTTATTGCTTCACTTTATTACAAGATAACTGAGGTTGTTGGCTGTTAAACCCTGTAACACTGACCACATTGACTAGGGTGTTATTGCTTCACTCTATCACCAGATAACTGAGGTTGTTGGCTGTTAAACCCTACAACACTGACCACCCTGACTTATGTGGTATTGCTTCACTCTTTCACCAGATAACTGAGGTTGTTGGCCTTTAAACCCTACAACACTGACCACATTAACCAGTGTGTTATTGCTTCACTCTATCACCAGATAACTGAGGTTGTTGGTCTTTAAACCCTGTAACACTGACCACATTGACTAGGGTGTTATTGCTTCACTTTATCACCAGATAACTGAGATTGTTGGCTGTTTAACACTACAACACTGACCTCATTGATTAGTATTTAGCCATACAGTACATGACCATGATGGGGGCATGTCTGTCATAGAGGTGGCCCAAGTCAGCTGATAACTGACCACATTTTTGTCATAATAACTCTTCAACCTGCTCAGCCTAATTTTACACATGCCTAAGCAAGAAATGTGTAGATCCATATCAGCCAGATCCCATGGGAAACTGTCTGATTAGGGTCTGCAATATATGTTGCTTTGTTACAAGCTATTATAAGAGTTACCTTCAATGCAGATTTCAACATGTAACTAAGATTTGTTGAGGTTATAAATAAAATGTAGCAGAGAAAGGGTCCACTGGTCACTCACCTGCCTGGTCCAATGTATGCTTTGTTTTAGATGTTTAGGTATGACAGTATGACCACTGGCTACTTGCTAACTTGCCTAGGTATGGGGAGGTTTAGAGTTTGGCGGATTTGTTTTTATTTACACTGGTAACTTAAGGTAAAAAGTTCACTGAGTGGTAAACATTTTTTGGATGTCAGTTTGGATTTGGGGTTCCAAAAATGTAAGTACATGGTTGTCAAATTAAATACTAGAAATATTTCATGGAGTGTTGCACATTGAGCATTGATTTGTACAGAAATATTTCATGGAGTGTTGTTGCACATTGAGCATTGATTTGTATGGAAATATTTCATGGAGTGTTGCACATTGAGCATTGATTTGTATGGAAATATTTCATGGAGTGTTGCACATTGAGCATTGATTTGTATGGAAATATTTCATGGAGTGTTGCACATTGAGCATTGATTTGTCCAATTACTGCTTAGATTGGTAGAAGTGGTGTTTGAGGGATTTGGATTGTTTGCAAGTTGTTCAATTTAGGCAACGTATTAGTTGATGTGGCATTAGATTGAACAGGCTAGTAATTGGATATGATTTAATTTTTACTAATATTTTAAAGCAAAATCTAAGCCTTTTTATGAATATTAACCAATGGCAATTAAGTTTGAAAGTGTCTGAGTTTGACAACTTTATTTTCTATGGGGAATTGGTAAGTTGGGATCCATGTTTGTTTTCAATTGTTATAGATTCACTGATTTAAAAACAATCCTAACTTCCTCAGTTTTAACATTATTTTGTCACTTATGAGCTATTCAGCTGTTTGTTTATGACTGCTGTAAGTACATGACTTACATCCTGCCACGCCTTGATTCTCCCAACCTGAGGTTAACACAAACTTTTGACTGACAGCATTTTCTTATTTATCTAGTGGTCAGAGGTTACAATTTATTCCATCATTTATTTTGGTTCATTAAAGTTTTACTTTTTTTAATTAAAATAACAGAAAAAGCAAAAGTAACTTACTGTCACCAAGCTGCTTTATGAAACTTCAAAGCAAAAAGTGTTCCAGGGACTAAGGTAATTTAACTTCAAACTTATCATTATGTCTAAAAACAATCTCAAGCATCTGACTGTTCAAAATATGAATAGAAATGTAAAACCTGACCCTATTAAGTGCTTGAGAAAATAAAAATTGAAAAAATTTGGAATCTTCTCAAGACTCAAGCTCATTTTTAAAATCTTGGTGCAGTGCAGTATATAGATGGTGTGACTAGGTGTATTGGTGGATCAAGCTGGGTTGGGGAGGGCGTTGCGTTCCGAACCCCATCTAGAATTTTCAAGAAATACCTTTCATGGAGGTATTTTTTGCCATTACATGTGCCCAATGCTACGGATAAGAACAGTAAGCAAGCACCTAACCTAAAATGTATTAAAAATGCATTGAATTTACACTATTTGTGCAATAACATACTTTCTATAAAGGTCTGTCAAGCATTTGAAATGCAGGAAATTACACTATTTGGATTGTAGATGTCAACACTCCACCTGAAGGAGCATGCCTAACATTGCTCATACTTATGGTTCTTGCTTAAATTGACCTCTCCCCTCATCCCATGAAAAAATTATAGATTATCTTCATCGCCAAAAATACAAACAGTTTGGACTCATGAAAAAATGTCCCCCACAGAGCAAAAAGAAAACAAAAACCTGCATCTGCCTCTGGGGTGTACATGCAGTATCATGTCAAGTGTTCGGGACATGCTAACACAGTGAAGGCAGCATTATCTGTTTCAAGTAAACACTATGACTAAAATATTAATTTTGAGGCTTAACAAAAACATTGCTTCAAATAAACATCATATTCAACTGAGTGATTGCTAGAGATCCAAAATTATAAACAAACAAAACAAACATAAATTGTCTGAGAATACCATGTGCATCACTGCACACATATTTTATTGGTTTGTATTTCTGTACAACAGGTAATTATTCAGAAAATGTACTGCAGCAGCATGTATCACATCTTCTTTCTCTCACAACCAGTTTAACTGTTTGATGTTACCTGTTCAGCACAAATTGCCCAGGTAAATAGTGTAGATCAAGGTAAGGCTGGGAGATGCCTGGTCATGATCTGCACTTCTTTTATGCTGATTTAGATAGATGCATTTTGCATAAAGGTTTAGTCTGATTTGTGAACAAAATTTTGCAAAAGGAAGGGGGATAAATATGATGTAATATGTATAGTTTCCACATGAGCCAACACACTATTATGAACAGTCACAACACCCAATCTTCATGTTACACTTTTCGGGGAGCGGGGGCAAAAATGTCATTTGATATACTATTTTAGTTGTTTACAAGTTATGAAATTTTGAAATAGGAATAAATTACTGTGGGCTATGGCTGACTGGATATGAATTGGCAAATTGCAAACTTTAATGATTGAAGCTGTGACAGAAATATTTTCCACATGTAGATCTGACGAGGCATGAAATAGATTATTTTGGACCATTTTACCCAAATCAATGCTTCATTATTTTTCAACTGTGCAGCTTCATTATTTTTCAACTGTTCAGCTTCATGATTTTGTAGTAAAGGATCATAATATTTTGTCCTTGTTTGGAGAAAAGAAGTTTTATATATATCATTAAGATACAGAATATTACTTTTAATAAAAACAACTTAATGATGTGTATTCATTAACAGTTATTTGGCATTTGGTTTATCATATTTATCATTTTATGGTGTGTAGCCATCTTGTGTTTAAAATTCAGTAAACAATCTATAGAAATCATGAAGGTTATAACAGATTGAGGTTTTTAGAGCTGCCTGCACAGTAGAAGTACCTGCATTGCTCAATAAGTAGAGTCAGAGTCAGAAATACATGTAAATAACTCAAAAGTATTGTTTATAAGTGAAATGAAGCAATTCTATTGGCTTTGAAGCAAATTTAAAATTCAAGTCTTGAGGTAATGAGGCTTTCTTTAAAATGTTATAGTAATAAGGAAAATGGCAGAAAGTTAGGTCATCCATTTTCATTTTATTTCACCTTATTCCCTAAAACCTTCTGTGGCTGCATTCTGGAGCCAGGCAGTAAAGAGTCACCTACTTTGAATGCCTTAACCTCTCCATGTGGGTTTGAACCCCAGTCAGGGCAAGAATTTTTATTTGAGGTATTAAGGCAGATCTGCTGAATGCTGGTGTGTCAGCATTATGGTTTTAAAAACTCAATCAAACCAGATCTTCTGGTTGTCAGCCCATGTTATTTTGAACACTGCCCTATAAAAACTGTTCAAAGGATTTAGTATGTCTAACACAGGATGTACAATCGCCAGTTTTCTTGCAGGAGCCTGTCAATTTGGTGCAAGTAAATCCATCCAGACTTAAAAGAAAACAAAAACAAAATGTCAGTTCTAGATAATGTTGAAACAGAGGTTCATCTGTATCAGCAGAAAATCTACTGCTGTCGGCAAATCTATGCGATAATTGGTGAGACATGACGTCTTTCCTTTATCGTCATTACAACACCTAGCTTAACATAGATCTGAACCAACCAACCTGTAGTAAAAAAAAGTTTGATGCATCTTGGTCATAGCTGCTACAGCAAAATTTTGACTTGGAGCAATCTTGTCAACCTGTCATAGAATTTATCAGCCAAGTTTTTTTCCTTTTTTCTAATAAAGGCAATGTCAAAATACCACCCTAATCTACAAAACAGGCATTTTGATTCAAGCAATATAAGTGATGATCGCATAAAGGACTTCTACCTCTTAGCTATTAAATCCAGCTGATTGTAATCTGACACTGTGAGCCCATCATAAAATTTATCAATTCTTTTTTTCTCTCTTTTCCATTAAAGGCAATGTTTAAATCCCCTACCTTTCATAAAAAAATCTTTTCACTTTTAATGATTAATTATTACCAGTTATATAGTTCATAACGTTAAACAATTTTTATACATATCTTAATTTTTGAAAATCATAGTAGGCTGTGTAGCAGCAGATCACCCTACCTGCCCCTCCGTCCTGGGATTGTCAAAGTATATAGGGTTCAAACACCTGATGGTAGATGCTTGTTTTGTTTTGTTTATGAAATACAACCCAGTGACAAATTATGGTCACTATATCACCATCCTTCTATTTTGGTGGAGGAAAACCCCAGACAGATGTCTGGGTGGAACCACCAGGGTACAGCAGGTCACTTTGAAGACCTTTGACATTAGGTCCTTTGACTTCAACAGGACACAAACCTATGCTGTAAGTGGCTAAGCAGTCAGTGGAGTTACAAGTCTGTACCACTATGTCATGGATGCCATGAGACGATTGGATGCTTACACAGCTGAATACCTTATCTGTGATAATCTGCAAATAAAAATTACTACAATATGCAATATTTTAAACTATTGATACATTGTTTGCATTGGTTTACAGTGTCTGTTTCCATAAAGTAACAAAACCCAAACAAACAATTAAAAAGATACATCCCCATAGGCCACACATAGTAAGCATTTTTTCCCCAACAAGTATGCCATATAAATGATGATGGTCATAAGGACATATAACCTTGTTGTTCACAAATCATAATACTGTCATGTGTTCAGGTGATTACTGTCATTGCTATGGTGATGATAGGATCCGTCTGCTACTGCCATTATGTTAACCCTTATCATGCTACATCTGTAAATAACCACTATGAAATACTTTGTTTTTTTGCTGAAACTTCATCCATAGGCCAAAACACCATCTTAAGTAAGTAGTGTACAGATAGTACACTGCCTTTTTATAATCTGAACATGGCTTAGTGATAGAGTCTCTGACTTGTAACTTCTCTGCCTACTTGTTTGTTTAAGGTTGTCTGGTAACGTGACCAGCATGTGCAAAGCATGCTTGGCCATCTTTAATAAAAATGCTCAGAAGCGCTGTTGGGGCAGTGTAAGTTGGACCCTGTATGCGATTACAGGTGAGCAAACAATGGTCAAAATTTTTCCATGGTAAAAACAAATGACCTATGTCATTACATAATCTGGTTCAGAGCAGCAGAATGGAGTGAGGACCTGCGTAGGATATTGCAGCCCATTTCCACTTTTTCCCCTGTTCCATGAGTGATATTTGTATGTGGCATTGTTCTTTTAAAAATCTGCATTTCATTTATGTCTGAAGTACACAATATGATGAACTTCCAATTTAAACAGAGAACAATATTAATTTTAACATTTAAAGCATCCCTGGACAAAATAGATGCTTTTAGTCTCCTTAGACATACATATTTGTTCTATACACATGCTACTTCTTCCCAGGCACAAATAACTGATTGAAAGTAGTCAAGGTCATACAGAGTCAATCCAGTGTGCTTCCAAAATCCAGCTTACTCATAACTTTGGATGGTGTTGCAAGTCACACTGCCCTAAAACTGCCTGTCATATAAACCAAGTTAATATTTTGTAAAATATTTAATGTATATGGAGTTGCTGTAGATATAATGTATATCATGTATTATCCTATGGGATGTAAATAAGCATTTTAGGGTTAAGTCAAAGATAAAAAATATATATCTTAGCAAGACTAAATCCAGCTCAGACAAAGTGTGGAGACATAGATAAGTCACTGTCCATAAGCATTGTGCTGGTGCATTAAATATCTATCTAAACAAACAGTTATCCTTGTAGTATAACTTAATCTGGTCTTGGCAGATAGGAGCTGCCTGATCTGGATTTACACTGTTTGTTGCTGTGTCTCTAGCAGCAACATACACTTGAGTTATCTTTGAGGTTGCACACAAAAATGTGATTTACAAATAGGTATAAACAAAAGTAGCAGATCAAGCAGGAAAAGTGGGTTTTTTTTCATGGAAGTGGTTGACAAATGTTTGCAGCTTCCCAGAATGTGGTCCCATTCATTACCTGTGGGCCAGGTGATGACATGGGTGGTGTTCCTGCAGTTTAGTGGTTATTGTTGTTTATCACACTGGTGGTTGGTATGTTTTTCACTGTTTTGGGGCATTCAAAGTGCAATTATGAGATGTAATTTATTAAACTACCCAGACCCATATGTTTGCTTGAGTGACAGTTTTAGTATAAGAGAAGATAATAGTTTATCATAGTGACTTGTGTACAACAGGGTAAATAAGTGCAATAACATAGGTGGAATACAAACAACACCTAGTCCATTGGGCCTGTCAGTCACCTTTGGCATATTAAAAACGTACCTTAAGTCATATAGTATATTTGTAGTTAATTTTAGTGCTGTTATTCTGTTCAGTTGGGTTTCACTGTCTGCAGTATATGTACTGGCATTCTGATTTGTTTTTAATGGCAAGTTTTTGTTTTCCTTTAAAGCTTATTTTTAAAGAAATTGCACAATAAAGTCTAGGCTTTCTAAGTGCATTAGTTATAAATGTGGCACTTTGTTAAGCCATTGTTTTCTGCACTAACAGTGCATAACTTGTGCTAAGTTATATCACGTGCATGTAACTGGTTTGTCAAGTTTTCCATTTACACATTTATCAGATTATTATTGGGGTTGTTACCCTTCTCTGAATACAATGCTATTCTTTCCTAGTTAACCTGGGTGGACCATGTTTACTTACACTGGTCTTTTATCTCATAACCTGCTAGGCTTGATGTGATGAAGGGTAGGCAGAAAGTATAGATTCAGATCAGCCAGTGTTGGTAGCTGTGTGAGCAGGATCTGCACTATTTGCGGCTATCAGTGTTGGTAGCTGTGTAAGCAGGATCTGCACTATTTGTGACTATAAGTGTTGGTAGCTGTGTAAGCAGGATCTGCACTATTTGCGGCTATCAGTGTTGGTAGCTGTGTGAGCAGGATCTGCACTATTTGTGACTATCAGTGTTGGTAGCTGTGTGAGCAGGATCTGCACTATTTGCGGCTATCAGTGTTGGTAGCTGTGTAAGCAGGATCTGCACTATTTGTGACTATAAGTGTTGGTAGCTGTGTAAGCAGGATCTGCACTATTTGCGGCTATCAGTGTTGGTAGCTGTGTGAGCAGGATCTGCACTATTTGTGACTATCAGTGTTGGTAGCTGTGTGAGCAGGATCTGCACTATTTGTGACTATCAGTGTTGGTAGCTGTGTAAGCAGGATCTGCACTATTTGCTGCTATCAGTGTTGGTAGCTGTGTGAGCAGGATCTGCACTATTTGTGACTATCAGTGTTGGTAGCTGTGTAAGCAGGATCTGCACTATTTGCTGCTATCAGTGTTGGTAGCTGTGTAAGCAGGATCTGCACTATTTGCGGCTATCAGTGTTGGTAGCTGTGTAAGCAGGATCTGCACTATTTGCTGCTATCAGTGTTGGTAGCTGTGTAAGCAGGATCTGTGCTATTTGTGACTATCAGTGCTGGTAGCTGTGTAAGCAGGATCTGCACTATTTGTGACTATCAGTGTTGGTAGCTGTGTGAGCAGGATCTGCACTATTTGTGACTATCAGTGTTGGTAGCTGTGTAAGCAGGATCTGCACTATTTGCGGCTATCAGTGTTGGTAGCTGTGTGAGCAGGATCTGCACTATTTGCGGCTATCAGTGTTGGTAGCTGTGTGAGCAGGATCTGCACTATTTGTGACTATCAGTGTTGGTAGCTGTGTAAGCAGGATCTGCACTATTTGCGGCTATCAGTGTTGGTAGCTGTTTGAGCAGGATCTGCACTATTTGCGGCTATCAGTGTTGGTAGCTGTGTGAGCCGGATCTGCACTATTTGTGACTATCAGTGCTGGTAGCTGTGTGAGCAGGATCTGCACTATTTGTGGCTATCAGTGTTGGTAGCTGTGTGAGCAGGATCTGCACTATTTGTGGCTATCAGTGTTGGTAGCTGTGTGAGCAGGATCTGCACTATTTGCGACTATCAGTGTTGGTAGCTGTGTGAGCAGGATCTGCACTATTTGTGACTATCAGTGTTGGTAGCTGTGTGAGCAGGATCTGCGCTATTTGTGACTATCAGTGTTGGTAGCTGTGTAAGCAGGATCTGCACTATTTGCGGCTATCAGTGTTGGTAGCTGTGTGAGCAGGATCTGCACTATTTGCGACTATCAGTGTTGGTAGCTGTGTGAGCAGGATCTGCACTATTTGTGGCTATCAGTGTTGGTAGCTGTGTGAGCAGGATCTGCACTATTTGCGGCTATCAGTGTTGGTAGCTGTGTAAGCAGGATCTGCACTATTTGTGGCTATCAGTGTTGGTAGCTGTATGAGCAGGATCTGCACTATTTGTGGCTATCAGTGTTGGTAGCTGTGTGAGCAGGATCTGCACTATTTGCGGCTATCAGTGTTGGTAGCTGTGTGAGCAGGATCTGCACTATTTGTGACTATCAGTGTTGGTAGCTGTGTGAGCAGGATCTGCACTATTTGTGACTATCAGTGTTAGTGGCTGTGTGAGCAGGATCTGCACTATTTGCGGCTTTCACTAGTTACTGTATAATGGAGCAATAACTGAAATTTATTCATTTTGTAACCATTATAAAGCAACATTTGGTGAATTAATAGCCCATAATAATTCTTAATCATCGTCAATCGTCTGTATGTAAAAGTGTCAAGACATTGCTACTAGATATGCTAGTGTTTTAGCAGCAGATGATGCAGGCTCTGATCTGGATACAGTTTGACTAAGCCTGGTTGGTGATTGTCAGGTTAGGAGCCAACATGGTTTATTTACCAGAGCAGCAGTTAAAGGCTGTGAGCAGGTGTGCTTGTAACAGTATGTTTTGTGTTGGGTAAGCCCATTGTTTAGCTATGATAACCTCAATGTTTGTGTTGACCAGGGGTTCTCCTGTCAACACCTATGAAAGGCAACTGATCAAACAGTACCTTTAAATACTTAGAGAAAGTATGAGGGCCTATGGAATTAGGAAGTGATTTTAGTAGACTGTTTTAGGTAAATTTTTCTTATCATGACATTACCCTGGTATTTTTTGTCTGTGTGCATGTCTGAAATATCTGATGAAGATTATTAAGGGAAATTTTAAGGCTAAAAGAAATGTTGTTTTCAGTTTTTAATTTAATTTAGAAATTTTAAGCATATATAAATAGGTATTGTACCTGTGTGCGTTTAGCACATATAGTTTTGTGTGGAAGAGTAAGCTGATTGTATAAATAGCTATTGTATTGTCTTTGACTTAAATAAAAGTGCCAGGTTGAAAATACAGATACCTTTGGATCAGATGCATATTAAACAGTGTTTATAATTTTGATTTGATTTATTTTTATCTTGGGATATTTTCACAAAGCAACGTCAATGGGTAAGTTGTCATACTTCAACATTATCTTACTGTGAAATGGATTAACATTGATAAATTAAGAATTGGTTTACTTGTGTTCAATGAAATAATTGTTTTGTCATCCTTTTTTTCCTAGAAGCTTTTAATAAAGACTTTTTATGACAAAATAATGTTCAAATCTATGTTGAACTTGAAGAGCCACCTGTTGTGAATTCCTGCAAATGTTATGCCATCAGATATACTTGGTAGAATCTCTTCCAGCTCCATAACCCCTCACCTCTCTCTTCCAACTTCATGACCCCTCACCTCTCTCTTCCAACTCCATGACCCCTCACCTCTCTCTTCCAACTCCATGACCCCTCACCTCTCTCTCTTCCAACTCCATGACCCCTCACCTCTCTCTCTTCCAACTCCATGACCCCTCACCTCTCTCTTCCAACTCCATGACCCCTCACCTCTCTCTTCCAACTCCATAACCCCTCACCTCTCTCTTCCAACTCCATGGCCCTCACCTCTCTTCCAACTCCATGGCCCCTCACCTCTCTCTTCCAACTCCATGGCCCCTCACCTCTTTCTTCCAACTCCATGGCCCCTTACCTCTCTCTTCCAACTCCATGGCCCCTCACCTCTCTCTTCCAACTCCATGGCCCCTTACCTCTCTCTTCCAACTCCATGGCCCCTCACCTCTCTCTTCCAACTCCATGGCCCCTCACCTCTCTCTTCCAACTCCATGACCCCTTACCTCTCTCTTCCAACTCCATGACCCCTCACCTCTCTCTTCCAACTCCATGGCCCCTCACCTCTCTCTTCCAACTCCATGGCCCCTCACCTCTCTCTTCCAACTCCATGGCCCCTCACCTCTCTCTTCCAACTCCATGGCCCCTCACCTCTCTCTTCCAACTCCATGGCCCCTCACCTCTCTCTTCCAACTCAATGGCCCCTCACCTCTCTCTTCCAACTCCATGACCCCTCACCTCTCTCTTCCAACTCCATGACCCCTCACCTCTCTCTTTCAACTTCATGACCCCTCACCTCTTTCTTCCAACTCCATGGCCCTTCACCTCTCTCTTCCAACTCCATGGCCCCTCACCTCTCTCTTCCAACCCATGACCCCTCACCTCTCTCTTCCAATTCCATGGCCCCTTACCTCTCTCTTTCAACTCCATTTTGGCCCTTCACCTCCATGGCCCCTCACCTCTCTCTTCCAACCCATGACCCCTCACCTCTCTCTTCCAACTCCATGGCCCCTCACCTCTCTCTTCCAACCCATGACCCCTCACCTCTCTCTTCCAATTCCATGGCCCCTTACCTCTCTCTTTCAACTCCATTTTGGCCCTTCACCTCCATGGCCCCTCACTGCTTGGCTTTAAGTTCCAGTCAAGGCAAGAACTTTTTTTAGGGGAGGTCTTCCACCAGACTGGTGATGCATCAAAAATTCTATCTAGATGTTTTTTTGGGGTCTTACTCCACCAATAATGACCATATTTATGTTGTTTCAATATATCTATAAAAAATGAAACAACCTAAAGCTTATGCATTTATTAATATTATTTGTTCTTTATTTGCTGACAGATACATGTCCATGCAATGGTGACTAGGTATAACTCAAGAGACTTAACAAAAAGAACAAGAACTGATAACCTGATAAGTTAGCTACAATCTACACTTTTGCTAAGACCTGGTGTCATACCCATAAAAATGTTAGTTTTTTTTCTGACGTACACTAAACACTTTAATAAAATCTTGAAATATGTTATTTAATATAAGAAATCTTTTTTAAGTTTCATTCATTTAATTTTAGAAATGTAGAATTCTTAAAATTTATTATTTATTACGTTCAGTTTGAAAAAATAACAAATTCTTTATGGATGCCACTTGTGATCGGTAAATGCTCTGCATTTAAAGATATAAAATAGGTCCCAAAGTTTTTATCATGTCCTTTTAATAGGAAACATGCAGTTATACCTAAGATCTTAATCTGTACCATTAAACTGCCTGTTTGATCAATCCTTGCTCGATTGAATGTTTCTTATTAAGAGGTTACCTGTACAGGTAGACATCGTTTCATGTCAAGTCCGCATTGTCTTGATCACCCCAAATATGTGCTGACCTTTACAATTGGATTGATTATTACATTCCTGAAATATTTCTTCAAATGTTTATTAAACCACCCACTAATAAAGTTAAATGAATGAATCCATTTCTTTGCATACAATATACATTCAATTTTTTATGTAGAGAAAAAATCAACAATGCCTTTAGTTGTATTTCTTTTCATTTTAAGTGTTCAAATTTCTTCACATCCATCCAAAAATATGCCAAAAGTACAGAAAAGACACTAAGACATGTCTAAAGATAGCATCATGTGCTTTAAAATTTTATTTAAAGTGGTTGTATAAATTAACAAGTTCACACTATCTCTAGATTTCATTGCAAGTTCCTACATATGAATTAAAATTCTTTGTGTATTTTATCTAGATGCTTGTTAATTGCTTTAAACCATATCTGGACAACTTCTGTAATATCTTGCTAGCAGAACATAATATTAACCCTAAAAACAATCAAAATTTTTAGATTTGACAGGAAAAGCAACATTAAAGTTATAAGTCAATAATGTTTGTTTATGAACTTAAGACTAATATTATTGTTTTCATTTGAATTTTGCTTTAAGTTTAAATGAACAACGCTATTTGAAGATGAGCATCAATATTCTGTTTTAATTTAACTTTTTTTTTCAATTTGTATTTTTTTGTACTAATCAAAGTTATTTATTCAATTTAACATGTCTATTCCCTATGATTTTTTTCAATTTATATTAAATTTTAAATCTGCATTTCATAATTATATAATTTGAAATCATCACATTATTTTGTAAAAAACTTGTCAAAATAGTCTTGGAAAAAACACTCTCTTAAGAAAATGGATATTGTGCATTTTTGTTTGCAGGAGATGAACTCATGACAAATTCTGTGATAGTTTTCTACTCAGGGTCATGGTCATTACAACCCTAAGCAGCTGTTTTTACAGCCTACTGTCTAGTCCTTGTCTACATCACAAGCCATTTTGTTTTGATAAATGAGCCAATCAAATTACAGTAAAACCTGTCCACTTTTATTGTTGCTGGTTACATTGGTGATTATTCCTGTCACCATGGTAATGACCTGATGTCACTGCAGCAACTTGTCAAGGTCATGCTGGTGCTGTCAGGTCAAAGGTCAGAAGATACTTACATGTAATAATAGAAGATGCTTTATTTCTATAATTGGTAGAATTGTATGTTTTTATAACAAGGAAAAGGACTTTTGTTGTTAGGTTTAGTAAAACTTTCCAGTTAACACTTCATTGTTACATTCAGCACATACAAAGTGAGAGATGGTGAAAACAGGAAACTTTATAGAAACATAAAGTGGGAAATACCAGGTGACTAAAACACTGCTGGATAACTTTTTGTAAGATGTTGAACTCCAAAAACAACAAAATCTTGAGTCTGCAAAAGCATGTAGGAGTGATTGCATGTGCGTGTGTTTTGTGTGTGTGTTTTTTTTTCAGTTTAGCTTATACAGTAATGTAATGTATAACAGCTATTCAGGAATTTTGATACATTTTTTTGTTTTTGGAATACATCCCACCAATGCAGTAGTTGTCATTTTGATGGCATCCAGCTATTATGGTGAAGGAAAGCCCAAGGGCAAATGTCTGGGTAGAACCACTTGTGCATTGGAGGTCAGCTAAAAGACCTCTCTCGGTAAAGATTTTGTCGTAACTAGGACTTGAGCAAGAGAGGTCAGTGGAGTTACAAGTGGGTGACTTTACCCACAAGGCCACAGGTGTCCCTTTCTGTCTGTTCAGTCTTGTTGGATACATAGCAAAGACAACAAACATGCAGCTCTATCCTATCATCTAGCAGGAAACTGGTTTTTCAGGACGATAACTTGAGGAACAGTTTTGCGCAGAACGCTTCCCCTTGATGTTTCGGAATCTTGTCTTACCACGCATTTCAGTGGGCTTTCATTTGTACAAGTCAAACATTTAAATTACATCTAAGCAAATACAGCATGCCACAACAGGAGAATGTGTGTCTTGTAGCTATCAGTTTCAAACGTCCCTGTGAAAACATTTCGAGACATGTTTTAACTGTTCATAACATGCTGAGTGTCTAGGCCACTGCCTACTGAAACAGGACCAACTGAATAGTACATCAACTGCAGAGGCATTGTATTGTACCTTTTTTTTCTTGTTCGGTATCACTGTATTTTTTTTTAAATTTCTTTCAGTGTCAATTACATGTAATTAGGTGAAATGTCTTATAGAAAAGCTATTTATTTTTGTGTATAGTCCTATTGTTAATGCGATCTTTCATTTTCAAAAATGATAGAACCCTTGATTACATCCACAATGCATAACTAAACATTAAGCAAATACATCTCAGATGCACATTTTCTGTAATCCTTTACCAATTCTTAACTCTTAGTTTGCTAAAAACATATTTATAACACTTTGGAAAATGGTGTAGATCTAGATCAGTCACAGCCCGTCCCAAGTGGTAGGTGTCTATCAGGATTGCTGCTGAATCTCTATTAATATGTCTACGCACCTTAGCATGTCAATGTTAGAAGATAAATACCAGTAATAATTAGTATGACTAATTAACGAACATTATAAGCAAGCTAAGAATTAGATCAACAGTTGATAAAGTGCTGCAGTAATTGAGTTAGGACTTATGTGAAGGGATGCAACATTTTAAGCTGTATACAATATTATAGTCCATAGGAACTTCTTAGTTAATTGTTTATAACTTTATGCGTCTGTAGTTGGATTTGAATAGTTGGATTAAGCAGCAAATAGTGTAGTTCTTGATAAGACCGCTCCAGGTAGGGGTACTTGATTCCACAGCAAATAGTGTAGTTCTTGATCACACAGCTCGTGGTCGGGATTCTTGATTCCACAGCAAATAGTGCAGAGCCTGATCACACAGCTCCTGGTAGGGGTTCTTGATTCCACAGCAAATAGTGCAGATCCTGATCACACAGCTCCTGGTTGGGGTTCTTGATTCCACAGCAAATAGTTCAGATTCTGATCAGACATTTGCAGGTATGGGTTCTTGATTCCACAGCAAATAGGGTTCTTGATTCCACTGCAAATAGTGCAGATCCTGATCAGACAGCTGGATCTATTCATGCTTAAGAGTTAGACTTGCTTAAATTAATGTGATACAGTATTTGCCACAGTCAAGACCTTACAATATCATTATTATAAATGTAGCCATTTGCTATGTTTATTACAGTATAAGATTGTATGTATATTTTATTAAGGGAGTTGATGAGACATTGATGAAAGGTGGTGTTTTAATTAACAACATTCCATGCTAGATTTTGATCTCATAAACTGGTGAAAATCTTGGACAGTAATGTTCTGTGGGCAATATATCACCATATAACAAAAAGGTCAGAAGTTAAGACTAGACTAAGGTTGTATACATAAGACTCCTAACAAGGCCATTGGCAACATTGTCAACAAATACAGAAGTATATTCCAATTATAGGGGTCAGTCATTTGTTTATGTTTATTGTTTTTATAAACACAGCTGACCCATTAGTGTTTAATGTCTATACATATTGTATCACAAATATGCCTCGATCTGATATTCGGATGATATGGCCACATAGTAGCCTACCAATCCCTGGATTGAAGGTCGACCCTGGCTGGAGCCAGATTTTTTTTCATGGTACAACGATTCCTAATTGCACATAGGTTGGTTCATACTGTTATTTATGTACTATATTAACTAACTATAATAAACATAATAACATAATCTTAAAAAAATGCTTCAACAAAATTTGTGTTCTCTAGGTTGACTCGATCTCACAATCTCCAGGCTTGTGCATTAACCATTACACTATAGCACTAACTACAAAAGAAGTAAACTACACACATATCAGCAAAAGACTGTCTATAACTAGTGGTTTATGTTTATAAATTGCAAGCGAAAGTAAACAAGTGACTAACCTAAATATTTTATCGTATATGGGCAGTAAAGTCTTATTTTGGTTAACATTAATTTTATTATGTTTCTTTCATGACATAAGACTATTTAGTTTTTTAATTAGGATTAAACATAATGCCAACAATCTTTCAGTCATAACTGAAGCAGTTATTTCTGCCTTCACTTTGATAACATGACGTGAGAGACTGATATATTTATAATAACACACCTGATTTGTTAGGTCTCTGTGTTAAATAGCCATACGTTTAATTACCATTGCATAATGTTGTATGAATCTTAAAAAATAACTTTGCAATAAATAAAAAAAAAATATCCATCAATTTATTAACTGTTGGTACATGTATGGTTTGGAGTAGAAAGCAGGGTTTGAGCATAAGAATAATTTCCTTATCTAAAACTCTTAATTAAATGATATAACATTATATATTATATTATACACAATGCAATTATAAATCCAATTATTATATGGACATGTCATGATAGCCTGCCATACATTGAGTGAATATGCCTGAGAGTGTTATTAGCACGTGAATTGATTGACAGGTCGTCTGACTATTTGAGCTCAGTCCTGATGACAGTTGGTAACTGGTCCACCATAACTGTTTAATTGAAGTTTAATTGCTGTTTGCATCATGTCTATTCACAGCTTCTCCTCCCGTTAATTGATTGATTGACAGACCTAGTCCATTGACTGATTGGGCAGTTTGTTTTCAGCTTTAAATTTAACTTGCATTCCACCTTGTACATTATGGCACACCTAGCTACATTCAGAGTTTGAAACGGAAGTAAGACATGTAGATAGATAATTAGTTTTAAGTATATATTATATAATTGTACCAAGTTTATGATTGGTTTGTGCATATTTGTGGATTTAAATTCATAACATAGGTAATGTGCATTTTTTCATTATGTAAAAATGTATGTCAAACAATTATACTTTAATCTTCAATTTAAGGAATCTGTTCATGTTTTTTTTTTCATTCTGTTTAATTTGTAAAAAAATGGAAATTCATTGTAAATTAGAAGCAGATTAAAGTATTAATGGTATAGGAAGACCCTAGCAAATGTGTCCCTATTGGATTGGCACACTGTAGCTTAACTGGACATGAACATTGTTTCCCAGACTTGAAGCGATGGGATAAGTCAGAGAAGTTACAAATTGGTGAATCCTCTTGCCTGAACCATGGGCCCTGCACTGTTATTTTGTATTAAACAGATAATCACAGAATGAAGGCTGCACTTCTGTTTTTGTATAAAACAGATAATCTAAGGATAAATGTGCTCTGTGTCCAATGCTATTAGAAACAGATTATCAGTGATCAGACCCACTATTACGAAGACTGATGCGTCATACAAAAGCAATATTTATCACAGTTGTAGCAGTTTTATTTCATAAATGGCAGTATAAAAAGAGGAAACTAGCCATAAACAAGGCTTCGGTCCATATGGTTTATTACCAATATTCTGCTGCTGACAATCAGACAGTCATGTGCTGCATTATAAAACAGCAATAAAATATTACATTATGGATTCCAATTGTTAAATGAAACAGACACTAAAAAGTATATAAATGTGAAATATGCATATAATCTGAAATATAAAATGCATGATAAATTTGTCAAGTATTATGTTTTCAGTCTTTTTTGTGTGTAGATATTAAAGGTATTATTTTCACTTATAATGTTCCAAACTTGAATATCCCAAATCAATCAAAAATGGAAAACATTCAACACCGTCATAACATTGATACATTTACTTATTGTAAAAATATATAGAACGATGTTTTGTTGCACTTGAGACAGGAATAATTTAAAGTTGTTAGGATGTCAGTTTGTTTTGCGAAGCAGTTACTATTTTTACTGTGTATAGGGGCAGATTGTTACTTTGTTGTAGGTGAATTGGTTTTAATGAAAATAGTGACGAAATTGTTGCATAGTATACTAAAATAAACTCAAGTAATACATATTTTATTTTCATCTAAGGTTTCAGCAATCAATTATTGATTGACATATTTGAAGCAATAAACATATTGAAGTGTATGTGTGTATACATATTTCTTATAATGCCCCAGGTAAGATATCATTAAGACATGCAACCTTGATTTTGTTTTGACTGATACATCACACCATCATAATTGTAATGATTATAAGAATCTCCAGTTATTATAGCTTCACACAATAAGGTTATTGTAGAAATCTCCAGTTATTAGAGACAGAACCCTAGACAAATGTTGGTGTAGAACCACTGACAGATCACAGGTCAGATGAAAGTCCTCCTCACATTGAACAGTTTGTCATGACTCAAACTATCATAGTGAGTGACAGAGGTGTTGTGTGTCCGTCACACTATTGTCTTAACTAAGGACCTTCCCCAACATCTTTTATTTTATGTTTTACCTGTGCAACTAAATGTAACTGTAAACTTAATAAATTCTTCAAGGTGCCATACTCATTATAAATTATATATACATGTATTTGTGAAGAAAGATCGATCAGTTGTCAGGGTGCCTGTAGTTAAGTGTGTAGAGTTGCTGACTTGTAACTCCAGATTTCATGAACCTTTAACCGCTTGAGTTTGAGTCTCAGTTGGGGTGAAAACATCCAGAGTTTTTCAAGCTAATCTGTAGTGCTTCTACCCAGACAATCGCCTTTAGGCTTCCTCCACCAGTAAAAGGAAGATAGTGCTTTAATGATCCTAACTGGGACTCACTTTAATGTATACAACAATACAAAACAACAAAAAAATCAGTCTTAAATGGCAGTAGTGTTGATCCAGATCTGGATATGTATCCATCTAGGAATTGCTAATGGTTTTTAACAACTCTAGCATGGTACAGATTAAACTGATTAAACCTGACAAACATTTGTTAGGAATTAGAATTAAGACTGGCATTGGGAGGCGGAGTTGTGATTTGAAACCTTATTTTTTAAGTACTGGAAAGTTGAGTTTTGTCTGAGATTGTATTTATGGAAATTACATATTTGATAGGTGTAAATGAAATAATTCTATTCACACCTGAAGTTTTTTGCCTGACAAGTATCCATCCATATGATATTCCCAACTCCATTCTTATATTAATTACTTCTATAGACGATTATACATTATTCTAAAGTACCTGTCATATCTAATTAATCAAATGAAGACCATTCTCTTGTTATCTGACAAGAGAATTTGACTGGTAAATATTTACAGAAGTGGGAGAGAGTGTGTTAATTTATATTTAATAGAAAAGAAATTCTTCAGTTATTAATACAAAGTGATGAACTATTTTTTTGGTGGTTTGTATTGAATTAAAACAAATATACATGTATATATTATGACATTATAATTGTTGAACACTAGAAAGTTCATTTCAGTACACTGCATGCAGGTGTAATTGGTCCATGCAAATACTTGGCACTAATTGTAAATCCAAAATGATTGAATCCTCCTATTTATCATGTAATTATAATTTTATGCAAATGGTATGTTGAATGTTTGAGTTTGTGCAAATATCTCAAAGTTTTATTGCCCTGAGAGCACCAGTCATTTGGCATTTTTTGTCTTGTTACATTTTGCCCAAACATGAATAAAATGAAACAATACTTGACAGTTTACAATCAAAATGAGACTTGAAACTTGAAAATTCAATTATCTATATTTATTTTATATATTGTACTAAAATTCATTAGGGCAAAAGGAAGAAAGTCATCTCTTTTAACTTAGTTGTTTTTTTTATTTACATGAAAGCCCCTAGTTTTTTTTTATTTAAGTGAAAGCCCCTCCCCCCCCTCCCCTTGAAGTATAGTAGGTAGAGAGATGGCCCCAGCAACAGCAGGTCCCAAGTTCAAACCCAAGCAAAGATACAACACAATTGTTCCTATGGCTAAATGTCTGTGAGTTTCAACCCACCAGACAAAGCTTAATTGGGTTATACCTTGCTGTCCCATAAAACAGCTGAACACAAAACAGCTAAAAGTACACAGCTGCATGTCCCTAACTAAAGTTAGTCCTAAATGCTGATTGTGGAAAATCCCCTTGAATTAGCATATTGAAGTTTTAAGCAGGTGCAAATAGATTATAAAACTTTGTGTTACTCATTCCCTTCAGTGCAGCAAACAATAGAAATAAATCATTCTGGTTGCTTTTTAAGGGGATTGCAAACAGTCCAACAAAGACCATGTGCTAAATTGCATTTTAACCTGCCCTGAAAAATGTTAACAAGCTAAGGCAACTGATGTAGATCCAGATCAACTATCAGTGATTAACACCTGCTTGATATCTGATCAGGATGTTCACTATTTGTCACTAAGTCTTTGTCAATACGTCTACTTACCTTTATTTAGTTGTTAATTGTGTAGAATATGTATGGTCTATTGACACCTGTAGCTGGATAAGGGATATGTCACGTTGCAGTTTTTGTGTGCAGAAAAGGGAAGAAAAACATATAATAGAAACCAACAGGTTCATAATTACGTTCTGCTAACTACCCACACCAAAACGCTTGCATGCGACAAGCTCGTCACAAGTTTGCGACAAGTTTGCGCAAGCTTGCCGCAATCTTAATAAGATTGCAATTCTTAAATATTATGGTCGCGGATGCGAGCACGCTCGCTTGCATAGAAATTAAGGTTGCGGTTAGGTTTTGTTCGCACACTTCTCGCAATCTTAAATACCATTAAGATTGCGAGAAGCTTGCGGTCTTGCAAGCTTGCAATCTTATATTCCACTGAAGATTGCAAGAAGCTTGCGATCTTGCAAGCTTAAAACTAATTATTATTAGGATTGTGGATAGGTTGTGGACTTGCAAGCATAAAATTATTCCAAGACATTAAGAAATTTATTTTGTATTTCTTTAAAGAAATAACATTTGAAAGAGAACTTGACCAGCATGACCAGTTCCACTTGCAGATATACAGCAAGAAAGCTATGATGGCCCTGTATCGCTCACCTGAGGACACTGGCTTTAAAATTTAATCACAAGACTAAATGTTCACAACTGTGCCTTGGATTCTAGTGATTACAAGTTATGTTGAAGCAAATCTTTGCCTACAGTTACACATCCAGATTTATTGCAAACAAAGATTTTGGTCAAGTTCTGTGAAGATTAGGCCCCCAAAAAAGTCTTTTAATGTGTTCTCAAGGTTTTTATAGATCTGACCAAGTCACCTACTATTTGACCATGTGACCTATTTATTAACTCATCCAAGATTTCATACAGACAAACATTTAATGACATTCTGACCACCAGTGTTGGTTAAGATTGGATCAAAACGGTAGCCTTTAAAGTGTTTACGAGCAAATTGTTAATGCAGCTAGATGGACAGTTGGTTGAAAAAAGCTTACCAGAATGTGACATAAAAAAGCTCTAAATACTAACTGCCAATTTTTTTTTAAATTTTATTTTGTCATTATTTATTATTAAACAGAAATCACACAACCCTATACAAAACAGTCCCAGATTTACTCTCCCTAGAAAGTAATTTGGTAATGATACCCTACTCCCATCTTGATTTTTTTTATAGAAAATCCAAAAATATATTTAATAACTTGACAACAATTGATCCCTAAAGCAATTCCAAACATATTCTTCCCATGAGATAGTTAGTTAACTACTTAATCTGATTAATCCTCAAAAAAAATAAGATAATGAACTAAACAAAATAAAATGTATTTAGTAACAGTGACTCAGTCCTTCAAACTAATTGACAACAAAATCAATCCCATACTTTGGCATCCCATAAACAAGTTAACTTTCAAATTTGATATCTATCTAAATCCTGAGTAGACATGGAAAGCAAACTGCTGTTATGAGTTACAGTGACCTTGATCTGACTGATCACAAAAGCAATTTTAAGCTATGTTATCATTAAAGACAGCTACAAAAGATTTGGTAATAATAGCTCAGTACAATATTTATTTTTTTGATCTCATTCCAAAGATGTCAGTTTTTTAATAACTTTTTGTTGTCTTTCGAAAACCTGGTCAAGTAGATTTACAGTCTAATATCTAATATGACAACAAAACAGACAGTAGAGTATCATGTTAAAACCACTCTTACTTTATTGGGAATGTGAATAAACACCATTTAATAATAAAAGTTTAAAAGTCGCTTTTACGGTGTTTTATTAAAAGTCAATCGTAACTTTCGGAAAATAACCGAAGAAATCGCCGAGCGGTCCCGATTTACTACAATAGCACATGCGCAGTCTACACTTCCGGCCGCGCCAATTTTTAACGAAATGAAAAAAATGTGATGAAAAAGATGAAAAAAATGACTTTCCTTCACTGGACTACTAAGCAAAGGTGAGACATTGATCTACTTAAACAAGTATAAGAAGCACCACATTTTAAATCAGGTTTTCTGAACGTAGTAAGTTTAGTACATTAACGGTTTAGAATGCAAAATTAACGTGTTAAATATTTTCGCCATTTTTTTCAGTTCCGACATTTCACCTTAGTTTTTACTTATCACAAACGTTTTCTGAAACCGTTGACTTTTCCATAAGCACGTGTTTTCTACTGTATATTTAATTTATGCTTCAGTTAGAGTTGATACGGTTCTGACAAGTTCAAACGTAAGACATTTTTGTATTATTGTTTATTTTAGAGTGACCTTATTAACGGTAATATCCAGTTACCGGACATTCATATTACACATGGATACATAGCATACTATAGGAATAAAGGCACATAAAACGGTTACAAGTGGCTACACAATATTTTTTGTTGTTGATTACATTGTTGTGGTAAGAAAATAAATTTAGCTCACCGGTAATAGAGATATCCAAGATAACTTGTACATGATGATTGAACACATACATAACTGTGTTTGCTAGTATGGCATTGCCACTCATGTAAAGTATTTTATTTTCTGTAATAGTTTGAAACAGCCAGATGCAAGTGAACAAAAAAAGAATCGGAGATGCAGACGGATGTCAATAAGGAGGTCAGTGAAGAGCAACGCATGGATGACAGACAAAAGGTACTGAGATAACTATGTAACATTTTGACCATTTGTACCAGTTCTTGTATTAATGCATTTGCTACCTTTTAGCACTACCATGTTTATTATTAATTGCATGGCACAGCTGTTGGTACATGAAGATGTCAATCTTTGGAAATCATATGTTGTTTTGATTTTGTTTGATTTTTTGTTACATCGCACGGACACATTTATGGCCATATTGGCGACGTCCAGCTAATTATTGGTGGAGGAAAACCTCCCTACATAGAAGTTCTCACCCCAACTAGGACTCGAACCCACGCGGTGAGGGGCTGAGGAGCTTCAAGTCAGCGATTCTAACCTCTCAGCCATGGGCGCCACTGTTTTGATTGCAATATTATAATATTAAAATTAGTTGGTATATTTTAAATTTAAATTTCCTTTGTTCTCTGTATTCACTTACATTAATAAAAAAATAATCTTGCTGTAATAATCATACATTTTGAATTTACTGGCTTTTTATTTATCTGTGTGTTTATGGTTGGCCTGGTGTCAGGATAATATGACTGGATGTGGTATCATGTTATTTGTTCATGGCATGCTATACACAGTGAAGGCAGCACTATATCTGCTTCAAGTGAACACCGTCTCCAGATAACTGAAATACCAGTACTACTGTTGGTGGCTCAATAAACCTAATAAACAATCAAACCACCAACAATTTATTAGAAGATAGTGTTCAATTTGAAGCCAATATAAAGCTGTTTTTACTGATTTTAGCATGCCATGAACACCTGGCATGATACACCCAGTCACATTATCCTGACACCTGACTGACTAGTCATAGAACTAGCTGTATATTTGCTTGAGTATTAGCAAGAGAGCAATAACACTACCATTTAACATGACTTTGGTATGTTGCAGCCCAGACTGAACCCAATGCCTCTAGTACCAGGAGCCAACACTCTACGGATTGCACTACCAGGTCTGGTGTTTTACTTTTACCCCTTTGTGCATATTAATGCTTATAAAATAACCAAGATAGTATTTTGTTAAGCTTTACTTTTTAGTTAGTTCAGCATTTCTCAGCTGAGATTTTAAACATATAAAATATGGGGGTGCTTTTGCCTATAGCTCCTGTTATTTGTTGCTGTTTTCAAATTGCTGTTTTAAAGAATAGGCAAGTTTGCATCATGACCAAAGCTGTAAAAGTTTGTGTCAGCATCTAATTAGGTTTTTTGTTTGTTTCCTTGTTTTTTGTAAAATTTCCAATCTATTTCTTTCAATCTTTGAACACTTACTCTGCATCAAACTTTGACTGAAGGTGCCTGTGTGGTACAAATAACACAAGACCCTTACATACTAAATAAATCTTTCATTGCTAAATAAAAAATCAGGTAATGAAAAAAAAAAATTAAATAATGCAGAATGTTGGATTTTTTTTCTTTTTCAGACGTAATTGGAGAAAAAATACATTTGCTGTGCAGGTAAGAGGAAGGATGCAAGATTCCCTCAAGCTGAACTAGAGTTGTCATCTGAGAAATCAACAAGAACTGACTATAAACTGTTTTTGAACACAATACCTGTGGTACTATTTCTTGAGTGCATTGTATGTATTTTATTCTTAATGATAAATAAATTGATACTTAAGTTTGATTTAATCATTTAAAATCCTATTTGCTTGACCCCCGAAAATGGCTTGTCATGCTTTCTCATATTAATAAGTGCTTAGCGAGCTAAGAATATAAATTAACTGATAAGCATCTTTTAGTTGTTTCCTTTAATAAATGACCACTTCTTTGTGTTCTTTGCCATTGTCTTTAATTACAGTGGAATATATTTAGTATCTTTCTGTTGTGTTATTTTCCCTGTAAATTTTTTGTTGCATCGGATTTTTAAGTGAAAACCACAAATGTTATCTAGTGATTTTATTTATGTCAATCTAGCCACAACCTTAGCCACTCAACGGATTTGATCAAGCAAAGAAAAAAAAAACAACCCACAAGCTTGGGATGATAGCGCAAGCTTGCAAGCGTGCCAAACCGCACGCATGGGATAAGTGAGCAAGCGAGTCAAACCGCTCGCTTGGCATGATTGCGCAAGCTTGCAAGCGAGCAATCAAGCTCGTAAAGGTTCCTATCGCAACCTTGCAAGCTTGCCAAGCGTGCAAGCGAGCTTCTAAGCGAGCCAAATCGCTCGCTTGGCATGATTGCGCAAGCTTGCAAGCGAGCAATTAAGATCGTAATGGTTCCTATCGCAACCTTGCAAGCTTGCCAAGCGTGCAAGCGAGCTTTTAAGCGAGCCAAACCGCTCGCTTGGCATGATTGCGCAAGCTTGCAAGCGAGCAGTCAAGCGAGCAATCAAGATCGTAATGGTTCCTATCGCAACCTTGCAAGCTTAATTTTAAGATTGCGGCTTTCTTATCGCAATCTTACCGCAAGCTTAAATAAGATTGCAACACGCTTGGTTGCAATCTTACCGCAATCTTGTCGCAAACTTGTCGCAAGCTTATTTAAGCTTGCGGTTTTGGTGTGGGTATATCTTAAAGGCACAAAGTCTTTACAATTATCATAGATATTGCATATTTTTGCATAAAATTACATTTGAAACTGATGCTCAAAACTTGATTATGAATTCAATATTACAAAATGAATAGCTATATTTCAGTAATGGAATGTGTGTTTATCACTCATGTAAATGCATGTACAAAAAATGTATACCACACCAAACATGTATAATGATTGTTAAATTAAAAGTTTGTTTAATGTTTGTTTTGTTTTTCCTATTGAGATACATTGCAGCAAGATAACTGTGGTAATTATAGCAACATCCAGCTATAATTAGTGAAGGAGAACCATAGATAAATGTCTGGGTACAACCACTGCTGCATTGCAGGTAAGCTAGAAGACTTCTCTTATTAACAGGACTGGAACCCATGTGGTGATGGGCCATAAAGTCAGAGGAGTTACAAATTGGCAACACCGCCAACTGAGTGATGCTGTTGTTAATGTATATGCTTCTAATTTTATATATCGGTAATATCAGAGTTGATTGTGGTTGGCTGTGCCTATATCAGGATAATGTGACAGGATGTGGTATCCGTTAAGGCGTCCAAAGCATACAATCAACAAAAGGGCAGCGCTATACTTCCTTCCGTACTTCCTTCTGTGCTTCCTTCTGTGCTTTCATGCTTCCTTCCATCTTTTTGGTTAAAAACTCTGTAAAAGGACTGTTGGTGGATCTGGTAAAATGTACATTGTAGTCCAATAAAACAAAACAAATCATATACCATTTCCCCACCAAACTGCCCACTCAACAAAGACTGCTGGCATTAAATATTGGTGATTAATCAATACTTATCCTCTATTACCTTTCAACATACCCAACTACTACATGTACATCAGTCTGAAGTCTATTGAAAAATTGCAACATAAAATCAATATGCTGTTTTACCCTCTTGTCTAGATGTAGACCGGTAAAAATTGCAATATCAGTAGATTCTGTCGATATGGACCTTTCCAAAACAGTTCATTTTGATCAATCAGAAAACAGTACACAACATAGATTGTAAGGCTTGGTAACAGCAACTAAGACATTATTTCAAGGATTAGAGTGCATGCTTGTATTTTGTATTTGTTTTTGGCATTTCTCTGAGAGCTATTCAGTCACCCTGTCAAGAGCTTTGGAATGTCACTTCAAGGTTATCTTTTGAAGCCTCTGGACATGTAATACTAGTGTGACCTGCCTAGATCATGATTTGGGGTTTCAAGAAGCATGCAAGTTATGCAATGTTCCAGGTTTATAGAAAAAAATAAAAAAATACTACTGTATTATCTTGGTGTAATATTAGACAGGGAGTGCCTGTGACAGGTCTGTTAGTGTTACAGAATCAAGAAATGGAACCCATGAGCCTATCAGGGTAAATTTTGTTATATTTGCCAGCTGAAGTGTCATATGTCTTGGCTTTGTTTGTAAATATCATAGTTTGAGGTCTTTCTCTTTCAACTGATTTAAATGTGCTATGTTGACACTAATTGTGAAAGAGACACAGAAAAATTTTAATCATGGAATAAAATGATCCGTTCTTATTAAATACCAATGTTGTTTATTATGGTGCTTATATAGCTTCCCAGCTCTTAGCATACGAAGAATGTATTGTTAAGGCTGAGGCAGTAAGTAAAGATCCTGATCATTCAGCCCACAGCATATCAGGCAAAAAAATTTTTTTTTTAAATTTAAGATGCACTTTCAAAATAAACATGTGTATGGTCCCTTCCTTTTATAAAATACAATTAACTCTCTGAAAAAAGTCCCCTTACCTACACAAGGTAAAATGTCATTATAAATGTGGGCCACGAGTCCTTAGTCATTGGAATGCAAAACAAATCACTCTTGTATTTTATACAACTCTTGTTATCAGTTGAAAGCAAACTTTTCCCTGAAATTTATTATGCTAAAAAATGTAAGTATTGCTCATATTGAAGGGTACGAGATAGGCGGGAGCATGATTTGTGTCGGAACAATGTTGGGTGTATTGACCCTTCGCGTTTATCTTGGGCGTAGATTATGTACCAATCATACTGATACTAGATGACTTGGGTTAGGGGATTCTGATAAGCTATGTTCATTATGTACACCAGTGTAAAATAGATACCAACATACATTCCCTTTTATCCACCTTTTTCTAAACCATACCTTATAGTGCGGTTAAGACATCATGGGGATGCCATGGCCAAGTTATAAGAGTCGCTGACTTGTTATTCCTCAGCTTACAGCATAGTTTCGAGTCCTAGTCATAATGAGAACTTTCATATGATCAGGTATTCCAGCTAACCTGCAGTGCACCAGATGTTCTACCAAGGAATAAGTCAGGGGTCGTCCTCCACCAATACTTATCTGAATATAGGCAATATAATCATAACTGTGTGTGTGGGATGTAACAAAAACTTAAGAAATCATGGGTAGTATTGAAACAGAGTTTTGTTTTATTTCCCTTAGACAAATGACATGGGTGCAGATTATCTCAGTCCTATTGATAACATGTGACTTGGGCTGGGAGTCACCTGATTAGTGGCAGTAGATCGATAAATATGTCATTTTAACATTTAAGTTTCCATTATAGGAAGATTTCCATACAAAAATAATGTACTACTATCAATCATTGAATGAGTTGTCATTACTTGTCATTTACCCTGTTAGTAAGAGTAAACTCATTAACAATTTATTTACAACAATATTAATGTCAATATACCAGCCCTGATGGCACAATAGATGGAGCCTCTGCTTTAGGTGAGGAAGGTATTGGGTAGGAAACCCGGCTGAATCATACCAAAGTCATGCACCATTGGTTCATGGTTGATAACTTCCCTTATTGTCTTTCAAACTGGCTGTTCCATAAGAGATGGGCACAGTGTAAGGATAATGTGATTTGGTGAGGTATTTTGTCAGGTGTTTACTGCATGCTATTGATAGTAATGATAGCACTAGAACTGCTTAAAATGAGACCTGTCTCTGGATAACTGAATATTTTTGTTTAGTCCTTATACCTTACATACAAACAAACAAAAAGTATGTTTTAGAAAACTACAAATAAGGGGAGATAATCTGACATGCAGTAGCAATTAATTCACTTTTACTCGTCCAAATCTTATGTATACATTGTGGTTAAAGAAAGCATGAGTAGTGTCGAAACAATGTTTGGTCTGCTGACCCTGGATGTATGACATGGGCGTAGATTATCTACCAATCACATTGATAACATGTGTCTAGTTGGGTTGGTCGAACTCGATTGATTATCTTTGAAAACACTTAACCTGCTTCAGATGATTTCATAGGGATTAGGGCACAAGTGTAGACCCAGAACAGCTGTCTCCAACTAGGAACTTTCTGATCAGGATCTGCACTATTTGCTGCAGTCTTCAGCAATATGTCTTGTAAACTTTATATCTTATTGTAAGTAAACACATTATGGCTTAGTTATAAATATAGAATGATCAGGGTTAAATATATACGTCAGCGTAACATACAGGTTAGGAAGTTTTGCCCGTTATTGAGTGGTCTAATTTTAGCTACTGACGTGTGTAAAGTTAATCCTAATGGTTTGGGCTTTTGTTCAATACCGTGGAACTATTTGCCTAATGATATATGTTAGGTGTAATAGTGGTTGTAATTATGATTATTGGGATTGAGGATTTCAACAGGTGTGAGTGTCAATATAAGTGGATATGACTGGAGTTAAAAATGGATTTCAGTTTTAGACCTGTTTTTATTTGGTATTACAATGTGGAATGTTCAGTGTGTTTTGAATTGAGAATTATTATCTCTTGCTAGATGTGCTAATTTCTTTTGGAAATCCTTTGGTTAGATTATTCAATTTGTCAATTTAAGTGAAGAATAAACCAGGTGGTTGAGATATTACATCGAGTGCTCTTGCTTGTTTTGTAAAGGTGACAATTTAATTGTTTACTCATCAAGTGTAGAACTGTATACTGTGTTTTTATTTTACATAGGTGAGTTTTGTGTTTTCTTTTTTGTAAAATTACCCACTTATAGTTGATTCAGAAACATCTTTCGTTAATTTGTCTTAATCCTTGACATTTTCACTGTTCACTTTATGAGTAGCACTAGGTAGGCTACTACACAAGCAACAAGTATTTATTTGTTTTCATATGCAAATGTCTGTATAAGGGCAGATGTTTTGTCAGTATGGTTCAATAAGTGTACATGATCCAAACAGGTATATCAACATCAAAAATAATTCCATTCACTAGAAACAAAAAGGTGCATTTGTATAAAATGTATTGATTTTAAATTTTATTCAGATTCTTTCAGATGAATTGTTATTCTTTTAAATTGTCATTTTATAATTAATTAAAACTATGAAATTTGTTTATTCAAAGAGTTTTTCAAAAAAGAGTACATTTATAGTTTTGTAAACAATAGACTTTATTATCCAATATACTGAATATGACGTAAAATAATGTTTGTTTCAAAATGGAAGTGCAATTCTTTTTATAAAGATGTTTGTTTCAATATAGCAACACATTCCTTTGATAAAAACGTTAATTTTAAATAACAATACAAACTCCTTTCATAAAGATGTTTGTTCTAAAATGATAAAGAGGTTTCTTTCAAAATGGCAATACAGTTCCTTTGATAAAGATGTTTGTTTCATAATAGAAATGACTTCCTTTGATACAAATGTTTGTTTCAAAATGGCAATACAGTTCACATGCTAAAGATGTTTGTTTTAAAATGGCATTAAAATTCCTTTCATAAAGATGTTTGTTTGAAAATGGCAGTCCAATTCCTTTGATATAGATAGTTGTTTTAAAATGACAATACCATTCCTTCGATAAAGATGTTTGTTTGAAAATGGCATTAAAATTCCTTTGATAAAAATGTTTGTTTTCAAATTGCAGTGTAGGTACATGTAATTCTCAATGTGTTTTTCATCACTTCCAAATCCTCTGTTATATGTTTGCTCTCTATTGTTCCTTAATTGCAATATAATTACTCAGAAGATAGGCTTAACAAAGAATGACTTTAAGTTACCATAGTAAAAATATTTTGCCATCATTATTAATATCTAGTTATCATATATTCACCAACTACAATGTCAATCCCATTAATTTACCATCATAATAAACCCTTCTGACCAAAGGATAAAAAAATCAATTTAAACCATCTGCATATTACGAAAATATCATGTTTTTTTGACTAGATTGCATTGTCATCCTTCCATTATTCATAAAACAATTAAAACCTGACTGGTATACAACTTGCCCCACATCAAAGCAACACTAATACATTGTAAACCAGTCACTGTAAAGACTGTAAAGGTGTTTTTTTTCTGCTGTCCCCCCATCCCCACCCTGACCCCATGTTCGTGTGACGCCTAGTTTGACTGTATTGCATGATTTCTATCATATTGTCGATGACACACCTCAACATAAAGGGAGTTTGCAGATTCTCCAGTCAGATAAACAAAGTGTCCCATAATTAACCATTACTATGCTACAGTTTGTTCATAACACCTACCAGTTTTCAGTTGTCTTCTTACATCTACATCCACCAGTACTTAGACTTATTGTTAGACAGTCAGCAGCAAAAAGTGCAGATCCAAACCAGACAGCTTCACGGATGATCTGAATCCACAGTATTTTGCCGAAGCCTGATTAATTTGTGCTTAGCTTGCAAAGATTTGTCACAACAGATAGGGACTTCACTAGCATAAGCATAACTCTCTCATTATTTTCATAGTTTGGTCAAGATTTGTGAATGGTTTCCCTACTTTTTTGTGTTTGTTTTGTTTGTTGTCCCAGGAGTAGTCTTTACAATTTGCTGAGGACAGTGTTCATTTAAAGCAGATAAAGTGCTGTTTTTACTCTGAGTTACATGCAGTAAACACCTATCATGATACCATACCTAGTCACATTATCCAGACACTTCCACAGACCAGTTGTGGAACTGCCCTTATATTTGCTAAAGCCCAAGCATGGGAGATACATCACCACAATTTTTATGTCTTTGACTTTGATGTGTCAACACCTTGGTTTGAACCCAGGGCCTTCCATACCTGGAACAGAATTATTGCACTTCTAGGACAATTATACAAAGTCAGACATAATATATTGACATTGTCATTTTTATCTACTAACCTGCTTTTTAAAGCAGACAGTGATCAGACATAGGTATAGAGTGTGTATATCCAGTATATCTAGATCAGATGGTAGCTGTCTGATAATTATCAGACATAGGTATAGGGTGTGTATATCCAGTATATCCAGATCAGATGGTAGCTGTCTGATAATGATCAGACATAGGTATAGAGTGTGTATATCCAGTATATCTAGCTCAGATGGTAGCTGTCTGATAATGATCAGACATAGGTATAGAGTGTGTATATCCAGTATATCCAGATCAGATGGTAGATATCTGACAATGATCAGACATAGGTATAGAGTGTGTATATCTAGTATATCCAGATCACATGGTAGCTGTCTGATAATGATCAGACATAGGTATAGAGTGTGTATATCCAGTATATCTAGCTCAGATGGTAGCTGTCTGATAATGATCAGACATAGGTATAGAGTGTGTATATCCAGTATATCCAGATCAGATGGTAGATATCTGACAATGATCAGACATAGGTATAGAGTGTGTATATCCAGTATATCCAGATCACATGGTAGCTGTCTGATAAGTAAGGTGAGTTATGAAAGACTCAGAAGTATTAGCAAATCTACCTGATACATAACTGGTTCCTGTGTGAAAAAAGATCAACAGAATAATTATTCTGTTTCCATTCAGAAACTGTTTATCATTTGAAGCTCAATTTACTATCTGTGTCTATCTAAAATAATTTAAAATGCACGCCTAAGGAATTACAGTTTCAAAGGAAGTATTTTAAACTGTATATTAAACAAAATCCTTGAAGCAAGGTCACACTTTGACAACTTTGGTCCTATTATTACTTGAACTGAATTAAATAATTAGTTGACTCCTTTACCTGAAAAGCAATCTTTGGTCTTAATTTGGCAAATAGTGAAGATACAGATCAGCCATCTCTGGAATAGAGCTATCTGTTCAAGATCTGCACTATCTGCTTCTAAATCTGTATTTTGTAACCTTTACATAAAACTAAATAACTAAGAATTTCAAATGTGTTGTTAATACATGTTGGAAGCTAAGGGGTAAATTGGCATGTCACGGGTAATTAGGTTTTCTCTAAAGTGTTAGTGGTCATAATAAAATTAGGTAAGTGTGTATAAGGATCAGTTAAAACATGTGTTAAGGACACTTCACGACATGCTTTCATTCCTTGTTTTATCATGTTTACCGTTTTTAATTTATATTTTTCTTTATTATTGATGTCAGTAGAGAGGCATTCATAAAAATTATCTGTACTTATCTCTTGAAAAATAAACAAATGAAGATGTGTTAAAATGAATGTGTGAATTGTTTTCTCTTGAACTGCATGATTGGAAGTATTTTTTTCATTATTTATGCCAATATAGAGGAATTAACAAAACAGTCTGTTCAAGTACACATGTATATGTCTGTATGTGTGTGGGTGCGTGGGTGTGTGTGTGTGCGTGCGTGTGTGTGTGTGTGTGTGTGTGTGTGTGTGTGTGTGTGTGTGTATGCATTATAAAATAAATATTATAAAATAAATGTATGCTTGTATGTCTTTTCTCAACATTTCATTTTAATATACGTGTTACTGAAATGTAAATTGTTACATTTCTCGACCATTGTTACATGAATTTAACTGACAAAATCCATTCTTGCTTGAAAGTAATCCTTGTGTATCTTTGTGTAGTTGGAAATGCAGAAATATATTTCTGCAAAAAATAGTTTAAGTCTTTCTTGTTTTGTTTCATGAGTGAGATTATATTTTTGAGATTAATAAAAAAGCAACAAAATTATATTACATAATAATATTAGAAGTATTTTATATGGAAAGGTAACTCTTACAGGACAAACAAACTAGGTTTGATAAGGTTCCCAAGGGTTACCTTTCTTTGATGCAAATGTGCATGGCAAGAAAGTACGTCTTCCATTGACAAATGTTTTGTGGTGTTTTTTTGTCAGACTCAAAAATTGGATAGTTGATAATTTAAGATAAATGTAATATCATTATTGTAAGAATTTATTTTTTATTGCCTTAGTTATCTTAGGATTCCAGGATGCCAGTTAGGATGAGCAAATAATTTTTCAGAAACCATATAAATGTTTAATTTGTTACTCACTCATGTTAAATAGATGTTCATTTAATCTTATGTTCTATTCTAATGTTCCATATATTTGTGTGTTGCAGGTTGCAATAACGATCTACTGGCTTGGTCTAGCTGTGTCACGAACATTCAAAGGTCCTGCAATAGACACTAGTGCCTTCTCTGCCTTGGTACATAGCCATGGCAGCAAGAACATAATCTCTGATGACAGTTTTAATGGCTCATCACAGCACCGAAACTCTGTAAACCAAACCAGCACTCCTAACAACCGACACACAAGAGACAGTTCTTACGATTCATTGGGCTCGTATGATCACGAGTCGGAATCAAGTTTTGACGATTTAGATGGCAGTGGTGGCATGCCTGTACGTTCGGACATGAGAGGTGAAATGAGACGTGCCGGGAGTGAGCGGTCCCTTGTGGGGACTGGTTTACGACTCTCAACCAATGACTCTGCGTTTGATGACCGCAATGACAGTATGTATCAGAGTTCACCTGATCTCTCACAGGGCTCCTATGCTCACACACGCTCTTCAAGTACTGATAGCATGGAAGGAAGTTACTATGGCAACCATTCCAGACAGTCATCAGGAAGTGCGGATAATTACCCAACTCGACGTATCTCAAGTAGTGGGCGTCGGACAAGTTCATCAACAAAGGTAGACCCACTTCAGTTTGTGAAGCCAAAGTCAGCAGATGAGTTGGCAAGACAAGCATTGAAACAGATAGAGATAACAAAGGAGGTGAACAAGATGAGAGGGAAGGTGGATTCAGGGAGTCTGTCAGAAGAACCAGATTGGCAGTCGGTAAGTAGTGCTGGAAAGTGAAAATAAAATGATTGCATTCATAATTTAATCATGTGTGATAGAAAAATATTTAAAAAAATGATTATGGACTTCTGTAGTGACAAGCGAAACACCTTTTATAATACTGAAATTGTTATTCTCATTAGATAGTTATAGTGTTCTCTTTTGAACGGAGCTATTTCCTAGATAGGTAACCCATGGATCCTTGTGAAACCTCAAATGTTGATCATTATGTGAAGATACACATGCATAAACAATGTAGCAGAAGAAAAGCTAAGGTCACACTTCAAGGTCAGATTGGAAGGGGATATCGATTTAAAAAAACTTAATACTTTTTACTAACCTGATTTTTTTAAATATTTTTAATATCATATGTTGGTTATTTCTGGCCCATTTTATTGACTCCTTCAATTGCCACACCAGTATTGTCCTTGAACTTGTTTAATTATATCATTTAATATTCAGCTGTCTTTTTTCGTCTTTCAAGATTTAATATTTATCTGTCTTAATGTTCAGCTGGTTCTACTGCTCATTGAATCTTGTCATGACACGGTCATTACCACTTAATATTTATTTTAGATGATGTATTTTTTAATAATGAAAATGAGGTGCCCCCATTAAGCTTACATAAATTACACAAAAACGATAAATCACCGAAACCTGGTGACAAGCCATGCTCTGGTGGTGATATATTTAATTTTACCATCTCCATAGTATACAGTGACAAAAGCAAAAGTGAGAAAATAATTAGCATATTGATATAGTTAAATGATTCATAAAAGGCCAGGTGTATAATACAGAAGTTAAACTGATCTGATCTAAGATTTTTCATACAAGAAAAAAGAGCATACAAAGTAGGCAGAGGTATACACTAATATGATAATGTTAGGCTGAGAATGTATGCTGTTTAGTCTACTGGATTATGTCTTGTCTCTATGCACAATGTTAGGAAAATAGTGAGGATCCAGTTCAGCTAGCTCCCACTGGAAACTTTTTGATCAGGAAATACACTTTTAGCTGCTTTGTTTCTAGAAATATGTCTTGATTTTCATGCAAGTTGTTTGGAAATTAGAGAAAGTGTGGACTATAAATAAAACATTGTTGTTTCAAAAGTAGCAGGTAACAAAATACAATGTAAAGTGTAAAGTATATATTAGAGACTGATTAACCCCCCAGTAGGATGACCATTTAGATGTACTTCTTTCATCTCTATTGTGTTTGTCTTCAGCAAACTTTATAAGGATTAGTAATAGGCTGTGGTTTGTTGAATGGTCTAGATTCATCGTGTTGTGGTTAGGTCGTATTTGTAGTATGTGCTTTACAATACATTTCTGGTGACCTGTGATACAACCCATGAGCTGTTTGGAAACATATGTTTAAAACTTGTGAATATTTAAACAGAAGAAATTATTTTAAGTTTTGAACAGTTTGTGTTGTTGTGGAATAAGTTGAAATGGATGAATGGAGCACAGTAAGAATTTTGTTTGTTGTTATTTAAATGGCGTAAATTATGTGTTTCATAAGAAAGTAAAGGTGTGTCACAGAATTTTTTAAAGTCACATTTTATATCTGTAGTTTAGCGTTGTTTGTAATTATAGCTTTGTTATTATTTTAAATTATGTGATAATTTTGGATATGATTATAGGCATTTCAGTGCACAGAAACACTTTCACCTAACTTTTAGGTTCCTTTCATCTTTTGTAGGTGTCAATCAATAACAAACTGATGTATAAGCAACCCTCTAGGTGTAGGTGTTAATCAGTAAAGAAGCTGTAGTTATAAAGTAAACCTTATAAAAAGATTAATCTGTTTATTGTTTCTAAAACTAAAGAAACTATATAATTATGAAGCAAATATTATTGTCCTAAAGAGATTAACCAATTAATCATACCTTCGTATCAAATATACATTATTGATGATAGTTTCACAGTACAAAAATAGTTATAGAAAATTGAACCAAATTGGTGATAATAGTGGAGTTACAGAAATATAATTAATGAAAAATAAAGATTATTGTCATGAACTAAATTTTTGAATACAACTTTAAATTATCTTACTATTTAAAGTACCTTTTGTGATTGTTAAAATGAAAAAACTCAGGTGTATCACAAGAAATAAACTGCTCAAGGACTTTCCTGTTGGCTTGGCATCCTTGTTTGTCATATGGGAAGATTAGTTAATTATATCATAATATCAACCAACTTAATTTAATAAAGTAGAATTGTAATTGCACAACGTGTACCTGCATATAGTCAAGCTCTCAACAGAGATTAGTGAAGGACTGCAATAAATATATTGTAACCCAGGAACATGGAAACAGCATGTTAAAGGCATCTTCAAGGGCTGATGATAATGTTAATAGTAAAATTTATATTCAATTATGCTGAATGTTTCCAGCTTGTTATTTACATTTAATTAGGTTGTAGTTTAGCCAAAGACAGCATATAATTAGATAAAGTATATATTATATTATATCAGTAATGTTTAATAAAGATTGTAAATTCTATGATTTATTTTTATTTTACTTGACAGAACTTTAACAATTGGAAGACAAAGAGGCGAAAATCTGCGTACGAAAAACATGGGGATGTCCTAGATCTGAAGCTAGATGAGGATGATAAAGAGGAGGATAAAAAAGTTAAAACATTCAGTCAGATGATGGCAGAAAAGTATATATACTTTTATATAATATCTACCTTTCTTGTTGTATTACTTCATGTGCAGCCTTCTTTAACACTTTAACATATTATACCTCCTACAACAAAGTTAAAATGGTAAAATGGAATCCATTTGTCTATCTTCCTGTCTGTCTATCCTTCTTTCCATCCATCTTTCTGTCTGTCCATCCATCTGTCTATCCATGGACACAATTAAGCCCCGCCTTCTTTTCACGTACAGTTCAGTTTCAATTTTGATAAAACTGTACAGTTATCTTTAGTACCATGGGAATGGTACCTCTGCAGCTGATAATTTTCATCATGATCTAATGAAAATTGCAGGAGTTGTTGCCCCTTTTGACAATATTCCAGACACTCATTTGAGAAAGGTATTAATGAACAGAAAGCAGGATGTTGTTTATTTATTAGCCCTTGATTACAGTTCTAGGCATTATTAAATTTGCGAAAAGTTGTTTTCACCATTTCCTTATACATGTGTACAGGTTGTAACATTACTTCTATGTTATAGATGTATGTAAGTGACAGGTGTTACATGCTTCTGATTTAAAAATGTTTTATTGATATGGACAACAAACCATGTCTTCGTGTGTATCATAATCAATAACATAATATCAATATTTATTGTAGTTTTTATTATTAAAAATATGAAGTGAAAGTAAATCAAGTTTCTCTCCTTTGTTTGAATGCTTGTCCAAGCATACTATGGCTCATTGGCTTTTGTTGTAAAGAATTTTATTAAGCTGAAAAATTGCTAAATATTTCTTCATCTGTTCACTGCAATCACAAGGAAGATCTAAATTACTAGTCCATAACAATATTGCTTCTTTCCTTGTAATTGTTAGCAAGTTACTATGAATAAATTGATCCCATTAAAAATGTAATTCATGGCAATTTACTATGGAATGTGAAGTATTAACAGATATAGGAGGTATGGAGCTAATGAATGAAAGTTTCACTTTTTCTTCTTTAGAGATAAGCGGAAGAGTATTGGTTCATTTAATATCTACCCACTGGATGATGATGGAAACCTAGCCAAGACTTCCCCGATCATCAAAACAGAACGGCAAATAACAGAGTCAACACCCAAGGTAACAGTTCAAGTTAAGGCAAAAATATGACTTGCTGACATGCTACATTTATTTCCTGATATATTAATAGACATCTAATGTATAGAAAAGTGGTGGCTTCTGATATATGCTTCACACCAGCATCATTTTGGTTTTGCCCAGATATCATTGATGGAGGATTCCTTTAGTTAAAATGTTTGGGTAGATCCAGAGACCCACCACACATCAGTTAAATGATATCCTTACATGAGAGTTTTTGGTTAGCTAAGCATTCAAGTAGTGTGGAGCTATGGGATTTTACAAGTCCAGACTCTTTCCACAGACATCCCCAACAAACTACAAGGACGACAAGACATTAAAGGCTTTGAAGAGGTTTTTACTCAAATATCCTGAACATATGTTTGAAGGATTGAACTTTTTTGTGTGCATATTCTATATAATTTATATTGTTCTTTTTGCAAGATTTATACCTTTACTCTTGGAATCTTTAGAATAGGTGAACTAACTCCTTTTTTAAATATTTTGTTTTTTATAAGCATGTTATTTACAGAATTGAACAACATAATCTTCATCATGTCAATAGATCTTATGAAAACTTGAATGCTCAAAAAGTTCTACAAATGTGCTTATCTATTGTTTATTTTATTTTTTCAGTCGACCAAATCAAAACTGCCTGAAGTTGCCCCTTGGGCCCGTGATTCCAGTGGTGAGGCGGACAGCCAATCAGATTCAGAGACTAATAATAGCCACCAATCAGGTGACACAGATAGTGTGTTCTCAGACAAGTCAAATCCTAGTAAAATGTTGAGTGATGATGATGCTGGGACTAGAAATAAACCCATCCCTGCAAATAGACCTTTAAAAAGCCAACAGCTTGGAAACAATGTGAAATTGTGGGAAGCCAATGCGAATGAATCTCAGAAGAAGGAAGACAAGAAAAGATGGGAACCACCACCAGCAATCAATAACATCAATAGTAATAGTGCTAATTCTGCTAAAATTAAGAACATTACCCAAGCATTTGAACAAAAAGAGAAAGAGGCAAATGAACAACCAGTAATTTATAGGCGTGACTTACAAAGACAGAAAACTGAGGATTATGGTGGTAGGAGCAGCAATAGATTCAGCAACCCAACATCCTGGAAGTCTCTGGACCTAGATTCGAGCCCTAGTTCCAAATCTTTCACCACAGCAACACCTTTGTCGCCCACGTCACCCCTGTCACCAACAGCGCCAAAGGCTCTTCAGCCAAGGGACCAGAGGTTTCATCACTCTCTGAGCCAGAGCCAGGAGACAAGTTATAAAGATAAGGTAAGTAATTGAGGTATGCACCATCTAATAGATTCTTTAGTAAACAGTGTATTGGGTGCTGTTCAATCATCCCTGTCGAGAAAGTTTGTTTGTTGGGTTGACTGTCCCACCAATAGTTTTAAGAAAGTAGTTGATGTCTATTCTTTGACGACATATTAAATTTCATTGAGAAAGTGGTGCTACATTTGAATATTTTGTTTTGAGTATTTAAAGAAGTAAATATTATAAAAGGCAACGATTCTTTGTATATACTAATTCAATAAAGACAATTATCTTGCTCAAGAATTAGGTTTGAGTCCCTAGGCAAGTCTATATACGGCATATTGCCAAATGAAGTTATTTAAGTACTGATTATAACCATAATGGAACAGAAAATAATGATTAAAATAATTTTCAAAAAAGATTTTTTTTGCCTCAATCAGAAAATTTGCATTTATTTCATGTATGTCATTTTTGATAACTCTTTATCAAACTATTATTTTTTTTATATGATACATATCATGAATAACTTTTAGTAATGTAAATTGAAATAACTTTTTGACAGGACTCTTGTCTAAAATAGTTAGTCAGGTTAGTAAAACATGGAACTCAAAAGGGTTGTTTGTCCATAGTTAATGTGATGTCCTACTGCATGTAGAATAGATCATTAAAGTATCAATTTGCCATTGCTTTTTTTGCAGCATTGCCTATTTGAAAAGTATATTTACTTTATATAATATAATATTATTTGAAATGTTCAACTTTTATACAAGACACTTTAGTTCAAAATTATTTAAGTTCTTTAAATTAAGTAGAATTATTCCATTTTTTTACAGTTACTTTGAGAGATTAGCTGAATGTATTTTTTATTTTGGATTGAGTACTCAAAATGACTCATGGTTGACTGTGTATATAATTTGTCTGCATGTGCTGTTAGTGTTATAATGGAATGTGTGTTGTTTTTTTAAATAAAATTTTGGCTTAAGTGTGCATAAAAATTACTTGCTATGTTTCATGTCAGAGTGATACTATGTAGCTTTTGTTTTATTTTTGGGAGTTTTTTTTTTCTTTAAAAAAATAGCATGAACCTTGTATGCAAAAATATATTATAACTTGCTTTATTACTAATATAATGGTACTGGTGTTTTGTATATCGTCAGATTTTTTTTACTCTATTGAAGAACCTTGTATTATATTGTTTTTTTTGTTATTTTTACAAGCCTTCGAAAAACACAAGTCCTAAGAGTAGGTATTTTGATAACTTATCACCTATAACCCCTAAACAACCATTAACAACATGGGGTCCATTGGCTGATATCGGAGGAAGACGTTCCATGTTTGAGCCCCCTCAGGATCGCTTCGCATCTGCCAGAGCAAAATTTGAAGCAATGGCCAAGGATAATAGACTGTCTGGAAATATACCTGAAGCCCCTGAAGAGAAGCAAGCTAAACAGATAGGAGTTAATCTTGATAAACTGACTGTTCCTTCTGATAAAACTTCAGTTGATACAACAGCAGCTTTTGATGAAATTGATGCATCTTTAGTTGCTTCTCCTAAAGGAGAGCCAAATAAAGACGACAAAGCAATTGGATTAGATGAAGTAGATAATGATACCAAGTTGGAAAAGATCCCTATGTTAGTGCTTGAAAGTAAGATTAAGTCAGTGGATATGGAAATGGAACTTAATGATGAGAACATGGAATGGTTTTCTTTTAATAAGATTGAAAACCATGGTAAAGATATAGAAAACAAGCTCACCATATGTGAATCCTTCATCAGAGACATAAACAATGAAAAGCCATTTAATTTGACAACTGAGAGTGAAAACAATGAGCATATTTCAGTAACAATAGGCAACAATAACAAGGATGGATTTGAGACTGACATTAATGGTGAGGATCTTGCTGCTAAACAACATCAAAATCAAAAACAAGAATCAGTAACTAATGGAAATGATGTTGGAGGAAAACATATGCCGAGTGACAGTGCATTTTCAAGGGAAGAGAATCAAGACAGCAACAAACTAGTAAGTAGTTTATCAGAGCATGATCCTGAAATACTTGCATGCATTTCAGACACTAATACTGAGTTCTTTGATTATAATCAAGATCAGCTAACAGCTAATAAAGAGACTGCTAAACAAGTTAAACCAGATTTGATACCAAATGAGGAAAATTTGACTGAGGTTTTGATGGAACTTACTGAGGAAGACTTTGAAATAGCTGAATCTAAAACTGGTCAAGTTGACAAAGAAGCTGAAGAATCTGATACCAGTAAACAATGGGATGATTGTATATTGAAAAAGGATGACAGCACAGCCAACTACATGTACTGTGAAAAGGTTCAGAACACAGACACGAATAATGAAGTGATTAAAGATGATGGCTTGAGTCAGATTACCATTCAACTGAAAAGTAATGATGAAGATGAGAATGTACAGAAAGTGATCTTGCAAATAATAGAAGATGCTACAGCAGAAGTTAACAAAGAAATTTTAAATAGACCAGTAGATAAACTAAACTTCCCTTCTGAAACAAGTGCTGAATCTGATGATGGTAAATGGATGGGTTTATTCAAGCAAGAAGATGGTGATAATAAAGTTGTTCCAGCCAACAGTGATGTTCAAGGCTGTGATTATCTTCCAAATGAAATTTTTCAGATAAGCAATAAACTAGAAGGCAGTGATTTGGTCAGCAGTGAAATTGAAGTCAATGACATTCTAAGCACTGATGATGAACTTGAGGGGAGCAATGATCTTGAAGAAGTTCTTGTTGATGGTGATGGAGAGTGGGCTGTGCCAGATGGCAGAACAAATACTGACACAACAGAGGTGTCTAATACTTGGAACAAGCCCAGGCAACCAGTTGAACCTGCCTATGATTACGAAGATGACTTTGAAGATGATTTGGATGAAGTGTTTGAGGCAGTGAAGGAAAATGCTGAGAATCTTGGCACAAACACATACAGGATATCAAAGGCACAGCCTAAGCTACTTGAATAGTTAAACATTACTGACTGTTGTTTTTACTTATATTTTATTTTTATATCTTTGTTTTCCTAGGTTTTGGTTTTTGCATTAAAATTGATATTAGAATCACACTTACATTATTGATAGTTGTAGTACAATTACTCACCTGTTATTGAATATTGTCCTTCAATTTCCCCTTAATCCAGTGCTCTCCCCTACAAACAAAATCAGGGACGTGGGTTTCCTTATATAAAGTAGCTATCAAAATCAGCTGAAAACAGGGAAAGTGTTGTGAGTTTTTTACAACTCCATTTACTCGTTGTGAACGTTTTTCTTGTACTGTTTAGTGTTTGCAGTAAACAGCATGACTGCACATTACAGAAAACATTGTGTATGCTTGTTTCTGTAAGTACAATCACTCTACATTATCTTTTCCTATAGAGTAAGGTGATATTTTATTTTCTCTCTAGTAGCTCATGGGACTGAACTGTTTATTTAACTTGGTTTGTATGTTCTTTGAAATGTTAAAATGTTTTGTGAATCTTTGCCTATACTCTTGAAAATAAATGCTACTAGTTCAAATAAGCAATGAATATAGTTGCCCATACTTTATCAACTTTATTAAATGTGCACAAAATGGATTTTAGTTCAAGAAAAATTAAAAAAGGGACAGTATTTAATAATTCATAATAGAATTTTTTAAATCAGAGTGTGGTATTTATATTTATTTTTATTTCTTTATATTAATTACACAATAATTGTTTATTTCTTTTTGCACTTTCAGGTTTACCTTCTTTTTGTCTTAGTTTTAATTGTAGACATTACCTTTTTAATTATTTTCAGAGGGTTCCTTATGGGTCTATTTATAACCTTCATGTCATATGTTTGTCATGAATTTAATTTGTTACATCTTACTAATATGACATATCTTATTTAAAAGGTTGTTTCTTTTTCTTTTGGACTGAAGTATAATTTAAAAATAGATATTGTTCAATGAAACCTGAAACAAGAATGTTAACTTCTTGGCATTTAGAATTATAAAAGAAGCAACACTAGAAGATATCCGACAATTTAAAAGTTAAATTTCTAAAATACAAACACTATCATTGTTTATTCTAAAGGTTTGATTTTTTTATGTGGGATATGAATCAGTTGTAAATAAAACAGATTTGTAATTGTGTACATATTACCTTTCTGTACTAGGTATATAATCGATCAGTGAGAATGTCCAAAAGAAGGGGAGACAAGTTACAATGGTACAAGCTATGATGGTTGGGTTTTTCTTTTAGTTTTTATGCCCCTGAAGGACCACTGTCTGTACATGTTTGTCCATCTATCTCATTCAATATCTCAGCCATTAATTTATTATTTACAGTACTTCAGTCAAATTTCACCTTCTTACAGACATGTGTGTCATGCATAATATTTACAGAAGCAACCATGGTTCTTGGTGATACTATGTGTCATTAAACATCATTAAATATCATTGTTTCTTCAGGGCCATAAGATAAAAATCCATTGACATAACAAGTTTAAAGAATGCCAAAAGCTGATTTGAAGTAAAATTTAATATAATACTTAAAATACTAATTTCTTTCCTCTAACAAAATGGCTTAAGACTACCAGACAACACCCTCCTTTTTTTTCTCCCTTTATAAAAATGAAATAATATAAAATAAAAGATCTAGGAGTTTACATATTAACTTTATATTTACATTGTCTTAAAGATTCATAATAGCAGGATGTTTTTTACTTTTATTGTCGTTATTAGTAGAATATAGTTCTGTTGTAAATGTAGAATTTCCAAAATACACTTTCAAAATACCCTTTTTTTCAAAGTTAACATAATTTATGGACATAAGTATACCATACTAGAAAAGTATTTTGTTTTGTTTATGGGTATAAACATAACTAATATTAAGGAGACAGTTAAAAAGTTTACTTTCTAAGAAATAATCTTAAATAATTTAATTGGAAAGTGCAAAGACAAAACACAAGAATACTTATATTAAATGCAACTTGTCTTTTGCAATGCATAAATAATGTTTTCCCAATTTTTAGGCCATATAGTAAGAAATGAAAATATCTGAATACTGCCACGTTTAAATCATTACTTACCTAGATTAGTGGAAGATTATGTTATATTTTTATTTTACCATTTTAATTTTTTTTATAAAATGTATAAATTGAATTAATTTGGTTTTATTCATCTTTCTTACAGCCGTACTCTGACCTGACTATTCGTATAAATCAGAAGCCAAACAACAACAGAGGTTTTGGTTTTGTCCTGGTTGGAGGCAGTGAGAAGAAACTCCCAGTAACTGTCCAGAAAGTTTCTCTAGGTAAGTAGTTTCAAAGAAAGATGTGAAACTCCAAACCCTGCTTAAAACTAACTGATCCAATCAGTCCCAAACAGTGAAGTTTCCAATCAACTAACTTTCCTGACCAGACAGTTTCTATGTGTAAGTTATAAGGATATATGATATATTCCTGTGGCTAACCATAGATGATCATCATATTAAAAAAAAGATTACTACGATTAAACTTACTGAATGTTAGCATGTTGCAACAGTAAATAAGCTGTTTTATTAAAATTACTATTTTACACCGTGTGTTTTCATTTTAAGGCTACGTAGCCTGTTAATTCTATTATAAGATTCTGTGCAGTTTTTGTGAAGCATATAGGAAACAGTATGTTATGTTAAGTAAAAGAATGGTCAGTACAAACCTTACACAGGTTGTCACTGTTGCCAGACATTTTGTTTTTTATCTGTAAAAGAGAAATTCACATGACGTTATGGTGCATCATTGATCCAACGTAAAAATAGCCGTGGTGATTTCCTTAGTTATGTTGTAAACAATAGAGAAAACATGGTTTTAATCAGAGAAGGATGTACACTTGTGCTTTATAGTCAGGAGTTATGTTAGTAGCAACAAATACATGGGTCCTCTACTTTGTACATACTGACTTATCCATGGAACACAAATTTGATACTCAGTCTTAAAGATACCCCAACATTCCTTAGATGTAAAAAGTCATTCTTAATGAGATAAAGTGAAATATTTATTTTTATTTTAAAGAACTTCAGGCACTAATATCAGCTTTACTAAGTAGCGTATGTAAAAAATGTCTTTTTTAACAAGAAATGTGTATTTTTAATTGAACTCGCAGACTATTGTTGTTGATTCCTAGGTTGTTATTGTAGTGTGCATGATATGTTTATCATCATCAGATCTGCAATAAATCAGAAAGATATAATATGACTTGGAATGTTGCTGCAATGGATAAGCTTTGAATATATTTTCTGTGTGACCTAATGAGAAAGAATACACACGGATGAGGACAAATGAATGTATTTTCTATGTGACCTTATAAGATAGAACACACAAGGTAGAGGACATTACTTTATGATCTCATTATTTTTCTTTTCCAGAAAGATCTAGTGACAATGTAGATGGTAGTAAGTCTATTAACATATTGACCTTCATTTGCCCCAACTTTGATCACATCTTGACCTTAAAACAGACCACTACTCTTTCCCCTGCCATCACACACATTTAAAAAAGTAGTTTGTATATTTGATGTGTACTTAATAGCATGAATTACCAATCCCACCCACTCAACACTTATTTCATTTTATATCAAAACATAAGCATAAATCCATTTAACCTAACATAATACTGGATCATAACTTACCTTCCATTGTTACATCAAATAACACCAAAGCATAATAAATCACCCTTTTAAACATCCAATCACTCATTAAGATTAGTGTATGCATTAATTATTTCTGTTAGTTGCCAAAATCTTTATATTACTAATGAAACGAATCTCTTGTTTTCATTTATTTCTTAAATAATTGTGTTTACACTTAAAAAACGTCAGCTTTCCCCTAGTCATGAATTCTCTCCCATTTGTGCATTACGTCGCACCTGGGATGGGATGGGGCAGGGATTATCTCCCCTTATTACATTTAGCTGTCTCTACATGTATGCTCTCTCCTTGTTACAGGCAGTGCTGCTGACGTGTGTGAAGTTATGATGAATGATGAGATACAGAGTATCAACAACCGAGATGTGACCACGCTGACATTGGCCCAGGTGCAAGGCATTGTGGACCACAGTCTAAAACGTGGGGAGATAATACTTCGGATCAAACGCTACGCACAAGACAGTATGTGTATCTTAATATATAAATTCCAACATCATCCTACTCTTTACCTCTTCACTTGTGGGTTAAAATCTCAGTTCTTGCAAAAACTTCAATGTGAAGTAAAAAAGAAAATTTAATGAAGTAGTCAGTAGTAATGAAAATGATTTTTTTTCCAAAAGCAACTTCTTATTTAGGAAGTTTACTGGGGCATTTGGGCCCACTTTACTTGAAATCCTCCCAGAATCTTTTAAAACAACAAAACACGAAAAGACATAACACAATTTGTAACACAATTATAATTGATGGCATCAATTTGCAGTTGGTTACTGCTGAAAACTGTGTTTAAGGAGGTCTTTCAGTTAAGTTGGTGCTTCAGGGGATCTACCAAGATATTTGTCTGAGTCTTCCTACACATATAATGGCTGAATTTTGTTATTGTGCTCATATTTGTTTCACTGAATATTTTATTAATGTATAAACTAAAACCCAACAAATATATAAGTTTTCACAGAAATCATCCTGTCCTAGATGGTTAATCAGAGGCTGATTTTGGTTATTTTATAACTTGTGATTGATGACATTAAATGTAATATACTGAAAGCAATGGCAGACAAAAGCAGTTCTTGATGGAGAAAAATGTTTGAAAATTTAATTTATGACAACTTTATTGAAATCATCAAAGATCTCATTTCAGAATCAGTGCAGATTTTATTGTGTACAGATGGCAGCTAGAGCAATCTCCTTTATGATTAATGAAAAGATTGTCCTTGCAAATAAATGCTTGTTTTGAGTTGTCTTGTATACAGCAAATGAAAACAGTAAATCAATATTTTGTGAATGCATACATGTGCTTTAATCCGTCGCAACGTGTCGGTTGTCATTAATTTGGCCTGCAATAAAGGGGTACATGCTGGGTGTGAAGTACATAAACTGTTGTCATTAACCGTGCTTATCTACACCCCATGTAGTTTATAGACATTCAACCCTTAGCTGGCTCAAGCAACTGCTAAACAATCAAAGTTCTTAGAATATTGCAGAACTACATTCAAAGATATAAAGACATATTTAAAGGGATTTATGATGCATCAGATAGTAAAAAACCTGTTAAGCCAGCAGTCAGCAGGGAGCTAACTCATCCAGATCTACACTGTTTGTCTAACATGACCAATACATTCATAGCAGGATAAGAGTTAAGCATGACAAACAACTGTGTTGTGGAATGCATGTTTATCCTGCATGAACTTGTTTTATTACTTAAAAACAAATTTCATTTTACAACTTTTTGGGACCTTAGCAACATTGGTTTGAATTTACACCTACAGAGCTGCAGATAAAATCTATGACATTTTAAAGGTAGTTTCCGACAATTTAAATTCATATAACAATATCGAACCACTGCTTCGGGGAATTTGAGCATAATTTTTGTATAAACTCATACAATTTTGAACACTAACTGAATTGTTAGACAGAACTAATCACTCACATATGTACTCTTTCCAACTGTATAAAAAGCTTGATGTGCTAAAAGTAGATATCGACATCAAAGTGGATTACCCTGATGGCTATAATGTGATTAAAAGTAAATGGTCACATATTTAAGTTTAAAAATAGCTGTCTCTGCAGCGTTGCTCGAATAGAAAATACTAATTTGCAATAATAAGTAGTTATTTATGCTTGACTGTACACACAGATCTAGGACATCAATTGACATAATTTTGATGGACCTTTTCAGGTAACAATGAACTATTCTGTTAATAGAGAAAATAAATTATGGTCCAAACTTTCGAATACCACCTTTAAATTAGACAAATAAAGTTACATTTGCATATTTAAATAATGTATGTATGTGGTGTTGATCTAAGAGAAACAAGTACAAATTTCTGTTTTGTTTTTCATTTGTGTTTAGTTTATACATTTAAGAGCATCAACATACACTTAGTCATTAAACACTGACAACAAAAGCTGGAATAATAACTTCATTACATCATTCTGTATTTGAGAATTTTGAATATTTTTCTCCAGCACAAAGTCTCGATTATTAAGAGTCACATATTTCTGGGTGAGATAAGTGTATGGAATACAAAGTTATAAGACCACCCTGGACAGTTTACCTTCTAATTGTTTGATCCGGGCCCCAATGTTTAATGTAGGAGGTTAAGTTAGGATCATCTTAGAGAATGTTGATTCTGTTGTCATGAACAACCCAACTCTGCTACTTCTTGGCACATACTGATCAAGCCGTGGCAAATAAAGAAGGTATTTAATGAAAATCTGCTCTATTTGTCTCTGAGTCAATTCATCTTACCAGTTCTTACCTTAGACTTTAATTGTTTGAAATAATTAAAAATATATACACCTGGCATAGTTAATACACCTGGCAGATTTCATAGTTCATACACCTGGTAAGGTTTCATACACCCAGCAGAGTTCAAACACCTGGCAATGGCAAGAGTTTTTCTGCAGCAGTAGTATATAAATCTTCATAAATTGCCAGGCACAAGTGGTTAGGCTATATCAGGTTAGATAACTTTAACATTCCATAATGAGATTCACCACTCAGCATCCTGCGAATGGTCATAGTATTCTTCATGGTACTTTTCTTTGTTATAACTGGGGCTTGAAGCTTTCATGTGTAAAGCAGAAGTTTCTCATATGATAAGCTAAAACCTGGGAGTTTCCAGTTCCTGATTGGTCAGATTCAAACTTATCCCAGGGGCGCCTGTGGCCGCGCAGTTAGAGTAGCTGACCTGTAACTCCTCAGCCCCTCACCTCGTGGGTTCGAGTTCCCGGTCGGGGTGAGAACTTTCATTTGAAAGGTTTTTCAGTTAACTTGCAGTGTGCCGGTGGTTCTTCCCAGGCATAAGTCTGGGATCTTCCTCCACCAATAATTAGCTGGACGTCACCAATATGACCATAATTGTGTCAGTGCGATGTAACAAAAAACAAATAAACATCAAACTTATCTAAAGTTTGGCCTATCAAATGCCTGGTTTAATGTTTCGATTTGTGTGCCAAATTAAACCTGCCCTGTAAGATACTTAAAATCCAGCATACTTCCCAGACAATGCTTACTCTTTCTTTTAAAGGTGAGGTTATTTATGATTAGAATGTATTAATTGTTCCTTCAGTGAGATATTGATGTCTTTGGGGACTTTTTTAACACATTAAGATACTTTGAACATCTAAGTTAGGATTCTGTGAGAGTAAGTTAGTCTTATGAGATGCCTTTTGTTAAACTATTTAAGTCTTACAATTGCATCTAAGACAGTCAGCACATCGGGAAGGGGTCATCTAGCTGTCCTGCAGTGGATCTTCTTCCTAATCCTATTATGGCTGGATATAGCTATAATGACCAGAATAATCCGTGTCCCTTTAATTTATTTAAAAAAAGGCCTGAAGAGTTTCGATGAAATGAGGCTATCGAAAGCTTTTCTTCTGGGTCCTGTGGTCTCTTGATATACCTTAGAGACATGTATGTTGAAGGCATTTTAGCCTTGATATAGGCCGTAGACAGGCAGTAGAAAGGTCACTTCTGGTGGTACACCTAAAACAAAGGGTGTGTCTACAGATGATGGGGTAGTCCACCTACATCCTGAGTTCCTAGCCAGAGATATAAGAGATACCCTATTGTTCTCAGCCATAGATGTGAGCATACATTGTCTCAGAAAACTAGACTAAAGGCTTTCATATAACGCATACAAGCTCAGGTTTATGTATTTGTTTCTTGTTTCGGATTTGGATAATCACTGAAAAGAGGAATCAATTGTACTTAGAGGTAACAGTATTATTTGAGTCTTTCACCTTAATAGTTTCTTTTTGATACAGATGTGATTTGAAGATTTAGATATTTATGCAAATATACTTTTATGCCATATGTTAATTTTCTTTACTAAAGATGTTTAAATAATGAATTTGTTTTATGTAAAGGTAGATAAATACAAGGATATATACAAGGATATATATATATATAATAAAATAAGATGATTTTTATCAAATGGTTTATATGGAGTAATATTATGTTGTACCGTGTACACATTTAGATATATAACATACATTGTAATTAATATATAGAAGTAAATACAGGTACTACAATCTAATTTTTCCATTAGACCTAGAAGCGTCATCTGTTGTTGTTTTTCACTAAAGGTGACCTTGTCCTTCTTTTATTCTTTTGTAGATTGAATGTATAATTTAAAATAATTTATGCAATACATGTTTACCAAAGCTTGAGACATATTTTTTGTCATAAAACAAGCAGTTATTTGAGTCTGTCTGATGACTATAGTATTGTATTACATTTATTTATTCATTTTGCTTTATCATTAAAATAATTTAGATTTATGGATCATAAGTGTCCTATTTAGTTTTATCTATATACAAGTATTATACTTTTTTCTTTTCCATACAAAAAAAGTATTGAAACCATACATAAAACCCCCCATAATAAGGGCCTAAATCTGACAACATATTATCAATGTCTAAAAGAGTCAAATTACATGTATCTCAAAGAATAATTATAAGGTCTATGTAGTTTGTGTTGAGATATTGTGTTCTAAACAGTTGAAAGAGAGTTCTGCTATACACCTTATAATAAAGCTGTCCATGGAAATATGTTAAGATTGAATGAATGGCACTCTAAAACCTACTATGCAGATATCTGGCCTTGGTGGATAGTGTAGATGTAGGTCAAGCTAACTTCCACTGTCTGATCAGAAGCTGCTAAGCTTCTTGTAATACATCTAGTTACCTTTGCATGTAAATGTAAGCCAGCAAATTATAATTAGTATGTCTTTTTAACCCTTAGCTTGCTTGACACATATATTTATATGACTTTGGCAAATAGTTGTATATATAGGTCAGCAAGCTTCCTGCTTGGAGCTGTCTGGTCAGGATCTGCACTGTTTGCTGCTGAATCTGTAGCAATATGTCTGCATGTCAGTGTTAAGAAGATGACTAAGAATTAATCTGGATTATTAACAAATGTAGCAAGCTAGGGGTTAAAAAATATAGCACTGTATGGTAAATATGTATTTTGAAGATTTTCTATGATGTTTAAATGACAAAAATGTAAAGATTGGTCATCACATAAGCTGCAATTATCAAGTCTTCCTAGTATTTTTGTACTGGTTTTTAGCAAGGTGTCAGTTGAATAATGTGCAGAGATTGTAGAGATCATAAATTAAGGCTTGAGGTAGATTGATTTCTAGCTGACGTCTAATTTTCTTATGTTGTTATATTATCTGTGTTTTCCCCATTTTGTATATACATTCTATTAAATAGAATTATGTTAATTTTATGCACCAAGCAGAAGACTAATTAAACTTGTATTTGTATAATAATAATAACGGTAATAATGTGTTAGTGAAGACTGTTAAAATAGAAAGCTACAATTAACATGACATCTCATTTTTGTGGTCTAAGATTTTAACAAGGTGTCAGTGAAAAAATGTTGAGATTGTAAATGAAGGGTTAATGTAGATCGATTTCTAACTGTCAATAGACATTACTGAACAAAGTATTGATATTTCTTCAATCAGCAATTTGTTACACCCAGCAGGGGTTCTAACTCTTTGCCTGCTGAGCATGTATTGATCAGGCTTAGACAGATGGTGTAGATCTTGATCAGCAGGGACTGGTTCATCTGGCTCTATATAGCTTGCAGCTTATTTTCTAACAATGTGTTTTGTTGTTAATGCATGAAGTTATCAGCAGAAACTTAGATTTTAGTAAAGGTTTTCAACAATGGTAGCATGGTACGGGTCAGTCTATACCCTTCTCATGCTACATTTATTTATAAGCTGTGGAACATCTCAAGCTTTTTGCTAACAATAGCAAGCAAAGGTAACAGTATATATTGCTGGAGACCTGGCAGAAATAGTGCAGATCCTGATCACACAACACTCACGAGCTGGCTAATCTTGATCAACACTTTTTGCCTAAGCCTGATTAATATCATAATGTTTGCAGGCTAAAAGTAAGAAAGACAGTAGAATGGATAGGACATACCTGTACAGACAGGGGGTATCTATAGAGATACAGGGCTTTACAGCATTGATAGAAGTAGGAGGGAAGTATTAACTGCTCACTGCTTTGGTGGGATAGTGCTTTGGTGGGATATTACAGGGTGTTGATTAATGTGATTGTATTGTGTTTCTAGCAAGATTTTAAATTTTGAGTTATTATATCTTCTTGGATTTGGTGGAATATTTTCTGTGTTGGTAAGATATGTCAGAATAAGAAAATGAAAAAGATAAATTTAAGTGATAAATTAAATGACACTGTAAGTTTCATATAGAATTTTTGTGCTTTAGTTATTCTGAGATTTAATGAAGTATTGTTCTGTTGTTTATTGTTTGAAGAAAATGATAAATCATTGTGCTTTATACTGTTACATACATATGAACTTCTTCTGAGACCAAAGTGGAAGTTTCACTTGCAAAGTGGGAGATTTGTTATTTTCCTGTCAACAAAGAAGGAATTTATCTGTTTCCAAATAGGGAGATTCTGAAAATGTGTAAAACACCCCTTATTTTCAAATAATTATAAACCTTAAAAGTGGGAGTCTCCTTCTAAAAGTGGGGAGGTTCACATGTATGCTGTCAGAGGTTTGTGTCCTAGGTTGAAATTTTAGGAAAATATGTGTGAATTAAACATTTAAGATGCATTGGAATTTTATTCTGATAAATTGACTTGTAATTTCTAAAAGTACTTTTCTCACTATCTCTGTTGTTTTATGTGCTGTGTCTATACACACTTGCTGCACAGGTTTACAGTCATACATTGTTTACACTGTAGCAAGTTGTTAAAGTATGGGTGGGGCTGTTATATGAGGTAAGTAGCTGGAAAACACATCAAGGTTCTATCGGTAATTAACCATTGTTTGTTGACAGTGTTGCTGTGCAAGTACTGAGAAAACTCACCTATTCTATAACAATTTTGTAAAATATATCCACTGTTAAGTTTTATGTTGAAAATGCTGAAGGTACAAAAAACCCTTCTTTCAAACACAAGCCATGACATTTAAAACGTCAAAGATGTAAAAAAAAAGAGTAGTGGTTTTGCTCCATTGCTTTTTCTCACACACTTATAATGGCATATCCATTGATTATGTTAAATGTAACGGGTGACAGAATTGTGTTTCTGGATGTGGTAGCATGTCTGGTTAGTATGACATGTTATCACAGTAAAGGCAACATTAATAAAACAGTTTTTGTTTACAGTTGATTGTGAGGCATATTCTTTCAATTTAACATTTTAATTCTTAAGACAGCTAAACACAAATATATATCCAGTTAAGGCAATTAGTATTGGGACATCTCTAATCATGTTGTACCCTCTTTACTGTTAAAGGTGGTATCCTACAGTTTAGACCAGATTTTTTTCTATCCATCAGTCATATATGTTATTGTTACCTGAAAATATCCCACAAATTGCTGTTTATTGATATTCTACTTAAGTGTGAAAAGAGAAAGTATAACACCAAACTAGTTATTAAAAACATGTATTTCCTATCTGAGCCATGTTGCATGGTTATCTATTTTTAAGCTAAATAAACAACAACTTGTGACCGCCCACAGTTGAGATCACTTTGTGTCATCATCCTGGTAATTCGCTCTGGTGTCGGTATCTATTTTCAGCAGAAATTCCCATTGTGTTTATTTATAGATTTGTAAACAATGAAAATTTAGAGTAAATTTTTCACTATTTGTGCTGTTTAACAATTGAAGTACTGTTTAAAATCGAAATCTTCTTTATTTAGATAAAATCATAGATTATTTCAAAAATTCTGCCCAAACTCTCCCAAAAAGTGTAAGGTTTGTTGGATACCACATTTAAAACAAGTCCCCATTAATGAGAAGGTTTATACTGCCCATACAAGCCACCCCAACTACTACCACCAGCTGGGGCTGATGCTGTGTGGATGCACATGTTAACCCCAGATGCCTGCAAGAGCTTTTGTTTGCCATCAATCACAGGAGATATGCAGCACTGATTGGTTTTGCATTCCATCAACATATGGTCAGTCTGTGGTCAAATGAACATCCAGAGTTTCTGCCTTTTTACTGAAAAGTTGTGTTGTTTTACTATTTAATTTTTAAGATCGAGTACAAATTATTTTATCATTTCACAACAACAAAATATCAAGAACATGCGCCTCAAAGGAAACACTATCTCTATATGGAGTACAACCTTGTTTGTAGGGGCAGTAAAATCTCAACATAACAAACAAACAAATACACCTACCAGAAACTTAGATTGTGTAAACATTAATATATATACAGATATAGACACAATGACTGGGCTATTTGAACGGCAGTCTCTGACACCCTTCAGAGTGTGAGACCTCTGAATGCACCCTGTTTTTCAGGGTAGGTTGACAAGTGCCTTGAATGTCCAGTATTGTCCAGTGGTCCTAAATGAGCTTATCTTGAGTCTAGTGCTCTTGGTCAACCCTTTACAAAGGGTAATGTTGGGGTAATGGGTAGATATGGGACCTCAATTAATAGCTACAGTTGCTGTCTTTATAAAGGGACTCACCAGTGTACACTTCAATGCCACGTACAGTAGCTGTATCTTAAAGATAACCCTGCCATACAGAATTGATCAATGTCAATATGAAGAAAAGGAACTGTCTGATCTAGATCTGCACTATCAACTGCAGAGTCTCTAATAATAGGACTTTCTACATTTGCATATATATATATCTACAATCAAATGACCTTGAATCTGGTAGTGGTTACCAACAAATGTAGTTGGTACTAAATTGAAGGTGATTGTGTGCTTTTTGTAGCTTATTGAATGACCATGGTAATATTGTTCATCATAGAATAACTAGTGTTCTCTATAACTACTAGTATTCTAAGGTCACTTACTGTATTGACATTCAGGTATATGTACAGACTGGGGGAAAAGTCATTTATAGGCTCTTCTAATATGCAAATATTTTGGGCCATTGATGGCAATGGGTTGATCAAGATCTGCTGATATTTTTGAGTGGGTTTAATATTTGAGGTGGTTGGTTTGTTCTGTAAAGGTCAGCTGAGGTGAAGGCAAATTATGAGGAGGTGTGTAATTTTTAATGGAAATAAATCTTTTAGCATAAGGCCTGGTCGTGTTGTGGAACATACATAGAGATGATGCTTGCCAGAATCTTCATATTGATAGTTGAGTTGTGTTTAAAAATACACATATAAAAAGTTGTTGGCATGAATGTATTTACATTTCCAAGTGGTTTCAAACTTTTTCTGAACTTCTGACATACTGACACCTATTGAGAGGACTGTGCTAAATGTTTATTGACAGCCCTGCATGAACTGTGCACTGCTAAGAGTTGTCAATGGAAGAAATGTTATGATACTTATCTGAATAACATCATACTTTACAAATGAATATCTTGCTACATTTTTAAAACCCAGAGAGATTTTCACAGCAAACCATTTTAAACAGTTGCCAAAAGTTTGCACATACAGAACCCATTCCTAAATGACTGGTTGCCTGTAGTTTTAGCAAGCTATTAGTTTTAACTGACATTCCTGATGCTATATAAATTGGTGAAAATTAAAATGCCATTCCTAACATTTATTAAAGAGCAATTAAAACTGTTAGATATTTGCAAAGAAATGACTGCCAAGTTAACAAGACCTATCGTTTGTGACTTGTGCAGCAGCAAATAGTACTGATACTGACCAGGTAACTCCCAGTGGCAGCTGTCTGATCTGGATCTAAGCTATTTGCCTCAGCCTAATCAATTTCAGCTGAGTAGGCTACAAATTAATTTACTGGTTGCATGTTTTTTCAGCCCACTATGATTCAATGGAAGAGGACGAAGGGTATGCAGGCCAGTCTACGCTGAACAAGATGGAGACCCAATCAGACAGCAGCAGTCTGTCTACTGAGGTCATCTCTGACGAGGCTCCCAACAAACCACCTGTACAGGTAATCATTGTTTTTTATAATTTTTGAGGTATTATTGTTCAGGAATTACAAAAGGTACAAACATTAACAAAAACCTGTATATAATATTAATTTGATAGTGTCACCAGAAGAGCTACACACCACTATAGTAAACTGCCTGTACAGGTACATAGATACACCATCTAAATATGTGTCTACTACTGAACTATAAATGACAAGTGACAGCATCAACTTACCAGGATTCCACTTCTACATTTTCCTGCCGTCTCTTCATCATTTTCATTCTACTCCACAACATCAAATTCTATTCTGTTTGCCTTCTTTGATAATCTGTTTCCATTGTTATGACAAAAGCTTTGGTTTGTTTGCAAATATTAGCTTCTCTTAACAGGTAAATATTTAGGCTACTGCTATGTAAACTTGGTGGGAAGCAGTATCAGTTTTACTGACTGGTGAAATAATGTACCCAAATATGCATACATGTGAACTTTTTCTGAGGCCAAAGTGGGAGATTTTCACTTGTAAAGCGGGAGATTTGTTATTTTCATATAAACAAAGAAGGAAGTTGTCTGTTTCCAGGTAGGGAGATTTCTGAAAATGAGTTAAACACTCATCATTTTCAAATAATTCTGATTTTGTAGTTTGAAATGAGTTCACCTACAACGCAGGTCCTTTGGGATTTGATTACTGCACACCTGCATGCACACCCATATGTCTTAAATTAGTTTTAATTTATTTTTATTAAAAGTTTATTGGAAACAAGTTTTTGTAACTTATATTCATTATTATCACCTGTCAAATTCCTGGATAGAATCAGTACTCAAGTAGTAACTACCTGGTTGTAGTAACAGTTTTGTTTAAGGAGGTTTGAACCCAGGTCTCTCTGATCAGGATCTGATCTGAAGTCTAAACTATCTACCACTAAATCTCAATTGCTCACATGATGAATTACTTATTTCTTGCAAAATTTGAATGAAAAAAAACAAACAACAACCTGTAATTTAGGTTATTTTTGTGTTAATATATCCCATATATTGACAAACTCATCTATTGATAGATGTCATCAAAGATGGATGATAGTGAAAAACCACGTCTGATGGATCAGTTACTGAGAGAACATGAGAGGGAAACAAACAACAATTTGACAAAGGTAATGTTCATGAATTTTTTCTGGGGACAAAAATGCACAAATTGCCAAAAATGTTATCTATAAATGTTGTACACTTTTTTATTGTTGACAAAGAACAGTTGTACTGCTAATAACACTTGAAAATGGTTCCCATGACAAGTTTCTGTTTTCTAATATTAATAGTGAATGTGTATTTAAAGCTAAATTTCTCTTCCAGTGGGATAAAGGGGAACTAATGGATTATACAATGGGACTGTACAGTCAAAAATCCACTAAATCCTTGATTTTTAAAGCATAGTAAACAAAATGATCAAGTTGAGGACAATATTAATAATTGAGAAAAATTATTTACTGTTAAGACCACGTTTTGTAGATTTTATTCCATTATCATTCTACAATGAGGTAAAGGACCATTAACATTGCTAAAACCTTTATTTATGCTTTGTCTATTCCTCCAGAATGAAAAACCACCTAGCCCAGTAATGATAGAGAAAATGGTACCAGAGACAACTTCTATGGTCTCCAGGGAACCATCCAGTCACCATGGCAACACTGCACTGCCTGGCAACAGCAGATTGCCTAGTAATGGGGATGCTGCAGACACATACCGTCCCACTGACGAGGTCGTCGTTGAGGAGAGACCCACAGTGTCGAGGTCAAGGCCATCACAGGAGGCTTCACCAGTTGCAGGTATTCTTTTCACTTCCTGACATTTTGTTTTTCTTTATTGTATAACAGAATAGTTTTTTTATTAAAGACCTTTGTTTGATCTTAATTATTTGATTGGATGTGTTTCTTATAATATTTTTTAAGTACGAACAAAAACACTATAAGTCAAGTTATCCTTTTCTCCATTTATAAAGAATAAAACATCATTATATTACAAACTTAACTCTATCATGCAGTAGGTCATAGGATGATTGTAGGTGACCTGTTGGGCATTGCTGGTTCTTTCACGATGTCTAACTGGTGTTTCTTAAACAATAATAGCTGGCAAATGTCATAATTGTGTTGGTACCCTTTATATCAAACTCAAACATAATTTTGTTCATTTCTATCCTTTACTTTGTGCAGACCATTTCAAGCCACAAATCAGCCCTGAACCAGTCCAGTCCCTCCCTGACCCAGAAGCTAATCAGTCACCAGTAGTGATGAGGAGGAGTAGGCAACCAAGCAATCAGATGACAGATTCTATGGAGTCTCCACCTCCTCCCGCCCCTCCAAAAGATGACCCGCCTCCACTAGCAACTGTACCTGAGGGCTCTGGGTTCCAACCACCTTCTGCTCTTCTCAGGTTAGTTTGTTGGTAGATTGTCACACAAAGGCTTTCTTTAGCGTGGTGTTATAAATCAAAGAACTTCCGTCTGAATTCAGCCATCTGATTGGTAAGACCTTGGCCCAGATATAAAATCTGACCAATGTTATGCATGATGATGGTCTCAGACTTAAGCTAGAAGTTGTATATCCCCAAGCTTGATCATCATACGATATTCAATTGAAGCAGATAAAGGATTGATGTCTGATTGAACATCAGCATTAAGATAAACTGGCCCAATAGCTCAAGCGGTAGAATGGATCAGGAAGTCACAGGTTCAATTCTCGGTCGGGTCAAACCAAAGACTTTAAAGTTGGTAGTAGTGGCTTCCCTCCTAACGCTTTGGGCTAAGGGGACAGCATAATGCCTGACTCGTCGGTGTCAGTATAATGGACTGGCCAGGTTCAGTCCCTGGGCGTCGCATAAGTGCCCCTGTGCTATAATGATAAAAATGTCACTGCACAGTATAGGCAAAAATTTCGGCAAATCCCATCCTTTGCCAAGATAATTTCCTTATCGTCGAAATTTTATTTTAGATGTGAATTTTTTTGAAGATGTTCTTAAGCTGATCTGCGGTGCAATGGTGGATCTGCTAAATTATTAATCTTGGGGTCTTCCTCCACCAAAATTATGTTTGCCTGCATTTTAAATGAAAACATAAAAATGTTAACACAAACATAATTTTTTACTTAATCTAATAATCTTATCAGAATATTTTTCCCCCCTTTCAGAACTAGATAAGGGGTCTTTCATAAATTAATAAATGCACACATTTAATTTTATGATTTTCATTTCTTGTTTCCACATTTTCTTAGATGGCAGAGACCTCGTCCCAAGTCTGCGTATCAAAGTCCCTATAATAGCACACCCCAGGAAGACCAATCAAAGGCCAGCAAGCGGCTCAGCTCTACTTTACCAAGGGGATCAGGTCTGAAAGATTATGACGCTGACAAAGATTACAGCAAGGATGATTCAATGTTGGACAAGGTTTCGAAAAGTTTTGAGACAACTGTAAGCATATCAAGGCCACAAAATGTGTCCAAGTACCAGTTTGATGATGAAGATCGGTTTTCAGAATGGCAGCAGAAGCAGCAGCAACAGCAGCAGGTAGGTATTGTAGCAGGGACAGATGACGGAGAATATTTTACTGTTGTAGGTGGTAAATTTTAAAGATGAATGGGAGAAGGGGTTAAAGGATTTTCAGGTGTTTGAATATGTGATTTTTAAGACTTAACAAACTTACACTCACAGTTAAGATTCCTGGCTGAACAGAATACCAACACCAATCATAATACACTGACGCTGAGCTCAGTTTTAGAACAATCATTAAAAATTGATCTAAGCAACTGAATGTTTTACCAGATCTTTAGAGCAAAATCTTGGAGAACTCTATCATAGGACACGACCGGTGTAAAAAAATCATTTTTATAACATCTGCATATCTTTTTACCCCTTTCTCCCATTGTCTAGGCATTGTGATGGAATGTGATTGGTCATCTCCAAATGTATTCTAGCCTAAGGTTATCATAGAATGTGATTTATTCTAGTATTAGCAGCAGATTGTTAGCATTGCAGCCTTTGTTAATTGTATAAACAGTTAAAACAGTGCAGCCCCCCACCAAAATATTGCATATTCAATAAAACCAGTGCAGCCCTTGATTATGTGCATCTTGATACTAATCTGGATGGATCCCAGTGTGTATTAAACAAGTTCACCCATGATACAATGATGATAGCATGTTTTGTCGGAACATAGTAGGGTTCTAACATAACACTTTTATGCATTTATAATCCTTCACTTTTACTCCTGATGACCTGAGCCCTCATGGCAGAGGTTCCAGACTCAATTCTGGCAAAACTTAACATGCAATGGTCGAATTTCAGCTGACTTAGGATGTGGCGGTGATTCTTCCAAGACATTTGTCTTGCGCTACCACATTACTGTGATTGTCACTATACAGACAATAACTGTGATAGGTGCAATATATTCTCAAAACAAACAGGAACAGTGGTGTTATTAGTAGAGCCCTACTGTAACTGTGGTGTTATGAGTAGAGCCCTACTGTAACTGTGGTGTAACGAGTAGAGCCCTACTGTAACAGTGGTGTTATGAGTAGAGCCCTACTGTAACTGTGGTGTTATGAGTAGAGCCCTACTGTAAATTCAAGCATAGAAACAATTTATCAAGGACCTGTTTATAATTTTATATAAAAATTATAACTGAACCTGTTTATAATAATAATCAGTCTTCCCAATGAAATGAACTCTGTTGAACTATATTTCCATATTGTAAATTGTTCACTATATTGCTCCTTGTAGCCCAGTTTCTATTTAAAAAAAAACCACACACAGCATTTTATGATAAAAGTTTTGATTTACACATACAAGCATAACAATTTAGACAATGCCAATATGGAAATCATATTTCAGCTAAATTGGATTTAATTTCCAGAATTTTATCATTTTATGCAAGAACATGCATAGTATGTGTCTTTCCATATTTTATAATGTACGAGTGAAATAAGCAAAGTGCCTTTGATTAAATGGCAATAAATCATTAAATTCCTCTTCTGAGTTATTTCAATCTTGAAAAAAATTGCATTTCAATTTTAAGTTTTTGAGAAAAACTGAATCTTGTTTGGCTCCAGATTAGGGTAGTTAATCCAATTTGATGTAGAAATGTGTCCTATATTTCTTAACCAAATGTTCTATTATGGGTACTTATTGAAATTGTTACATTGAGAGGAAAAAAACAGCAATGTGGGGTTTAATGGAAAATTATAACACTATCAATATGTTAACTCTATATAAAAAAAAATCACTCTGCTGTTTTTAAATAAATGATATATCACAGCATAATTCGGGACTATTTTACTGCAATAAAATATCTGTTCCTTTTACTTTCCCTGCCCATTTTTCGTATTGTTGACCAAGTTGACATGTCATGATACATTGCTCTTTTAGTTTAATTTGATGTTACTAATAGCCTAAGTATTAAAATATGAAAGAAAAGTAATTAAAACATGCAATTTCATTGGTTTCCAGTATTCTTTTAGAAAAAAAAATAACCATGAAGTGTGCAGGGGTGGAATAGAACAGCTAAACAGGGGAAACAACCTAACAACATTGCGTAAATTGTAGTGTGCATTTGTTTCCCTTTTAGGTCAGAATTTCTTGTAGAACGTGTTAGAATGGAAATAGATTCCCAATGGCCTTTGTGATAAAATGAATATGCATCTGAACGAGATAGATTCCCTATGGCCTTTGTGATTAAATGAAAATGCATCTAAACGAGAAACCGTCATATATATTGGGTGTTAGTTCACACAATCTTAAAATCTATTTCCTAATCAAAGGATTAATGTGTAGGTACCTATTTAAAAGGCCACATTGAGATAAATTAAAATAAGTAACAGTGGTATAGTGTGTGAATTAGATATTAAGAATTTGGCAGGAGGAAAACTCACCTTTATCTGGAGCTTTTAAAACAATAAGCTTGATGCAGAGAACCTTCTCAGGTCTTCTATTGGTCAGATTGTTATATCCTCATTTAAGTCTAACCAATTAGTTACTTTAGAGTTGATTCAACCTAAGTATTTTATTGCTTCAGAGTTGAGCTGGATGTAATAGAAATATTATCTTGATATTGTAAAAGTTCTCAAGCACCTTATTGGTTGGACTTGAATGCAATTTTAAAAATATCACTAATCAAACACTTGAGAATTGTCTTGGACTAGATTAAAGCTTAATATTCTAGGGTCTTTATATTGTATCAGTGAACCCTGTATAATATAATAGTGATAATGTTTAGAATATAGTAAATACTGTATTGAGCATGATGCTGTTTGTAACAAGTGACAGGTCTGTGTAGTTAGATTGTATGCACCATTTATGAAACGTACAAGGCAAGTTAAGTTTTTTGTCAATGTGGGAAGTAAAGAACCTCACTTTTTTGTGATAAACTTATTTTCTTTTGTAAATTTGTGAAGGACTTAATGTGGGAAAAATTACCTGCATTGTAACAGTGGTTCTACAGAGACATTTGTCTGGACTCGTCCTCCACTTCCAGTTTAGTGACCATAAATGATTGCTACAATGTATTTCAAAAACAATAAATTATTAATTATTTTATTACTTATCAAATTATTGAGTTGTATTTTTCAAAAACCAAGGAAACTTGATCTACTTCTGATTATGTGTCTGGACTTATATTCAGATCAAACTACTTACTCTTCTCCAAATATAAAGGCAACACAATGATGCAGTCAATACTTGAAGTGTCTTTTTTGTTAAACGAAAGTGAGCTTTTTGTTTCCTTCATTGACATTTTAAATTTGTTTCTGGCTGAAAATACATGTATATAACAAGAATCATTGTCGCTGTGTGTTGTTCAACCAAGGTCACATACAAATGCATTAAAAACAGAGCACTTCAGATAAAAGGGGTCAATCTCCATATTGTTGGTACTTCTTTAATTGAGACGATTGTAATTAGTATCAGCAGTATAGGATTTGAAGGAGGTATAAAGAATTTATCTTGAGAGTGATTCCCCTTTATCTGGTGCACTGTAAGTATATATGCACAGAAATAGACTATCATTTCACACAATGGTTATGTTACTGCAGATTACTAGAACCAATGCATCACATAGGAAAGTTGATCTTTAAATTTCTGCCCAATAGTTATATTTTTTATACTAATTGTATTTTCCCATATCAATTAAAAATAAAACAGAAATTCTTTTTTTTTACATTACAACTATTGGATCAGTTTTTCTGTTTAAAATATCTGGTGTTCACAAAGCATGGTCCATGAAATTGTCTCATGACTTTTGAGAAAGCTGTAGCTAACATAACTGTTGTATGGAGTTAGAAAAAAGAGAGTTTTTTAGTGAATGCTTTTATAGCATGATAGACCTTTGACTTCCATGTTGCTTTGACAAAAAACTCTGTGCATAGACTGTATGACTGACCTTTGACCCCTGTTTCTTTGACATTAGCAGCCTGAGTTGCCCTCATTAGATTTTGCCCAACACAGAGAGGAGAATCTGACTGCTCAGGTAGGCTTCTATTGACCCTCTAGTTGTGTAGCAGCTGTCTGCTTCTGTCTGTCTGCTGTTGTTTCCTGGTTTAAGTGCACCTTTCCAAACTTGTGTGCAGTGCATTTCACAAGTGGTTTGCAGTGTTTGACTTTTACGTGCATGAGACAATGACTGCCAGGTGTTTTTAAATATGTTATTCATGCAGACTTTTAAAGCATAACCTTGCAAGAGTGGTAATAATAGAGAAATAATATACTAACTGTGTATAAATCTTATGTTAAACTTAGTTATGTCTTGGTTTGAACAGTTTTAATTGATACATTGCTTTCGACTTGCAATGCTTGATTTGCATATATATTTGGGAATGTGGGTATATTATGTTTTGCTTGGGTTATTAGAGGAATTTGTCATCAGCAGGTGTAACAATCCCAAGCTCATAAGACTTTCTTTACTTCATTGCATTAAATTGGTAAGAATTGAGGTCCAGATATGAAGATAGGGTCCCTTGAACATTTTGTCAAAAAGTATAATTTCTTTTACTGTGTATCTGTAAATCCATCTTATTTTAGTATATTATATAGTTGATTCTTGTCTTGCTAAGTTAATACACAGTAGACTGCTAAAAAAATCACCTTCACTCCATTTATCAGCAGAATTTACCTGCATTAGGGCATTCATAAACATTAGAATGCTTCATTAAAGAAATTGTAGGATCCATAGTTTTAGATATTGCAAAGTAGTTCTAACAACTTTTACACAGTATCCACTTAGTTACCTCTTTCCACAATATTTATACATTTCCAATGTTCTAATGTGTGCAGTGGCTTTTTTCTATGATGTTTCCTTGTGAATTTGAAAAGATGGAGAGCATACATAAAGCCTTGTCATCAAGTGATATTTAGTTATTATGATTACAATTATTCATTGAAATTTTACCCCCATAAATGTTGGCTAAGAATATATATATATATATTTGTTTATTTTTTAATTTTTTTTTTAATATTAGAAAATACACTTTGAATTAGATTTTGAATGATGCTTGTGAAAAATCAAAATAGAAAAAAATAACAAAAGCAAAAAAAGCCATAACATTCAAAGCGATTTGGTCAAAATTTGATGCAGTTCCATTTTTTAGCTTAAGAAATATCCGTAGATGATCTGTCAGGGTCCTATGACTCTGCCCTGTACAGTTTGGTACCCTGCTTGATATTGCTTGTGTGATTGGTGTGTAAGTGTTCTTAATTGGAAATCAGAGCCATTTGTATTGAAATGACCTTGGATGTACAGTTGTAAAAAAAGTAGCATCAAAGTAATGAAAGGTTAACATTAAAGGTGGTATCCAACAGTTTGTCTATATCAAATTTATATAAATATATTTTTCTTCTGTTTTAGAGATTTTATGCATAATTTCTGCATAAACATATACCTAAGTCTAAGTAAAGACTATATTGAATACTTCCTATATTGTTGGGCAATACAAATTGCAAAAAACATAACTCAAAATGATCTTTCTTTCCAAATCCATAAATAAACAGAAAAGTGATCTCTGCTATAAATGGATATCAACTTCAGAGCAGACAACCTAGATGACAATAAGATATGATCTTAAAAGTAAGTAGTAATGTGGTTTTGTTAGATTAAAAATAGCTATCTCTGTAGCGTGGCTCAGATTGGGAATAACTGTGGTGAGTGAAGCTTTATGCTTCACTGTTCACGCTGATCTAGGGCATCAATGAAAAGCAGATTGCTGGACCTTTTCAGGTAGCCATGAATTATTTGGTTATATGAGAGAGATCTTTGGTTCAAATTGTTGGATACCACCTGTAAATAATGCCACAAAAAAAAGTTGTAACGAAAAGTTTTTCATTTTACTATTTAATTTATAAATGTTGGCCAACAACACTATGCCACATCAAATGAAACAATGTATATTTCTTGTTTCATCATTAAATTTTGACAAATTCTTATTTTTAAGTTAAAATTGAGAAAAAAACTAATAATTGTTACACAAATCCACTAGTTCAACAATACGTCGGTGTCATTCATAAAAGGTCCAAAGTTGTTTCAATGTAAATGTCCAAGGAATTCCAATTGTGTGCTGGTATTCTGCAGCAAACTCCTCACACTGATTGTTCACCTTTGTTGGAGCTCTTCTTTGGTAGAAGGTGTGAAACTACATGCGTTAACATTATTGACATTTGTAACAATGTTATTTTGGCTAGTTTTGACATCAAGGAATTAATAATGTATGAAAGACCATTTTAAGAGTTGCTATGGGAATAGTGCCAAGTTAAAGTTATTTGTAATCAACATATGAGAGATAAATTAAAATGCTGTATTTTCTGTGAAATTGCTAAGTTAAATTAAAGGTTAATCTTTGATATTTGAAGAATTCAACACAGTTTGAGGAGTTTGTTAACCTTTTTCTGGTGCCCATAGTAACACAAGTAGTATGTAGAGATGTGTACAAGTCTCGTCAGAAACACCTGGTTGGCTTTTTTCTTTATATCCCATTACATCAGTGTATAAATCTAGAGTTATCATTGATCAGCCAGGCAATAGATGACGAAGGTGTACACTTATATATGTATATATATTTATATATATATATATATGCTGTAGTATTTAGAGCCATATAGTGTAAAGGGACATGTGTAATGTATGCTGATACACATGTTATGTATGTGGAAACGTGTAGTGGACTGGTTTTTGGCCTGTGTACATGTTGCTTGTGTCTGTACTTGTAGACTGAGGCCCCTGCCAGAAAACTGGGGCACATTGAGCCTCCTGATCTCTCGGATAAAAATAATCCAACCCCATCCTCGCAGGTAAGATCAGACCAAACACCCAATACCTTGTACAGTCATACTGGGCAAGTCAGTATATTCATGGTGGGGGTGGACATTTAACCCTTTGTCTGTATTAGAAAATAATGCAAGTTTAAACTTTTTTCGAAAGGGTGGGGGGAAAAAGTATGTGTGAGATGGGGGTTACAAAAAAATGTTTAAACTTCATTTGAAATAAGGAATAAAATTTGTGGAGGAATGTGATCCACCTCACCTGCAATGAATATATTACAAAAAGAATTAAATCAAATTAACAGTAAAATTCAGTTTCTTAAATTATTACTAAGATTTCTTTTGTAGCATGCCATTTTTGATATAATAATGATACCTTTATAAAACTACTGCTGCCTAAATAGTTGTCAAATGTTTCCTCTTCAGCTCTCACTTCATTTTTCAGAAACATTTTTTTTTCAAATGGTCTTTTTTGCAGGTTTTGCCTAAGTTTAAAGCCCTTTTCAAAGTAGGCCTTGAAATAAGAAAGTGTCGATAAGCTATTTCTTTACTTCTTGACCTTCACTTCTGTACAAGCTGAAGTTCAAATTATCTCAAATGTGCAACCCATGCATGAGTTATGGCCCCTTTGTTATTCTTGTTTATAGCATGGATTTGGACACCTTGACAATACATCTACATAAGTCACTTTATATAATAGAAGATTATTCTCTAACAGTTACCAACTTTTGTTTTTGCTAGAATTAAAAAAATGATTTTTTTAATTTTGATAAAATCATTTGCCTTACTTTGTCCTTGCAGTTGCATGGTACTTATGAATGTTTAAGCTTTTTATAGATAAATTAAATTACCTTTTTGACAAAGTTTGTTAAAAAACTCAAGAATTAATAACAAATTTATGATTCCATAACTTTTTCTGTGTGAAATGAAAAAACAAACAACAAGACTTGATTTATGTGAACTGTATGTTATTTTATTATTATCTTTAAAAAAAATAAGAAATTTTGTAACTGATAAATTACAATAAACATAAGACATATTACTAAGGTGTAGCTTATATAAATAAAATACTTTCCAGTTTAAAGAATAGGAAAAGTGTATTAACACAAACATGTATAATAAAACACAATACTCATTACTAAAACAATGAAATAGTGTTCTTAAACAATTCTTTTCCCACAATCATTGAACCTGGATTTTTATAATATTATTTTCTTAGGCACAGGTAATATTCTTAATATTATAGGATTTATTCTATTAATATAAAAATTCATCTTTTAAATAAAATGTATTTTAAGTTTGTTTTTTTTTATTCAACTTTAAATTAGCAACAACTTTTAAATTTGCTTACAGCTGGAATTAACTTCAATAAACTTTTTAAAGATTGTGATTATACTTAAGTGCCTCTTGATAAGTCATTGTTTAGATAAGTTAAAGTCTAATTAGAATATGTTTTCCATAAAAAGGCACCATTTTGCATTGAAGCTTTTAAATAAAAACATTTTAGAAAAACATTTTAAATTCACTTAACTGGTCTTAAATGCAAAACATTTTTTAAACAATTGTAGGTTACATTTTAATACTGTCAATTCACATTAACATTTATATTATCCTATTATTTACAGGTATAAATTTGCCATTAAACTATGTGGTTTTAATAAAATCATTATTACAAACAATTTAGTGTAAAAATAATAGTGCACCTGAAAAATTAACACAACAGTTTTCATTTGAAAAGAAAGATTTATAAAATTGATAGATTAATAAAGTATTGAAATTCTAACTTGGAAACTCTTTAATTGGTAAGACTAAGGCAGGTAGACTAGATCCACAGAGCCCCCAGTGGGACCTCTAATCAGTATCTACACTGTTTGTTATAACATTTTTAAATGTTTTAAACCTAGGAGTTTAGTTGAAATCAAATACATTAGAACTCAGTCAGGGATATTGACAACTTTCTAAGGGTTACACTTTAAATGCATTAACAAAACAGTAAACATATGTCAAATATATAACACATAACACATGTATTAGCCTTGCTGACTGACCAATGTACATCTTGTAGGAGAAGTTTGAGCGCGACCAACAGAGAATCCGTCAGCAATATGAGGAGGAAAAACGACGAGCCAAGGAGGCAGAGAAAAAGAAACAAGAACAGGTAACTAGGTCATTGATTCAAACCAAAACAGCCAATCAATCAAGAACATACCTAATTCTACAGGAACAGCTTTTCTTACAGAATCATACCCACTTTGACATGAAGCCCAATTTTGTTTCTTAATTTGACTGACATAACATCATGAAAGAAATCAAGGCATGAATACTTATTCAGAACCTATGCAGTCTTAAAAAGTATCGTATAAGTTTTGAAATCTAATCTAGATTCACATCCACTATCACAACACATTTCTCTTTGTCATTATAAAAGTTAACATAAAATGCCCTATTGTCTTCCTTTTAAAAAAAAAAGAACTAATTAGTACACATTGCTTGTTATTTGAATTTGTGTTGATGTTTTCCATTACCATATTTCTGTTTTGTAGTCTTGCATTTTCTTGATTCTTGATATTCTGTTCTATGTTCATCAGGAGAAACAAGTCCTTAATTCTGACAAGTTTCTACGTGATATGGAGTCACAAGTTATCCAGACAAAACAGGAAGCAGCCAATAGAAACCTTGGTGACAACCAGTCAATCACATCTAATTATTCCCAGCCCAGGTTTGAATCTGAGCCAATGACAATCAAGCTTCCATCCAGCTCTCCAGGGCGCCCTCTGGTGATTGATCCAAAGAATCAAGGAAAGCTTGAAGTGTGAGTACACTTCTGTTTTTAAATCTTAAATGGTACATGCAAATGAGCAAATATTGGACTATTTAATAATTGCACTAATTGTTACCACATAATGTTGAAGTATTGAGGCATACTGTCTATAAATTTACACTATAATATATATATATTTAATTTTTTACAGGGATCCTAAGGGTCCAGAGTACTCCTTCCATGTGAACCTGAGCAGCCAAACCCAGGCCACACCCCCTCTCAGACCACTTGACCAATCAGGTGAGAGATCATGATGCGTCATCAACATAATTAGTCAATTATTTTATATGTTGAAAATACGTAAGAGAGTGTTGTACACTGATCTGAATCTGTTAAAAGAGCACTTGTTCCATGTATGTTGGATTATATTACATACAGTATTTATATATTCTACTTTAATAAAATTAAAATATAATATCAGATTTCACAGATGAATTCTACAATAAAGTACTCATTCTTAGCTCTTAACTTGTTAAGAGTATAGCTCCAGGTCATTCAGCCCCTGTGTTTTTGTGTACCATTATGGTAATTATAAGCCAGTCAGTGTTATCAGCAGTTTCCTGATAAAAAGCTACCAATAGTCATGGACATTGAAATTGCGTGTGATTTTAAAACTTTTTTATTGTCTAAGACAATGGACCTTTCCAAACAAGATGTTTTTAACCAATCGGAACTCAGCAATTATTTTTATGTCTTACAGATGTCCTCTCATGCTGTCATTAGCCAATCAGAAATCAGCAGTTCATTACACCGAACAAAGGTGCTCACAAGCCAATGAATGAAAATCCTTTATGTAACCTTTGGTGTTTAAAGTATACACAGCCCATAATATGTAGAAGCTTGAAACAAATGTAATCCTACACATTCTTGATTACATAATCCATGGATATATTATTGGGGTTGCCCTGTTGGAGTGGTTAAAATATATTGTTTTAGTAGAAAAAGTCTTCCACGCTATGGTCATGGTGTTAATACATAGTCTGTAATAAAGCAACTCCAATGAAACATAGCTTTGTGGTTAAAGTAAGTGAAGACTTGGATAATAGCAATGAAGTTAAGTAATTGTAGATGCATTGGCTTTTGTCATGTTTTCAGACGTTTTGAAGGAGGACCTGTTAGCTAAAGAGCGAGAGAAAATCAGAGAAGAGGAGAAACGCAAGTTCGAAGAGGAAAGTCTGCGGTGGAAACAGGAGCAGGAAAATCAGCTACGCCAGAAACAGGTATGACTGGATTGTGGGGGCACTATGTTCCACCACTGTTATCAGGAACAAGTGGTTGGAGTAGTACACTAACAACCCCAGTGTCTATAATGCATGGATTTTAGTGGATTTTGGTAATTTTACTTCCACCAGAAGCTGTTGTATTGGTCTTTACGGTCAAATTATAAGAGTTACCAACACGTCGTCCAGCTAAACTGCAGTGCTTATTCTACTTTTTTGTTTGTGTAAGCTATTCTGCCACCGTTTATACAAAAAATAATTTAAAATTTTCCAAGATGACAATTATTTTGTCCCACTGACTCATATCAAGCCAATATCAAACAATTGTTGACAAAGTATCACTTCTAGAAGATTTTTTTCTTCTAGTTAAATTCTCTAATGTGGCTCCTATAACAGAAATAATGTAACATAAACTATAATAGTATTCTCTTACGCTCCAGGAGAACCTACGTCTGGAGCAGGAGAGACTCCAGAGGGAGCGAGAGGAGATGGAACAGGAGCGAGCCCGGATGGAACAGAAACGATATGCTGATCAGCATCAGCCCAGCAACAACTACCTGTACCCTAGCTCACGGCTCAGCAGCGCAGGTTCTACCAGCTCCTCTTCCCCCAGATCCCCACCTCCAGCCCTAGACCCTAAACATCGCGAGGCTAAACGTGCCCCTCCACCCACTGCACCAAAACCAGAGAAGTCAAACAAAGCTCGTTTGACCCGTGAAGATTTGCTAGCGATGAACCGTAAACCCAAACCCCTAACTCAGCGGCCAGAAACAAATGAGAGTGATCGCCAATCTGATTCTGATCATCATTCAAATCTACGTGAACCACCATCAAAATCACAGTTGCATTCACTGAATGCTGTGCCAAAACCGAAACTGCGCAATTCTGGAGCATGGATGAAGGATGATGATGATCCACAGGAACGTCCATTTGTGATTGGGAAACGGTCAGATATCATTCATCAGAAGGATAACTCCAATCCAAATAATCATTGGTTAGTGCGTGAAGCAGAGAAACGTCGATTGGCTGATCAGTCGGATTATTCTGGTGGAAGAAAAGACAATGTTGATGGTATAACTGCTCATGCAGGTCCGGCTTTGCCAACACAGAGCTCCCTGGTGCAACGATTCCGTGGGGATGTGGAACCACCCCAAAGAAATAACCGTTATTCAATGCCATCATACAGTTCAGATTCCCGTCTTTCAGTGTCAACATCACGCCCCCTGTCGGCAAGTGGTTTGAGCCTTGGTCAGCTCCAAAGAGAGCTAGAGGCCAGACCATCACACCAGTTCAGTGCTAATACACCACCCAGCCATTACAGCAATCCAAGACTCTCACAAACATTGCCACCTAATTTGAGTTTTAATGCAAGTATGCCTCCACCATCAAGATCAACTGGGAAAGTGTCACATACACTGAATGATGATTCTGAACCAGTCATAGCTGTAAGCGGCAAGCAGAAGTGTTCACATTGTAATGAAGAGTTAGGTAAGAACAGTTTCTTTTCAGATTTTCTTTCATTTGCTAAATAAATGTGGCCTGAAATGTTCCATTTACATTAGCAATTATATAATCAATCAATCTTATAGTATATCTATATGTAGCTAGGGTAGTGGCAGGTCATTCTACCTGCATGTTCATTTATGAAGTACACAAGTAAGTGAAACATTTGTTGATGGATGCTACATTGGCAGGTGTTGACCGAGGATATGTAATCAATGATATTAGATATTACCATAAATTTATATAGTTATCTGTTATATTTTATTTTTATTTTAAACTCATGCTCATTATGTAATGTTTGCTTATTTTATGGAATCTTCCAATTATAGCATAATTTTCTCTATGCCTTGCTTTGATTTGTTGCTATTCTTTTCCTTATATATCATTGGTTTTCTATCTTGTCTTTTGTTAAGTCCTTTTTGCAGTGTCATGATGTTCCAGTTACATCCATGGATATGTGTAGCTATATGTAATAATGACTATGAAATGTTACATTAAACTTGTATTCACACACATCTAAGAAATTTCTTCCTGTTTATGTTTATAAAACATGGTAGGTTTTGCAACAAACAAATAAAAAAAAATGATGCCATCTCCTTAATAATGGCTTGACAGCTGAATAATGGCTTAACTAATTTTAAAGTTATTTTGAAAAGAAATATAAACTCACCATTGTTTGTCATATTCAAATGCAAGGAATTGACCACTTTGCTTGGTATGGTGTACATTGTATCACTTAGTAAAAACACCTTTTTTACTAATTTACAACGAAAAAGCAAATATATCATTTATACATCCTGGATTAAGTACAGAAAGTTAACTATAAACAACTGACAGCATAAAAAATCCAATTGTAAGTCGCATGTTTAGATACCATATTTTGCTCTTGTTTCCACAGTTGGAAATATGACCCACTTGCAATGTGACTTTTTGGAAAGTGCTACCAAAATGGTGGGCCTAATGTGACAACCCTACAGTAGGACTAACAAATATACCATAATCAGTTGAATATAATCACACAAAATCTAAGAAAAATTATTTTCCCCAATCATTTTCCTCAAAACTATGGTTGGAAAATATACTCTAATGTGCACCATATTCAAGTGTTTATGGTATAAAGCATACACAGATACTTGTACATGTACCAATGTATTGACAAACAGGACATCAACAATCCAATTAATCACTGAAGCAGCCTAGAAATATAAATCACATTTTATTAAACTTGTTATTGAGTGAAATCCTTTTCACTGTATTGTGTCTTGATATTAACAAAAAACTAATGAGAAATGCAAAAAGGAGTCTTTGCCAAGGCATGAATGCTTGTTCTAAAGCCTATTTCTTTTCTTTACAGTAACAAGTGCTGTTACTTGTTACAGCTTATTTAAGTTGGAAATTTTAGATGTATACCCTCTATATTAGCTTTAGTTGAATAAAATCTGATACGTATGCCATGAAAAGCTAGAGCTAACATTTTTGTTTTTTGAGCTTGGCATAATAAAACAATATCCATATCGCAATAATAATTATTAATGATACATAACTACAAGAGTTGTCTTGAAAGTTTTTAAAGTGTATCAACAACGAACCAAATGCTAAGAAACTCCTTAAATTAATAAAAAATAAGATTGTGTCATGCACATATTATTTATATGCTTTCAAAAAAATAAACATCCAGACATAAATAAAACTAAGAAAGTAAATATGTTAAGATTATATATTCATTATAACTGATAAGTAATTATTCATTATGTACTTTTTTCATATAGTTATAAATTGATATGACTATTATGTAAACTTTTTGGACAACCCTTGTATTTACATATATAACTTGTATAAATCATATATTATGTGAAGCTACAGTATACAGTAGTATTATTATATATCTTTGTTTGTCATCCCCCTCATTTATTGTTTTGTGTCATTTCTTTCGTTCTCCAGGCTTCGGTGCAGCTATGGTGATTGAGTCATTAGGCTTGTTTTACCATGTTCAGTGTTTCCGTTGCTGTGTGTGTCGTATGCCGCTAGGTAACGGGTCCGAGGGGGCAGACGTTCGAGTTCGAGTAAACAAGTTGCACTGTAAAAATTGCTACAGTAATGATGAAGGTATAATTGAGCACTTAGGAGTCTTCTGACTCTCCAAAGGGAAGGTAACACCATGCCACGGTTTTCAATGAAGGAGGTAAAAATGTTGGTTCTGAAAAACAACATTGCATGTAGTCTTTTTTCGTTTGATTTTTTCTTTTTTTATCTTTATTGATATGGAAGACATTGAAGTGGAGTTTTCTCTTTATTTTCACAGAAGTCATTTTTTACCATATTTTTGCTCATTTTTCATTTTTTTAAATTATAGACTAGCATTAAAATAGAACAATTCTTGGTAATGGAGAAGGATAGTATTAACAAAACCCTTTTTTTTTAATTGTATAAAGCCAAATGAATTTATTGGTTATAATGTAAGAAACATCTTAAAAAAGTTATTTTGATAAAGAAATTCTTCCAAAAGAGTTGCCTAAATTTATTATTTAATCAGTCTTTTCAAGTAGACACAGAGAAGAAATCAAAGCACTTGTACACAGATTACACAACATACTATAGTATATAATATATAATCATATGGTAATTTCTTCCTGAAATGTTTCTTTTCACTTAAAGCTTAATATGTACAAATATTACAAATCAATATATAAACCAGTCTATATTCAGTATTACATTTCTCCTTAGTTTGGAAATACTCTTCTTCATATCACATTTCTTGCTATTAGATAATACTAGTCAACCTTCACAAGCATGCAGCTGTGTGATTATGATCATATAACTACACAAGCATACAGCTGTGTGATCATGATCATATCACTACACATGTATGCAGCTGTGTGATCATGATCATATCACTACACATGTATGCAGCTGTGTGATCATGATCGTATCACTACACATGTATGCAGCTGTGTGATCATGATCATATCACTACACAAGCATACAGCTGTGTGATCATGATTGTATTACTACACATGTATGCAGCTGTGTGATCATGATCATATCACTACACAAGCATACAGCTGTGTGATCATGATTGTATTACTACACATGTATGCAGCTGTGTGATCATGATCGTATTACTACACAAGTATGCAGCTGTGTGATTATGATCATATTACTCCACAAGCATGCAGCTGGGTGATCATGATCATTTTAACTGGTCTCAGAATACAGGTTTAAGGCATGACAAAAGTATGAAATGCATCTTAAATTGGTGAAAAGGGATACTTAAATATATCTTTACTGACATATGTTAGCATTGTCTAATAAAAATATTGCTGGGTTGAAAAGGTGTCCCTTTATTTTAATGTGGATAAAAATTCTTTTAATAATTTTTAAACACTGAAGCAAATGTTGTGAAATGAAGAACAAGTCCATCAATTACAAAACAGTTATGTAAAAAAAAATTGCTTGGTATGTGTCAAAGGTTTAGAATGAATCATTGTAGGACAGTATCCATAGATAAGGTATTATAGATAATAGATGTTTATAAAAAAATAACTTATTGCATTTTGTTCATAAAAAGGTAACCGTAAGTACTTTTTTCTTTTTATTCAGCCTGATACAGGAGAAAACACTTCTAGAAAGCTATCTTAGAATACACAGAAAGATTGTATATTAAATGGAATAGTACATTGTATCAGTGTAAAGCAAGAGATCCATGAAAAGAAAAAGACTTTAGCAAGAAATCTTATTCTTAAAAAAGGATATCATATCTTAGTATACAGACAGTGGAGATAAAACCAGAGAGTACTAGTTAAGACTGGCTTATAGACAGCATTTGGTTATCTTGTCTCTGTTAATGGTTTTTTTCTAATATATCTTCCAAAAAGTTGTAGATTTCAGGTTAAAATATCCTTATCCAATATGTTTTAGAACATTTGCAAGCATCTATATGTATCTGTTATAAGTGAATAACATCTCCTTTATAAAACTTACTTTAAACTTCAAGTTTTACTGTTCATGACATAGACAAAAGCAATGCATATAAGATATATATGCCTTCTTGTATTATAAGTAAAACAATATTTATTTGCAATTAAGCTATGAAAGAATACATTTAAATATAGTGTAAGAACAAAATAGTTGGGTAGGTATTCAACGTAGCTATTAGATAAAAAAAGACCCTAATTGTTACCATAAAATGTTAAATTTTTTTCTCTGTTTTTTTTTTTTAACTGTGCCAAAAATGTAAATACAATGTCTTAAAAGAAGATACACAGTGATCACTGGACTGGTTTAAAGTTGCTTTATTCTACTTCAGTCAATGAAGTAGTAAGCACACACAATAATTGTATTCTTATTTCATAGCTATGTAAAAAAGACGATCACTGAAAAAAAAAAATTCTTCATTGTTTATAAAAAATCATGGCATGGTGTTTTGTGTTTCTTTGTGTTGATTTGATTTACATTATGTACATTATACAATTTAGATATGTTTCAATAAACTTAACTTCATGACCATTGTTTAAAATCACCTTTCTTAACTCTTATCCAACTTAAATAATATCTATAAAGTTAAAAAACAACAAAAAGGGCAGATCCAGACCAGGTATCTCCATACGGGGAGCTGTCTGATTAGGATCTTCACTATTTGCTGCATAATCTTTATCAATAAATATATTCACCTTTACATGTAATACATATAAGAAAAAAGAATAAATTAGTTTTGTAACAAAATATAGCATGATGTGGTTAAAAAACTGATTTTAACTTTATTCTGAGTATAATGTCCAATACAATGACTTGTATGGTCATATTGTCTGTTTTCTTAAAACCATTTATTTTATTCATTTTCATACCTGTAACATAGCACCTGATTCTAAAAATAAGTTTGCAGGTTCATTCAAGTTAAGTTTTTGCTTAGTTATACATGCAATTACTAGCTGAGTAAAATCAATTTTAAAACCACTGAACCCTTTTTTTTGTCATTTCTAATTTATTGTCATATGCTTAGAAACCTTTATGGAAATAGATCTTCTAGCTGGCCTGATAAATGTCTGCTTCTTCCTAAATATTCTTATAGTTACTTATGAATTGGAACCTTTGTATGATTCTACTTCTGTATTTCTGAACTGCAAAACTGCCTTCTTTAAAAATAAATGTAAATAAGTAAATGAAAATAATATATAAGTGTCTAGGCTATCAGTTATAAAATCTACTTTCTGATGGTAAGAAAATGGAAAAATTACAAAAAAAAGATGTCTGGTACCTTTGTTTAAATCTTTCATAGTTGCTTTTCTGTCATTCTGATATTCTGATAGATACTTTCTGTACATGAAGCATTGCCTGTGGCTGTAAGTTCTCAGCCCCTTAATGTGTGGGTACAACTCCTTTTTGGGGGCAAAAACTTTTATTTTGGTAAGCCTCTGACTTCTGGTGTGCCAGTGGTTCTACCTAGATACATGTAGTTGTATGAGATCTTCCTACACAGTAATAGCTTGACTTCTACAAAATATGATCATGATTATGTCTGTGCAACATATGAAGAACCGAAACAATTGTACAAAGAATGAATGATTGGAATGCATGTGGGTGAATGAGTGCATGAGTTTTGAAGTATAGAATGTATCTTCAAGATAATCAGATTTTGTTAAGGTGAATAATCATTTCTTTGGTTGATCAAAAACAGGTGTAGGACTAAATGCTAAGCACTTCAGGCAAGTTATGTGTGTGTTAACTAATAATTGTGTTCAGTTAACCATTTGGTGGTCCTGTTTTTGCATAGTCCTATTTATCCAATAATAAGACATAGCACTTTGTAACATATTTATCAAATAACATTCAAAAACCAAGTATATTGTATATTTATACTTAAATCTCTTCTGTTGCTGAGGCTAACATTTTATATTTCACACTGTTATGCTTATTGATAACTATATGATTCTTTATATTAGTTTTGAGGCAAGGTTAAATGCTTCAAGAATAAGTGTTTATCTCTCATTTTTAGGGATTAAATGATTCACAAGTCTATATTTTACACTAAAATTACATTTATATTGATGCATATGAACTTTTAAACTTTCCAAGTGGTAAGTATTGACAAGTTGTTAAAATAATTTTGTAAATCCATTGTATGCTTTGTCTTTTGAATACAATAAAAATATACATATATGCTGTACATCCAGACATTTCTACACTAGGCTTAATTGATAAATATATTTGTACAATTTTAGCAGGATTATTTATTAAAGTACATGTAAATTTTGAATAACATGGCCAGTTACAGTGTCAGACTCTTTTAATGGCTAAATTACAAGTTTTTATATTCATTACATTTAATGTCCTGTGTTCAGATAAAGTAGGGCTAGATATTGAATCAAACTATGAGCATATTAAAATCTATTTCTTCATTTCCCAGCTTGAAGACTGTGTCAAGAATAAAGGAACATTAGACTCTTACCATTCTTAAAAATTGCATTGGTCAAGTTTGAAATATGGGTCAGATCTGACCAATCAGATGCGCAAGAATTTTCCTATACTTTAGTTAAATAGTTTATATTTTGGGTTCTTTGTGCAGTGGTATAGCTAGGGGTATAGAAGGTCCACCTGTTAGTGCCCTTTTAATGGATACACAACTTCACATTTGTAATTTACTGGTGAAAAAACCTGATTGTGGTGTGTGAAGTTTTATTAACTAAACCCTTAAACTGCAAAGCATGAATTGATCAGGAGCTGTTTGATCAGGATCTCAACTATTTGCTGCTGAGTCTCTGGTAATAGGACTTGTGTTTGTGAAAATGTAAGCCAAATACTAAGAATTGAATATTATTGAGAAAATGTAGCAGGTTAAAAAGTATGTTTTGAACATGTTTAACTCTAATCAGGTATTTTTTCTGTTACAGCTGGTTTAAAGTTCAGTAAAGTCTGATGACACAAATGAAGAACAGTGGAGAATGGACACGGGGATGTACACTGTACAGTGGGCAGTTATCGTTACAACTAAACCACCTTGGAGTGGCTTCCCTTCAAGTGACCTTTTATACTGATAGGAAAACCTTATCTATTTAACTTCTTGTCCGAATGTCTGTTATAATGGTATTGTTGCAAATGCAGGATAAACAAAATTCTCCTGGGTTTTGAATAAGTAAAGATACCTGCCTTGAATTATTCTGGGAATTTGGGATAACTTAAGTTTCTAATGTTTGAGAAATAGCATGTTTGTGTTACCTCGTCGGCATTATATGAATATATAAAGAATATAAAATGTTGAGGTTACACAGTTGGAAAAATCAAATCTTTCTTGTTTAAAATTTGGATTTTATTTATAGTATTCCTAAGGGACTACTGTTTGCCTGCTTTTGCACTTAGGAAATACCTGTTTTTGTACCAAGATGATTCAAAGTTCTGAAATCTTTTTCGATTTCATTCCTTTGTTGTGTATCCATATTGAACAATTTGATTTTCCTTGTGAAATCATTTACAAATTTTACTTGCACAAAGTAACATAATTTTTTAGATGGATTTAAAACTGATTTAAAAAAAAAAGAAGCTAAGCTGTGTTTTTGTGTGAAGAACATCAAAAAATGGGAAGTTGGATGTGTGATTGAATTAAAATACTTTGCATAAATAACGTTTTCTTCATTAAGAAGAATGTGTTTGTGTTATTGATGTTAAGTGGATTAACTGCAGTATAGTAATCAATATTGTTAGACCACTGATAGGCAAGAATAAGATTTTGTTAATATATCATTTGTACTGGAAGGTAACCACAGGCTCCCATTTGGTGAAAATAGTTTACATCCTGAAACATATGGCAAACAGTGGACTGCTAACTTAAAATAAAGCTGTTTGTAAGTGTTGCCCTATCAAAGTTACAAGATGATATACGTATAGAAGAGGGAAGCATTACTTATCTCCCTTCTTGACTGAAATTTTGTTTTTTTTAATTTAAGAAGTTGTGAGGAAAGTTTGACATGAACAAATAGGATAAATACAATATATACACAACACAGTGTGGCATATCACACATTTGAAGTTTCACGGACCAAATGTGTTTTCGTAAAAAACTTTATTAGTGATAAATTATCATAGTCTTCAATGTATTCCAAAAGTGATATATACAAGCTTGGTTGTCCTTGTTAAGTCCTCTATATGTTGTTTTTGTTGATTATAAGTTATAATCGGTAATGTGTATGCTTTATGTTCTATTTAAAACACCACCTTATACTAATCATCCGATACAACTATATTAATATAGAATATATAAATATATAGGATATATAAATAAGGTGTATAACACATATATTTAACTTGTATAAACCAACTGGAAAACAGGGAGTTTATATCTATGCAGGAAATAAATTTCTTGAAATATGCTACATATCTGTCAAATCATTCTTATACAAGATCATAAGCTTAATATATATATATATATATATATATATATATATATATATATATAAATCCGAAAAAAGAATATGCATTAAATCAAATATACATACATACATATATATATATTTCATTTAATGCAGATTTTTATTATTTCAGATTTCATGAAGTACATTGATGTAAGATATATCCTTGAAAATGTGGGTTTTTTGTAAAATGTTTGAAAGTGCTAGACTTAAGAAGAATATTTACTATATTTAAAATTATTTTAAAATTTAACACAAGATTAACCTTAACAGGTTAATTAAGATGTGAGATAGTTATTATTTATATAAAAATTATTAATTATATTTTTATTTAACCACACTTTTAAACATTTATATTAACTGGGGCTGTTATTGAATTGGTTAATATATTTGTAGTGTCGATAATTTTTGATTAATTTTCAATGTCACATTTTGATGAGAGATAAATGAAAAACATTAAGAAAATTAATTACTACTAACTATAACAATTGTACTTAAGTAAAACCTCCAAAAAAAGATAATTTTATTTTCATTGCAGTTACAACATTTTTAATTATAAAAAGAGCATAACTAATAATTAATGCAAAATTAAAACAGTACACATGACGTCTGTGATGTTAATCTTGTGAAATATCTATTATATGCAATATAAAAAACCAATAACAGCCCGCATTTTAACGTGCATCATGTAATTGGGAGCAATTTCACAATTGGTCTGCCACATTTATACCTTGACCTTACCCTACTGGGATCTGTCAAATCTGGAACTGCACAATTTGCTGCTGAGTCTAGCAGTATAAAGGCATGTGATTGTAAGATTACTAAGAATTAATATGGTTTATAACCACAATGTTGTGTGATAACGGTTAGTACCAATCCCATCCCAAGTACCGAGGAACATTGAACCTCAGTACTGGTTCTACCCAGCAAGTGGGCAGACAAGAGGGATTTAAATTAGTTGGAAGGACTTGTTTCCTAATCAACAAAAAAACAACAGTATGTTCAAACAATGGTACACTCCCAGTACTTCAAAGGTCTAAATGTTTCAAATAAAATGACCCACCCTCCAACATAATCAGTTTATTGTTAAGCATACTTAAATTGATTGTCTTTTTAATGGTAAGAAGGTTGCAGACCAGTTGTAAAGTTGTGCCTGTATTTGTTTGTGACATCCCTGTCTCGTATATTGTTGTCCCATTTCATTTATGTTTTTGAAGAGTTCTGACATTAAAGAATTCTGACATTGTATAGCATTAAATTAATCTTTTTTTAATCTTTTTGCTCTCTCATTGGTATTATGAATTAATACAAATTTTTTTCTATAAAATGTAACTAAAACTTTAAAGAGTAGTAATTTCTGCAGGCATACCAGAGCTATACTAAAGTTAAACATGCTATTTAAAGCATAAACTCCTTGTACATGATAAAGTCACCTCTTTTGTTAAAACAAGTTAGAATGTCTTGCTAGACAAGTGGAGCCATCTACTGTTCAACTTTTGCTGAGGTCAATTTCTAAAAAAAAATTAATTATTAATGATTATTTATTAATATATTAATTAATTATTAACTTGAAAGTTGGAATACTTGTTAACTCTCTAAAGCAGAATTCCTTTCAAAAGGACAGGTTACTCTGAAATAAATTATTGCTGAGTTATGCCTCTTTTCCCCCTAAGAATAAAACTATGCTGTCCAACACTGAGAAAAGTCTACAGAAGTTATTGTTATTATTTTAGCAGAATTTAGTAAAGACAATGTAACAAACATTGAAAAATGACTATTTGCAGCAGCATTTATACTTAATTATTTCAGATAGAAGTGAGGGACTCACTACATTTAATAACAAACATGTTTTATTATGTTCTTCATTGTTCAGAAGAAAACTTTTGAGGCTGCATATGTGGAGAAGAAATGTTGTCCAATTTAAGCAGCTTAATCTTGGCATTAAGTCTACATTTCACTACTTTTGATAACATTGCCTTGTTTGTAGAGCATCTAAGGTGTATTTATGTTTTATGCAATATTTCTGTTTTGAGTGTTAAATGATGCTGTATGTAATTATTGTGTGTGTGTGTGTTGATAATGTTTTAAAAGTATGATTGACTAACATCATACAATGTATTCACAGTCTGTTGTATAAGTCATGTTCACATTTTTTATCATCTGACTTTCACAATTTACATAAATACACTGAATCATTTTCTTTCCTTTTTTTATAATAAAATTATACGAGAGTAACAAAATCTGTGAGACTTTTTGTAATAAATTAATTTTTCTATAACAAATAAATTTTCTATGCTGTTTTTGATATTGCTGTTACATTCATTTATCTAAAGTTGTACCAGATAATAAGAGGTTTCTTTTATTAACTGGATATAGTACACAATAAAATAGGATTTTTATTCTATATTTAGTCGACCAGTACCCACCTTTAATTATGTTTCCTAGACAAATTGTATTAAATTTGTCATATCTATTTTGAATTTATGATTGTTTGTATATGTATTTTTGAACTTAATCTAAGCAAAATAAGCCGTCGTATTTAAGGGATTGCATAAAATGGTTGTATGCCATTCTTAATTAATCCAAAACATGTTTGTGTTTTATTCTTTTTTCCAAACTTCAATTATATACCTGATTGATATCTCAAAAGCCTTTTATTTGTTCTTAAGAATTAACTACTTGTTAAGATGAAAACATGTCCATATTTATATTATAAACTGAAGGTCCAAACCATGCTTATAACATCAATTTTCTGAATGAGTATCATACTGCACATACTTGACTAAAACCTACAGTTATTCTGAAGCTAAGCAGAAATGTTAGGGCTTAAGTAAAAAGTGTGAATCAAGATCAACAAGCTCTGACAGGGAGGTGTCTGATCTGGATCTTCACTTTTAACTAAGTCTCTAGCAATTTATTGTGTACCATTGCAGAAATTCCATAGAAAATAATAAAAAATATTATGCAATAGATTTAAATATCAAAAAATAGCAGATTAAAATATTGTGTCTGAAAATGATCGGTCAGAAAATCATATACTGTAGGACATTATTTTTAATTTGGCAGAAGTATGTTTAAAAAATGTCAACATCTATCTTGTAAAAGTTGAATTTATTATAAATTAACCAATCACCATGACTTGAGGCATTTTTAAATACTTTGTTGTTTGTCTTAGTTACTACCTAAATAGTGTTGTTTTAGTCTGGCCTTATATTTAACAATCCCCATGTACAGATTTGATCCCATCCTTCTTGTATATTCATATTGAATCATGACATTGCTGACATTTGCAAAATAAACAAATATATATTTATGTTATAAACAGAATAAACATTTAATAAAGCTTATATAAAATAGGACATCTTGTAGTTTGTTTTTTCGCCTCCAATTTTCAAGTTAAAAGATTATTTATCTGATATTCTAAGAGCTCAAGCAGACTGGATTGGATTGGATTGGATAAGCCGGCATTTTTGCCGATACTGCGCAGCGACATTTCTATCATTATAGCACAGGGGCACTTATGAGGTGCCCAGGGACTGAACCCGGCCGGTCCATTATACTGACACCGACGAGTCGGGCGTAATGCTGTCCCCTTAGCCCCTAGCATTAGGAGGGAAGCCACTACTACCAACTTTAAAGTCTTTGGTTAGACCCGGCCGGGGTTCGAACCCACGACCTCCCGATCAGCAAGCCGACGCTCTACCACCTGCAAGCAGACTGGTTGGCAGATTGTCATTTTCATTATGTTCTATTTTCATTATGTATTTACCATGTAACCCCTTTACAAAGTATGAACATTTATTACTTGATAGAATCTGCACAACTAAGTGCTTAGACTTACAAGTTTTTATCTTGGGATCTAAAATAATATTATATAAGCTGAACATATAGGTATTTGAAAAAATACTTTATACTGTTTCAAAAGAACAAAATCAACAATATAGGTGAATATTCAAAATCATATACTATGAATGAAAGGGGTACTGGATATGACTTTCATATCACTGTTTTAAAAGTTTTCCTATCCATACCATTGATTACCAGTATATTGATGTTAAGTCATATTAGAATCTCATTCAGTTAGATGCCAGATCTCCTTGACCCAGCCTTCATTACAAGGTAATTTTGTGATTGTCTAGGTAAATAATACAATTTGGTGAATAATTACCAAAATCAAACTTGGACTGTATCTTGGCATAGTATACTTACATTTTAAATATGAATGACATCTTTATAAATGTTTTTTTTTATCAGAAAACAAAAAGTATACATAGTTTGATGCCAGCACGTACAAATGGCAGGGTGTAAATAGATGATAAGCATGTACCCTGTGTGATTTCTCAGCTTTATTTCTGGTAGTTACATAACAATGTTGATTCTGTAGCCCAAGTCAATACTAGATTTACACAAACCAATACAATATAACCACGACTGAGGCCCCAGCCTGACAATAGATACCCTCATACATACAACCCCAACACATAACATAGCGCTTGTACTAAATATAATGTGACTTTAAGATACATCTGAAGATGGCAACTGTACTTTTTTTTAGACTTTCAGTGTGCTTGCTTGCTACATGTTACTTCAAACAAAAGCAACAAAAAACAAAACAAAAAAGCAAACAATATGAGAAACTACCTTCAAAGCACATTGTAAATCAATATTATTTATATTTATATTCTTCTTCTTCTTCTATATATTTATATATATATAAATTAAAATGGAAAAAATAATGTCCCATCAAGTTACTGCATCATTACTTAGCCAGAAAATGTAGATTTAAAAAAAATATATCAACTTCTTTTTTATTTTTATTCTGTTTTCATTTTTAATATCTATGGTATTTTTACATTATTTATTTCTTTTGTAAAAAATGTTAGGTACATTCTTAAAAACAATTTTACATCATTTTTCATTTAAGAAGTGTTATTAATTAGAGCTAAGTATAAATAGTAAGACCAAATTGACAAAGGAAAATGACTTTGATAAGCCCAACAACTACGTTACTGTTACAATAGACCATTTTATTATGCTTCTTCAACTCTTAGCACAAAAAAAAAAACAACAACTGAAAAACAAACACTACAGTAACACCATAAACATTAGTAATATTTTTTTCACTTCTTTATACATCGAGAAACTATCTTGTACAGATGCAGATACAACAAAACGATACAAATGCATTTTTATCACAAAAATATGACCATTAGAAAGAATGAACAGCATTTTAATAATGCAAAGAAACCAATTAAAAAATACTAGAAAAATCACTTAATTTGTTCAAGTATAAAACACTACACACATGTATGACTAGTTAAAATCCAAGAAAGGTAACACTCTTAAGATCTGCTTTGTTTCTTAATTATCTCCCTTTAGTATGAGATAAAAAAAAATATTAAGAAGGAGGACTTAAGGCAGAAGGAACAATGTTCAGTCTTTATCTCTAAATTTCCATCTGTTAATTATACAATGCAGCATACAAAACTATGGTACATGTTCTTCAGTTTCTTTCACAGCCATACAATTATAATAATAAAATAATGGTATTTTTTACGACAGTACCATAAGTATGGATGATGATGATTGATGATGATGATGATTAAAATGCTGTAACTATGATTAGAGGTTTATAAGAAGCGAATTTAGAGGAAAATGTAATGATGATGTTGCTGACAATAATGGTCTGGTGATGATGAATGAAATGTTAATGGTAATAATGATGGTTAGTATTGAGAATGATATGTGATATGATGATTTTAATGAAAATGATAAATAATGAAAATGATACTATTATTTATATTACACAAATTTAAGATCTACTTTCTGATAATGATGGTGAAATGAAACTGAAAATGATGTAATAATCAACAATTTACAAAGCTAGACCATGCATTTGATGCATTTTGTTATCAACCAAATATACACACAGATGAACTGTCATACAATGTTTCTGAATCATTTACCCCAAACATATGTTTAAAAATTTGATTCAACATGCTATGTGAAATAAACTATGTAAAAACAGCAATTAACAATTTTTTTATCTAAACTAACAAGAGGCTTATGAAAAAAGCCCCCTTTTAAAGAGTACATAAAAAAGCACATGTGAATACTGATTCGTAGTGGCATAATGTATGCAACAAAGGAGATAAAATCAATGACAGTGTAAATAGTCACACAGGTATCATTTACCTATAAAAGTGCATAGGTGCCATAAGAAAACATGCCTTATTAGCATTGACATCGTCAGGACAAAAGCTGCTTATAATGACCTCATTTCTTTCTTGGACTTATTTCTTGTCATTTATTTTTACATAGTGTGCTTAGCAATCTTGTAGTATTTATGTAATATAATTGATGACAAACCAACAGATAATAAGATATAGTGTAGTAGATTCAGGCTGTGTGTTTTTGACTGCTATAGAGTATTAACTTGGTGTTAAGGACTGTTTTAATTTTACTTAGTAAGACTCTTCTTAAATGTAAGTTAGATTTCAAATTTAAGTCCCCAAAAAGCTGATTTAACAAGTGCATTTTATTCTCTCCACTGCAATGATCGAAACCAAACCATTTAAAAAATCTAAAAGTGCAAAAATCAGATTTGTCAATAAGGCATGTTTTCTCATGACACTACACATATGTACAATCATAGACCAATCTCGTAACATACTTTATTTACAAATCAAAACCCAGGAGTTTTTTTTAACACAATGGTATATTGTGTGTTTGAAAATGTATTTCTCACAATACTTCTACATATTTATTCTGCTCATTTTCAATTAAAAAATTCCTAAAAAATATTTGTACTCGGACAAGATATTAACTTAATACTTGTATTATCAATAAAAAATCAAGTCAATCTTGGTATTGTGTACAAGAGACATAAACATACCAAGTATAAAACCACTTGCCAAGTTTGGAGATATACTAGCTTTTTGAACTTAAAACTGTTGACAATAGCTGTATTCTCTCAACCTTAACACAATGCAACAATTAAAAGTATATCAGAACATTATATAAGCCAGCTATCAGGGGTAACATTCTGATCGATTCTTCATTTTGCTTTTTAAAATTAACATAAAACATTTGACCAGGTGTGAACAAGTTACTTTAACATTGTTTCCATATTGTTTATATCCCTAGTAAAATAATAGTAGGTGTTTCAGTGTTTCACAAAACTGAACTAACTGAAGTAGAAACAATCATTATCACAGAAACTAAAGGCAACATGCAGCCAGACAAATATCAGTCAACACTATAATAAACAATATGAGGTTGTTATTGTTATGAAAAATTAAGGGACTGGTTAAGCTTTTTTGTAAATAAATAGTACTTCTTTAGTTTTAGTCAAATATTGTTAGTGATGTTGTAATTAATGATATTATTAGTTTGAACTGTAAGTTGTAAAGATATTAATAAACAATGAAATAGTTTTGGACAAGAATTATGTTCAACCTTAGCTCTATACACTTAACACAAACACACACACGTATACATGCAGAAATGGACAATACAAAACCATAGCACCAATTAAACAAGGATGGGATTTCACACCTTTTGTTCAGTTAGTAAAGAAACATACATTTTCAATCTTATACATTTATGTTTAACTTAACTTAAATTACCAGCACAGCCAGAACTAACAATGCCAGCAATAGTGTAGATTCAGATCCCACTGCTCATCAAGCTTTTTGATGAGAAGTTGCACGATTTTTCCGCCAAATCTGTATTAAAATATTTTTTTATCTCAGCATTCAATTGGTCTCAGCATTTAGTTGGTACACAAACTAAATACAAAACACAAAGTAACCCAAACCATAATGTGGCCTTGTTTTTGCTTTTAAAAACGCGCATGATTCAAATTGCTGTTGTTTAAAGCAGCCTTCTATAGGTTGGAACCCTGCAGTTCTTTGATATTATTATTATAATTATTGTAATTATCACTGTTGTTATTATTGTTATTGTTCTTACTTAATAGATGTTCTTCCTCTTATCATTGTTGATGCTGTTCTTCTACTTTAACAAACATAAACTAGAACAAGACACACCTTATGTGCACACTTAACAAATAAAAGAAACAGCTAACATTATTTGTAAACAATAGCACAAGATTATCAAACTGAGAAATTGAGACTAAACCAATCCAATCATTTGAATGGTTAGATTTGACCACCTCCTTAAATATGAGTCTGTGATTACATGTGTATCTAGGGTTTAGAAAGGACTTAAGGCAGAACCTCAAAGTTTTTTAACCGCAGTATAGGGCCTATACTATAGGGTGTAGATTTTCTGCCAACTGAACAAAACCTGTGATTTCTCTCTTCACGACTAAATCCAACAACTTTAATGAGCAAATACATCTGAACCAAATCTATAGTCATATTTACCAAACAGATGTACGTATCCCTGAACTAACTTAAGTAAGAATCTCTCCACCAACTTAAGTAAGAACCTCTCAACTAATAAGACTACAGTATTCAAAAATTCCAATGTGTTCGATAAACTCTAAGCCCAAGTTTGAGCCATTTCATTGGTCATTTTTTAAATTCAACACAAACCTTACCAATCAAATCATTGATTACATTCTCAGACTTAGGCTTAATATTTATTTCTGTTATTACTATGCCTCACTATTTTTCAAATTGAAAGAAATGTACTTTTGAAAGAAATGAACTTGTTATGTCCCTAAATACTGAGGCCTTTTCATATTTTCCATTACAAATACTCTCATTGTTTACTTCCATAATAATTATTATGCAAAACTAATAATTAATCATTTTCACATTAAAGTATGATTCTGGTGCATTTTGCAAACTAAAGCATTGTTGATAGTTGCTACAAAGAAAAAACATTTTAATATTACTAAAGAAAGTATATATTATATAAAACCCCTTCTCATAAAGGAGAAATCGGAATGCATTGTGAAAATAATTTGTTATAGTAATGTCATCTCATATACAAGTCTTAATTCATGAATCACACTTTTTCTGCTTTTTAAGTAAATAAAAGTGCTTTCAGAAGAAGAATGACTAAGATTCTGACACATTCAATAAATAGTCATTGTTTATGGAAATGGAAAAATCATTTGAACTATTCTATAATCTTCACTTAAATATTTCTGTGACAGTATGGTCACTAACACAGACACACACAAGCTTATATGTGAAAAGGAGAGAACAATTTTCATGTTAAACAAAGAAAATGATATATGAGTCTAATGACCTTAACTAGTTCTTTGCGAAAAGCATTAAAGAATTATTAAGCATTTTGTAAAAAACAGTAATCAATACTGTGTACAATTGAATTTACTCAATACAAACATCACCAAGACCATTTATGTACCCAGGATACTTTCATGCCATTTTGATACAAGTTTAATGCTGAGATTAATCATTTACAAAGATAAAGACTGTTTTGTGTACACATTTACATGCACAACCTACTAACATCCAGCCAGACTTGCAACAATAAGACCATTATGACATTATATATAAGACATCAAATGTGTTTCCCCTTGACATTCAAGAGTAATCAGTATACGCAGTGTGAAAATTAATAAGATTACACAAAACCTTAAACAAGAAATCAGCCAAAATGTCCTTTAACAATGTCCAGATGTAACACCACCTCTAAAATAAACCACTCTGCTTAAAGCCGCTTCATTATAAAATCCCATTGGTTCTAAGACCACCTTAATGTAAAAGACTATGTACTTAACACCTCTTCCTCATAAAATCCCCATCTCTTTTAAGAATATCTCTACAAATACACCACTATATTCTTTACACCAATTCCTTTTAAAAATCTACATTTAAACACTTTTTTTTTTTATAAAATCTTTTTATTTTAAGACCAATAATTTATTATCAAGACATGTCTATTTTAAAAACATCTTTACACACATTCCCTACATTACTAAGCCTATAAGTAAAATGACACTTAAAAGGATTTCAAGGACTGAGTGTCACTTGGAAAAAATATCTGAGTACTTTATACTGGGCATGTGTAGCCAAATAATCTTGATCTGAAAGTTTGTAATAAATGATGACAAGAAATTTAAATAGGTAAATGGTTGGAAAACCCATTTAAAAATCTCCTATAACTGGCATGTAAAGCCACATAATCTGTTAAAGTCTGACAGTTTGTAATAAATGATGACAAAAATTAAAAATGGTTAATGGTTGTTAGACCTAATTACATGTGTATATGTCTTTAGTCAGCACATTTATGTCCCATCAAAGCTCTACATAAATAACTGTATTGTATATGCCTCAGATACACAGGGTAAATCTGAAATCATTAAGCTATACATCCCATAATTCTCAACCAAACCTTGTATTGTGGATACTCTTTATATTTGTCTCATAGAGACGACTTTTATGAGTACCAGTTTTGTATGGTTTACATATGAAAATAAAGGAGTTAACAATAATAAAATTAACATAAGAAATACTTCCCCTAATTGGAACTCTGTACCTCATCACTATACATTCAATAGGTTTGTATTTACACTGTACAGATTTATTAAATCATGCAACCAAAGTTGACAATGTATCTGGCTAAGAGGTAATAGACTACAGTTCATGTTAACAAACCTCAGTTTTGTCTCACTGCTAAATACTGCGATTAAAATATGAACATTAGTATTATGTTCTTTCTAAATATTTTCATTTTTACTTATTATCAGTATGAATGCAACATTTTCTTTGTTTTCTTTATTGACATGTTGGTATCATTATTTTGTCTTTCTTTTTTTTTTAAATTTATGTCTATCAAATGAACAAAAACTGCTGTACACAATTTCTACGGCAGTATAAAAAGGTTAAAAGAAGAGATGATGAAAAATGTTCAGTACATCTATAAGACTTTGAAAAGCCTTATGACCTAGTTCTCCATGTATTCACATAAGATTACCATGAAATTTTTTTTCCTGCATACATGGATTTATTCCTTTATAGTAAAGACACCTTTTAAGAACAAGAAAAAATTACCTTTTGTATTTACAAAGAGTTCAAACATTACAGCATTAAGGTTTCTGTTCAGAGAACTATTGTCGACTTTTGTGAATCACTTTTCCTTTCACACCTTTGCACAGAGAAGTATATATAAAAACTTAACACATAAAACTGGCCAGCACAAAATATACTGCATTGAAGCATTACAAATCCCATCAAAGCATAACAAATGTCAGGAAAGCAACACATCAGTGAAGCATTACACATGTGAGTGAAGCATCACACATAACTGCGAGGCATCACATATAACTGAAGCATCACACAGGTGAGTGGAGCATCACACAGATGAGTGAAGCATTACACATGCATGAAGCATCACACATGCATGAAGCATCACATATATCAGTGAAGCATCACACATGCCAGTAAAGCATCACACATGTGAATGAAGCATCATGTGGTCATTACTTGAGCTTCAATTCTTATTGTAATCTATGCTTATGGGACCTGGCATGATTCATCACATCTACACCCTAGCAGTATCACTCAAGGCTCTCTTCATCCTTTATAATGCCATTCTTCACTCCATCAAGCTTTGTTTATCACTTACATCTCTATCACTTTAACTTCTATTCATCAATTCATTTTTTGTTCAACAAGTGAATTGCCATCACTTCAAGGTCTTTCTATCATTGGTATTTTATCTTTCTTCTCCTCCACATCAAAGTCTAACACAAGAAGTTTGGTCTCCTCTGTGCCATTGCGACTTCCAACAGCACAAACTAGTTTTGTATTACTGCAGCGTACCCTCCACACCACACCACCGCTACCACCACTCTCTAACGTCACAAGATTACGCAGAAAATCACCAGTTTTCAAGTCCCAGATTTTCACAGTTCCGTCATCCGAGGAAGTGATGACAAATTTCTTGTTAAACTGCAAGCAGGTTACAGCGCTCTGGTGTTTGTTAGAGCCTGAATGAAAAAAAAAACAAAAAAAAACACAAATGTATATCATTGCCAGCTATTTTCCTTCTTTTAAAATTATAGGATTGCCAGATGAAATATTGGAATCAATTCAAAGAAATTGTCACATGACATAATTACATCAATTATAAGAGAATGTCACATGAAATAATTACATCAATTTGATACGACATACACATTTAAGTCAACTAGGATGAATCTTGCAGCTTCTCAGTACTGCACTGGGAAGGCACGAGCACCAGTCAGGGAACTGTCATCCAACTGACCTGTGGTCACTGCTTCAACCCAGATATTTGTCAGGGGACAAATTCATTAATATAAGCTTAACAAAGTCACAATGACTACACCTGCATTGAGGCTAGGAGTAAATTAAATAAAAACAAATTACAACAAAATGAAGAAATAAATACATGTGCATCCATATTTTAGAGGTTAACACATTAGATTTTTGGATTAATTAAATTTGAAAGAACTTAATTCCTAACTGACCTAACAAACAGGTTTCAGGTTTAAACACTGACCTTGCAGTGTCTGTAGACACTGGCCTGTGGTGATGTCCCACACCTTGACGGTGGAGTCAGCGTTCCCTGAGACCAGGATATTATCCTTTAGCTCTAGCCCACTGGTCAGCGACTGATGGCCGATTAATGTGTGCAGGCAGTTGCCAGTCTCAACATCCCATACACGGATAGATGTGTCCAGTGAACCACTCACTATGTGGATACCATCAAACTGAAATGCCCACATAAAGATTTAATACAAACAGAAATAATCAATTTATGTTTATAGAGAATCAGACATGAGTGTTTACTGAATAATGGATACTTTCAATGAGTTGGATGAAAAACAGGAAAGAGACTTATTTTGTAATTGTTTTATCCAACCATTCTATTTATAACCTAACAAATAAATCAGTTTCTTTTGTAATTTATACTTTTGAGTTGAAATTTACTATGTGAGAATGAATTCTGGTCCAATAATCAATGTCATGTCAATGAACATTTGCAACTTGATAAGTATGTTACTTCTTACAATGTAACAATGTGTGTTTGTCAGTGAACACACATCAAGTTATGTAATAAACATACACATATACATTTTTCATACATAAATGTATACAAATGTGTTATGGAACAAAATAAGCTGCCTTACTTATGGCAACACTGTAAACTAATCAGATTGGTAAAGTATATCAAACAAAACAATACAGGCTTATGTGTTTTTTCACTGCAGGCAATGTATGTACTTGCAGTTAAATACCTTCTGAAAGTGACACAAGATAAAGCCACAAACCAAAGGATCAATCCATTACCATGGGTAATGCAAAATGCTGATATGTTTGTTTTCAATATTGTTTGCAGTTTTTAAAGTTGAAAGCTCTCTCTTTTTACAAATGCAAAAAAAGGGGAACTATTTTTTTGGTCCATAAAGCTCTTTTTCTTTTGGCCCATCACATTAACAGCATATAAAATAATGAACATGTTAATTAATTGTACATAAAGAAAAACACATTAGTAATATGATAATTTTTATATCTTTTCTTCACAATTACCAACAAACAACATGAAAGATATGTCACAAGTAAAATATGTGAACACTTTTGTTCAGACTTATATTTAGTACTCTTTTTATGGCATACTTAAAATAAAAAATTAAAAGGCAGAATATTCTACAAGTATCAGTACTGTATATGCAGTAAAACTGGATAACAAAATAAATAGTGACAAATGTGTTAAAATTCCACCAATATTTGCCATAAATACAGGATATTAAGTGAACTTTATTCCACTATTTGCCATCATTACATCTCAAAAAACAATTATCGAGGCAAGTATGAGGTGGGAACACAATTAATGGTTTAACAAAGACCCAAAAGTATGCTCAGGTGGTACATATAAACAATAAAAGTCGGAATAAGTAATCATTTGGGAATTATCTGAGACGGCATCAATAACTACATTCTCTATATAGGAGTCAAGTTCAAAGAAAAATAAAGGTAAATAAGGCTTTGTATTTTATAACTGTTATAGACCTACTACAAAGAATACTTCTGCTTCCTCCATCTAAGCATTTATGCCTACAATATTGTGGCATCATTTTATAGAGTTTTTAAAAGAATATAAACAACACAAATTCAGATGCTCTCTTTCTTAAACTTGTACCGGCAATATTTTTTTATTTGAACAAGGTTGGTAAGTACCTAAAAATATTGTTCTACCTGCTGTGCTTCCAAGACAAAGCATGCTGCATTTCAATGCCCGAAAGCAACACTTTAGCTACTTTGCCACTAGAATCAGTACAACAACTGTTCCCCTACCTGTAAAGAGTAGACGCGGTTGGTGTGACCCTGGAGTGTATGAAGACAGTTTTCTGTCTCTGGGTCCCAGACCTTCACCATGTAGTCATATGCCCCACTGACCACTCGCCGTCCGTCGAACTGGACACATCGCACTGCAGCAACATGACCCATCAACACATGCAAACACTGGCCTGATTCAACATTCCACACACGCAGGGTAGCATCACGGGACCCACTTACCACTCTAGAGAGACAAGAAAAATATACTTTTTTTTCTCCCTCATTTTCTTTTGTGTTTGTATACATTGATGTTTATTTTTATCTTTAAAAGGAACTGAATCTTTCTTAGACTAAATACAAAACAATTAAAAATGTCAACTGAATATAACAGCTAAAAAGAGCTATTTTTTCATTAAACAGAAATAAGATACCATGAACTTATTAACACTTCTTTTCAAAGCTCAAACTCTGCCTACAATGAAAAAAAACCTGCCATTTAAAAACATTAATGGAGACACAAATTCGTACGTACTTGTTCCCACAGAGGTGCATACACCTGACAGTGGACGTGTGTCCATACAGTGTGTGTATACACTGACCCGTGTCGGCGTTCCAGACCTTTAGAGTGCGGTCAGTAGAACCACTGATGATTGTGCTACTGTGCATCTGGGATGACCACACCCCTCCTGTGTGGCCCACCAATGTACGCAAACACTGCAACAAAATGATGTAAATACTTTAAGGGAATTTAAATCTGAGGTATAAGAGTTTTGTTGATTATATGTTTGGTGGTTTGTTCTCATTGTTCAATATTTCATCCTCCCTGAGACAGAGTACATGTGAAGCAGAAATAGTTTAACCTGATAGTACTCCTGGTCACATCTTCCTGACACTGGGCCAAAAAGACAGGGAACTATCATAATAATTGGTTGACTGCATGCAAAGAAGCAAAACCACAACCAGATTTATATATTTGTTTTAAATTTTCGTATATCTTGCAGCTTGAACCTGTACATGTCAATACAGTCTTCAAAAAAGTAACCTGACCTTGGTTTGAGTCCACCAAACTTTTTTTAAATTTCATTAAATTAAAATCTGAAAACTGCTTCCCTTTCTGTAGCCGACTTAAATATTGCACTGTCTGGGCCGCATAACAAAAGGTTTAATAAACAAGAACATATATCAAGCTGCTCTCTGTTGTTGGTTTAACCTTGACATTTTTAACAAAAAAATAATAGTACAACATTCATCATAGACATGAACTGTGGGGAACAAGCTGTAAATGTTGGTGACTAAAAACCACCCATCATTGTTTTGGTTGGAGTCCCAGATGAGGCGAAAACTGTCATGTGAACTCTTCCAGCTGACTAAAGGTGCCCTTGAGAATTTTACAGCTGACTTGACTGTGGTTGTCCCCAGCCAATAAAACCCGGATGTCAACAAAATAACAATAAGTATGTTGATAGAACCTAAAAAAACAAGGACTATAGACCTGACAGGCAGACATGACTATAGACCTGACAGGCAGACATGACTATAGACCTGATAGGCAGACATGACCATAGACTTGACAGGCAGACAAGACTATAGACCTGACAGGCAGACATGACTATAGACCTGATAGACAGACATGACTATAGACCTGATAAGCAGACATGACTATAGACCTGACAGGCAGACATGACTATAGACCTGACAGGCAGACCTGACTAAAGACCTGACAGGCAGACATGACTATAGACCTGACAGGCAGACATGTCTATAGACCTGATAGGCAAACATGACTAAAGACCTGATAGGCAGACATGACTATAGACCTGATATGCAGACATGACTATAGACCTGATAGGCAGACATGTCTATAGACCTGATAGGCAAACATGACTAAAGACCTGATAGGCAGACCTGACCACAGACCTGACAGGCAGACCTGACTAAAGACCTGATAGGCAGACATGACTATAGACCTGATATGCAGACATGACTATAGACCTGATAGGCAGACATGTCTATAGACCTGATAGGCAAACATGACTAAAGACCTGATAGGCAGACCTGACCACAGACCTGACAGGCAGACCTGACTATAGACCTGACAGGCAGACATGACTAAAGACCTGACAGGCAGACCTGACTAAAGACCTGACAGGCAGGCATTACTATAGACCTGACAGGCAGGCATTACTATAGACCTGACAGGCAGGCATTACTATATACCTGACAGGCAGACATGACTAAAGACCTGACAGGCAGACCTGACTAAAGACCTGATAGGCAGGCATTACTATAGACCTGACAGGCAGGCATTACTATAGACCTGACAGGCAGGCATTACTATAGACCTGACAGGCAGGCATTACTATAGACCTGATAGGCAGACATGACTATAGACCTGATAGGCAGACATGACTAATACGACTATGGACCTGATATGCAGGCACTAACCTTTCCTGTGATGGCTGACCAAACCTTCAGAGTATTATCATCACTGCCACTGACAACCCGTGTCCCATAGAACTCCAGACATGTGATCACATGGTCATCATGACCTTTCAGCAGCTGAAACAAACAGTTGGATTTGGTTGACTTATCCTGCTATATTTTTGTAATCCAGGCAGTCAAGACATCTATGTCGAAAAGTAGAGGAAAAAGTGGGTAACATTTACAAAATAATACATAAAATAGGGCATATACAAATAAAACTAATTTATAGATATTTGTATAATATTTAAGACTTAGGAGCAAATAGTTCAAATTGTGATCTGACTGCACCCTGATCTGAATCTTCATCCTTTGCTAGAAAGGTGGTTAAATATAAAGACACTGGGCCTTAATAATGAACTACAACCTTAAAGAAAATCAAAGAATAAAGAGCTAAACAAGTGTCACTTAAGCCTGAAAAAAACCCCCACACCATTAAGCAGCAAGCCTGAAGGTGACTACACCAACCTTTGGAGGTCTCAGTTGCCCATGCCTCCAGTTCTGTTCTATCTGATGTTGTCGCATGTACAAAGCTTTCCACGGTGATTTTGGAGATGGTTGTCGTCTCCGCAACCGGTTGTTACCGAACACTAACGACTCATCAATGGCCTCTTCCTTGCACTTCTCTCTCCACAGCAAGTTGTCCTCTGAGAGGACGCGCCAGTAGCGGCAGGTCTGCGCCGCCTTTAGAAGTTCTTTAGGCTCCAGGAATGACAGAACATACAGCGCCAGCTTAAACAATGATGGATCAATAAATTAATAACACTGAAAATTTATATGATTAATATAATTTAAATGAATAATAACAGCAAAAAATATTTAAAAAGTATTTACACAAAATATTTAAAATTATAAGAATTCCCAGAAAGCTTTACAAAAAGCAGCATAATCTGAATATTAATTTAATCAATTATGCTTTCAAGTTGTTGTTAAAACCATTTTTTTTCAATCATTTACAAAATACCAAAGGGAATCACCACGACTCAGTGATGTATAAAAAAATAGCAAAATGATGGACACTAGCGACAGTTCGAATAAGGTTTGTACTGTTAACATCTACATCTTGATAAGAAAAGTCATGTGTCATTCTCTATACACTTTGCTAAAACCATGTTGAATCTAAAAATAGTATTAAAAGGCTACGTAGGCTTAAAATGAAAACACCCTGTGTAAAATAACCATTTTAATAAAACAGATTATTTACCACTGCCACATGGTAACATTCAATAAGTTTAACTATAATAAGTTTTTTTTTAAATATGATGAACATCTGGATTCAGTCTGTAATTCAAAGCTTCAGAAAAGAGGAGTCATTCTGATTTTGTGTTTTCATTTTCCCTTAAAGTCTTAACCAATCCCTATATTGCTGGTAGCCATTGAAATTGTCACATCCAGACAATTGTAACTAGTATAAGGGAGTTAGCTGGAGCTGTACTGCTCCTATATAGGGCTCTGCAGTCTAAACTGTTTATGACCACCATGGTCACTTCCTGCTGAAGAATGCCAACGTATCTAAATAGAACCAATGCTCATTTCTTCTCTCCTGCACTCATTTAAAACAGCTATAAAGAATATCACATTATCAAAATAAGCATCCATATTTTTAGAAAATAATTGCTGTCAAACAGCATATATATATATATATATATATATAAGATATATATAAGATATATATATATACCGGTATATGTATACATACAACATACATACATACATATATACATACAAGTATATATATATATATATATATATATATATATATATCCACCTCGTATTTTGATATATTAAATTTTTTATAATTATTTTCATTATGACCAAGCCCCACAAATAAAATAAAACCACCTGTCAATAAAAAACATTCTGAGTAATTTATTGTTTCTCTTATTTACACATTTCAAAGATAACACAAAAATAAAATAATTGGGAGTAAATGTCAGACTACTGCCAGGTTGTTTTTTTTCTTTTATTAATAAGGCAAAGTAATTGGCAAACCTGTTTCTATTTATTTTAGTGATTTATGTTTAATTAATTATTGTAATGTCATCTGACCCAGAGTAGACTTTAACTAAGACATAATTCATTACAATGAATCATAGAGCAAAATGAATGTGAAAACGCCTAGCGTATAATCAAATAATTATCAACACATATTCATCACAACACCCAGATGTCACATAGGGTATGTCAGTAGACAATTTCTTGGAGTACAAGTACATCACCAGACACAGACAGTTTTCATGGTATAAGGGCATGTATTCTCAAACATATCTACCCTCCCTATGCTTTATAACTAAACAATAAGAAATACATAACCAAGTTAACTCTTAACCCACCAAATCATGTTTTTATCTGGCCTTTGTAAATGGTTAAGATCCATATTAGCCAGTATCACTTGGTTTAACACCTTTGTACATTGCTGCATGATCCTAGGGTGAACATTAGTGCACTACTGCAGCAGAAATTAATCTAATTCCATGGAAATTTGGAGGGGGGTGGGGGGTGGGACACTACACAATGTCTTCAACCACAAAGGTCCCTAAACTACATTAGGTCCCTCACTACAGAGGTCCCTAAACAACACAAGGTCCCCAACTACTGAGGTCCCTAAACTACACAAGGTCTTTAATTACAGCCAACACTTACCTCCTTTGGCAGTAGGGAGATGAAGTCCCGCTGGAACTGCGGTTCAATCACCTGCATCATGTGTCGCACCTGGGTTGGCTCACAGAGCCCAATAAGCTGGTCCACTGCCATCAGACGCTCAGCATTGCCCCAGTCCTTCATAAACAAACATACACAGTTTTATATATCATCTGCCTTTAACCTGCTATATGTATCCATAACTCGTATAAAGTCTAAATCTTATAACTACACACAAAGATTATAAACCAAAGTGATAAAGACTAAGATGCAATTAGTGTAGATCCAGACCTAATAGCTCCCAGCTTGCTTGGAGTTGACTAATTTGGATCTACACTTTTTGCTTTAGGTATGTTGTGTATCACTTAACAGGCTGGGAGGTGACATCCATGGTCAAGGGGAGAACACTCCAGAGTGGAGGCCTCTGGGTATGACCCCCAAACCTGAAACAACACCATGGACTTTTGGCACGACTACATACACTGACCCAGGTAACTTAATTACTATTTGCTTTGGTTTTAATTCATATTCTTTTTAAAGAATATTTAATTCACATGCTATGCATGTAAATTGTTTACCTTCTTGAAAGTTAACACTGCCCACTACACATCTAAAACACTTTTAATGAAGCTTACATATTCTTCTACAGATACATTATGATCAACAATATGAGTCCTACAAGAACTAATAAAGATTGTATAAGCAACAATTTTAATGTTTATGAAGATTTTTACCTAATTATGAGTTCACCATACATCATCAGAGCACATAATAGATATTAACAATGGACCTACTTGCAGAAAATATTTAGGGAAAAACAAAGCACTGTCCATTATTTTGGAGAGAAATACCTTTAACTCTTGACGTAGAAATTGATAACAGTGACAAAGCTTGTAGCTTCTAAAAGGCACCTGCACAATTTATAACTAACAGAAAATATGGCTTTGTCAATATACTGTGAAATGTCAGTATAACCATGTAATGTCAATATAACCATGAAATGTCAATATAACCATGAAATGTCAATATAACCCTGGAAACATGACAGAACACGGTGTAGTAAGACACCTGTAGTAAGCAATGACTTAACTTTCTTTTAACAAAGCTAAACTCATGGAAAGCATATACAGAACTGAAGATGTAAAAATGCAACATTGTAACTTTATAGCTTTGAAATTTTAGACAAAACCTGAAATTTGCCTTGGTCCTTGTTATAGTTTTTAATTCATGCATTGTTTTAATTTTCACATACTGTTTACAAATAATAAAAAAAAAAACAATAGGTGTGTTATTTATCTTACATTCATCATATGGCACCCCAACAAAAAACGATTTAGACTTATAATCATTAATAATGAGCAATCTTGCTGCGAGTGAAGATGAAAAGAAGTCTTAGCAATTAAGCATTTGAGACAAGTTGCAATTAATTATAACACAGCAGTAGTTTACATGACAAATTAGCTTCACAAAAGTGATAAAACAACCAAAGACATAAGTATTTTTTAGTACTTGTGAAATTCCATTTATAAATGCACAAAAACAAATAACTAATAAGCTATCATATTTCATAAGATTTATATTATTTCTAAAACACAAAAGAAAGAAGACAAAAGAACATTTAATTATTGTCTTAGCAACTTGTTGTTCCAAATAGACAAAAGGTGTGTGGGTTTTTGAAAATCCATTCTGAGAACCTTTGCTATTGTTCTTACATCAATAATAATTTCTAAAGCTTTTTGTTTTATGAAAGTCATTAGCTACAAGCAAAATGCCTGTAAGATGTTTTAATGCTTAGGTAAAAAAGAAAAATATTTCTTTTTGAAAGATTGTTGGTATAAGTAAAAAGGACACACACAAAACATCACACTTGATTCAATGCAGAAATAGGGACAATTTGAACAAAGAAAACTATTGACAGAAATAATTTGAATAATGCCAAAAGACTTATACACTAAGCTAATTGCCTCCTTTTATCTCAAATATCATTCCCATTTATTTGTTATTGTACATAAATGCTTATTCCCCATTAAAATGAAAAAAATGTAAGTAAGCTAAAAAGCAGTAATTTTAGAGAAGTTCTGACAGGAGGTTTTATCAGATATATCTAACAGCTATTTAGTGCTTTCTATATGTGACATTATATTATCCTTATAAATCCCTCTAGCAGAGTACTATACAATTTACTTCTTGTTTTCTCAAGAATTGTTTTTCTTTATCTAATGTATCCCTGGATAAATTCTTCTTGGTAGTTGCTGACTTTTAGCTCTGCTTACCCCATAGCCCTTAATCATATAGATTCACATCCCAGTTGGGAAATTGGGAGCTGGTCAATCTGGATCTACACTGTTTGCATGATAACCTTGTGCTCAGCAGACTAAAACTTCACATATCAAAAACTATGTTTTCTTGCCTGATATTCCTTGCCATCTTGCTCATTTTTTTTCTTAATGAAGGACAACTTTAGTCAATACTAAAAAAGGTAGAGCATTGGCTTGCGGATCGGGAGGTTGTTGGTTCAAACCCCGGCTGGGTCAAACCAAAGACTTTTCAGTTGGTAGAAGAGGCTTCCCCCCTAACGCTCGGGGCTAGGGGGACAGCATTACGCCTGACTCGTCGGTGTCAGTATAATGGACCGGTTGGGTTCAGTCCCTGGGCACCTCATAAGTGCCCCTGTGCTATAATGATAGAAATGTCGCTGCACAGTATTGGCAAAATGCCGGCAAATACCAACCCTCTCATTACTAAAAAAGTATAAAACTGAAGTATTTATCAATATGCACATTGTCTTTTATTATCTTATTTAAATCATCTTATTATCCTTATCTTATTTAAATATTTCCCTTATGGTTCCAATCCAATGATAAAAACTCACTTTTTTCTATCTCCCCTGGGGCCATACAATTAATAAAAAACATAGAAACTTGAGATGTAACAAAGAAAAGCAAAACAGCACCTGTGCTGAGAATGTTTTTGAATTGGTGAACAATAATCTACAAGTAGAAAGATAAAGAATAAACAAAGATTAAATATTTTAAGATATGAGCTTCAATTCTGCTTTTCTGCCATGTTAAGTAAATGCTGTCTTTAAACCTGGAAATTTCATTTATTCATTAAAAACTCATAAAGTCTGTTAAAATCCTTTACCATGTGTTTTGTTTGCTTGTTGTGAAATACCTTGCTGTGACATAATTACAGTCATTAAAGCAGTATTTGTGGAAGAAAAGGCAGACAAATGTCTGAGTAGAGCCGCTTTCACACTACAGGTCAGCATTAAGACCACTCTGACAGAGTGTTATTGTGGAAATGTCAAGCACACCTTTTACTGAGACAGAGATAAATAGTTATAAAAATGTAAATAATTATATAAATATTTAGGAAGATTGGGTTTATATAAGCTGGATTATTAACTCTTATGAAAGAAATCTTTTCACAATAATGAACACAAACACACAGAAAAAGTAAAAAACAACAACATAGTAATACTCTAAAAATAAATAGGTTCCTTCCTACAAAGAAGTTATTACAGGCAACTTTAGTATTTGTATTTTCTTTTTTCAGTTTGTAACTTACATAATTTATAGGCAGGTAAAATTCATCAAATAGCATTTAAATGCTTTACCCTCTTTTTATGCTCTACGAAAAAAGGTTTGTTTTTGGGGTTAAACGTTTTGACAACACTGTTTTTGATATCCAAAGATAGTGAGTAATGTTTATAATCACCAGAACTTTTAAATAATTATGTAAAGGTCAACGTTTATGGGCAGATGCTGTAAACAGGGAGCTCTAACAGTTGGCGCTATAATAGGAAGACATTTCGTACAGGATGTCATGGAAACATCAACTGACCCCCACTGCAGGAAGACCAAATGTGAAGTGATGATGGTGAAAGATGATGATTATAAGACATTTCCTGTTTTATATAATTCAATTATCTGAAAAATCAATTTCTTTCTGTTAAGAACATTTTTTTATTATAAGCTGAGTGATTAGGACTCACACCTTTTGTCAATGTTTCCATAATGATACTGATTGTGGTATCATGCCAGGTACTCATTGCATGCTATTCACTGTGAAGTCATCAATATATATCTGCCTTGACTGAAAACCACCTCCAAACTGCTGAAAGATTATTGATGAGACAATAAATCCAACAAACAAGTACCTGGAACTGTTTGAGCCATTCACAGAGGCCATTAGGAGGGTGTTCCTTGGATGGGATCCTCTGACGATGGAGCTGCTGCATGGTCTTCCTCAGAGGGGCCCGTAAATTGGAGTATGTGGTCTGGGGGCTAAAAAATCATAAACTTACTATTATCATCAACTAAATGATGATCATCATCATCCGAAATAATAAGCAGCAAGACTACCATAATGATCCACATGTCTATCATCATTACTCACAAACACAAACCACTCATCACCACAATCAGCATCCTTTTATCACCAATATCAAAACAGCAACTACACCAGTCATCATCACCATAAGGTTACTAAACCTCTCAACTTGTTCATAACTGTCACTGTCTTTCATCAAAATCATCATTATATGACATCATCATCATCCTCTTTAACAATATCATCTGACATTTTCATGGTGAACATCATCATCTTCTGATGTTGTCTGACAGCATCCTAATCATTAACATTATTAAAATAATCATCATTTTCATCATTCATTATCACCACCAACATCATCATCATCATTGACCATACCTTGAAAAATCCTTCAATTTGACCCGTTTTCCTGCCTGATAAGGTGAGCATTCCTCTCCATGTTGTGCTATCTTGCGCTTCATCTGCAATAAAATAATTTTTTCATCATAAGTCAATCTACCATTTACATAAGAATATGACAGTTTAGTAACCTTCATGTCTAAGCAAAGCAATAAAAGGTCCCAGTGAGAAAGCTCACATAGACATCTGCACTACATGCTACAAGGACTCGAGCAATGCAGGCCAGGTTCATAATAGTGGCATAAATGAACCACATTTTAATGGCTTGGATTCACAAGAAGATTTTTATTGGGTGCATTTTTAGGCACTTGCAGCATCACAATCATGGCCTTTGTAGTGCACCTCTTATTGGTGGAGAAAGACTGCAGTTGTCTGGGTTGAACTACCAGCCCCTGGCTGAACATCTGGGAGATATACCCATAAGAAATTTCTCATCCTGACCATGACATAAAACCCTTGCAGTAAGTTACAAGTTATGACTCCACCCACTAGGCCAAAGGCACCCTGTTTAATATGGTGCAAGTCATTTAATATGGCACAAGTCTGCTTTATTTGACAGGACTTATGCCATTCCAGACTTAAGTTAACAATAGCTATCCAATACAAACAACAAATCTGTACAATCTAAATACTACTAGGATGCATATCATTATCATTTTCCAAATTGTTCACTGAAGAGGAATATGTCTTATGAACTCTGCATGTAGTTGCTGGCAAATATCTGACTCTTTACCAGCAATATATGAAATGTAGTTTATAATTTTTTCTGTGGCTAATTTTCCTAGCAAATGTGCCAGACTGGAAAAAGAAATAAAGTTTGCATGGTCAATCACTGAAAATATCACACTATTGTGGTCAGATGTTTAATAATTTGATCACTCAGGCACAAGGGTACAAGGTAAAATATATAATCTCCATGTTCAATGTAGTATCCGACAGTTTGCCTATATCTAATATATGTAACAACATCTGACCTCTGTTTGGGCTGTTTGAACATAATTTCTGCAGAAAAAAATCAAACTTTAGTCCAAGCATTGACAATTTTAGATAGTAAAACTCGTTAATCAACACTTAATTGTCCATTCTTTTCAAATCTATAAATAAGAATGATTGGGATTCCTGCTAAAAATAGCCAACTGTGAAGTGTGGCACAGATAGGAAATACATGTTTGAAATGATGATTGTGCTGTAATGGTTCCCTTTTCAGACAGGTGTAGGATATTGATAAACAGCATTTTGTGAGATCTGTGCACGTAACAATGGTTTATTGCGATGTTTAATGAAAATATTTTTGGTCAAAAGTGTCTGATACAACCTATAAGCATAGTTTCCTTAGAGGTCAAGCAGTAAAACTGTGTGGCTGTGTACCTATAGGAATTAATTTTCATGTTCGATGTTTCTTACAATATCCACATATACTTTCAAATAAGTTGTGATGTGCTATGAGTTCTTCACCATCTAAATTTAGTGCTTAATTACTTTCTAAACAACATGCATCAGTAATTGGATGGTAACTGAAAACTTCCAATTGCCAAAATCATGGATGCTGTGATGCCCTGGACTACTTGGCCACTTAATGCCTGGGTTCAATTTTAGATCAGATTGAGAACTACAATTATGGGAGGTCTTCAAGCTGACCTGCTGTGTGCCATTGGTTCTATCAGGACAATTGTCTGGGGTCGTCATTTAACAATCTTAGCCAGACATTACTATAATGACCATAATTATGTTATTATCACATATTTAAAAAAAGTTGTCTTTAGGTTTTTTTATCAGTTTCATGCATTGGTAAGAAGGTCCACTAAAAAAAAACCTAGTTGTAAATAGTGTAGATCCTGATCAGATATCTCCCTGTGGGAGTTGGCTGATCTGGGTATAAACTATCTGCCTTAGACTGCCTAGTACACAATAATCAGGCTAAGGTATATAGTATCCCGATCAAGTTGATAAGGACTCACATTGCATGCTAAGTTGGAGGTTATAGGATATGATACTTCATACAATCAAATCATATCTCTTACAATCTGACACCATGATATGATAGCAAAACCTATACCAGTAATGAACCCTCAGGAACGCTCAGTACTAAGCTACGAAGTTAATGGATACCTGGCAGAACAGGATCTCTTGGTACAGCGTTATTACAGGAAAATACAATGTTTATGCACTTGTATCTCTTGAAATTTTATACTTTAGCTTTCTTGTAATGATAATTGCAGAAAATAATGTGGTACTGACTGTAACGACCATGCCAGATATCTAGAACTATGATCAATATTTGACAGAAAATAAAAGATGCTTCCAATGTTCCCCTTATGTCATGGCATCTTATACCGAATAGATAAATATCCTGTCTTTCTTTCATCTACTACTTGAATATTGACATTATCGAGGGTACATATGGGAATTTTCAAATGACAATGATTTTTTTATGATTATCACTATGAGCATAAGTGATGGGTGAAAAAAAAAAATGTAATACACAATGAAAATTAAATATATTCAAAATACTGAAAATAATAACAAATATCAGATTAAAGTTATAAGCAAGACAGATGTTACTTTGAAACAATTATGGTAATAAAAATACAATGGAAGATTGTCTTTAAATCCATGAACAAAAATACATACATACACACACTTATAAGCAACATTGTTGTTCTACGTACCATTGAGCCAGCGATGGGTACAGGAATCCTTGACCTGGACATTGGGGTGCCGCAGGAGATCTCCCCAGATGCAGACATCCCCGAAAAGCTGAGGTTATCCTCCTCCTCCATGGCTGCCTCCTCCTCCTCACCCACCTCGTCCTCCTCCCCATCCATCCCCTGACACGAGACATCTCTCCCTACACCAATATCATCACTATGCCTAAAATCCAACACATTGTGCTCTAATACTCCCTGATACTCCTCTTCACCAACATCCTCCGCCTCCTCATCTTCTTCCTCATCATTCACAAAATCATCCCCGTGATCCCACTCCTCCACCTCTGCCTCCTCCTCCCCATCTTGCTCTAAGTGTTCTCTATTAGATGACCTTTGTACCGAATCTTCACAAGACACAGATTTGATTACACTGGCACAAGAACTCTCAGCTTTCGATGTCGATGCTCCACTTGAGCTAGGCTCATGGGAAGTCTTTGGAGCATCTTTTATTAGTTCTTTAGCAGGTGCTTCTTTCTCTTTTCGAGCATTTTTGCGAGGTTTCCGTATAGTGTTCACTGGTAGGGGTTTGCTGGCTCGTCTCTCCACACTGTGACGTAACCCAGTCGCAGGTCCACCTTCACTTGGTCCCGCCAGTGCCTCTAAGCGAGCTATACTCGCCTTGCGCTCTTTATCATTGTATGCTCTTCGGCCTCTATAAATAAATGGATGTTAAGTGTTATAATTAGGAAAAAGAGTCCTTAAGGAGTGATTTAAATGCACCTACATTATGGTTTAGAGTGTAGGAATTTTTATCAAATGCACTTTTTCAACTCTTATGTGTACTGCAAGTAAATGATACAACAATAACTAACAATAATGCACACTAAATCCTACAAGAAAACTGCTGTAAGCCTTCACTTTCAATCCAAAATAACTCATATACAACTTGGGTGCTGTACTTGTACTGATACAGTTTATATAGAAAAATCATGCAATAAACAATGGAAGAACTGATAAGCAAGAAACCTGCTATCCCAAAGTATGAAAATAGTCCCTTCTCCCTTAAACAGTTGTGATATAGTGTATACATTTTATCACAACGACTAAAAATTTCTTAAAAAGAATTGGAAGGTAATAGTGTAAGATAGTGTAAGTGTGATTACCTTGACCTTCATAAATGAATGCAGACTCGCTTACAACTAATAACAACACAAAAGGTTTGGTGCTGAAGCGAAAAACTGTTGCTGCTTTCTTTCACCTTAAGACTTGCTAAACAGTTATTAACTCCTTGTTCATAAACTCTTAACCAGCTGCATTTGTTTACAAGTAACTTTTAGGGTAAAAGGTATTAAGAAATAGTGCTGACAATAAACTGAAAGATCACTGCTGTATTCAGTGGCTAACATTACCTGATCTACAGTATAGCCTAGCCCTAATCAGTTGATCCCTCCTGATCTAAATAAACCAGCCTTAAGGGACCATTAAAACTTAGCAGCTTAAGACATCTGGTTGCCTATTACTTTAAATAAGGGCCATTGAATGCCTTATTCTTAAGTTAACATTATGATGGTTAGAAATTGAGAAAGGGCACTCAAATATAATTGTCAATGTCTCTGTAATGTAAAGGATCCAAGTGACTGAGAGTTGAGAAAGAACCATAAATTGAAGCATTAACAAGATAGAAATACAATTTACTGCCACTTGAAAACTCAATCTTTTCTGAATGGTGCTTAATTTGACATCATTATTGATGACACTTTATTGCTCTGGAAAATGTTCACAAAATAAATTCTTTCTAATGAGAAGTTGCTTAGACGTTAGACTTAGACATGGTCGCTTCTGTGCCCATTAAGCTGGAATTGAAAATAATGAAGAACATACTGGAGCTGAGTATAACAAATGTAACTTCTTGATGAGCTCATAGACTTAGCCCGTATTTACCAAATATTCTTATTTTGACCCACTTTCACAAAGACTTTTCAATATCAGTCTTAAATGGTTTGTCTTTTGAAATAGTACTAGAAAGCATATTTGTCTATAACTTTTAGAGCCGGGTCAATTTCTTCAATGCATCCATATATATATCGCCATCTTTGGAGCCAGTGGTTCTACCTAGACATTTGACTGGGGTCTTAGTCCACCAAAAAGCTGGATGTTGCAATAATGATCATAACTGGTTGCTGCAATGTATCTCAAAAACAATGGATGAAAGCTTTTGATGCACTGTGAAACTATATATGCCTCTTGGTCTGCTGTTTATATCTTAAGTATAAGGCATCTATTGCTGAAAGTCGCTCTACTTTTAATGGACATGGTTGACTGGTAGACTAGATTTCAAAATAAGATCTTTAAAAAATTATAATGAAGTTTAACTTTTTTGTGTGTTTTTTTTCTTCTATATTTTATTGTCATGTGCCAAAGCAGCATAGCAACTTGGGTGTTTAAATAAAAAAACCACCAGCTGCATTTAAATCCATTGTAATGAGGTCAGATGGGTATGTGCACCCATTGTAAATGATAACTGAAATAAAGCGGAAACAAAACGAGCGTGTCCACTCACATGAAAAGGCATTACCCATTGCTTTATAGTCAACAACCTGAACAGGGGGTGGGCTTCTAGAGTTCCCTCCCCTGGATCAAAGCAGGGGACACTCCAAGAAACATTCAGAACAAAATATCCTGAACATTCTGTGAAAAGTATGATGAGATGAGATTACTGTGGCCATTGGTGAGCTATTAGTAGATATGCTTCCCACGGATTGAAAGTAAACATTTTTAGAAAGCTGATTGTTCTCTTAGAGCCTCTGTATGTGATGTCAAAAAAAAAAAAAATTTCCCAGAAGAATTGATCCCCAACATGTACAACAAAAAGAAAGTAGAAACTATGTCTGTAATTTAAAAAACTGTTTACACTGATGAGTAATGTTGAAATTTATGCATGACTTTGTTGTTTTTTTTACTATTTTACTCTTAAGTTTCAAGCGGATAACAAACCATCACTTTGAACAGCAAACAATCTTTTACTTTTAATTTACAGCAGAAAGCTATTACCAGTAGTTGTTACATATATATATATATATATATATAATTATATATCGGTCACATGGCTATAAATGAGAACATTCGTCTGGACTAAAGTTAAATGCACTTTAGTTGTACTACTTAAGGAAGTAAATGACATCTAAACAGGACAGAAAGAATGTTGTCCTGAGTTCAGGTCATGACTTGGGCTTCCGAATGTAGTGAATATAGGCTTCTGTCATTTTTTAACTGAAAATTTACAGAAGGTCATTGGACAAAATGTTGCAAATGCTTGCAACATTTTCTAGATAATAAAGTGGTTTTGTTGTTGTTTCGAAATTAACTATTGTACCAACTGCTGAAATGAGTTGCTTAGTTAAATAAGCAAATAAGACCAGAAAAGACATGAGAAAAATCATGTAAGCATCTGACAGTAAATCTTAAAATAACCAGTGTGGTTGTACCTGACGTTGCGTTTGTATGGTGAGCAGGTAAGAGACCGTCGGTTCCACTCCAAAACACTGTATCCAACACCTGGTACCCGGCCTAGGTCACTGATGGTCTGGAATCCACCCACTGCCTGAAATATACATGGAACCAGTCATATGAATGTTTGTTTTGGTTTAAGAACTCTAATATATTTATACAGGTTACATCAGGTGATTTTGACTCTTACTGCATTTATTTTCACTTTATTTAGCAGATTCAAATTGGCCAATCCTTCATTTTTACAATGCTGCTGTCACATAAAACATTTAAAATAATAAAATGATGTGATGCAATATAGGACAATTTAGGATCTACACTATTAGCCAAAACCTGATGTGTTCTAAGCAGACTGAGACAGAATATAGATATTAGAAAGTGCTCTTAAAGATGGTATCAGACAGTTTGGACCAACTTTTTTCTCTCTCATACAACCAACAAAATTATTGTTACCTGGAAAGATCCTGTGGAATGCTGTTTAATGGTACCCTACATCTATGATAAGTAAAGCATAACCACTTGTTATTACAAATAAGTATTTCCTCTCCGAGTCATGCTGCAGAGCTTGCTATTTTTAAATTTAGAAAACCATGTGACCACTTTCATTTTAATATCAAGTTACATGACCATATGGGTAATCAACTCTGACGTCGATATTTATTTTCAACTGAAATTCCCATCATGCTCATTTATAAATTTGGAAATAATGGGACATTTTGAGGGATCTTATTTACAATTTGTGCTGTCTAACAATTGGGGTTATGTTATTAAAGTGTAAGTTTTTGCAGCAATAACATACAAACTTTACAGAACATGAGTAATACGTTGTTACATGAATCAAATAGGTAAACTGTCAGATACTCCTTTAATGAGTAACATACCTGTTTGATGGTCACTTTTGTGCAAGCAACCAAACTAACGTCAAAAAACAATCAACTACTAATTTCCAATATCAGTCCACTTTTATTTCCGATCACACTTTAGAGTCAAAGATGATGAACCCTTTAATTTCTGATCACACCATAAAGTCCAAGATGACGAACAAGATATGAGTGAGTAACATTTATTTTGTGGGAACTATAAACAGACAACAAGAGCTACTAAAGTACTCTCAAGTCGGATGTATCTCATTTCATGAGGATGCTACAAATTTCGTGCAAGTAAGTAGTACTGTATCCTCAATGAAAAGTCACGTCCTTGTTTATTAATACCTTTGATTGCTGAAAGCTGTATTATGTTCTAACAATCAACACAAATGTCAACACTTCCTTATTTACTTCTCAGAAACTTAGAACTGAGAGAGCTGTAGTTAAGTATGTACTTTAGTCCTTGATTAAAGCTTGGAAAAACAAACAATAGATAAAACTACTTCCTTAAATATTCCTCAGACAGTTCAAGAGAACTGAAGTAGATTATGTAAGTATGAGTATGGTATATGTGAACCACTTTTAGCGATGGTCTCTAGCCCACTACTGCAGTTCTTCCTACATCTACATCACCTTTATGTTCAGTGCAAGCAGTCTTGCCTTTATGAGCCTATAAGTATTGATTTCTGTACACGCAAAAGGTTATAACTGAGCCAGCTAAACATGGACTCATAAACCAGTTTAATAAAGACAGTGCAGATCCATATCAGCCATCTTCCAGCAAGGAACATCTGATCAGGATCTTTACTATTTGCTGATGAGTCTCTAACAATATGTCTTAGCACCTTGGCATGTTGGTTAACAAGATGGTTAAGAATGAGTTAACCGGGTGCCAAAGGTGGTATGATACATTTGCACATAAACTCAGGGATGTTTCGGTACTAACTTCATAGCAGTTTTACTTAGTCATATTCGAGCAAAGTATAAATTTCAATTTCTTATAAATCTCTTTTAAGATAAATACATTTAATATTAATCTTAATCAAAAAAACATCAATTATAGTAAAAATTCTAAATTCATTATTATTTATTTGCATTAAGTAATATAAACTACATCAGGGCACTGGCAAACACCAGTGGTGCCAATGGCTCCAAATTACCAAAATAGGCTCAAGAAAATTGTGATTGCCGAAAATAGACAAAAACCGTGACTTTAGAAATTTAGGAAATCTATGTTCTAAAAATAGACCAGAAATGCGTACACGTGGCCTCTCTTTGATTCATCGTGACTGGTGTTAGGATAATTGCTTGAGCTTCGCGACAATATACTGTTAACCTGGGTGTACCAGTTAGCGTGAAGACTGAAGGGGATTAAAGGAATGTTTGTTCCGATTATTTTGCTGTGCTGTTCGTTTAAACAGGCATTGTTTGTGGGTGATCAGCTGGCTTATTTCATAATGTATTGCTGCTTAATTGGAACAATCGCTGCTCTAATAATTGATGGCCAGTGTTGAAATTAATGATGCCACGGTAACACCTATTAGTAAGCTCATTTTATAACACTTTTGTTGATCATTAATTAACAGGTAGTTATTTTGGGGTAATTACATTGTTTGTACAAATAAAAAAAATTGATTGGACTATTGAGTAATTATTCAGGGTATATAAGCTTCTGAAAAAAAAATTTGCAATTAATTTAAAGTTAAATCAGGAATGTCATACAAAAGATGACTGTGGCAACTCACCGCCTGTCAAAATGTGCAAGTCTGATGCACCCAGATCTTTTCAATATGCATGGAAAGCAAACTTTAACTGGCTAGGATTCAGAAAATAAAGCAATATACTGCCAACTTTGTAAAAGTTACAGTAAAAGAAAAGCATTTACTACAGGGTGCTGTAGCAAAACATACAAAATCAAAAGGCATGGGCTGAAAAGTGCTTTTTGCAAAAAAGTAGTGTTATGAGTTGCAATTTCTTTAAAAGATTAAAGCAAATTGATATTGTCAAGACTGTTCTTGTGTATATTAATATAAGATGTTTACAGAATTATTTACTGTGAGGTGAACTAAAATAGTACAACTACTACAATTGCTATTGTATGTGAAAGTATTGCCATGTATGGATAAGCAAAATAAAAGGTCATGGTTTATATTAGTCTATGTAAAACTGGCTGTTTGTCTTGTTATCTACAGTATGTATGAAGTTGTCAGTAAGTATATATTACTAACAATTTTGTATGAAATTTATTAACAGAACTGAACAGATACTCTTCTTCTGACAAATACATACAGTATACTATCAATATATTTATTTTGTGTTTTATGGCACACAGACACTTGAAAGGTCATACGGCACCAAGATGTTGTCGATATACAAAAAAATAATGAAAGAATTCCACATATGATTGTGTCAAGAATGTTATCAGAATTTGAAAAACAACAACAACAAGAGTGAAAGTAGCAATATAAGCAAACATTTTCAATGCCTCACACATGTACACAGAATTAATGTACAATGTGCATTGCACACACACATGCAAACCAAGCACAAAAATGTAAAAAATTATGTAGAGAATCAATAGAAAATTAATGTCAATAAGAATAATGACTATTGTATAGAATATTGCAAGTAATAATTATGAACAGAAAAGCAGGTTAAGGGTGGATATAAATATGTCATATTCCTGTGATTAAAAACTAAGCATGTTTGTGGTTATGATGATATTCCAGAAGTAAAAAATGCCTCCTGTAGAGGGCATGATTACACCATTAACACATTCTGAATGTCACTTTATCGGTGTAAGAAAGATAATTTAAACCTGATAGTGATAATGTGACACAATTATCATCCAGGTGACAATTTATAAGCTCCCCAGATCCTAAAAAATTACAGATTGTCTTTGTGTAGTGAAGTCTGCCACATTGGTTATTAAAGTGATGTTACTGAAGAGACAGCATATTTTACTGAGATCAAATGTTGCTCAATGAACCTACACAATCATCCTTAAATGAACTTACTTAATTGGAAATTCACATTTTTTGTAGAGTCAAAATTAAAGCCATAATCCGTTCAAACAGACAAAGATCAGCTGGCCCTTGTACAATCCTTACCCTTAACCTGCTGTCACTGTCAATCACTCATACCTAATTAACATTTGTTTACTTATAAATAACTACATGTATGAATTACTGGAGACTTTGTTTAAGACTTAGATGCAAATAGTACATATCCTGATCAGACAGTATGAAGCTTGATGCTGGTTAATCTGGATCTACATTGTTTGCCCCAGAATGTGCTAGATCTATGCTATGCTAGCTAAGAGCTATCTTGTTATGAGACTATATCTTTAAGCATAGTTTATTGCTTTTATAAAAAATTATTTAGGTGTTGTTCTTTTTTGGCAATCATGCTTTAATAGAATAAAATTTAATTTCTTATACATCTGTATCTTCACCAAATTTTCTGACAAAAAAAATAATTAAAAATTAACCACACCTGTGACCCTTCTTTCACTAATATTATAATTTTTCTATTTTTTAAACTATAGAAACTGCTTCCAACTGCAAAGTGCACATATTTGTATCTGGTTCAATGAGATTGGAATTAGTAAAAATGATAGTAAGTAATTTAAAAAACAATCTTAAGAATACTTCTTGAAGAAAATATATAAAAATACATTTACCTACCCACAAGGGAGATAACTAATACAATTCTATCAATTCAAAAATTGGAAATTGAAATAAGCGACAGCCTGAGGGGATTGATGGCTGGTAAAATTGAAATCAGGCTAAATGTTATAAAATACAGATTGGCTTGTAAAAAGCTTTGCAAATTGTATCAGGATATACACTGTGTACATGTTTATGAACAAAAAGCAACTTGATTCTGACCTTAATTATAACAGTTAATGCACCTATAACATCAGTCAATAATGTAACTGATTAAAAAATGATATCACTTTCTCTCTTCCAGCAATCATTACTGATAATATAAAATAACAATTTTAATAGTCCAGTAGCACAGGCAATGCATTCCTGTGAGTCAGGGAAATAGTGGTCCAGTAGCACAGGCAATGCATTCCTGTGAGCCAGGGAAATAGTGGTCCAGTAGCACAGGCAATGCATTCCTGTGAGCCAGGGAAATAGTGGTCCAGTAGCACAGGCAATGCATTCCTGTGAGTTAGGGAAATAGTGGTCCAGTAGCACAGGCAATGCATTCCTGTGAGCCAGGGAAATAGTGGTCCAGTAGCACAGGCAATGCATTCCTGTGAGCCAGGGAAATAGTGGTCCAGTAGCACAGGCAATGCATTCCTGTGAGTTAGGGAAATAGTGGTCCAGTAGCACAGGCAATGCATTCCTGTGAGCCAGGGAAATAGTGGTCCAGTAGCACAGGCAATGCATTCCTGTGAGTTAGGGAAATAGTGGTCCAGTAGCACAGGCAATGCATTCCTGTGAGCCAGGGAAATAGTGGTCCAGTAGCACAGGCAATGCATTCCTGTGAGCCAGGGAAATAGTGGTCCAGTAGCACAGGCAATGCATTCCTGTGAGTTAGGGAAATAGTGGTCCAGTAGCACAGGCAATGCATTCCTGTGAGCCAGGGAAATAGTGGTCCAGTAGCACAGGCAATGCATTCCTGTGAGCCAGGGAAATAGTGGTCCAGTAGCACAGGCAATGCATTCCTGTGAGTTAGGGAAATAGTGGTCCAGTAGCACAGGCAATGCATTCCTGTGAGCCAGGGAAATAGTGGTCCAGTAGCACAGGCAATGCATTCCTGTGAGCCAGGGAAATAGTGGTCCAGTAGCACAGGCAATGCATTCCTGTGAGTTAGGGAAATAGTGGTCCAGTAGCACAGGCAATGCATTCCTGTGAGTTAGGGAAATAGTGGTCCAGTAGCACAGGCAATGCATTCCTGTGAGCCAGGGAAATAGTGGTCCAGTAGCACAGGCAATGCATTCCTGTGAGTTAGGGAAATAGTGGTCCAGTAGCACAGGCAATGCATTCCTGTGAGTCAGGTAAATAGTGGTCCAGAATTAGAATATGGAAACTTTGAATTTTATTTGCTGTCAATAATAATAAAGGAAGAAAGGAACCAGTCATGTCCTGAGTTTAACTATCTTAACTATAAGTATCTTATAAGCCTTTGATGTACAGTTTTTTTTTTCTAATTAAGTCAGACAAACTGCCAGAGACAAATTCTGCAGGAGGAGGTAAAAGATCATTAACTAGAGACCTTAATTAAAAAAAACCTAATATCACATTTATTAAACTTCCTTTTGACACCATGATCAAATTGTGGGACATGCAATAACTGCATTTCATTCATGAGTCATCAGTTAGAATTTCTGTTTGAAAAACAGACAGACATGTTTGTTTGAAAGTTGTTAACTATTTGTAACAAAACATTTCTTGCTTTTTTTTTCATCTGGACAGTAAACCCCTTAGAAAGATGACCTAGAAAAAGTTGCTTATAAAAAAGAAAAACAAAAGTGTTCATTACATAGCATTTGTTCATGGACAATAGTAGTTCATATTAACCACAACAGCACAATTCTGGTCATTATATAACAACATCCAGCTATTTTAATGAAGATAGACCCAGACATCTTAGTATTACCATCAGAACACCACCAGTCAGCTAAACCCCTACCCCCAACTTAGTGATATGTCCTAACCAGGACTGAAACACACACAGAGACTGAAGGGTCACAAAGAGTTACAGGTCCGTGACTCTACCAATTGTTCATGGGCACTTCAGGACTGTTATTGTTGAAACAATGTGTACTTGGATTAACACATTTTACAAGAAAAAATAAGTAACCAGTTATTATAAATTAATAAATCCATAATTTAATTAAGAATCTATCACAGTATTAATAAGTTGGGGCAATGCATAGTCAAAAAAACTCAGGCACTCATGAAAGGGCTGCCTTCACGGTCAATGTAGGTCATTACATAGCACAAAATACATTACAAATTATTGCAAAAAGTCGAAAATAAATACATCGCACACTAAACCCCAAGATCTCAAATTCATTTTCACTTAAGTATTAAGTGTTGTTTAGGCGGTATAAGCTTCAACTTGGAAAGGATTTAAGGTATGCAAATAATGGGCACTTTAAATTATTCTGTGGTTAATCAAATGTACAATGTATCTGAAAGCATGCAAGTCTTCAGCTGCAAAAAAGAAACACCTCTTCTTAAAATATATATTATTCTCATTGGGAAGTTACACTAGTGTCACTAACATCTGATAACAAAAACTATTTCATTAATCATACAATTCTTTCTAAATAATTACATTTTTATTAAAATTATGTCTAAAATAAATGCTCATAAGTGCTCCTGGACTAGTTCAAACTGCAATATGTTCAAAAGTAACTCACATTTACTTCGTCAACACTACACCCATGTGTACTGAATCTAAATCCCCAATTACACCATTCGTTTTTTAATGCGTGACGTAACTTAGGGGATGCTTAGAGGCTGTGAGATAATGACACCTGAACTACAATAGATGGACCATAGCTTATACAAATAACCTCTTTTATTACATGGCATAGAGCCATAGAAGGAAGTTACACCCCACACTGACTATCACAAACATCTAGCGCAGTCAGTTGAGTATTTGCCCATTTCTCTAGTTACCAAGTGATATTCCTGCTCAAAATTGTTCATTTATAAATCTGCATTTCATTCAGAGCTGCATAGCACAACATAATCACTATCTAGTTTAAACAGATAACAATATTATTGTTAACATTGAAAGCATGACGGAACACCAATAACGTGTCTAGTCCCCTTTGCCACACATATTTCCTTCTGTAATTGCACTACTTTTTCACCAGGTCAGTCAGTAGTAAAGTTCATGCGGGGTCAATCCTTCATGCCTCTGAAACCCAGCTTTCTCATAACTCTGAACGCTGTGGCAAGTGACACCACCCAATAATACATCACTGCAGAACTTATCAGTGTAATGTTGATGACAGACCATCCCCAACATATACCCATTACATTTATCGTTGCATCTCTTATTTGAAAGGATACCAGGTTGTTGAGCTTTAAATGCTTAATTATAGAAATAAACCGAGACAATAAAAAACAATTCTATTCTTTTCTTCTTCCTACCTAAAGGCAACACAATTTTTTGAAGGACAACATAGAAACAAAGAATCACAAACTTGGTCTCAAAACCACTTCATTCTTTCAAAACTGAAACAATGAAAACATTGTATTTCTCTTTCCCTGATCAACTAAGTGCCTAATGGCGGAAATGAAAGAGTACAATCTGTGGTATCTTTAGGGCAAGAAAAGAATTAACTGGAACCCAAACAAAAAGATTGGAATGTTCAACAGGAAGAAAATGAGACTTACATTATTTGCTTAACTAGATGCAGTGTTTACTCTAATTCTGCATTACCGATGATAATTTGTGTCAGATCCATTATAAGCACTTCATTTAAAAAACACATGCTGCATTAATGACTTAAAACATCCATGTATTTTTATGAGCTAAAGAACAGTGGCCATCATAATACAATTCCATATTTTTCCTTTTTCTAAATCTGATGATGCTGATGAAATAAACCTAAGAAGTTTTGCCACAAACCAAACTATCATTAATAAAAGTAGAGATTTTGATTTAACCCACAATGCTATATTTTTCCAAATGAAAAATTACATTAGTTTTCTCCCTTGTGATCTAAAATTTAACATAATGCTCAGGCACTTTTATTATTTCACATCTCATTTGAAAAATATTATTAATGTGCAATTTCAAAAGCCAAACGAAAACTGGCTACTACCATCTTTGATATATTTTTATACAAAAAATGCATAACCAAATAATTACCCACAAGGAAACTGTAATTTGTATAGTTTGACTAACATCCCAATTCAAGAGTTAGATTTAAAGTTGGAATTATTTAAGATATTTATTATTTGCTCATCATGTGAACCACAAATACCTGTACACCACACACAAACACAACAACAAACATAGGACAAATACTGTCTAAAGCATAAATTGAGATTGTATTTTACAAAGACCACGGTTTTATTTGCTTTGTAGCACACCCATACACACACCATCTGGTGAATACGCAGCTGTGAAAAAAACATTGTAAAGGAAAATGCAACTTGGATGAAGAAATGAAATTTTCTAAATATAGACCACTGTAGCCTATGGTGCCAGAAGGTTCCTTAACTGTACTGATAATCAATACCGAACACTGTGCCCTTCCATACACTGTAAAGATGTAGGGTATGTGGAGTTTATGAAAACCAGGTCTAGATTTAACCCTTTACTCTTCCCATGCAAACTTATCAAAACCATGTTCAAAGTTGCTATGACCTTAACCTTTGCCCAACTGACCCGAAATGTAAAGGGGTCATCTACTCATCACAACCAAGGTTTCTACCAAGTTTGAGGTGTGAAGGCTTGTGCATTTTTTTTGCTCATTCGGTAAACTAATTGGTTTACCAACAAACTGACCCACCAACATCTGCAAACAATGTAGCTACTATGCTTCCTTTTGTTTATTCTTCAAAGATGTTGGTGTGGCGGTAAGGGTGAGGCATACTTAGGGTGAATAAAGATTTCTAGAGTAAACATAAACATGAAATACTTCATTACATTGTGTCGTCTATAGGAAGGGAGAATCAGCTTAACAAACTAGTGCATCACTTATCTGCAGATATATACCTCCTTATGTGCATGTGTCGCTTATTAACAATACACTTGTTGCCTCAATAACAATGTGAAGCTGCAACAATTTTAATACGGATTGTATGGATTTATGTGGCATGTACCTATGCCAAACTATGACCAAATCACTGTTATGAGCAAGAATTTTTTTTAATTAATTAATAACTCGAAAGACATATTGCTGGAGACTTTGCAGAAAATTAAGAGATCATAACTTTTTAGAAAAAAACTATGAATTACTTTATACATAAGTTATGAACAGGTGTAGCAGACTAAGGGTTAGATTGGATTGGATTGGATTAGCCGGCATTTTTGCCGATACTGCGCAGCGACATTTCTATCATTACAGCACAGGGGCACTTATGAGGTGCCCAGGGACTGAACCCGGCCGGTCCATTATACTGACACCGACGAGTCAGACGTAATGCTGTCCCCGTAGCCCCGAGCGTTAGGAGGGAAGCCACTACTACCAACTTTAAAGTCTTTGGTATGACCCGGCCGGGGTTCGAACCCACGACCTCCCGATCCGCAAGCCGACGCTCTACCATCTGAGCTATTGCGGCCGGTTACTAAGGGTTAGAGGCCAACAACAAATTAAAGTATACTTTGTTAAGAAGATGGACTTAATAAATGTACTTTCTGACCAATCAACCTTTTTATGTGATATTTTGGTTCCTTTTAGGCCTTTTTCTATGCATACCTTGGGCACCACATTACCAGTGCTCATTAATCCTAATTTGGGTTTTGTTTTAAACATAGTATTCACTATTACAATTAGGGAAAGGGTCCTGCAGCATTGGGAAGCAGTTCCTTTAGGTAAAAACATTCCTAAAGGGTACTTATATCACTGGTAAGATACCTTTCTGTGCTTGACTATAGCTTCTGCTTTATGATGTCCAACTCCATTTAGTTGTTCAAATTCTGTAACAGTGGCAGTATTGATATCAATTAAGTTGCTGGCCATTCTTCATCCACTGTCTGTGCACCATCTTCGCTCTACAAAAAAAGCAACATCAATGGTAATTGTTTTTTGTTTTGTTTTTTATCTTTGTCTGGAAGTACGAGTTGGGGCCCCAGAAAACTATGTTAAAGTATCTGAGTAGTTACTGGCAAGACTGTTCTAATATACAACTTTTGTTTGTCTTACTCTTGTTTCCTAATGTCTAATGTTTCCATCAATGTTTCATTTCTACAGTTCTTTTGTCATTTTTTTATGGGCCATATTGAGACATATTGTTAAAGTTAATCTGGGAGGAGAACAATCCCTTTCCCTAACTGGGATCGAACCCGGGATCGTCAGTTCTGTATCAAGGCTATAAGACTGCACTACACTGTTAATCAATATGCTAGACTGTGTTCGAATTTTTTTTTGCTCATTCGGCAAACAATCTAGCAAAGCCTAAATTAACATTGGTCCCCACAGCTGGCCAAAAACTGAATTTATGTTATGGAGAAATATTAAAGAAAACAACTTCTCATATCTAAATTTAACTATTTAGCAAAATAAAGAAGTGTTTTTATCTGATACATCAGAATGTTTTGACTAAAAGTCAGCCATCTTGGGGTCGTTGTTACATTATACAGAATAATATTTAACCAAATTTCTAAATGCTGTGGCTTGCTCCATTCAGCTTGCAGAAAAACAATTTGTCAAGAAGATGTTATGTAGAATTGTGCAACACACAAAGGCCCTTGTAAATTGTAGAGATGTTTCAAATGATGTGTTGCAAAAAAAATTTGGATATATAGTAAAAAGTAGAAAAATATCATAAAATGATGAAAAATAAATGTGATGGCTTATGGCTAGATGTAAACAATCCATTTAGTATGAAGACGAAAGTTGAAATATGATATGCTCGCTCATACTTCTAAGACTGCTGAAGAGACAGCTCTGAGGGGATCCATATTTATTACACATGCTAGAACTTTTGTGTCCTTCAATTAAAATCTAATACTGATACAGTGGTGATAATAAAATGCTGCACAGGACGTACAAAATAGCAAATTATTGAAATATCAAAAATGCAAACTGAACATGAATGCATATGCAATTGAAAGTATAAATGTAAAGCATCAAAATACCTTTTCTTATTTCAATTTACAAGGCGTGGTATTGTGACCAAGCATTTCATTTTGTGGTTTTGACCTAAACAAAGCCCATCAGCAAATAAAAATGAAAAGTTTGATGCCAGTATTATTCTCTTTCACCATAAAATACACTTATAATAAATGACACTTATTATTATATACATACCTGCTTTTATGGTGTTCAAAACTACGCCATTGCTCGAGAAAAGTGTATTTTTATTCCAAAAATTATTTAGCCAAGTTGTCAGTCGCCATTTTTCTCCCGAGTGTGCCGAGAACGTCCGAACATTGCCGAATGAAGGGAGGCAACATGTGTTTATTTTTTTATATTTTTGTCAGCAGTTGTCGTTCTTAACACTTGAACTGAGCGTAAAATGCTATCTTGGGGACCATTGTATTGAAAAATCATCCATCAACAAAAGATTTGTGATTGTTATTTGTTGTTTAAAAATATGTGCGTACCTATTTGTGGTTGGGATGCCGTTAATTCGTGGAGAAATAGGCCTGTAACTGTTCATTAAATCTTCCTCTAATTAACTTCAGACCGCAGTTTGAGTATAAATCAAACATTATAAAATCGTAGATCAATTATCTGTACATATATATATATAATTAATTAATTAATTCGATGAGTTTCCCCCACTCGGATCACGCTTCGGTGATTCTACGTAATCGTGATCACTCGGAACTCCTCGGGTAATTCCGTCAACGTAATATTTCCGAAGCTTGTCGGAGATCACCGAGTAGGTACGATTGAATCGTGATATATCCGAAGCTTGCCGGAGATCGCCGAGTAGGTACGATTGGAGTGTCCCGAGGACGGAATCACCCGAGGAGTTCCAATTGCCAACCGGAAATAGCTAGACCGGAAAAGTTCAAGGTATAAAGATTTTGATTTGTGCTACTGGTTGTTTTTTTCTAAAAAAATTCGTTGTTTTCCTTGCTTTCTTTCTATAAACGTGCTGTTGCCTTGACAGTCCCGTGTAAACACAACTTTCTTGTACGATCTTCGTGTACACGATGCTTTTCATGTGTAAAGCTACTAAAAATTTTAAGGGCTGTATTTTTTGAAGTACCGGTAATCAAATATAAGAAATGAAAACCAAGTTAGTATGTTAATTCATTATCATGAAATTTGTTACAGAAAATCTGTGACATTAACATTCATCAAATAAAAATTTATTCGGACAACAGTTTCTTATAAAATTTTGTTTGTTTTTGATATATAAAAATCTTTATTTAAAGGTAACCAGTATATATATCTATCTTTTGATCAGCCAAGTGTTTTAAACAAGATTTCTGTCTTTTTTGCGCAACCCCCTGGCAAAAATACTCGTGTTGAGTGTGGCCAGTATCCGGTAGAAGTAGAAGTCCTTTTAGATAATTTTAAACAATATTAAATGTAATTATATTTTGTTTATTGAGTAACTTATACACCATACAAAGAAGGATTTGAAGAATACTATTGAATATTGTTAAACTTGATCTTTCTTTCATCAAAATTTACTCGTGCAAAATAAATATGCACATATTTACATATAATATGTATATAGCACAAAACCATGAATTCTAAATTGCATTAAACTTTATGTGTAGATGTACTTATGCTTTTCTAGGACAAACATGAATGTACCAGCCCCAATTGCCATGAGAGAAGAAATATGAAATAGGAAAAACAGACCAACATTATGCCAAAAAATAATAAAAGAACATTTAAACATTGTTTGAAGCAAAGCATCAGTTTGAGCACCCAAATATTATGAAACTGTTAATCATGTCCAAGGCATTGAAAACTAGGTGTTGCCTTATCTGGCTTTCAGTGGGAGATTAATGGACTGAGGGAGGAAGTGGGGTGGTTCTACCTTGCTGGATGCAGCCTCAGGCTGCAGTGGTATTAGAATAGGGAGTTACTGACCTGTGGCAGTTAAGGAAGCCCATGTGCATCAAGTGTTACTAATGGTTTAACCACCTCTTCCCATGTGACATCTCTGTGCATAATAAACTTATCAAGTATCCAGCCGTGACCTCACAGCATGGTGTCTGTGTGGGGTGGGGAACTCTAAAGAAGGCCATTTTCAATGCTTTAATTAAAAGATTGTGTGATTCATAAGAGTTCCTGTGGTAATGCTTGACCCCTATATGGAACCATGGGAAGAACAAAGTCTTGTGCTGTTTGGGGCAAGATTTGCCAGAAGGGTCAAACTTAGTGGGCAGGTGAAGTAAAAGATATGAAGTTGAGGTTATTCACTGTCTCCAAATGCCATTCCACAAAAAAAATAGAGAGAGCTTTAAAGTATCTCTCAAAAGCAACTGCTCCTAGGAACAAGTATAGTACGCAAAAGAAGGTCAATTGCCTCTCTGAATCCATGTTAAAAACATTTTGCAAACTTTTATATTTGCTTATTAAATAAAAAAATCTATTAACGTTTAGAGAGATGGGCATTGAAAAACATATAGTCAGTACATAATAAAGGGAAAAAGAACTAAAACAAAGAGCATGATGTTATTACATAAGGTGTCACTTAAGGTGTTGTTAAAGGTACCTGTACAATAACATTACGTATTACATATAAAAACATACACATTAAATAACGGTACACAAATTAATCGTGATATTCATGTCAGTCCCCGGACAAGGTTAACAATATTATTGAGTAACATCATGGTAATAATCGGCATACTTAATAAATTCTTGATGAATGTAATCAAAAATATTCTGAAAACTTTCCTTTAAATTAACACCATTATTTATATTAGAGGAATGCCCAATTGATGCAGTGCGTTTAATGCATTGTAGTCGATTAATGTTTCCAGAAATTATTGTAAGTTGGCGACATGGAGAATTCAATTGAGTCTATGTTCTGAAATAATGGGTTGTTGTTAGCATCTCCAGTAACACTTGCATCATAGTGGTATAAAGAGGCCCAAGGTAACCCAATTCTATTCTAGTGAACAGCTCCATTGTTTTTACATCATGCAGAAACAGCAGTGAAAATCATCTTCTGTCTCCACTGGCGATGCTGTATCAGCAGTGAGTACAAAATGGACCCCACCCTGTTCTGTTTCCAATACTGATTTGGTGTCCATATCCAATGAAAATTAGAACAATGGCAAAGAAGCAATGTTTCTTCTGGTACCTTCCAACACATACCCTGAAGAAAGTAAAAAACAAACAGTAACATCTCATAGATTGCTAACAAGTAGAGAAAGTGCTTAAGGAAAAATGGTGCCATAACTTAAGAAAGCAAAGCAAGTGTCAAAAAAAGTAAAAACGGAGGTAATTTATCCATCTCCTGAAATATGTTGGCAGTTTTAATTGTTTTAGTCTAATTGTTGAGTTTATTGTAAAATGACAATGGGGTGTTACACTGTAAGGAGATTCTAGCCATTTAAAATTAGGATAATTAGTGAGACTGCAAGTTAGAATGCATTTAAGGATTAAATTCAAACTGCACATTTTATGTGTTTATTTTTAAAATGTGTTTAAATGTATGTATAATACAAGCGACAATATTGTACTTGATTAGAATAAGCTTCTTAAAACTATATCATAAGTATGTGCACAAAAAAAAAAAGCTGCACTTATGAGTATTGCTGATTAATAAGAACAAAGAAAAGTGATGATAAGTTGAAATTTATGTTAATTTATTGCCAATACATGTTTAAAGTTTTGGAAGTATAAATCCTAAAGTTTCATTAGGGCAAATAAAGTTTGTAAAAGAAAAAAATGTTGTCAGTGTTTATGTTATAAACATTTTCGGAAAATCAGTCTAAAATAGTCTTAGTAAAAGCAATGAAATTACTACTTTTTATTTTGTAGAATATGCATTTTGTATTTTGTTCATACCAACAAAATTACGGTCACATTTTCAGATAATTATTGGTAAAGGAAGATCCCTTACAAAACTACCGGCCCAGATTGTCCGTAAGACTGTAAATATATCTGCTAATCAATATACCAGTATACAGAATTGTTTAATTAAAAAGAAAAAAGAACTAGATCAATTTTTTTTGTCTGTAAAAATGAATACTTGTATGTTTTTTTATGTAGGCTAAAAATAGATTCATATCATTGATTATAACCTTTGACATCATGTTATTAAGCAAGGTAATGTGTTTATCAGAGCTCTTTACAAAAAAATAAATAAATTCTTAATTTAAATACTGACATCAAAATTATTTTACAAAGTGTATATATTTGGCCCCATATTCTGTGTTCATAGTATAATAAACTTTGTGCAATAATAACATTTTTCCTTCACTTCCTCCACTGTACTTCAAATAAATTTTACCATATTAGTGTAGGCATAAGTAATTTATTTGCGATCCTTGTTAAATTAATTATCAATCCTTGTTAAATTGATAATCATGCTATGTGAAAGATTATAGTTTACCTTAATTAAAGCACGTAGTGTCATTCTTAAGATATGTAATAAATAGATTAATATGCACTACAAAGCAAGAAGAGGAGCAAAGACAAATGCAAATTGATTGGACGAGAGGTATGAAATGACCAATTTACAGGTACAAATCAATCATAGAGTAAGCAATATGTTAGAGGCATGATTTGACAGAAACCTGTTAAATTTACCTGCATGGCAAATTGATCATATCATTAACTGTATTTGTCTGAATTTTACAACCTGTGTCCAAATTTTCCAATCAGCTTCAAATCAACAATGCTTGTGCCCATCTTAACCTGCTTTCATATATGCTATTGAAATATTGAATGTATTCATAGGTCTTGTATTATTTTCACCCCAAACAACATGTGCTGAGGCAGCCACCTGATGTGTGAGATATCCGGCAATTACAATACGCTTATTAGCTCTCTGACAACAGTCTGACTGGCCTGTAGAAAATTGGGCAGTGTAGAATTAAGGTAAAATAACCCTACATAAAAAATGAAAAAAAAAAATAGTTTAAACTATGTTGACGAAAAATCATGCATAATAAATAACAAATGAGACACCTTTCTTCAGTGCTTCACCAGCTGTGTAACCAGCATACCCCACACTGTGCTTTTTGAGCTAAAAAACAGGTGTCAATAAATTTTGATTAAATAATTGGCAACCAGGTGCATAGCCATTCTACCTATTTAGCTATCTAGTAAAGCTTTGAAACTTCTTGTCAGACCAAAACTCCTAAATCAAATTGTATCTGAATGTTTCTTATGGTTCGTATAGACATCATGTAAAGAATCAATGTTAGCATCTCAAGAAGTGACATCCTTTCTTTAAAACTAACCAATGAAAACAATGTGGGTGATTGTGAATTTTTTAAACTGGGAATTTTGTTATTGTTATGGTGACATACACAACCTCAAAACAAACATTTTTTTTCTTTTTGCAGTAATGTTGTCTTACTGGCAAATCTTGAATGCAGCATTGTGCATGGTGTGGATACTGTATGCAGCAAGGGCAGCTCGGCGTGAGTAGATTCCTAAACAGACCTTAATTTGACATTTATATCAGATGTGTTTAAAATAATAAAAAAGATATAAATGTATCAATTGCTTGTAATACAAGTCTTAGTTGACATGGACAATTACACAAACCTAAAATATCACACTTTGTTAAGACTAATGTTGGATAGTATTAATATTCCAATGCATTGGCTGTTTGGCTTCTTTGTCTTTTTTATAATATCTCATCTATTTTCTTTCACATTTGACTGGCTTGTGAATGCCATTGTTTTGTGCTTTTTGAAATTCCAATAGATCTCTATGTTGCAATCATCATAGGACCTTGTCTATTTTTGTAAATAAGTTTTTTACTTAATTTTATATTAATTAATGAAATTAAAATCATATAAAGCATTCCATAAATCATACACTTGCTTTGGTTTATTTTACACCTAATCAGCCATCTAAATCATTGTTTTAATTAATGGTTTTAATATCAATTTATTCAAATGCTAGAACAGGCATGTGTTTAGCATAGTTTCTCCAAAGTCAGTAACAGTACCACATATTTCAGCAAAGAATAAAACGTTTATTATTTTTTATTATTGCCATTGTATAGTTAGGATTAGTAGAGGAAAGAGCTCTTTTAAGATAAAAATGATACCTTAAAAGCTAAAAAGTATTTTTATGGGTCCAAGGTCCAGGTCTTTGTGCGCCAAAATTGTAGCTAAGTACAACTTATGTCTTAGCTTATTTCAGCTTATTTGCTGACATTTGTTCGAAAATATAAACTAACTATTTGTTTTTTTTAATACAGAAAACATAGCCCTGTATGATACATATCCGCAACAGTCTTCATACCTAAACAGAGATGGATACTACTGGATTGCAAGGATGGCTATTGACAATAAGATATGGGATAATTCACCTTTTTGTCAGTGTTGTTCAGGAATCGGGTACCAACAGGTGAGTAGTGTACCCTATTGGGATTCTGACCTTGGGTACGAAGTGCCAGGAAAGGGACCATTTTGGGAGATCGACCTCGGCCAGGTTTTTAATGTATGGATGGTGAAGGTTGTTGGAAAACATGACACATGTGAGTAGCACCTACGAATTTTGTTCTGTTAAGAAATTTGTGTTTAAACAAGAAGCAATAGATAAACAAAACTATTATGATCCATCGTTCAGCATTCAGTCTCTAGTATAGACGTTTTCCATTAAGTTTCTTGTCTTTGATTATTCCCAGAACACATGCTTTTTGTTGATGTGTAGAAGGTTTGGATTTTGTACCATATAGTTCGTTTTATGGTCTTGTATTGTCTAAAGAAGAGACCACATTGCCAGAATAAATTTATTCATCAACTTGTCATATATCTTTTCAAATACATTGTCATGTCACATCCACCTTCTCTCTCGTATTGTTAGGTTAGCACTTCACTTAACAATAAACCACCTTTTTTCACTTAGTATTTTGTCCACTACAGATGTTCTTTTGTTATTAACATCCTAATGTTTTCATTCCCTTTCCTGATACAAATATCACTGGCCAGGTTTTATGTCAATACAGTTTCAAATACAGGTTTCTAGACATGACCTTTGCTGGTGATTGTGACTGCATGAATTAGAAAAACTCATTTTATTGCTTAAATTGTTGGTGGTTCCGTGAATCTTTGGCACAGTCTATGTTATCTTTGCTGTTAATCATTCTCTGTTGCAGCAAAACCAATTGATACTGTCAGACCTCAAGCAAGCCATTCCTGTCAACAACTGTATCGTTCCTTAATGCACACATAGGCTTATGCCAATACTTAACACAAAAAAAACAGATTCATTACAGAAGACAGAGATGGCACATTGAAGACTGCATGCAGCACAGTCTGATTTGCTGGTCTATTTGGTCAATAATCAACAATGTCGCCAGTCTTTGCAAAAGATAAAACTGTGGGTAAAGTAGTGAGGTCAGCATATTAAGCTTTAATATTGGCGCAGAAAAAAGTTGATGGTACTTTTATCTTTGTTTTGGGTGTGTTTATCTTTAAACATTTACTAAATTGGTTTCTACTGGCCAGTTGACTTCCCAACTTTAAATCATTGTATGCATTCCTGTTTGGATTTTTTGCGGATTGAAAAAAGCAAAACCATTTCATAACGTAGTTAGCTGATCATTGACAGAAACCTTTAAGCCAGATCAGCACCTTTTCCAGCAGAGTCTGTAATTGAATAAATGACACTACAGATTAACCATTTATCTACATCAACCTGTCTAAGAGCCCATCTTTAAATCCTCATGGAACACTGTTGAAATCTTTTGTCTATGTCAGCTTATGCCATAAACCCTCTATTGTTTTCTATGTCGACTTATGTCATAAACTCCCTACTTTATTGTTTTCTATGTCGACTTATGATGCCAAACACCCTCTACTTTATTATTAACTATGTTGACTTATGCCATAAATCCTCTACTTTATTATTTTCCATGTCGACTTATGCCATAAACCTCTACTTTATTGTTTTCTATGTTGACTTATGCTATTCACCCTCTACTTTATTATTTCCTATGTCAGCTTATGCCATAAAACCTCTACTTTATTGTTTTCTATGTCTACTTATGCCATAAACCCTCCGAATTATTGTTTCCTATGTCAGCTTATGCCATAAATCCTCGACTTTATTGTTTCCTATGTCAGCTTATGCCATAAACCCTCTACTTTATTGTTACTATGTCAGCTTATACCAAACCCCCTCTAATTTATTGTTTTCTATGTTGACTTATGCCATTAACCCTCTACGTTACTGTTTCCTATGTCAGCTTATGCCATAAGCCCTCTACTTTATTGTTTCCTGTCAGCATATACCATAAACCCTCTACTTTATTGTTTTCTATGTCGACTTATGCCATAGACCCTCTACTTTATTGTTTTCTATGTCGACTTATGCCATAAACCCTCTACTTTATTGTTTCCTATGTCTACTGATGCCATAATCCCTCTATTGTTTCCTATGTCAGCTTATGCCATAAACCCTCTACTTTATTGTTTTCTATATCGACTTATGCCATAAGCTCTCTACTTTGTTGTTTCCTATGTCAGCTTATACCATAAATCCTCGACTTTATTGTTTCTATGTCGACTTATGCCATGCACCCTCTACTTTATTGTTTCCTATGTCAGCTTATGCCATAAACCCTCTACTTTATTGTTACTATGTCAGCTTATACCAAACCCTCTCTAATTTATTGTTTTCTATGTTGACTTATGCCATAAACCCTCTACGTTACTGTTTCCTATGTCAGCTTATGCCATAAGCCCTCTACTTTATTGTTTCCTGTCAGCATATACCATAAACCCTCTACTTTATTGTTTTCTATGTCGACTTATGCCATACACCCTATACTTTATTGTTTTCTATATTGACTTATGCCATAAACCCTCTACTTTATTGTTTTCTATGTCGACTTATGCCATAAACCCTTTATTGTTTCCTATGTCAGCTTATGCCATAAACCCTCTACTTTATTGTTTTCTATGTCGACTTATGCCATACACCCTCTACTTTATTGTTTCCTATGTCAGCTTATGCCATACACCCTCTACTTTATTGTTTCTGTGTCAGCTTATGCAATAAACCCTCTACTTTATTGTTTCTGTGTCAGCTTATGCAATAAACCCTCTACTTTGTTGTTTCCTATGTCAGCTTAGATCATAAACCCTCTACTTTACTGTTTTCTCTGTAGACTTATGCCATACACCCTCTACTTTATTGTTTCCTATGTCTACTAATGCCATTAACCATCTAATTTATTGTTTTCTATGTCAACTTATACCATAAAAACTCTATTTTATTGTTTTCTTAAAGCTATTTGAAGAATGAGTAAAAGCAGCGTAAGTTGTACTTTTGCCAGAAGCAGGGTTAGGTGTGGAATTTTAGCTATTTGGGGTTAATTAATTTTGAAACTATCAATCAACAGTATTATGTAGACCAGTACTGAAATTTTCTGTGAATTTGAAATATTTTTTTTCACCCACTGCACAATCCCACGGTTGCTCTATTGTGGAATAGTTCTCATGTACTAACATCGCTTACAGTAAGAAATTCACTGTTGTTGTGCAATATCCTGGTGAGCCCATTTCCATGAATCTTTATGACTAGGTTGTATGCTGTATTAATATTTATCTGACTTCAAGCTTAAAAATAAATATACTGTGAGTTTTGTGGAGAGGATAAGACATTAAAATGGCGGCCACTGAAAGACTATAACACCAGTAGCCAGAGTTCAGTCTTGACCAATAGACTCTCTGTTCCTGTAGAGATGAGAGGTGATCTGATTAGTTGGGGAGGGTTTATCTGAATTACAATGGAGAAGCTTTGCCTCTGAATTTGATATGCATTACAACACAAACTTTCTATATGTATGTGCCGATGGAAGTCAAAGCATACAAAAATGCCTAGCCGAAGTATGCCTATGCATTTCATAATAATGTTAGCTCTCATTAAGATATGCTAACAATCAAATATCATGTTTTGAGTATGCAATCATTGTATGCAAAGCATGTCGTTAAGGAATTAATGAGTGTCATTAAAAATTGGGGGGTTGCTGCACTTTTGTCTTCTGGAGCTAAGGCATGTCGGCACCAACACACAAAAATATTATGTCATATTTCCTATATGCAAAATTAATGCTCCTGTTGGTGATGATGATTATAAGGAGGATGAAGATTATCATGACGATGATGATGCTGCTGATGTTGATGATTATGGCAACAATGACAATCATGATTTACTTTTTACAGATAATTCGTCCATCGAGGAATTTTGGGGTTTTCATATGTTTGTATCTGAAAGCACACCGTACAGAGAGACTACCTTGCCACCCAGATCACCTGATTATGTGTACAATGTTTCTCAGGAAGAGTTACTTACAAGCCAAGCCGTAACGCACATTTTCTTTCCGGGAACCCCAATGAGATATGTAGCTATTCATCTGCCAGCAAAAGAAAACAATGCAACAGCAAAACGTTTGCTGGTGCTTTGTGAGGTTGAAATTTATGATCAGCGTAAGTTAAGTAATATTTATAGGCCAAAGACAGCAATTTATACAATGTATAGATCCTGTCTTCACAAATGTAGAGTTGCTGTCTTATATTTGTGAAATCTTACTGAATAATTTACCATGGAATACAAGAGTATTTTATTATAGCAATATTACTTTCCTAACAAAAGCCATTGGAGTATTTTAATAGAAAATAATTTCCCCTTTTTTATGCGCCTATAATAACCTTTGGCTTATCATTAACTATTTAAAACAGCCAACAAAGAATCCTAAATTTACAGAAATGACCATGTCATTAAGCTATTGACCAGGAAAAATGTGCATACTAAAACAGAATATAGAAGGACGAAACAACTTGGCCAAGATGCTCTAGATCCACCTATGGTTACCACAATAACATTGACAAAGCAAATATTAGCTTTTATGGTTTTAAAAATTATTTTGGGATGTTATAATTTATTAATAATGATAAACAGCAGATAACTTTTTACCAACTCATTTGATTATTTCAGCTTGTCCTCACGGGACCTATGGAGCAAGATGTGACATGACATGTGGTAATTGCTACGGAAACATCACTTGCCATAACTTGACAGGTACCTGCCAGTCTTGCGACTCTGGTTATTACGGTGAATTATGCGAAACAGGTATGTTTTAAATTTGAGTGGAGGTGGTTGATTTGCTTAGTATAACATTTGATTGTATTCCCTGGGTGAGTGTTATTTATCAGTGTAACTGCCTTACCCCTCACTTCTGACCTACTTAGGTAGGCTGATGCAAGGCAAGCCCTTACGGAGAGGCCAGCATTTGTTGGAAATACCTTCATATCAGTATACTCACTTAAACAAGACACCACTTAAAACCAACAACCTAACCACACTGTGCTAAAGTTTGGCGATACCACTGTAGGCTTTTCCGACAGTGTAATATACAGCAGCCTTATGAGCTCCTTGGCACTGCGTGTCTTACCACTCCACTAAAGGGGTGTGTTATTTTCTTTGCACCCTTTGCACAGGAATTTAAGTTAATTGGGTTAAAGAAATGTAGTTTTATACTTAAATAAAAGTTTCCTTTGCATTGATCAGCAAATATACTTCCCAAACAATTGTTTTTTAATGATCTTTGAAAACAGTAAGTTAAACAAGTATTGGCAAATTTAATTGGTTGGTTATACAAATCATGATTTACAAAAGTAGATACATTATTGCTGGAGTAATTTAGCAGTTTTTAAAAAGTGTAAACTATTATTGATGTCTTAACTTAAAGTGTCTTGGTTTCTTAAAGGAAATATTAACTTGTCTCATCAATAAATTATATTTATGTTTTTTTGGTTACCGAGGCTTTTGTCTGCTGTACATACTGTACATATGTTAGTTAATTTTATTACTAGTTATTATGTATGTACATGCGTTCATTATATCTGTTTTAACTCCCGTTGCGGGTGCTTGCTGTTGGTTGTTTCGCTTTGACGGGAAATTTTTATTTACACTGTTTGTTTGATAGAAAAACCTTCAGGAAGTGCAAGGTTGGAGGTTTAAGCACCCCAGTTGGCCTTTTGCCGACTGACCGTTCCAAGGCGGAAACTGATGGTTTTTCTTTTTATGTGTTATGTCTCGTCTCTGTGTTTTTGTCACATTTACATTTACCTTGTTTGCCTTTGTCTAGAGGTAGATAAAATTTAAATATCTGGAAATTTTGATAGGACCTTTTCTTATTTAGCTATTGGTAAAATTATGTCACTGTTGTGAACACACTATAAGTTTAAAGGCCTCCACAAAACCACATATCTTTTTCAAGGTGTTTCTTGTTTCTGATAATTTCTGTTTTCTTAGATGTTCACGAAAAAGAACATAGAGTTTGGAACTATAACTAATATCCACTTTCAGTTACTTTTAAGTATTTTGTATTTAACATTAGTGTTAAAGATCACTACAGTAATAATTATGGTACAACTTATAGTTTGCATTTATGTGCATATGCTAACAAATGTAGTTTGTGACCCTAACGTGCAATAAAATTAGTTCACAATTACTTCTTTGGTATTAAAGTAAACAATTTTTTATTGTCAATTATTTTGTTTTCAAATTTGGTGGACATGTTTTATAAGCAATGTAAACAGGAATGTTGTGAGATTGAAAAGAAACAGCATCCAAACCTTCTGTCTGTGTTTTGATGACTAAAATCCACTCATTCATGATTGTATTTGCTTGTTGCTTTACTGTAGAATGTACCGCCGGCACCTATGGCCCTGACTGTGGGTCTAACTGTGGAAGCTGTGGAAACGATGATTTGTGCGATATCTTCACTGGAAATTGTCCAGGCGATTGTTCAATAGGTTTCAAAGGCAACAGATGTGACATTGAAGAGAGTGGTATGTGTTTCAGAAAGGCAGCCGGAATCATTTATTCATTCTACACTCAGTTAGACACATGTTCTTTTTGCATGTTTTAATCTTACAACATGGTTATTCAGGCATATTATCTATGTTGTCATTTAATTTATCCTATTAGGATTACTAGGTGTATTTTTCTTTAATATTAAACTAGTTTAAGCACAACAGTCATTCTACCCTGGTGTATAAATGGGTACATACAAGGGTTTTTCAGGTCATAAATATGACTCCTCAACATCATGTATTAGCTGCCATAGTATGGTGTATGACAAATACATCCAATGCCCACGGGATAAACTGTAAAGTCGGCTGAAAGAGCAGTAGCTTAAAAGTAGACTATTACTTGATATTTCAATTAGCTTTTGCTGACTGTCTATTTCAAGGTGGTAAATGATGGGTTTTCTCTATTTTATGTAATGCTTCATCTTTGTTTTAAGTCACTTTTACACTTAGGTGGCATGAAAATACTGTTGTATTGTGTTTTTCCAAATTTTTATATATATTGCAATACTTAAAGGACCTTATTGTTGATGTTTCACCTTATGCACATGTTCAAAAGTCTTGTTTGAATAATGTCCTATAGTGTGCACTCCTGGAACCTATGGTAATGACTGTCAATCTGATTGTGGGAACTGTCAAAATAATGGAGCATGTCATGTTACGACAGGCAGATGTATAGATGGATGTGCAGCTGGTTATCAAGGTGACTTGTGCTTGAATGGTAAGATTTTTCTGAGATCAGTGCTCAAAACACACTGTTGTACTTTACAGTCAATATACTTCTTTGATAACAATGCATTTTTGATTATGTTACACATGGTATTTGTCAATGAATGGATGCAAGTCTTGGTAAAATGTTATCAGCCAATAAATTATTTTCATAAAAGTCAACAGTTCATTAATTGGTCTCAGTTTTGTGATATTCAAACTTTATATGCCTTTAGCTATTTAGATTGTTGTGCTCCTTTTCCGGTTTACACACAGTTATTCAGCCTTAAAGTGTTGTCAAAATGGCCTTTTATACAAAAGAACACTGGTCTGTGTTAAGTTTGTTTGTTGATTGGGTTTATCGTCCCGTCAACAGTATTTCAGGTATCTGGAGACGGTGTGCACATGAAGCAGATATAGTGCTGCCTTCACTGTGTATAGCATGCTGTGAACACCTGGCATGATACCACACTCAGTCACATTATCCTGACACCGGGCCAACCAGTCGTGGAACTACCCTTACATTTGTTTGAGCGATAGCGCGGTAGCTATACCATTACCTTTTTTAAATGACTTCGGTATGTCGTGGCCCGGGATCAAACACGGGGCCTCCCGTACCTGGAGCCGACGCTCTACCGATTGCACTACCAGGTCCGGTCTGTGTTAAGTTCTGATTTGTTTTAACTTTTTATGCAGCTTTAAAATAATAGCATGTTTTTCACAGATTCATCATAGCAATATATGGCTGTGTTATCTGTAGCCGTAGGCGGAGGGATATTGATTTGGCATTGTCCATTCTCATTTCGTCTGTCTGTCTTTACATGATCAGTCTTATGTTGAATTGAGATAAAAATTTATTTCATGTAAAAATATTTATCATAAAGGGAAAATTGAAATGAAATTGTTGAAAATTGACGTCTCACCGTTTATTTAAATTGGGAAATGGCTCTTAGAATGAAGAAAACATGGTTTATTGCAGACTATGCTTTCCTTTGCCATAAGTAAACAGTGTTTTTAGCTCACCTGAGCACAATGGGCTCAAGAGGAGCTTTTGTGATTACACTTCGTCCAGCCTTTCTCAACATTTTAGCTTGTGAACAACTAGAGGCCACAGTTTTTATCTAGTCTTCATCAAACTTGATCCGAATGTTTTTTTTTGCGTGAAATCTTGGATGAGTTCATTATTGGGTCACCTGGGGTCAAAAAGGAGGTCACTAGGTCAAATTTTAGAAAAACCTTGTGAACACACTAGAGACCACATTTATAGCCCAATTTTTACCAAACTTGGTCAGAATGTTTGCATGAAATATTGGATTAGTTTGTAACTGGGTTATGTGGGGTCAAAATTATGTCACAAGGTCAAATCTTAGAAAAAGCTTGTGAACACACTATAGGCCACATTTATTGGCCAATCTTCATCAAACTTGGTCAGAATGTTTGTCTGCATGAGATCTTGAATGAGTTCGTTATTGGGTCACCTGGGGTCAAAAAGTAGGTCACAAGGTCAAATTTTAGAAAAAGCTTGTGAATACACTAGAGACCACATTTGTAGCATATCTTTGCATGTTTGTCTGCATGAAATCTTGGATCAGTTCATTATTGGGTCACGTGTGGTCAAAAAGTAGGTCCCTAGGTCAAATCTTAGCAAAAGCTTGTGAACACACTAGTGGCTACATTTATGGCCCAAATTTCACCAAACTTGATCAGAACATTTGCCTTCATGAAATCTTGGATGAGTTCATGACTGGGTCACGTGGGGTCAATAAGTAGGTCACTAGGTCAAAACTTATAAAAAGCATGTGAACACGCTAGAGGCCATATTCATAACCCAATCTTCACCAAACTTGATCAGATTGTTTGTCTGCATGAAATCTTGGATGAGTACTTGTATATTATTGGGTCACATAGGTCAAAAAGTAGGTTGGTCACTAGGTCACATTTTAGAAAAACCTTGTGAAAACACTTACAGGCCACATTGATGGCCCAATCTTCACCAAACTTGGCCACAATATGTGCCAGTATGAAATCTTTCTTATATTTTGAAGTTGATCATGTGGATTCAGTAGGTTACTTGGTAAAAATCTAGAAAAGGTTATCAACCCAGTGGCCACACTAATGGTCCACTCTTCACCAAAAATTTCTAAAGTAAATAACTCTTAATAACTTGATGCCAGATTTGAGCCTACTAAAAGCCTGTGTCATCAGGTAAGTGATTAAGGGCCATCATGGCCCTTTTGTTTTTTATTTTAGATAAAAACGTTGAAGAAAAGTTTATAAAAAGCTATGCATATTGAATGTTGTGACTCCTATTGTTGTTTGGAGTCAGTGGTGCAAGGGTCAAGGCCACAGTGAACTGGATGGAAATTTACCAGTATTTTTCAATTGAAATCAAGAAAACCCAAGAAAGTCCACAATCATGATATTTTTGAAGAGACATTGACCATGATTTATAGATACCACTTATTTTTTTTGTGGTCAGTGGTTTAAAGGTCAAGGTCATATCGACCTAAATATAATTTGCTTTTGATAACATATAAGCCCACAGTCCTCATACTTTGTATGGACACTAGTCATAATAAATAGATGCGCCTTATTGGTTTTGTGGTCAGTTGCAAATGTGTCAAAGCGATTCTGAATTCTTAATTTTTGATTGATTTCTTAAGAACGCATGGGCTTATAGCTTTTAAATTTAGTAGGAATATTAGTCAATTGGTCATGGAAAGTAGTTTGGTTATACCCAATAGGTAACACCTATAAATTTATGAAAGTTTAATTCCTACTGTCTACAAAATTGAAAGGGATCTTTACCTTCCTCAACACCCTAATCTAATTTACTAATAGCAGTTGCCCAAAAAAATTACAATACTCCTAAAATGAAGAGGATATAATTCAATGAATTTGCCTGTTCTCCTATGTTTTGTAGAATGTTTTGAGTACTTACAGGCCAATGGTGCTAAAATATTGCATCCAACATAAGAAACTTGAAAGCCTTGAAATCAAATTGGTCAATTATGACCTGAGCTAGATATTGTTTCATCCTATTTGATTCTCCCATCCTAAAATAACACAATATTTTAATGTCTACCATGTTAAAATATTTTTTACTAATCAAGAATACTATTTTTATCCATTATTGAAAAAAGTTTAAGAAAGTTCTGGTTTTTAATTTACCTGAGCACATGCTCACAGTAAACTTTATTTTTCTATCCATCCTGCATCATCTCCTGCAATTATTTGCTTGTAAACACTTGAGATGCTACAGTTCAGATAGAATCATTACCAAAGGTGTTTAAAATGTTTGTCTACATCTGAGATCTTGGATTAAGTCACATGGGGTAATAAAGTACCGGTAGGTCATATTATAGGAAGTGCTTGCCAATGCTCTGAAGGCTACATTTATAGCCAGATCTTTACCAGACTTGGTCAGAGTGTGAATTAAATCATGGATGAGTTCCTACATGGATTACATGGCCACAAAAATCTTAAATAACCCATGTCAGTACCCTAGAAGACACATTTATGGCCCAATCTTAACCAGACTTTATCAGAATAACCCTTGTCAACACCCTAGAAGACACATTTCTGGCCCAGTCTTAACCAAACTTAATCAGAAGAACCCTTGTCAACACCCTAGAAGACATATTTATGGCCCAGTCTTAACCAAACTTAATCAGAGTAACCCTTGTCAACACCCTAGAAGACACATTTATGACCCAGTCTTAACCAAACTTCATCTGAATGACCCTTGTCAACACCCTAAATGAAACATTTCTGGCCCAGCCTTAACCAGACTTTATCAGAATAACCCTTGTCAACACCCTATAAGACATATTTATGGCCCAGTCTTAATCAAACTTTATCAGAATAACCCTTGTCAACACCCTAGAAGACATATTTATGGCCCAGTCTTAACCAAACTTCATCGGAATAACCCTTGCTAACACCTTAGAAGACACATTTCTGGCCCAGTCTTAACCAGACTTTATCAGAATAACCCTTGTTAACACCCTAGAAGTCACATTTATGGCCCAATCTTAACCAAACTTAATCAGAATAACTCTTGTCAACACCCCAGAAGACACATTTTTGACCCAGTCTTAACCAAACTTAATCAGAATGACCGTTGTCAACAACCTAAATGACACATTTCTGGCCCAGTCTTAACCAAACTTTGAATAGCCCTTGTCAACACCATAGAAGACACATTTATGGCTCAATCTTAACCAAGCTTAATCAGAATTACCCTTGTCAACACCCTAGAAAATGCATTTATGGCTTAGTTTTAAGCAAATTTTGAATAGCCCTTGTCAATACCCTAGAAGATACATTGATGGCTCTGTCTTAACCAAGCTTAATCAGAATTACCCTTGTCAACACCCTAGAAGATACATTTATGGCCCAGTCTTAACCAAACTTTGAATTGCCCTTGTCAACACCCTAGAAGACACATTTATAGCTCTGTCTTAACCAAACTTAATCAGAATTACTCTTGTCAGTACTCTTGAAGATACATTTATGGCCCAGTTTTAACCAAACTTTGAATTGCTCTTGTCAACACCCTAGAAGACACATTTATAGCTCTGTCTTAACCAAACTTAATCAGAATTACTCTTGTCAGTACCCTTGAAGACACATCTATAGCTCTGTCTTAACCAAACTTAATCAGAATTACTCTTGTCAGTACCCTTGAAGATACATTTATGGCCCAGTTTTAACCAAACTTTGAATTGCCCTTGTCAACACCCTAGAAGACACATTTATAGCTCTGTCTTAACCAAACTTAATCAGAATTACTCTTGTCAGTACCCTTGAAGATACATTTATGGCCCAGTTTTAACCAAACTTTGAATTGCTCTTGTCAACGCCCTAGAAGACACATTTATAGCTCTGTCTTAACCAAACTTAATCAGAATTACTCTTGTCAGTACCCTTGAAGACACATCTATGGCTCAGTCTTTACCAAACTCAATCAGAATAATCCTTGTTTACACCCTAGAAGACATATTTATGGCCCAGTCTTAACCAAACTTAATCAGAATTACTCTTGTCAGTACCCTTGAAGATACATTTCAACACCCTAGAAGTCACATTTATGTCCCAGTTTTAACCAAACTTTGAATTGCTCTTGTCAACACCCAAAAAGACACATTTATGGCCAAATCAGAACTTAATCAGAATGTTTGTCTGCAAGAAATCTTGGGCGAGTTCATACCTGTGTCGCATGGGCACAAGAAGTGGGTCACTAGGCCAAATCATTGAACAATCCTGTGAACACTCTGAAGATGGTTTTGGGAACTTAATCTTCACTTTAGCATAATCTTTGTCTGCATGAACAACTTGATGGGTTAAATGTACAAAGATTTGCCAAGAACATAGATTGTGCCAAAGGCACAGTTGTTTACATGTGTGCTATAATTTTAATAACACAACTTATTTTGGCATTTGGTATCATTTAAACAAAACTTTTCATTTCAGAATGCAATGAAGGTTTTTATGGATTGGGCTGTGCATTTCCTTGTGCCAACTGTACTGATAGTGACATATGTAATGTGATAACTGGAAATTGTCCTGGTGATTGCTCTGTGGGTTTCCAAGGCCCCCGCTGTGATAAAAGTAAGGTTGGATTCTCCACTTCAACTTAAATTAATAATTTTTATACAAGTATTCAAGTTTTTATGTAATATAACCGGTAATTCTCAAGTTAAAACTAGCTTCCAATGTAAAAAAATCAATGTAATTAAAGGTTTTAAGGCCATGCAGCAACATATATTATAACAATTTTATTATGAAATGTAAAAAAATAGTAACATTACTAATGATTAATACATTGTAAAATATAATCATTAACTGTGATGTCAGCATTAAAATTAAAAAAAAATGTCATCATTTGAAAGGTACTGGGACAATGTCTACCTCGAATATAAGGTACAGGTTCAATGTCTGCATAAAATGTAAAAATCTAATATCCAGATTCAAGAATATATTATACAAGGTCAGTGTCAGGCATAGAATGTAAGATACATGTTCAGCATCAGCATTGAATGCAAGATGCAGGATCAATATAAGAATTACTTGTAAGATGAAGGTTCAATATCAGGCTTGCTTATAAGATGTCGGTTCAATATCAGGATTGTGTGTTAGATACAGTTTCAATATCAGAATTGCCTGTAAGATACATGTTTAATATCAGGTTAACTTGTAAGATACAGGTTCAATATCAGGATTGCATTTAAGATACAGGTTCAATATCAGGTTTGCTTGTAAGATACAGGTTCAATATCAGGTTTGTTTGTAAGATACAGGTTCAATATCAGGTTTGCTTGTACGATACAGGTTCAATATCAGGATTGCATTTAAGATACAGGTTTAATATCAGGTTTGTTTGTAAGATACAGGTTCAATATCAGGTTTGCTTGTAAGATACAGGTTCAATATCAGGTTTGTTTGTAAGATACAGGTTCAATATCAGGTTTGCCTGTACGATACAGGTTCAATATCAGGATTGTATTTTAGATACAGTTTCAATATCAGGATTGCATGTAAGATATGGGTTTAATATCAGGTTTATTTGTAGGATACAGGTTCAGTATCGGCGCCGTATGACCTAATAAGTGTCAGTGTGCTGTAAAACCCCAAATACAAAATCCAGGTTCAATAATAGGATTGCATGTAAGATACAGGTTCAATATCAGGTTTGCTTGTAAGATACAGGTTCAATATCAGGACTACCTGTAAGATACAGGTTTAATATCAGGTTTGCTTGCAAAATACAGGTTCAATACCAGGAGTGTGTGTAAGATACAGGTTCAATATCAGGTTTGCTTGTAAGATACAGGTTCAATATCAGGACTACCTGTAAGATACAGGTTCAATACCAGGAGTGTGTGTAAGATACAGGTTTAATTTCAGTTTGCTTGCAAGATACAGGTTCAATATCTGGAGTGTGTGTAAGATACAGGTTCAATATCAGGACTACCTGTAAGATACAGGTTCAATACCAGGAGTGTGTGTAAGATACAGGTTTAATATCAGGTTTGCTTGCAAGATACAGGTTCAATATCTGGAGTGTGTGTAAGGTACAGGTTTAATATCAGGTTTGCTTGCAAGATACAGGTTCAATATCAGGAGTATGTGTAAGATACAGGTTCAATATTAGGAGTGTGTGTAAGATACGGGTTTAATATCAGGATTGCTTGTAATTTACAGGTTCAATATAAGGAATGCTTGTAACAGACAGGTTCAAAATTAAGTTTGCATGTAAGATACAGGTTCAGTATTAGGTTTTGGTGTAAGATACATGTTAAATATCAGGATTGTGTGTAAGATACAGGTTCAATATCAGGATTGCATGTAAGATACAGGTTCAATGTCAGTATTGCGTGTAAGATACAGGTTCAATATCAGGATTGCATGCAAGATACAGGTTCAGTCTCAGGATTTCACGTAAGATACAGGTTCAATATCAGGTTTGGGTGTAAGTCACAGGTTCAATATCAGCATCAAATGTAAGTCACAGGTAAAATATCAGCATTGAATGTAAGATACAGGTTCAATATCAGGTTTGGGTGTAAGTCACAGGTTCATTATTAGCATCAAATGTAAGTCACAGGTTTAATATCAGCATTGAATGTAAGATACAGGTTCAATATCAGGTTTGGGTGTAAGTCACAGGTTCAATATCAGCGTCAAATGTAAATCACAGGTTAAATATCAGCATTGAATGTAAGATACAGGTTAATATCAGGTTTGGGTGTAAGTCACAGGTTCATTATTAGCATCAAATGTAAGTCACAGGTTTAATATCAGCATTGAATGTAAGATACAGGTTCAATATCAGGTTTGGGTGTAAGTCACAGGTTCATTATTAGCATCAAATGTAAGTCACAGGTTTAATATCACCATCAAACACGAGTCACAAGTTTACTATAGCATTTATTGTAAGATACAGGTTCAATATCAGCATTTAATGTAAGTCACCGATACAATATCAACATTGAATATAATTCACAGATTCAATATCAGCATTGAATATAGGTCACAGGTGCAATATCAGCATTGAATATAATTCACAGATTCAGTATCAGCATTGAATAAAAGTCACAGATTCAATATCAGCATTGAATATAGGTCACAGGTGCAATATCAGCATTGAATATAAGTCACAGGTTAAATATCAGCATTGAATGTAAGTCACGAGTTAAATACAGCATTGGATATAAGTCACAGGTTCAATATCAGCATTGAATATAAGTCACAGGTTAAATATCATTATTGAATGTAAGTCACGAGTTAAATACAGCATTGAATATAAGTCACAGGTTCAATATCAGCAATGAATATAAGTCACAGGTTCAATATCAGCAATGAATATAAGTCACAGGTTAAATATCAGCATTGAATGTAAGTCACAGATGCAATATCAGCATGAAATGTAAGATACAGGTTCAGTGTCAGCAGTGAATGTAAGATACAGGTCAAATATCGGCATTCAGTATAAGTCACAGGTTGAATATCAGCATCAAATTTAAGATTCAGGTTAAATATCACCTTCAAACATAAGGAATAGGTTTAAAATCATCAAACATATAAAGCATGTTTGATTGTCATTGAAGTATTTATCAAACTTTTCTATCTTTTAATGTAGGATACAGGATAAATGACATCATCAGTTTTAAAATACTGCTTCACTGTCATCTTCAAATGTAAAATACAGGTTCAATATACATTTTTTATAAGATAGAGGTTCAGTATTTTTCACTAAATGTAAGATACAGGTTGTTGTCATCATCGAATGAAAAAAAATTGATATCATCTTTAGATTCTGAAACCATTTAAATAGTATTGTACATGTAATAAAAACTTTTAATTACAATTTTAAAGTGCATTTTTATGATTCATACAAAATTATAAAAAATCAAATATTTTTTGTGTTTTACAGCATGTGCTCCCGGAGATTATGGCATTAACTGTCAATTAAAATGTGGCCAATGCATGAACAATTTACCATGCAATGTCACAACCGGTGCTTGTATGACAGGCTGTGCAGGGGGATACAAAGGAGAGACTTGCAATGAGCGTTAGTTTTCATTTGTTTGGGAGCTCTTATCTGTTGTCTTGAAAATGCAAATGTTAATTTTTTTTAGGCTAGGCCATTCCTTATAAATGGCTGTTCATGCTATCTATTAGTGTTGCCACAATAACTTGGAAAATTTCTCCAGTAAACATCTTATAAATATACACTTGTGCCCTGGCATAGCATTCAACATTTACTACCCTAATGGTCAATATCTGATGGTCTGAATTTCATTTTAGAATGTCTACTCAAGTTTAAATTGTGTCTCCTCCATAACTTTCCTCTTTGTACAGTACCTTTATCAATCTTGGAAGGTATGTTGCATATATTTTTGCAGATGCAAAACTCTTAAAGTTAAGGTCATATTTAAGGAAATACTCTATAAATACCTACTCTAGCTTTAGATTTGTATCTTTGTTTAAATAAAGCTGAAAAAGCAGGAAAAGGAACAAAAATATCACAGGCTGAAGTACTGTGGTTGGTCTAACATACTATTACACGGCACTAAATGAAAGTGATGTCTCTGTTTCTTTGTTTTTTTGTTTTTGTTTTTTGTAGCATACCGGCACTAATTGCACCATCACTTTTAAATATACCAGGTTATTCTTATATAAACTACGCATTTTCTTAATTTGTATGCAGCCACTAGAATGTAACTGACAGTTGATGCAGCCAGTAGAATGTAACAGATAGTTGATGCAGCCAGTAGAATGTAACTGACAGATGACGCACCCAGTAGAATGTAACTGACAGTTGATGCAGCCACTAGAATGTAACTGACAGTTGATACATCCAGTAGAATGTAACTGACAGTTGATACAGCCAGTAGAATGTAATGGACAGATGATGCAACCAGTAGTATGTAACTGACAGATGATGCAGCCAGAAGAATGTAACTGACAGTTGATGCAGCCAGTAGAATGAAACTGACAGTTGATGCAGCCAGTAGAATGTAACTGACAGTTGATACAGCCAGTAGAATATAACGGACAGTTGATACATCCAGTAGAATGTAACTGACAGTTTAACTGACAGTTGATGCACCCAGTAGAATGTGACTGACAGTTGATGCAGCCAGTAGAATGTAACAGACAGATGATGCAGCCAGTAGAATGTAACTGACAGATGATGCAGCCAGTAGAATGTGACTGACAGTTGACGAAGCCAGTAGAATGTAACAGACAGATGATGCAGCCAGTAGAATGTAACTGACAGATGATGCAGCCAGTAGAATGTAACTGACAGATGATGCAGCTAGAAGAATGTAACTGACAGTTGATGCAGCCAGTAGAATGTAACTGACAGATGATGCAGCTAGAAGAATGTAACTGACAGTTGATGCAGCCAGTAGAATGTAACTGACAGTTGATGCAGCCAGTAGAATGTAACCGACAGTTGATGCAGCCAGTAGAATGTAACTGACAGATGAAGAAGCTAGAAGAATGTAACTGACAGTTGATGCAGCCAGTAGAATGTAACTGACAGTTGATGCAGCCAGTAGAATGTAACAGACAGTTGATGCAGCCAGTAGAATGTAACTGACAGATGATGCAGCCAGTAGAATGTAACTGACAGATGATGCAGCTAGAGGAATGTAACTGACAGTTGATGCAGCCAGTAGAATGTAACTGACAGATGATGCAGCTAGAAGAATGTAACTGACAGTTGATGCAGCCAGTAGAATGTAACTGACAGATGATGCAGCTAGAAGAATGTAACTGACAGTTGATGCAGCCAGTAGAATGTAACTGACAGATGATGCAGCTAGAAGAATGTAACTGACAGTTGACGAAGCCAGTAGAATGTAACTGACAGTTGATGCAGCTAGAAGAATGTAACTGACAGTTGATGCAGCCAGTAGAATGTAACTGACAGATGATGCAGCTAGAAGAATGTAACTGACAGTTGACGAAGCCAGTAGAATGTAACTGACAGATGATGCAGCTAGAAGAATGTAACTGACAGTTGACGAAGCCAGTAGAATGTAACTGACAGATGATGCAGCCAGTAGAATGTAACTGACAGATGATGCAGCTAGTAGAATGTAACTGACAGTTGATGCAGCCAGTAGAATGTAACTGACAGATGATGCAGCCAGTAGAATGTAACTGACAGATGATGCAGCTAGAAGAATGTAACTGACAGTTGATGCAGCCAGTAGAATGTAACTGACAGATGATGCAGCTAGAAGAATGTAACTGACAGTTGATGCAGCCAGTAGAATGTAACTGACAGATGATGCAGCTAGAAGAATGTAACAGACAGTTGATGCAACCAGTAGAATGTAACTGACAGATGATGCAGCCAGTAGAATGTAACTGACAGTTGATGCAGCCAGTAGAATGTAACAGACACATGATGCAGCCACTAGAATGTAACTGACAGATGATGCAGCTAGAAGAATGTAACTGACAGTTGATGCAGCCAGTATTATGTAACTGACAGATGATGCAGCCAGTAGAATGTAACTGACAGTTTAACTGACAGTTGATGCACCCAGTAGAATGTGACTGACAGTTGATGCAGCCAGTAGAATATAACAGACACATGATGCAGCCAGTAGAATGTAACTGACAGATGATGCAGCTAGAAGAATGTAAATGACAGTTGATGCAGCCAGTAGAATGTAACTGACAGATGATGCAGCCAGAAGAATGTAACTGACAGTTGATGCAGCCAGTAGAATGTAACTGACAGATGATGCAGCTAGAAGAATGTAACTGACAGATGATGCAGCCAGAAGAATGTAACTGACAGATGATGCAGCCAGTAGAATGTAACTGACTGATGATGCAGCCAGAAGAATGTAACTGACAGTTGATGCAGCCAGTAGAATGTAACTGACAGATGATGCAGCCAGAAGAATGTAACTGACAGAAGATGCAACCAGTAGAATGTAACTGACAGTTGATGCAGCCAGTAAAATGTAACTGACAGATGATACATCCAGTAGAATGTAACTGACAGATGATGCAGCCAGAAGAATGTAACTGACAGTTGATGCAGCCAGTAGAATGTGACTGACAGTTGATGCAGCCAGTAGAATGTAACTGACAGTTGATACATCCAGTAGAATGTAAAAGACAGTTTAACTGACAGTTTATGCAGCCAGTAGAATGTAACGGACAGTTGATGCAACCAGTAGAATGTAATTGACAGATGATGCAGCCAGTAGAATGTAATTGACAGATGATGCAGCCAGAAGAATGTAACTGACAGATGATGCAGCCAGTAGAATGTAACTGACAGTTGATGCAACCAGTAGAATGGAACTTACAGTTGATACAGCCAGTAGAATGTAACTGACAGTTGATGCAGCCAGTAGAATGTTACTGACAGTTATGCAACCAGTAGAATGTAACGGAGAGTTGATACATCCAGTAGAATGTAACTGACAGTTGATGCAGCCAGTAGAATGTAACTGACAGATGATACATCCAGTAGAATGTAACTGACAGTTGATGCAGCCAGTAGAATGTAACTGACAGTTGATGCAACCAGTAGAATGTAACTGACAGTTGATGCTGCCAGTAGAATGTAACTGACAGTTGATGCAGCCAGTTGAATATAACTGACAGTTGATGCAGCCAGTTGAATGTAACTGACAGTTGATGCAGCCAGTAGAATGTAACTGACAGTTGATGCAGCCAGTAGAATGTAACTGACAGTTGATGCAGCCAGTAGAATGTAACTGATAGTTGATGCAGCCAGTAGAATGTAACTGAACGTTGTATAAGGATTTACATTTGAACTTTTATTTTATTAAAAGCAGCTACATTCATGGTTCTAGAAATCATAAACACACATGTATAAACAACAAGATAACAGTTTTATTCTACTCTTAGATTATAGTGTAAGGCTCTCCTACTTATAAAGTCAAATTGGGAAGCCTGTCTAAATACTCTTGATAAAGGCTAAAGAACCAAAAATATTAATAAAAGTTAAGGATGTTTACATATTTGTTCATAGATAAATAATGTGGTACTTTTTTGACAATGTAAAAGAGTTTTTCCAGAAATTTTACTCGTAATTGTAGTTAATATTAAGATAAATAAAGTTTTGTTCTATTTTGTTTATATGTTTTTCAATTTATTGTTTTCAGGCATAGTGAAAACATGCTCACCTATAATTTCAGGTACATGCTTTACCTTTTTGTGAAATAAGCCTTAACTAATATGTTTATCAGTAGCAAAAAATCTTCTAAACTGTCCTCTTCCTGCATAGAACAACTTTAGTATTAACTTGGTGTAATGCATAAAATTGTTTTGGCCAAGAATGCCTATCAAAAACATGGTGGTACACTCTAAAACAACTTGCTAACATTTTTTTTACAGTGCCAAGAAAATATTCAGAACACAACAGTCAAGTTTTCTTGTTTGCCATCAGTGTAGCTGGATCAGTTGGCCTACTTGTCCTCATCATTGTTGTTGTGTTTCTTGTGCAGAGGTAAACAAACACTCCTTATTACACTCATACATTTTTATGTGCTTGCAGACCTAGTTGTTAATTTGAACCTATTTTCTTCAGCCAAAGTCATCAAAGTGACCTGATCACAGTTAAGCACAGCATGTTGAAAAATATATCGAGTCTCAGATTTGTTTTAATTTAATCAAAATGGTTTGATTGTGAAATAGGTAATCTTAAAGCAGCTGACAAAATAAAATACTGTCTTTTGTAATTATCTTATATCATTACTTCCAAATTACTTATAATTTTCTTGTAAACAACATGTACAAACATGTATTACCATGCAATGGTAGCATACATTTTGAAAACAAACAGATATTGCTTGTTATTGCAAATTTGCCATAGTAATAAAGATGTTAAATGGTGATGCGGCTGTTTTATCTATGCAGGACTTATCAGCAGTCTTCGATACTTTGGACCACAAGACACTAATTGAACGCTTAAGATAAGGTTTTGGTATTTCTAGTGTAGCATTAGAGTGGTTCGCTTCGTACCTTAGTAATCTTCACCCGTCAGTGTATATATCAGGCAACTGCTCAAGGCCCCATGAGCTCAGCTTTGGTGTACCCCAGGGGTCTATTCCGGTGCCTAAACTCTACTCCCTGTACACACAGGCTCTTGGTGATCTGATCAGGCAACATGGCCTGGATTACCACATGTATGCTGATGATACACAATTGTACGTCCTCTGTAAGTGAAAATATGTTGCAAATTGAGAACAAGCTGCCCAGCACTTAGAAGCCTGTCTGAAGGATATCCGCACGTGGATGTATACCAACTTTTTTAAGCTCATTAGCGATAAAACCAAAGTGTTTCTTTTTGCACCTAAGAGGTAACATATTCGATATTTCTATCACCATCAATGGCATTTCTGTCAGAACCAGTGAATCTGTAAGAAATCTTGGTGTTGTGTTTGACTGCACAATGTCCATTGACCGCCAAATTAAGTCAGTTGGATGGTCTTGCTTCATGCATTTAAGGAAAACAGGTCATCTGAGATGCTGCTTGTCAGAAAGCGCACTAAAATCACTGGTTCATTGACTCATTACTTAACGCTTAGACTATTGTAATGCAATGTTAACCGGCCTTCCAAATAACCTCATTCACTGTTTACAAAGAGTTCAAAATTCAGCAGCTCGTCTTATCATTGGTGCGAAGCTGTCTGACCACATTTCTCCAATTCTTGTGGATTTTCACTGGTAACCAGTAAGTACCATAGTCGAATCGACTACAAGGTTCTGGTGCACACTATCGGTGCAATTAATGGCACTGCAACCAGCCTACATATCAGTTATGATCAATATCCATCAACCGAGCAGACCTCAGGGGATCAACGCCTCCTGGTCACACCTAGGACCAAATCAGGCGATCCTTTTATTCTGCTGCCCCGAGGAACAGCCTTCCTGTTAACCTCAGGGCCCTTACAACACTCACAAGCTTTAAGAGGGCTCTGAAAACACACCTTTGTATTAATACTCATTTGCACTTATTTCTTTTATATTCTAATCTAAATGTTTTATCAATCATTGCCAATTGCTACAAGTTTTATTTCTTGTCCATGTTTTTAGTTACAATTTTATATTTTGTTAGTGCTTTTGAGCACTCTTGTGATAAAGGCACCTTAATATGTGGTAATAATAATAAATTGTATTAATAATCCACAATATGCCCAAAGTAACAAACAAGTTGTACTCTGATGAAGAAGTCATACATCATTAAATCTTTTCAAGTTGAAATATTCTATTTGAAATATATCAGAAGTCTTATTTTGAAAAGAAATATCAACTAGCTGAATTGATTGTCCATATGTATATCGTTCTTTGAATTTGTGTAACAACTTATTTAATTTACTATGTTGTATAATGTTCCAAGGGGAACTGTAGAATAATATTTTTTTCTAAAAATGCTCCTCCCATTTTTTAAGCAAATAGTCTTTTTCAAGGAATGTGTTTCAGAGTAGATTGCTATATGTGTGTCGTTATGTGGAGCAAACCAGTAAAAGACACCAGTAAAACGAATTTGGCGTGCCACATTAGATGGACTGTAAAAAGCGGAATGTTTTAAAAAGTATAAGCAGTGCAATATGTGGATCAATCATCTGCGTTGGAGAATAAGAGCTGTAACTGTGTGAGAGGATAAAAGAGCACCTGCAAAATTTCACTATACTTTAAAGAAGTACCCTTCGGACAGAATTGAGAGGCAAAAAAATGAGTCAGCATGAATTAAAGGCTACAAACCATCTGACCACTTGACTGCAACATGAAAGATGCATGCCACATCATGTCATTTGACGTTCAATAATTGGCGAGAAAAGAGTGTTGTCAGTAAATGATGTTGACATTGTTTAAGTGTTGTGTTTTGCAAAAAAGAGCGCTTGTTTGTTGTTAACTCTTGAACAAATATATTTGCCAAATGTTTGAGTGGGAGCATTTCTAGATTTCTTTTTATTTAAATTGTAAATTGTGTTCATTAAAACTTTGTATTGTGTTTAAAAGTCTGAAAAATCTTATCATGATTTACAACAAACTGGATAATAAAACAGATAAATAACCATTAATGCATCATTTTTGTGTGTATATTTTAGAAGAAAAGTAAACAGAGGTATTTCACTGGATGGCAGCAAAAAAGATCATGACAGCCTGTCCGACATGTCAGAAGGTATTAAATTAATGTTGTTAAAATTGTGTTTTAAAACACTTGCATGATAAATGGTAATTTAACGGCCTTATACATTTGATTTTGATAGTTTAAATTGTAAAAAAAGTACAACCAAGAAAGTGACACTGTTAATTTTGGATGAGCCAATAATTTTTATTTATTTCTGTGTATTAATTCTTTGTGCATTTATCAATTTTGAAAATATTGCATTCTAAAAATATGAATTTCAAGAGCTTTCCAATGTTGTGTGGCTTTTAATTTTAGGATCACAATGAAGAAATTACAAGAAAATAAATTTTACGCTTCTATTAAAATTCATCTGAAAATCCCTTGAAGTTGCCAAGATAAGGGATCTTCACTGATGTAGAAACAATCTTTTAACCCAGGTCTTTTGCAACAATAATAGCTGGATATCACCAATTTGAACATATTTGTGTCAGTTCAATCTACAATTACCCCTTTAGATTAACTTTTTTTTTCCTTCAGGGAATTCATCTGAGTATTCGGAGTATGAGTGATTCTGAGGGCAGCTTTCGACAACATAAAACCTGCTTGGTAAATAATCCAGTATCTGGTTGCCAGATTGAATTCTAAATAAATTATTAACATCATGAATAGTAACGGAACCTAAAATACAGACTTGGTAGTTAACATTGAAGATCCTGATATATATCTGGTGGTGGGAGCAGACTGATATGGATCTTAACTACTTTTTCACAAATGATCAAAAAGCAGGTTACAGTTTCAATCATGCTAGTATGAGGTGTTAAGATTGCTGAACAGACTGAGAGCACACTCCAGGTGAAGACATCTTTCTCTCCGACAGGAAAAAAACTGAACATTTCTTTCGATAAAAATATTGTTCATTTTTGTTTTCATGACATTTACAAAACAGAATTGTAATTATGTTTATTTTTATAAGTTACTACAAATGACAGTTCCATGTATGTATTTTTATAAAAGTATTGTCTAAACTGATAACTCGATCATTCATTAGAAGTATAAGAATGTGACATTCTTCCATGAAATGTTTCTGTTGTGCAAATTCTAACACAAACAATAACCTACCGGCCATGGAAAGTCAAAAGGTATTTGCGTGTATAACATGAATAAAGAGGAAAAGATTAAGTACATCATTCATTTATGTCTACCCGGTATAAATAACACTGATTTTGTATTTCACCATTTGGCAAATAAACAGCTGTCTAGACTTGTTTAGTGGGGACCGTGTACGGTCGTAAAAATATAAGTTGTGTAGCTTTCCCCACGTTTACACTAGCGTTCATGCTCAACTTTTATGCTGGTGTTTTGATATTGTGACTGAGTCTGTTATGTTGTAAGTTGTCCAAAAAAAGGAAGGCTGCTTAAAGACTTTGAACACTTTTTTTTTCAGGCATCATCCTCAGCCACTTATAAAAGGAATGTGCACAACGATTATGGATTCTAAGACTTTGGGCCAACTTGAATTTCACACTCAAATCAGTTTTAATGTTATTTGTTTTTGATGTTGTGTAGTCATATAGAATCGTGTTACATGTTCATTTTGTTTCATTCTTATTTATAATCATTAAAACATGTTATGGCACTGTACAATGTTTGTTCAGGGCTTTTAATGTAGCATAAAATTCTGGTTCTTTTTCCACCAAATGTAGATTATGTTTTTACATTTCAAGGACATATTTTGTGTTACATTGTAGGTAAAATTAGCTTTTTCTTGGAAAAATAACCTGTCTCTTCTAGCATTACACAATGATAGATCACAGCATGTGCACATGAATGTTCAGTGGCCATATGGCAGATCAAAGGTCAAAGTCACACTTTAATGTCATGTCAGGTGGTACATTGTTGGTATAATGAGCCAAATCTCAGAAAGTTACCTGTTAAATCTTTTAAGGCAACACACAAGTTGATCGCCAGTGTGCAAATGCACTTTCTTTGTTGTAGATTAACATAGCATAGGTTTATAAAACTGTGCAGCAGTGACTCTGATAGGAAATAACTTTTTGTAATGATAAACGTGGTGTTCTGCCTTTCTTTACACATTGATGGGCATTGATATTATTTTAGGACACCAATAAACAGCATTTATCAGAATTTTTTCAGGTAAGATTAATTTAATTGGTTGCATAAAAAACCAAAATTGGTCCAAACTGTTGGAAACAACCTTTAAATTATGCATAATATTTATAAATTCAACCTAGATTTTATTTCTTATAAAGCTTTTGCATGTAGATGTTCAAACAAAAACAATTACTGTAATTTTATTTTCTAATACCTGAATATAAATTTCTATAAAATTGATTGATAAAATCACCCTGACTGAGAATAAGTTTATTGCCCTAAGCATCATTATATTGTTGGAAAGCTGAAGAGTTGTAGTACATTAGTTTTTGACCAAAAAAAAAAAAGCATGAGCTAGACTTTTACAATCAGCAGGGTAATTCATGGTGATAATATTCACTATCACCCTGACAGCTGTGTTATTTATATAGTACAATATTTATATGCTTCAACATGCTTCATACCATTCACATCAGTAAGCAGAAATACCACATGTGCTTTTTCATTGTAATGCTGATATATTGTACGATGTGTGAATATTTTTCTATAGCCACCCTGTAATATAAGTTGTTTTCATATTTTTTTTTTATTATTATATTTTTTTTTGGGGGGGGGGGGGGGGGGACTAGAACTTAGAAGAGATTTGTTGAATTTATATAAAACTTATTAAAGTGATCACATGATTTTCATCAAATTTTGTGAAGTTTCATGAATGATTTAATGAGTTATTTCCCTTGATTTAAAGAAACTTTTGACAGAGCAATGACATGGAAGTGTTTTTGATGGATATACTGGATTAAATAACAAGAAAATGAAGCACACTGAAAGTGCACTCATAATAGGGTTACGGTACTTAGATTAAAAATAAATAAGCTTAGTTTTGTTCAGAGCCATAACTTTTCATGAACACCGCAGCGTGGAGCATTTTATGCCTGAAGGTCAAGCCACAAGTGCACATTAACAGAATTCATCAATAGAGAACATTTTGCTGAGATTTACAGAATTTGCTACAGCTAAAATAAAAAAAGGGCTAAGAATTTAAAAATAACTTTGCGACCAGAGCAATCAATAGCAATCATCTGTGCAAGTCTAAAGAAACTTTACTGAGAAATAAAAAATTTAAAATAAAAATAGTTGGCTGCACAAGAATTTGCGAAGAAAAATTACAAATGGAAAAAACAGAATGAGCAATACATTTGGCCTTATCTCGGCTATATGCACTACTGCACATCAAAATCAATCATCCATGCAGAAATGAAAGAAAATCCAGAGTTAATAAAAAAAGTGATGGCAGGAGAGATTGCTAAGAAATTAAGTACAATAACTCAGAACAAACTATGCATTCTGAGTTATCTTACCTTGATACACAATAACGTCTATCATCCATGCAGGCATTTAGAAATCATGTTGAATAATAGCAGCAAAAATCTTTAACGGCAAGTCTGTACAAGGTTTTGCTTAGAAAAAAAAGAAAGGACAATAATTAAGAACAATGCAGACCTATTTATCTCCCCTTCATGCACAATTACGCCTCGATAAGAATATCAATCAACCATGCAAATATAAAGAAATTCTGATGAAGAATGATGAAGGAATAATTAATGCATGAAACTGCAGATGGACAGAAGAAATATGTGAGTCATACCTTTAGGGAAATAGAAATGGATAGTTGGATTTGCATAAAATGTAGACAAAGGAAAAAGGGAAAGTATGCAAGGTTAATGGTTGTGACATTTCAGTTTGTATTACTATAGTTATTGAAAAAGATTTCTGCTGTCCTTAGCACTTCTTTCGGATAATTGACTGAGTACTCAAGAACATGGTAATTTTCTTTATAAAAATGTAGTTTTTACACCACCAGAACGACCTGTAGTAGTGTTTGTTTTTTAATAGGCAAAATATATTGTGTTACTAAATATGATTAAACATTATTGTTCATTATCGGGATATGATATAAAAATAAATGGTTTTAATATCTATAAAATACAAAAAGTAATAAAAAACATTCTGGTAGTTTAAAATGCATCTTCATTTGGAGATACATTAGCATTTACTTAAAAGTTGAAGCTTCTGTAGTTGTAATAGTAGGGAGAAGTTATAGTAGAAATGGTAAAAAGGAGTCTAAGAAAAAAGAAATGAAAGGTTTTTCAATTTTGCTATGTAAATAGTTGGAGTGGAGAATGTTATTGCATTTATTACTTAAACAAGAATATGGTTAAGCATGCAAGTTGTCCCACCATAATAAGGTAATATTGACCCCCTAAATGTACAATTCATGGATCTGAAATGCTTTCAATCAATTGACTTAACTGGTGGCATTGTTTTTGCAGATTAGACAGATCAGATTCAGGGTCGTATATGACATGTAACAATAGCTTACAAATGCATTGGGGAATTGGGACATACATTCTGCATAAACTCGTACTTCAGTATCAGTAAAGACGCTTTTGAACACGGTCTACATTGTTAGACGGTACAAATTGTTATAAAACACTCTTTAATTTAACATGGCATGATGTAGTCATAAGAGGATAGTGAAATAACAGTTGCCGATCAATCAGTTGGTTTTATTGACCCTCAGTTTAAATCAAGAGTACACTCAAACGATCAACAATAAAGCCGATGTAAGTCTAATGTCAGCATCAGAATTCCCATAAAATATTTTGAAGTGTGAAACACAATATTGCTGAAGATGTATTCTGGCAAAACTCTTCAGCAGGATGAACAAAAATGGCTGATGTCCATTACAATGGACAATCTCGGTATATGAAAAAGTGTGTTGTAAAGGGTAATGGACAATCTTTGTTTGGAAGGGACTGGTTGCAACACATTGGACTTGACTGGGAGTAAATAAAAACAGGTGACACAAAGGTACGTTTAGAGGTTTTATTAAAAAAGCATGAATCTGTATTCAATAGTGGTATTGGCAAAGTTAACAGCATAAGGCCAGATTAACACTGAAAGATGACCCCAATACAAAACTCATACAGGCATTAACTAATAACTAATAAAAACCCAAAGATTGAAAATAAAATTGACAGCTTAGAACATCAATGCATTATTGAGAAGATTCAAACCAGTCACTGGGCAACACCTTTTGTTTCAGTTGTCGTGGCAAACAGCGGGGAAACTAGAATGCAAACCCAAATCCTTGGGGATTTTTAAGTGACTATCAATCACTGAATGCTGACAACTATTTAATTTCAAAAATAGAGGACAAATATGCTTACCTAGCAAATGGAAAGAGGTTCAGCGAACTCAACCTTCGACAAGCATACCTTTAACTAAAGAGTAAGGAAGAATGTATGCGACTACTTGCCATCAGCACAGACAAGTCTCTACCAATACAACCCACATTTTTACAGCATGTCTTCAGCACTGGCCATATGACAATGCACAAAGGACCACAGTCTTAAATGGCTCAATGTTTATTAGGTTTGTAGTCTCGCCACAGTATTTCAGTTACCTGGGGACGGTGTCCACTTGAAGCAGATATAGTGCTGCCTTCACTGTGTATAGCATGCTGTGAACACCTGGCATGATATCACAACCAGTCACAATATCCTAACACCAGGCCACCCAGTCATGGAACTACCCTTACATTTGCTTAAGTGTTAGCAAGGGAGCTATATCACTACCATTTATAATGACTTTGGTATGTTGCAACTTGGGTTCGAACCAATAGCTTCCGTACCTGGAGCTGATGCTCTACCAGGTCTGGAAGCTCAACATTGTACAGTACATGATAGATGATATTGTGACAGGCAACAGTGCTCATTTAGAAAATCTTGATAAAGTGTTGTGCAAATGAAAGTATTAAGAAATTAAAATCGTCAAAAGAAATTACTCATATCTGAGCCTGTTCTAATTCATTACAGCCCTGATCTACCTGTTAGATGACCATCTGATGCGTCACTGTCCAGTATGTTGTGTATTTTATCTCTCCTTATCCCAGCAAAAGAAAAACTATTCATCAAAGCCACTAAAAAAAAGAGAAGTATGTACCAATAGATGAGGAAGCTTTTGGAACTTACTGGGCAGTAAAGAAATTCTATCCATATCTAAATGTTTAAAACATTCACCCTTGTTACCGAATGCCAACCCTTCAGTAGTAATAAAAGCATTCCAGCAACATCTGCAGCATGTGTAAAAAGATTTGCAATCTATAATTAAAATGCATAATTATGCCAACTGTAATGAGCTTTCAAATAGGGTGCAACTTCTGGGGTATAAGGTTTTTTGTTAGTGTGAAGCTACACAAACAAGTCTTTAATTTATAACATGTCAGTCATCCAGGAATAAAGAAAAAAACTGCATTTGCACCCATGGAGAAGGCCAAGTTCCAGTTGGGAATGTGTGCATGTTGATTTTATAGATCCATTCCAAGGACAAATGCTTCTGATAATATTTAAAATGGCCTGAAATAAACAAAATCAGTTACTGTTAATTTCTGATGTATTTGTATGAAAACAGAACTGTTGACAAACTGGTTAACTGAAAGCTTCAATGGAACTTCCAAACCAGCTACGAAAACACTTGAGTCCGGAAACACAGTCTTGGGTACCACAGAAGACAGAAGTCATATTGTTGATAGAGCTGGTGATCCCGAAAAGAATGACTGTCCTAATCCTCAGCATAAACAAGGCAGAGGTAATAACTTTCATTGGGAAGATAATGATTTCATAGATCATTTTGATGTAGAATGGCATCGAGAATTTACTACATCTAGAGGTATTCTCATATAAAGTGAAGCTTATGAACTGGTAGACTACTTCAAAAAAATTTTTTTCAGATGGAGCATTTGCATTAATTTGTACAAACCGTAACACTTAATCCAGGTTTCATAAATGGCAGGAGATTACAGTAGGAGAAATCAGTGCCTTTATATGACTACAAATAACCATGGGTATGAACCAGAAAAATGAGACAGAGGACTATTCTGGAAAAATACTGGCTGCACCAGACTTCTATTTTCTCAAGTAATGTCCAGGAAATGTTAAGAACTAATTGTATTCTTTCTACATTTTCAAGATTATGATCCACTGTGGAAAGTGCGACCTGTGATGAACATTTATGTTTGGAGAACTTTTGACCTGGTTATCTGTCCATGGATGACATCATCAGTTGTTTCAAGGGATGTGTGAGCAGTGCATGAACCGACACATGCCTTGTAAACCATATAAATCGAGCATTATGCTAGTTGCAACAGTAAGAGCGGAGATTCATCGCATACAATGGAAAAGGCAGTATTTTTCTTGTGGCAGAATTCTAAATTACTGAGAGTATTGGTTTAAATTTGCTGGATGGTTTTGAGAATAAGGGGCTCCTGGTCTTTGAAGATAATGATTTTTTGTTACCATCAATGTTTTAATTATTGGAACATCAACCGATTGGTGCCTGTGGAAGTGTTAAAGCTAGGCATAAATACATGCAATGAATCTACATCAGAAATAGCTTCACTTGATGATCCCATGTTAATGAAGAGTGGGACATAATGTCATGTACTTGGCACAACACCAAAAGAGTGCATTTCTTATCTACTATGATAAGTAGAATGTAGCTGTAGAATGATAGAAAAACTTGAAGTAGTGGAAGTGTACAACAACAACAACAGCATGGATGGTGTCGACACACTAGATAAGAAGCCAGAAACCTATGCCTACCCCAACAAGAATGCACATTGGTACACTGTCTTTCATAGGGAAGTGACACTTATAAATGCTTACATTGTGTTCTGCTCTAACAACACATTCATCCCAGTTTTCAGAAAGTTGTGGATGGTCTTCTGAAGGGACAGGAAAAACACTAGAAAGACCTTCCAATACAGATCTAGTTGTTTGTCTGACAGATCAACACTTAGTTAGGACCCTAAGGAATGTGAAAAATGTAGACTGGACTGTGTTGTGTGCTCTGATAGACAGACATGGGGCTGGAAAAGGGTACAAAGTACAAATGTATTCAGTGCAACTTAACAATGTGCCCACACTGTCCAGCATTGTTCCATGAAATATACCATTCATTCATAGATTTTCGACAGGAGATTAGCTGAAGAGTGCACAATCTTCAAAATGTTGTGTTAGGGGCAGTGTTACAGTTTGCAACAATGAAATGGAGAACTGTCTGATGTAAAGTTATGTTGGTAAGGAGTTGTTAACTTTTCTTTCGCAGTGTTTGCAATGCAAACATTTTGGTATATTTATCCAAAAATACATTGTTCTGTTTTTGTAAGAATATGAGATTTAAACCTATATAGTGTCTACTATCAGACATTTTAATTTAGACTTGTTAGTTTGTACCTGATCTAATATACCTAATAAAACAGGTATTGAACGTTTTATCATAATTTTTCAATGGGCTTACTGTTCATTTCTAAGAATTTCAGTAAAAATACTTGGCACTGACAGAAACTTTCTGCTCAATATTTGGCACCATTTATCTTAATAAAAGAATACATTCTGTACATTTTTACCAATTTGTGTAACTTGTCATAAAACATTGATGAATGAGAAATTACTTCAGGCAATTACTGTGAATCTAGACTTGAACCACTTTCTCCAAAGCCTCTGCAAACAAACTCAAATAACTTGGATGTATGTGAGTTCCATCCAATTTGTAAAGTTCCTTCAAAGTCAAGCCATCTGAACTCAATAAGTCATTGACAAAATTCAGCCAATGGAGAGATGTCTCTTTAAGCAATCTAGTAGCCAAAATTCTATTAAACTGCATCACGATTGGTCGAGTAAGATCCAGAACAGGTAAGACTGGATGAATGAAGACTTTCCATTTGTGCTTAGCAACAAGACTCTTCAGTATGTGGAGGTAGATAGTCACTAAAGTGTCCATGGCATCTTCAATGGTGTCGTATCTGAAAATATAAATAAGCATCAAATTATTAAACCTTAAACTTATTCATATGCAAAATTTACACAAAGGAAAAAGTTTGCAGACCCAGATTAAACCGTTCTGTTTTAGAACTATTTGAGCTTTGTGGAGATAGTGAATGCTTAAAACGGGTTAAAATTTAATGTTCCTTTTCCGGCAGACATTGCCACAATGGCCATACTTGTGCACTCAAAATAAAACAAGAGGGCCATGATGGCCCTTTATTGCCCACCTGATGACACAGGCTTTTAGTAGGCTCAAATCTGGCATCAAGAAATTAAGAGTTATTTACTTTAGAAATCTTTGGTGAAGATTGGACCATTAGTGTGGCTACTGGTTTGATAACATTTTCTAGAATTTTACCAAGTAACCTACTGAATCCACATGACTCACTTCAAAACATATGTAAGATTTCATACTGGCAAACATGCTGGTCAAGTTTGATGAAGACTGGCCATCAATGTAGCCTCTTAAGTGTTTTAACAATGTTTTTCTAAAATGTAACCTAGTGACCTACTTTTTGACCCCACATGACCCAATAACGAACTCATCCAAGATTTCATGCAGACAAACATTCTGTCTAAGTTTGATGAAGATTGGGCTATAAATGTGGTCTCTAGTATGTTCACAAGCTTTTTCTAAGATTTGACCTAGTGAACTACTTTTTGACCCCACACGACCCAATAACGAACTTATCCAAGATTTCATGTAGACAAACATTCTGACCAAGATTGAAGAAGACTGTGCAATAAATGGGGCCTCTTATGTGTTTACAAGCTTTTTCTAAGATTTGACCTAGTGACCTACTTTTTGACCACACGTGACCCAGTTACGAACTCATCCAGGATTTCATGCAGGCAAACATTCTGACCAAGTTTGGTGAAGATTGGGCTATAAATGTGGCCTCTAGTGTGTTCACAAGCTTTTTTAAGATATGACCTAGTGACCTACTTTTTGACCCCACGTAACCCAGTTACGACCTCATCCAAGATTTCATGTAGACAAACATTCTGACCACCTTTGGTGAAGATTGGGTTATAAATGTGGTCTCTAGTGTGTTCTCAAGCTTTTCCTAAAATTTGACCTAGTGACCTACTTTTTGACCCCACGTGACCCACTAACGAACTCATCCAAGATTTTATGTAGACAAACATTCTGACCAAGTTTGATGAAGATTGGCCTATAAATGGGGCCTCTAGTGTGTTCACTAGCTTTTTCTAAAATTTGACCTTGTGACCTACTTCTTGACCCCAGGTGACCCAAAAATGAACTCATCCAAGAGTTCATGCAGACAAACATTCTGACCAAGTTTGATGAAGATTGGATAAAAATTGTGGCCTCTAGTGTGTTCACAAGCTAAAATGTTGACGACGAAGGACGAACGCCGGACGAAGCAGTATCACAGAAGCTCCCCTTTAGCACATTGTGCTCAGGTGAGCTAAAAATTGAAGAAAAGATTACTCAAATTGATGACTATGGTCAATTAACATACCCCCAACAAGTTACGTTATCTTGATCTAGGCTCAAACACTTGTTGATTACATGTAACTTATTACACTGAATGTAAGCATATGAGCAAGAATTCTAAACTATTGCCACATTTTAAGAGTGGTTTGTGTGTTTGTTGGGTTTATTGTTCCACTAATAGAATTTCAGTTATTTGGAGACGGTGTCCATATGAAGCAGTTACAGTGCTCTTTTTCTGTGTATAAAGCAAGCCTGAACACCAGTCACATAATCATGACACAGGGCTGACCAGTCTAGGAAAAACCCTTATATTTGAGTATAAGCATGAGCCAATACCACTAACATTTTTAATGACTGATATGTTGCAGCCTGGGATCGAACCAGGAAACCTGGAGTTGAGGCAACAAATAGTATATTGCAGCAAAGAATCAAACCTGACTTACATGTGAGATGCTTTACCGACCATGCAAGCAGGACTTTTACTAATAATATTAATGATAACTTTGACAGAATTATGGTCACCATGAGAAATGTAACTATTACTAACAACTAACTACTACCTACTGACATATTTTTTCTTTTTAGTTTAAAACTCAATTTACTCTTCATCTTTTTTAATTTTTTTAAGTGAAAGTGATTTTCACTATAAAAGTTCAATTGAAAAAGACAGAATTGCCATTCATGCAACTATTAAAAATGACTAGGTCATGGTTAGTTGAATGTTTTTCTTTTCTTGTTTTTTTTCTCTCTCTCCATTTCTCACTGTGCATGTGGTAGTAAACATCAAGTTTATACAACAGTCATAAACAATATGCTGATGGTGTAATTTTAAATTAATAATTTAAATAGAACTGAAAGTGCACATCTAGTTCAATTTGCCATGTACCCTCACAAAACAGTGAACAAAACCATTAAACCTATGAATTTTCCTTTTATCTTAAATATTATTTCAAAATTTAAAGAAATATTTTAGTTTAAGTAATAAAGAGATATCTAAAAGTCTTCATGGCTACCACAGATGATACCTCGCTTTTTCCCAGCACACAAGCAGTGACTCTCTGCAGTCAATCTCTCCTAGACATACAGTGACTAGGGAACCATCTGGTATGTTCTTGATTGCTGAGTAGAAGTTCAGCTTGGGATAGAAGGTGCTCTCCGGACGCAGGTGCCAGATTTTAGTGCCAGTCGACAAAATGGGGTGAATAGTGTAATCTACATCCTGAAAAACAAAACAAAAAATAACAATGTTTCAGTAATAAGTTGGTTTCATGGTTTTTTGTTTGTTAATGTTCCCAGCCCACAGGGAAGATCAGGTTAATGCAACTGTACAGCCTCATTAAATAATGTCTGTTACAAGCAAGACATGACCAAGAGGTAGAGTCTTTTCTGACTGCTTAGCCTTTCTCCACATGGGCTCAACTACCGTTCCAGTGACGGACTAAATGTAAAAAGGTCTTCCAGCTGACCTGCAGTGCACCAGGGGTTCTTACAAGACATTGGTTTGGGATGTTCCTACACCAAAATAGGTGGATGTTTCTATAATGACCATAATTAGTCAATCAGTGCTTAAGCTTGTTTTAGCTAGATAAAAATAATTGTATGGTCCTTTGAAATAAAAAAAATCTTTTTTGTTAAAGTTAATGCTGAGAAAATGTTATTTTCTGGATGTTTCATAAAAAAATACTTATTTACATTACAAAATTGCACTGCATTCAAAATTGGATACACACTCACACAATATATATAAAATAGTAAAAGTTTGATTTTATAAAAAGCCATGCAGTAAAATATGCAAACCCTTTAAATAAAAATGTATCAGTTCCTACTCTGACTGACACCCCATGGCGATTAGGTGAGTGGATTTTCAACCCCATTTTTTTTATTTTAATTTTAGTAAATGTATTTTTTACTTTGAAGAAAAAGTTGAATAAGCATTGTGAATTAATCTTAGGTATACATAGAATAAGGTTGAGATACCAACAGTTGCATCAATAAATAGTTCTTTGTAAATAAAACCATGAATAAAGGAAAGTATGAAGTCAACCTGAACTGTGATGGATTGCCAGGCAGCTGGAACACAGTGGCTGTCTCCAATGAAGTAAATCTTCTTCGAGGCATCAGTCACAGAGGATGGAAGTTCTTTGTAAGTTGCCATAGTCTCATCAATACATGTGAAGTAAGCAGCCTCATTTCTGATAATGCTTTTGTGGTGTTCCTTTCCTTTACAAAGAGGTCTTATTAGTCTGATAACAGGTGGAAGAATGGATAAGAGACCTTTGGTAAACACTATTTTGACACACGTAAACAGAAAAGCAAGCCACTGCTTCTCATCTTCTGTGTATTCTCTGTTAAGGGCCTCAGCCACAATGGGCGTTTCTGGTATGACTGAATTGGGCTCAATTTCAAATCTGTCATTTACGATTTCAAAAAATGGTTGCAATACTGAACATGTGAGGGCACCTATACCAATCCCTGGACATGCTTTTAAGAAAGACTTAATGAACTGAATCAGATCAGTTTTGTTGTCAAGAAGTTCTAGAGAGTGTAAGTAGGCCAGAGCGATGCCGAAGTTAAATGGCTCCAGTGACAGTGCTTCATTCTGAAGTTTAAGCACTCCATCTATGGCACTGCAGTCCTTCAAACATGAGGCAAGAAAAAACAGTGATTTAGCATCTTTGAAAACATCTGGAGCTACAGATCGCAACAGTTCCATTCCATTTGTGTGTGTGAAAACTTTGGCAAATTTTTCGTTAGTGTTTTTATCAGACTGGTTCCGTGCAACTGCCCGTAGCAGGATGGTCATAGCTTCTTCAGCTTGCACAGGCCCTAAAGAGTACAGCAAAGTGGCATATTCAACCAGAGCTTCTGGATGTTCCATGTCCTCTCTTAGCACCCCTTGCAGAACAGTGATTGCCATGTCCATCTGATCCTGCAATACATATGCTTTTGCAAGTAGAACCTGAATGTCCAGTTTTTCTTCACGACTAGCTTCTCCTGCCTTACGAATTAACTTACAGTGCTTCATCAGATAGTCTACTGCTCCCACCCCATCTTTAATTTCAACACAACACTTTCCTGCTAAAAGCAAGAACTCCACATTGTTACTGTCAACTGATAATACAGTTTTTACATGAACGAATGCATCCCTTGGTCTACCAGCTTTCAAATAACATATAGCTAAACCTTTTAGTGTCTTCAGGTGATGAGAGTTCTTCTTTATTATGTCTCTGTAGAGCTTTATAGCCTTTCTGTATCTCTGATTTCCAACATGAATTGTTGCGGCATTTAAGAGAGCTTCTGTTTCATCACATTCTGCAAGCATACCTTCTTTTAAATGATGCTTCACTGTTCCTGCACTGCTTTCCTTGCAGCAGTATCTGATTTATCAATTGGTTTATTATCTCGTTTCACAACAAACAAATCATCCATATGCTTTATGGATTTTAAAACACTTGTGGATAGTTCTATTTCTTTGCCTCTACAATCTTTCACCTTTAAATGCTTTGGGTCTGAATCTGACATCCTTCAATCCACGTTTACTCATGTTGTTCAAGAAAATTCTAAGAAGGTCCTCAACAGTCCCTATTTTACCATCTTGCCAAATGATGACCATTGTCACCAATGGATCATCACTGTGAACGTAAACCTTCATGACTGAAAATGAAATGCATTCATAATATCAGCTTATTTGTATCTGGGATAATGTGTTATGACCATAAAGATCAAACAAGGAATAGTTATAAGAATTACATAAGGGTACAGTAATTAATTATCTAGTATAGACTTTACTGCAGATTTAAAAGTGATATATCGAACTATTCTTCATCATAACATATTTTCACCTGCACCACCATGATAATCATGATAAGTTTAGGACAAAATCCCTTCTGATTATACTGACAAGATGAATGTTAGATCTGTTACTATTAAGTTCTTATCAAACATTGAGACAGAGAATTGAGTATGTCCATGTGTAAAAAGATTTCCACACCTCAGCACAGAGACAGATAATTTAATCATTAAGTAAATATGTGGATTTAATTTATAAAAACCTAGTGTCATTAATGCAACATAGATATGCGCCAACTGTAGATGGAAACAAAACAATCTTCTCAATATCATGAAAGTAAACCATTGATGGACACGATCCCCTCTCCGCATAAAATTCAGTTCAACAAATGTGGGAAATAACAACAATATTACATAAATATACACCACCTTATTTAAAGCATTACCGATACAACTGATCATAATATATACATAAATAAATGATTAAATTATCTGTCTCGGGCTGAGGTGTGAAAATCTTTTCAAACAAGGACATACCTAATTCTCCGTCTCAATCAGGTATTATACTATGTGTTAACCTATTTACTGAAATGCCCGGACTGATCCCTATATAAGATCAATTTACCTAAGTGGCTAATTTACCGAAGTGACTGTAAACTGATGAACCTTCTAATAAAATTTTTTTTATTCTTTCTTCTGTAACAATGTTTCCCATTTCATCAGTTCCAGTATCTCATACTAACAATTCCTATGAACTAATTTGGGCAAGAAATGACATCTTGTGTTTGTGCCATGTGATTGTTAACATTTTTGATTTACTTTATGTTTTAACTTGTTACTTCATATGTCGGTGTTTTATTCTATATTATAAGCATAGAGATCAAGTCGACATTTCTACAAAGTAAATTATTTGACCATCTTGTCATTAGGATATGCGTACCTATTTTTACCGACTCATCACTCAATTTAAATTCAAGATATTAATTTCACGTAATGGCTTGTTTTTTATGTTTGCAATATATTTTTAGTGTTGTTAGAGTCACCGCCCCTGCATAGTTGTTTCGACGTTTTTGATTAGTTAAAAGTTAAACAAGCAGACCAATCGCTGAACATTTTACAAAGCAACTTGTCAAAAAATTGTTGTCATTTGTGACGGTGTTGTAACTTGTTTTTAAATTATTGTTTTCGTGAAAGAAACGGCGAAAATGGACCCACCAAACACAGTATTAGGTGTAGGAGTGGGGTTGTTTTTGATCGTCTTTGTTTGGGCGTTGTCACTTTTCTTGTGCATAGTGTTTTCCCGGTCTTCTGGTGCCATTTCGTAAGTTTCTTTTGGTACATTTTAGACTTGTTACTACCAGTAAACCATATGCAGAATAAATGGCCTACCTCCTTTAAATATCATTATTCAAATATAAGGCTAATATTCACAACGTTTAGCAACCATTACACTGTGCCATGTATGACACCTACCTGTTCAAGGCCAATATTCAACCTGTACTTTATTCGATCCCAGCTGAAATTAAAGATTTATGCAAAACTAGTAAAACAGTTGATTCAGCTTATTTGCATGCATAACAGGCCCAGATCCAGCACCTTTCACGTGTGTGTGTGTGGTGTGGGGGGGGGGGGGGGGGCGATACTGTTTATGACATTCGTTCCAGGTGGGTCCGGAAAAAATGTTCTGATATCACTTTGGATTTTAAGAAAAAACAATAAATCATTATTACAATTGCCAAAAAATGTTTTAGCTGTGTTTAAATGTTTGAAACAGCAACATTTTTGAGCCAACTAAAACTGCCCAAATTGTAAAAAGTGGTATCGACAGTTTGCCTATATCTAATTTGTAACAATATCTTATCTCTGTTTGGGGTATTTGTACATGATTACTGCAGAAAAAAATAATTCCTCAACCTAAGCTTTAATGATTTTCAACAGTCTCAATTTTAGGGCAGTAACACTTAAATGGTTTTTCAAATCTGTAAATGGGATTCCAGCTAACAAGAGACAGAGATGTCACAGAGTATGACGTTTGTGAGCTAAAACATAAGTGGTCACATGGTTTTACTGTTCAGCGTCCCTCAGATAGGAAAAACATATTTTAAATGATGGTTGTGGCGAGATCTGTTCAAGTAACAATGGTTATTATGATGTTTAATGAAAATATGTTTGGTCCAAACTGTCGGATACCACCTTTAAGTATTATTGCTACACATGGTGCTTCCTACAGCTACAGATCACTAAATTATAACATTACTCCCAACTCTTTTTGGCAATTTGATACATAATTCTTTAACCCTGTGTTATTGATAAAAACTGAGTAGGGACAAAATCCTTTGATAACGCAAATCTTCCTTTTCATTTTAGCAAAGGCCGGTAAACACCCTCCCATAATGTTTCCAATACAGATAATTCCCCTCCTGTAACTTTTCCACATTTCGCAAGAATGTTTATTTGGTTCAGGTAATTGATACTGGCATCGGATATTTTTCTGATAAAATTCTAACTTCAAGATATATTTTACAGTAATTTATTTATGGGAGTGATTTTGTCCGCCTCTGCTAAAATGAATGGAAAGGATTTTGTCCAGGAGGTATTTTTTCTTAGAAATGGTAAAACTATTCCACTGTTGGTTTTTATTATACCCCCACCACAAAATGTGGGTGGGGGGGCTATAATGGATTTGCTTTGTCGCGTCCGTCCGTCGGTCGGTCCGTCCGTCCGTCTCCATTATCGTGTCTGCTCTATAAATCCTATACCAATTGAAGGATTTTCTTCAAACTTGGCTGAAATGTTCACCTCAACAAGGGGATGTGCAGAACCCATGTTGCCCATGTGTCAGCTCAAGGTCAAGGTCACAATTTAAGGTCAAATATCAAACAATCAAATATTAGACATTATGTCGTGTCCGCACTGTAAGTCCTACACTAATTGAAAGATTTTTTTTAATCTTGGCTCAAATGTTCACCTCAACAAGGGAATGTGCAGAACCCATGTTACTCTTTTGCCGGCTTAAGGTCAAGGACACACTTGAAGGTCAAAAATTGACTTAGAAAATATTCGTAAATTTTAACATGTATTTGAATATTTCTGAAACTAGAAAAAGTATTTGCTTGAAATATATATGAAGTGTTACAATTAGGATATGCAGGTCAAGTTTCATAACTCTGTATTGCATTTTGACAAAGTTATGCCCCTTTTAAGTCTTCAAATTTACATACAATCAAGTATTAGACAATATGTCGTGTCCACTCTATAAATCCTATACTAATGAAGGAAGTTTCTTCAAACTTTACTCAAATGTTCAACTCAACAAGGTTATGTGCAGAACCCTTGTTACCTTTGGTATGAATCGCATTCAGCGATAGTTCTAGTTTTGCTTGGATATAAAAATTGCATTTTTGCTCTATTCTATGTCAGACTCAATCTCAAAGCTGTGACCTCAATATATTTAAAAAAAAAATTCCTGATTATAAAAAAAATAAATTCTTGTTAGCACCTTCTAACCATTTTGTCATGACCTGAAAAAAACACTTTAAGTACACTTTAAATCTACTGTGTACCTTGATTGGGATGCAAGGTAACAAACAATAGGAGCCCCTTGGCTTATAATGTCTGCATCACCATGGAGGTTAGTGGGGCAGTGGACAGCAAATGCATCACAGCGGATGTTATAGACATGCCAGATGACCTCAGGGGTCTGGTTAGCAGCAGGGGGCCAAGTGGCCTGCTCGGGTGGCTAAGAAAATGTCAGTCTGAGAGCCTGAAGATACTTGTGATTATCTCTACATGGTCTACCAAATTTGTGTAATCAGGTCATTGCTCATTGAATATGGTCGAGAAAAAGTGTATGACCGGGCAGACTGGGAGGAGGGGGGCCATTGCCTTGCTCACTAGTAAAAATCCAGTATTGTTAGGGTTGTATAATACTGTTAACTAGACTTTAACTGTACAAACCAAATGAAAATGTTGCAGATTGTGGAAAATTTACAGGGGTTAGATTTTATCTACTGTGCCCGTATTATGGTGGAATTGTTGGTTTTAGTTGTTTAGAGATATTTTAAATGTTTAATACTTTTACAATAACAGTCCTGTTTTTATATTTTCAGTAACCTTGGTATTGTTATGATACTGGTTGCCATACTGTTTACCATAATCTTGCTGGTCTTACCACGACAGCAATCCACTGCTTCAACACCGAAGGTAAGAAATATATAGTCTATGTAGATAAATCAAACAACAATATTGTTGTGCAGTATGTTTTAAAAGAAACTTCTATGCAGCATTTTACCAAATTCACCTTCAGGGAAACAAACATCTGTATCTGTGAAAGTTTGGCTTACTTTAACAGGCACTAACTTTTGTAATAGCCTTGATATGCAAGTAGATACCTAGTTATGAAAGAAAAATATCACACGAGGAAACGTCCAAGCTGATGGGCATGATCATGTTTGTGGATTTGAAATAAATGGGTTCTATTCTCGTTTTGCAGTTTCCTTTAAAAATCATAACACAGGCATTGCCTATGACTCTGTCTGTAGACTTCCACCTTAAACGAGAATAAAAAGAACAGTTTTTATGCTATCAGTGATAACCATGTTGTTTGGGTCACCCATAGCAGAGCAGTTAGAAATCACCATGCAATTTGACAGCTCTTTATCTTGCGAGACTGTCAGTGTGAGAATCTTTATGTATGGAGGTCTTTAATCAGGCCTGCTCTACACTGTTTGTTTTACTCAGACATTTGTCATTGTTCGTCCTCTATTAAAATTGATGGATGTCAATAATGTAACCTTAATTGTGCCTACAATGTACCAGTCTCCCCGAAAACCAAACCAAACCAAGGTTTGATAAGAGTTATTAACAAGTGATTACTTTCTTGATTCTACATAATATTTATAATTAATTTGATATAATAAATAAAATCAGGGTATTAAATTACATTATATATTATGTATGATTCTTTTTTTTCCCAATTATACAAATAATGGACCTTATTTTCTGTAGCATGCACAGTTAGATCATAGATACATTTTTTTCTGATATCTGTTTCAGATTTACGACTATTCTATCATCTACAGATGGTTGCTGATATCTGGTTGCATCTTGTTTCTTCTCATAGGTGCCATTGCCTACCTGGCCTTACATGTCATGGAGCCAGTGTATGCCAAACCAATTAGAAAATTACGAGTGTCATAGAACTGTAATGACCCATAAGATAGTTAACAAGATAAGACTGTCTATAATTGTGTATCAAGAAATGCAAGACATTGTTAGTTGTGATAGACCTTTGTTTATGATTGAATCGACAAAGACCAATAATACCCTGGATGTATACAGTAGATTAGAATAACAACATTTAATTACACATTGGGCATCCTCTTATCTTTAATGAAACAGTGTAAAGCTGCATCTGCACTCTGTAAAGTGGGGGTGCTGATTGGGTACATGAGAGCATCTTTTTGTTCTCTGCCTTTAAATGCATTCAGATATTGCTCAAGGATATGAGTTTGTTGTAAAGGAAAACATACATTTGTTTATCTGATAATTTAGGTGTCAAATATTTGTGTGTAAAGGTCTACTGTACAGCAAATTGCAACAAAGTTGCTAGATATAATAGACAGATTTGGGAAAAGTCCAGGACCAAATGTTATAGAAGTTAATTGAAATTGATGTTGTTGAGCTGCATGATATACTGAAAATCAATGTGCCGGTATGGTGTCATAGTGGATGCACCTAACCCTACCAAAAGCAGATGACAGGGAAAATGTACTGTAAAATAGTGATATTAAATAGTATATGAGTATGTTGGTGGCAAAGTGCCTTAGTTGGTGACTTGTTACTCCTTTGCACCTTAAGGTGTGGGTTCCAGTCATGATTTAAACAAAATGACCTCCTGTGCACTAGTATTTCTACTCAATAATTTGCCTAGGGTCCATCTGTGTTAATAATAACTTAATGTTGTCAATTTGACCACAAATGTGGCATTGAGATGTAGCTGAAAAGCTTTTAAAAATCACATGCTACTTGTATCTGCAGTCTTTGAATCATGTGTTTCTTCTGAAAACAGATACAGATATGACGTTAAGTCACATTACCCTTACATAGCCTTACCAGTTCTGGTATAGCTAAATGTATTTAGATTTGATAGTAACTGTGCTTTTTACCTGCCTCCCTAATGTCATCAGCAGACTATCAGTGGACTCTTAGGGGCATGGACAGAATTGTCTGGGGGTTCAAATAGTTGCATTATTTAAAGTGTAATTTATTTTTATGTTTGGCATTCTATTTGTTCATTTTCAATTAGGAAACAAGTTCTTTCAACTTACATTGATCATTCTTGACATCCCACTTTCTGGGTAGAACCAGCACTCCTTAAGAGGTAGTTTCAACCTTGGCAAATGTGCAGTGAAGGGGATGCTCATGGACCTTAATCACATGGTTTATCAGGGGTTTGAACCCTAGGCCCACAGATCTGGAGTCCAGTGTCATAACCACTAGACCTCAGACTGTTAACAAAATTTCTCACTATCTTCTACTTGTGATATATTTATATATTACTGTGTACAAATAGCAAGGTTTACATACGGTGAAACTTTTAATTGTATGATGTAACATAAAAAAATACAGTTACATACCAGCAACTGAATCCGTAATTCTGATTACTTAACTTCCATTCAAAAATGGATTTGAGTGTGTGTTTTTTCTTCAGTGGCAATTTAATTTTGAGGTACAAAGTCAAACACAACTCATTGGAATAGGTGATAGGGTCACATTTGTCAAATGGGTAGTGTTGTGAAAGAATGTGCTTCTAATGTTTATAATATTTATTATAAATTATACCATAATTAAGAGTAAGAATATACTTTGTTGCTTTCCCATTCTTTCACTTAGGGCTTGGTCAGTGTCTTTTTGGAATACAACTTTGTGATATTAAAATGTTGTATTTATTCTTACTATATTTGTGGCATTGTACATTTGTAATTAGTGCTTCTTTTCATCCTTGTGTCTTTTATATTCAAGTTACTGAATAAAAAAATAAAATTATTGATACTATTTACAGCTTTTCAGTTGTTGTTCATGTATTCATTGCATTAGTCAGTGACAACAGAGTACTTGCTTTCAGTCGGAAGTACCTGGCCTAGCAATTTAGGACAATACCTGTTTTAAGCATGACAAAAACACATTTCCTTGATCTGATGTGAAACAAAAGACAGTCCCATAGTTCAATCCCAAAACAGAACAAAATTATCAGATGTGTTAATAAATATATCCAGGCTTTTTTCTTAACTTACTGTTTAGTTACAACCTTCAAGTCTGAATCTTATTCTTTTACACTATTTGGGCATTAATTCTTGTGTTGTTGTTTTTTCAACCTGTGCTGTGTTGCCCCACTTGGTGAGCTGGCTTTCTGTAGACAATAAACAGTTTTCCCAACTTTACCCATAATCCGCTGAAACTTAATGGATCAGGTTTAGGCAAACATAGTAGATCCAGATTAAACAGCTAGCATGTGAGAAGTCTGGTCATGCTGGGATCTACCCAGTTGGTTGCTAAGGCTTCATCCTTATACATTGATGCCTAAGTACAAAGTTGGGAACAAATAATAAGAATATTGATAATTTGTTATTGACACATGCTACACATCCACAAATAGTTAATGATTCACAGGGAATTGTTCTTAATAATAAGGCCAGACTTGAACACAGTGGACATTCTTTGTATACCAGTGTGGTCACTCTTGAAAGTCTCTGTAAAGAATAATGTTTTATTTGGTAAACCTTTTATTTTACCAAATTCAGCTTAAAATAAACATGTAAGTCATAAAAAAACATCCACAGAGACTTCAGAATTGGTAACATTTAGTCACATAGATCAAATACTGGTTTATTTTTTAATGAGCTTTTCCTTTTATGGTTGATTGAGAAACAAGTCATCACCATCAGGCTGGTACTAATTATCTGCTAGCAAATAGTTAAAAAGTCCCAATAGGCCTTTTAAATATGCATTTAAGACAAGGGTTAAATGGTTGAGTTTAGGACCCCCCCCCAACCCCCGCCAACACACACACACACACACACCGTGCAACACTGTAAGTGTAGTGTTGTAATATTCTACCCATAATTTGGCCTTTCGGAAAGGACATGCGACATCTTCTACCCATAATTTGGCCTTTCGGAAAGGACATGCGACATCTACCCATAATTTGGCCTTTCGGAAAGGACATGCAACATCTTCTACCCATAATTTGGCCTTTCGGAAAGGACATGGGACATCTACCCATAATTTGGCCTTTCGGAAAGGACATGCAACATCTTCTACCCATAATTGGGCCTTTCGGAAAGGGCATGTGACATCTGCAGATGATGATCTGGTTTAGATGCTAGGGATTGGTAGGGAAATGTTTAGATTTTCAATGTGCAACACTATTTTGGGTTCATTGCATTGCTTCAAAGTTTAAACCAATGGTGTGGTGAAGACAGGAGATCTTGAGAGAAGAATGATCTTTGCTGCTTTACGTTGGTTGTCTCACTTTGATGGGTTAGTTTTATTTCATTTACATCATTCTAGGGTGGAGCGCACAAACCAGGTTTAAGCATCCCAGTCGGCCCATTATTCGACTGACAGCTCCAATGCGTAACTGTTTTTTTTCCCACTATTGTTTCTTTTTGTCTGTTATGTCTGTCTCTGTTTTTTTTTGTTGTTGTCACTTTTACATTTACTCGGAATGCCTTTGTCTATAGGCAGTACAGTCCTCATAAAAAGGCATGCAAAAGAAAATTAAATGTTAGTAAACATACGTAAAATATATAATATTTTGGCGCAATATTTGCCAGAGAAAGTGCATACGCGTATCCTAGGTCAAATAGGGTGTGCCGGGGACCATGCCCCTGAAGCCCCCTACCTAGGCATGCACAACAATAAAGGTCTAGCGACGGCCCTGCCAGAGTAGAGCACTATATGTTTCATATATTGTCATGGCATTTTTATCAATTAAAAAACTAATTAAATAATGCATTAAAAACTGATTATATTGTGATAGAAGTTTGTCTCACATATAAAAGAAAAAATGCAGTATAGTTCGTCTTGCAATTTTTCCTAATTGCAACTTATAAATTGAACGCACTCAGGCTTTCCGAATATATGTGTGTGTTTGTGTGTGTGTGTGTTGTGTGTGTGTTTAATGTATGTAATGTATGTATGTAATGTATGTTTGTGTGTGCGTGTGCGTGTGTGTGTGTGTGTGTGTGTGTGTGTGTGTGTGTAATGTAATGTAATGTAATGTATAATTGAGGTATACGTTAATAATGATTTACCTAGGTATCACAAGAACGGCATAAAAGTCAACATACAATGTATGTTTGTGTGTGTGTGTGTGCGTGCGTGTGTGTGTGTGCGTGTGTGTGTATTGTGTGTGTGTGTGTGTCTGCGTGTGTGTGTGTGTTGGATGGATACGATCCCGAGCGGCGACATACCAAGGTCGGTAAAATTGTAGTGGTATAGCTCCCTTGCTACCACTCAAGCAAACATAAGTGTGGGTCCACGACTGGTTGGATTGGTGTCAGGAATATATTCTGGGTGTTCATGGCATGCTATACACAGTGAAGACATCACTATCTACTTCAAGTGTATAGGCTACCGTATCCAGATAACAGAAATACTGTTTGTGGGATGATAAACCTAATAAACAAACTTTTCAATTGATGTTATGCTTAAATGAATGCAAAAAGTAAGAAATTTCAATGTTTGTAATTGCACCATCTGCAAAACAACAACAACAACAAAACAGGCAATAAAGTCCAAGAATTCCAACTAAAAGGACCTATCTTTTATTTGGACTACCTCGGAAATTATCTAACAAGGGAGACAATTTCCATTTCACAAATGCACCCCTATTTATTTTAATTACATACAAGGATCGTGAAAAAAATGTCGTTTAAATGGAAATGAATATTACTTGTTAAGACATTGGGGAAATTTTAAACAACGACGGTTTGCGAAGCACTTAGGAGAATTGCCGGAAACGACAAATCAAAACGATTTCATTATCAAGTACTTTGTTGAATACATATGTAGAATATAATACTATCTAGTTAACCAAACATCCATGTTTCCAAGTATTTTATACATGTAGCTTATAATATCACATACTTAGCTATACTAACCATTTTAAATTGCATGTACTTAAAATAAGGAAAATCGAGTTTGTGTCACTTCATCATTGAATACAAGGAAAAATACCAAGAACAAGCTCAAAGGACAAGTAAAGAATGTGTATTACATATCCATTTCAATTAACATTCAGTATAAACAGTATTCTTTATACAACCCCTGGTGTTGCCTAGTTAATTCATCTTTTCGAACAATTACGTTCTTTTTAGCAATAATATCCGAGCTTATAATGTCCATCCCAAGTTTTTCAACGGAACGCTTCTTTCTTCCGTTAGTATACGCAACTTTTACTTTTTTTTTTTTGGGGGGGGGGGGGGGGGGGGGGGGGGGTTGCCCTTTGAACAATGCATTGAATATCCACACCGGACTTTACAGTTAAACGTATGTTTATATCTCAAATCAGGTCTGCAACACACTAATCTGTACTGTAAGGTCCGCGAGTTATCAAGGACCTTTACACACACGCACGCACGCACATATCTTTGTGTCTCTCTGTGTCTCTTTATCTCTCTTTCTCCCTCTTATCGTTTCAATAGTTTATTGTACCTGTGCCATTTAGCAACATGTTATGTCTACAGACTGTGCATTAAGGTTGCGGGTTTGGGGGTTGGCTGCCATCTTGCCGGGCTACTTTCCCTCCATATTACCTCCGATGCCTATTTGTAAAAGTAAAATAGCCGAGGAGTTCCGAATGGGAAAACACACGGGGAATGTGGTGGATTTTGTCCGGGGATTGGGGGTGGGGGTCGGTGGGGCAAATATGCGCAAAAATGCGCAAATAAGTTATAATCAAAACACCGACTGGCCTTATAATGACGTACAAACACAACAACGTCATTATAAGGCCAGTCGGTGTTTTGATTATAAATTATTCGCGCATATGCAGGAAGAAGATATATACTTGACTTTTTGATTTCTAGAAACTATGTTCAGTTTCATTTTCTCATTCGGTGAAGTTTTTCGTTGTAAAGTAAATTATGCCATAGTCTTTCAGAAACTTTATGACCATGATCATGATTACCATCACCACCACCACCACCACCACCACCACCACCACCACCACCATCGTTATCATAATCACCATCACATCTTCATTTTCTTTCATCATATTTCTATCATATCAACAGCAGCACTTTTTTCATATTTTCTTCTTCGTTTTTTATATGAATTGACTTCTGATATAAAGGTCGTATCAAAGAATATACATATAATTTAAAAATATTGAAAATCATTACCTGATGTTGATAAATACCGTAAATATTAGAATTGTATGAGTCACAACAGAAAAAAAACACACAGAGAACAGAAAAACACAACAACGTCTCTTCCCCCCCCCCCCCCCCCCCCCCCCCCCCCACACACACACATACACACAAGGAAAGAAACGCTTCCGGATTAAAACTGGCCGAATACTTTAAAAGGACAGGCAAAAATCTATTCGCTCCTTTTGCTGCCCGGACGGAAACTCTCACATAGCTTTACCTACCCGAGCAAAAACCCGTCATATTTTCAGAAAATATTAACATTTCAGAACAAAGCATATATATTTACAGTTCACATGAGGAGAATTTACCTGATTGAAAAACGGAAGGGGCTATTTTTCAGGTTCGAAATAAAAACGATGGGGATCATGTTCTCACGATCTTTATAAACAACACAGAAGATCAGTTTGAACTTTAAAAGAAACATCGTTTACTTGGCTAGGATTAAACCGTATCGTACTGTTTACCAATTTTAAAAGTTATCGTCGCAATAACTCTAATTTAGGGTGGTATATTGCGTCTGGAATCACGTAATGAGCCACCTCTCTCCCACACACACCATCTGCAGTGTCATAAAAACCACAAGTCCGCGAAAAAGGCATCATCCGGTGTCTTTGGCTTCCTATGTGGATATATAAGTAAATAGTATTTTTTTCTGTGTGACACTATGCAAAGACAGTTGTGTATATTCCGAATAAAGTATACCGTTAAATTGTGCATTCATTTCTAGTAGTTAAATTCACGTTCCTGTAAAAGATGTGCAAACAACCCTGTTGCTTTCTGTTGCTAGAGAAACGTATAACTGTATCAGTAACGTGCAAATCGATGCATTATCAAACAGGAATATGGACACAATTATTCAGACTCATCTTCAAAATAATATTCTTCACAAATTTCATTTTAACATCTAAGTATGAAACGTGTAAAATACCAAATGAATATTGAAAAAATAATTTTTGTTAAACCGTGTCCTGTTTAATAACCTTTGTTATCTCCCCTGAATAATTGCCTCCCTTAAACGCTTTTTAGCGTGGAGGTTTGCAGTTCATTTCCGGTGGAGAGCAAATCAAAAATGTCAACGATGGCAGAAAAGGTGTTAAACTCGACTGAATAAGGAGACATTATTGTTGTGTGTGTAGCAAATACAGGGTAGAGTTGACAGAAAGACGCCACCCTTCACAGATTTGCAACTGACAATAAACTGAGAAAACTGTAGATAAGTCGATTAAAACAATGAGCCAAATTTCAGCTTGCAATCTGAAGAATGATCGACTTTTGTTCAGTGCATTTTCTAGACACACCTCTAGTGAATGATCGCAATAATAATAAAAAAAAATGACGGTCACGCATTGACTTTCAGGTTTTGTTGAGTGGCCGCTTATTACATGCCAGTTAATGAAAGAAATGTCAGTTTAAGACGACCGCTGATTGGACGACAATTAAATAACAAAGTTAATAACGATTAATTTTAGTCAATCATAGATACGGGGGAATATATATATATATATATATATATATATAATCCGATTCTGATGAAAATCCAGTTTCTCCGGACAAGCCAAACTGTAATGGCTTTCCAATGCGTAAATTGCAACCGTTATGTTACAGCAAGAATGCACGCTATCCAGTGCTCCAGTGCGAAAGATGCGATGCCTGGCAGCAATTATGTCACTAATATGGAAATACTTACTTATTACTGGTTTATGTAATGGTCAGCACGTACATTCGTATTTTACCGTGACCCCGTCATGTTGCCCTACCATGACTTATAAAAATTTGCGACCAAAGTGCCAAATAGTGGGCTCCTGTCAGGTATCTAATTTCGGTTACCAACTTAACTAGCTAGACAGCTTAGATAGATGAATCATTTTTTATTTTGGTCCTAATATAAGGTGAATGTTTGAGTGTGTGAATTTCACCGCCTAACTTTTGCCCTAAATTCACCTTATAGTTTTACGGCATTGGACCCCCAGTTGACCCCCAATATGGGGTGTTTAATTATAGTTGTTCGGTGTCTATAAGTTTTGGTTTTAGGTTGGCATCTTCCAATTTGTTAAAACAAAATTGTTATTGGAAGGGGTCTTCCTATTCCCTTTTCCTTTTTTGGCATTAGTGGGGTTGTGTTTTAAGTGTGTAGGGGTCCTGTGCCTATTTTACCGAGTAATCATGTCTGGACGACCGAGGCCCGACCGCCCCTAAACCATTCTCCTTATTGTACACTTTTGTACATACAAGGAGAAAGTCCTCGGCTATGGCAGAAAAGAGAGGAAAACATTCATGTATTAGGAATAGTTTGCTTTTTACATTTTATGAACGTTTTACTCTAATCTGAAACGGGAGTTACATGGGTTAGTACTATACAGTTGATGTATATACATTCAGTTGGATTTTTTTTTGTTGGTGTTTTTATATTTTCCCCACTGATAATGTTAGTGCAATAACAAGATTGTGCGGAGAAAGGGGGGTGGGGGTAGTTCTCTGTTTTATTTACATGCTCAAGTGCTTTTCCCCCCTACTTTTTATTGTCGGTGCGCAAGCGCCTCCGCCATTGAGGGGGGGGGGGGGGGGGGATCCGACTTTTGTAGAAAAAATCATATTGTAGATAAGCGGGTGCCTTTGTTTATACGGGGCCCTTGATGGCCGCCGTTTATTCAGTAATTCATATATGGTACGACTATTCCCAATTCGGTACGACTATTTCCGATACGAGGATGTAGTGGTACGGCTATTTCCGCACCCGACATATACAAGACCACGCGTTTCATTTTTTAGGTCAATTCGTATATTATGTGATAACTATCAGAGATGAAATTCACAAAACATGATTGTGTCAACTACTGTGAAAGCATTTTATTTCGTGGGGCATTTAATTTCGTGGAATTCGTGGGCAAGACAATCCACGAATTTAAGTACCAACAATATAAAATCCCCTCGGTTAGACTTTCTAGTCTTTGGAAGCCGAGTCTGCGGGGTTAGAAAGACCAGCCATAGTGGGTTCCTTGGGTTTGAAAACCCGATGTCAGCCACACACGAAGTGCCTTGACAAATAACAAGTGAAAATGTAGTTAATAAGTTTATTATACACAATAAATAATCAAACTTACACACACACACACACACACACACACACACACACACACACACACACACATATATATATATATATATATATATATATATATATATATATATATATATATATATAGGATAGGATAGGATTAGCCGGCATTTTTGCCGATACTGCGCAGCGACATTTCTATCATTACAGCACAGGGGCACTTATGAGGTGCCCAGGGACTGAACCCGGCCGGTCCATTATACTGACACCGACGAGTCAGGCGTAATGCTGTCCCCGTAGCCCCGAGCGTTAGGAGGGAAGCCACTACTACCAACTTTAAAGTCTTTGGTATGACCCGGCCGGGGTTCGAACCCACGACCTCCCGATCCGCAAGCCGACGCTCTCTCTCTCTCTCTCTCTCTCTCTCTCTCTCTCTCTCTCTCTCTCTCTCTCTCTCTCTATATATATATATATATATATATATATATCTTTGTTTTCTTTCTTACTTTGTTAGTTGATTTTGTTATTTCTTTCTCTTAGTTCTCATATAATCTCTTATATATTTTAAGTTATATTTTATTTTGATTTGTAAAATGTAACGAAACTTTTCTAACAAAAGCAATTTAAGAAGTCATTCATTGTCAAAATAATGTCCTTCAGACTCATTTTAAGTCATTTTGAATACTAAAACTTGTATCTCTCATGTATTTTTAAAATCAAATATTTAACTATGAAATAAATACATAATCATGCATTTACAAAATTGACACCTGGTATTTTATGCAATAAAGAATATGTAAGTGATCCTACAGTGAACAAGCCACATTATCACTAACATTAATGTTCATGGCTTCGTGTAAAACTAGCCTACTGTCTCACTTCCATACTAGCAGGTAATTTAGTTTTGCATTAACCCATCAGAGGTTTTACTGTGACAGATTAGTACTATGTTGGCTAAAGACTCCCTGCAGTGATGACCAGCAATTAGCCGGTCTGGTCACAGCAGTTCGGGGCCTGGCTCAGTGGGATACCACATTCCTTTCGAGATGCCTTTAAAGCCACAAACATTAATGTTAGTGATAATGTGGGATGTTTACTGTATGATCTCTTACAAATTCTTTATTGCATTAATTTCTAGGTGTCAATTTTGTAACTGCAAGATTATGTATATATTTCATTGTTAAATATTTGATTTTGAAAATGCAAGAAAATCCTGAGTGTTGTTTTTCTTCTTCATTTATATTATTATGTAAATACAGCATATATACACTTGGATAACAAACAAAAATCAAGTATTTAAAATAGTGTTGATCTTCTGGAATAAACATGAGTTGAGGGAAAAATGAGAGAATGAAAGTATTTAGTAATATATAATTTTTTTCCAAACTTAATGTTGCTTTTTATGATAAATTTTACAAATCAAAAAATATAAATTAAAATATATAAGAGAACTAAAAGAATGAAAGAAAGAAATAAGAAAATGTATAAGAAATAACAAAATCAACCAAAAAAGTAAGAAAGAAAACAAATAAAGATTTATATTTAATTAAATAAAAAAAAGAATAAAAAGAACTGATAGAATAATTTCTGGTATTTAGGATTGCATAATTGGTATATTCACAACTATTTCCTTTACAAACTGTGAATGAGTATGCTCAACCCCCAAATATAGCATACATGCACTTGGATCTTGAACAATACCTGTGTGACAGACACCTCGTGACAGAATGTGGCAGCCTGGCTAAACAGAAAACAGATGCCCACACATGCTGGGTTGGTGAATAAATTGGGGGAGGTGTGTGTGTGTGTGTGGGGGGGGGGGGGTCACTTATATAAGGGTTTTAAGATGCCTTTAAGCGTGTGCGCAGACTGCGTTTGGTAACAATTGATAGTTTCACCCCTGTACGTATTCTTATTAAATATAGCAACGGGGAACTACAGCCTGCTCTCCATTGTGAGATAATGTTCATATCCGCACCCCCATACTTGATAGCAACATAGGTCAAGCACTTTATCGTCATCTTATTTGTGTGATGATTGCAGTTCGATCGGGCAACCAACGTTATCAACGAACCACTTATATCCGACTAAGTCACATTTTACAACATATACAATTTCATCGCTCCAGAATTGCTACAAAGTGATTAATTCCCGACCCTCGATCAGCTTTTAAGTAAAATATATTTCAGAGCCTGCGCAATGCACGGAAGGAATTCGTTTATGTCGTGAAACTTAACCGGACTTTATAATACATGTACTCAGACCATGCCTACGCATACAAATTATATATTTAAAACATTAAAAAGGAATTAAAGTTGACAAGTACCTTCCTGTTTTAAATGGGTTTTATCTGTATCCAGCGGGGTGCAGAGAAATGGATTGTATAGAAAATTTATTAATTAAATGTTGCTCAAGGGACTGTAATTGTCATTCAAACGAGCGTGATGATTCGATGCATCGCAATCCGAACGATAGATAAATTCATTTCAATATAAAATGTTAGCATACATGTCATTTGACACATCAAAACAGACACGAACTTGAGACAATAAAAACAAGCATGAATTAAATAAATTGGATATTAACAATCATTACATATTAAGGATTACACAAAAAAGAGTTTGGAAAACTGTTTATTTCCATTGTGGTCCTTGGATTATGACATAAGGTGACGTAGGAAGACATTCTAATGTATTATAATCACAGAGAATTTAGCACATAAATTATTATATTTAGTTGAGATAAAAAACTATATTACACAGACTTTAAGTGTGATAAATTGTTTAAGTAAATAATATATATGTTAAAGAGATATGTTCTATATGTTTATCAAACAAATGCCACGACTATGGGACATTGTGTTGCTCCAACATAACAATATTACCTAATAAAAGTTAAAATTATAAATATATAAAATAAAATTTATTATGTGACATTACTAAAACCAAGCAATGGTTATTAAACTAAGAAAATATATTGCACTGACTTAAAATAATACATTTTATTAAAATGATTTTAACAAAAACATTCAGTATTTTATGATTTAACGTAAGACGCATCAAACTCATTGCACCCTAAAACCTAAAAAAAAACAAAAACATACAGATGTCAAATATCATGAGCTTAAAATAAGCTAACATTGTACAAATTCTAACAGCAACGGGATCAAAACAAAGAACTGTATAAAAAATGTATCTATGTTAAGCAATAATTACAGATATTGGAAAAATAAAATCACAGTAGGCTTAAAAATCAGGTTAACCAATATGATTTTTAGCACTGAAGTTAAAACATGACACGGTCCACAATATTTTGTGGCAAATCATTCTACAAATATATTTTAGGGCCTGCGCAATGCACGGAACTATGCAAATGACTTTTTTCCCCAAAACTTTTGATATTAAGACAGAGAAGCGACCATTCGGCTTAAAAGAAAAAAATCGCCAGTCGTTCTTACATTTAACAGCCTTTGAGATAAATCTAGTTGTGTGACCATGAACAGAACTAGCTAAGAATTGTTTTTCCATCATTAAAGTTCCATCATAAACAAATGGGCAAATTGTGTGTGACTATTAAAAACATGACGAAGACGTTTGAAATCAACTGCAGTAGCCACACGTAACCAATTTAAGAATGAAAATTGATTCTTGCCAATAGGAGTCCAAGGATCAAGTTTACGCATAAATCTAATAGGTTTGTTTGGTGTGACCTGTAAATGATTTTTGATGGCTTGGGTTGTAAATGAAACCACAGAGTAGAAGCATAATCAAAATGACATTGAAAAATATCCATAATAAGCATCTTTTTAGTATGTTGATTAAGGAGATTAAGAAAGTTTTTTTTATATTGTTCTGTGGAGAAACTTGAGTCTGGTGTTGACCCTTAGAAAAACTGACATTTTCATGGTTTCAAATGATACACTTTAAAAAATTGTTGCGCCCAGATAGTTGACCGATTCTTTGGATTGAATGCTTTTTCGATTGAATGATGCATCAAAGGGAAATTGAGACTTAATCTTTTGTTTGACCCAAAAAGTATTTGATATTATTTTACCAAGGAATCGAGAGAGTTTATTACATATTAGCCACTAACAGTTTCAAGTTCTCGACTTAACATCGATTTTCTTGCATATATATTTTTAACAGTGACCAGAATTGCTGAATCATCTGCATAGAGAAGTAACTTGTGTTCGATCACAGATGGCATATCATTTGGGGTGCCCGTGGCAGAGCGTTCAGTCTCACTGTATTGCAACTTATCAGCCCCTCACCGCGTGGTTCGAGCTCCAATCGATGATATAATTTTCATTTGGGGTAGTTTTCAAACTAACCTGCGGTGGGCCTGTAATTTTACCCAAATATAAGTAATGTATTTTTCTCCACCAATAATAAACTGGATATCGCCAGTATAGCCATAACTATGTCAATGCGATGTAAAAACAACAGAAAAAAAAGTAACATTTACATAGACAAAAAAGAGGAGTGTCTCTTATATCGAACCCTGGGAACCCCACATAGGATAAGCTCTGGGGACGAAAGCGTACCAGACAAATCAACTATTGTTACATGTCAGATATGTATGAAGAAAACCACCCGATTACTGACATAGATAAAACAAGAGTTCTGATTTTCATGACGTGGAAATAGACCTTTATTCTTATTTTTCGTAAGGACCCAGTCGGCCCAATAAATGTTACTTTGGGTCATAGCTTTCCGTATAACGGAAATGAGTTTCACGAACATTTTTATGAAAAAGTCGTGAAATTTACAAGAAGGAACATCAGCATATCAAACTTACGCGTAGTAGAAGAAATAGGTACGCGAATAGGTACACCGAATTTGTAGTCTTTCACATCAAAAATCCCGTATATTACAAAAACGAAGAAAAATTTCGCAGCGCCCCCATCGGGATTCATAGAAAGACATCCGGTCGGGGTTTCCCATGTAAAACAATAGCATAAAGCTGACAAATAAAACAGATTTGAAGAAAAACGGCCACGGAAAATGAATCAACTTGAAAATAAATTGAAGGTAAATATCTTCTTTGTATGCGTATTCATTGCCTGCTTTTAGTTTTCCATGAATCGGTAGTAAACATATGGTAACCACGTGTAAACAAAGAACCCGAATTCTGAATGAATCATAGACAACGTCCAATGTAGGCCCAATTTTTACTGCCCTTTTTTCCATAAATACTTCCATAGCTAATACTGTGTAACTGGTGGTATATATTATGGCTTGTATTTGCCAAAACTGCACGGAGAAAGACATGATATTTAATAAAAATAAATAAGCCGGTGCTTGGAGACACAGGAGGAAGACTGCGCAAAGACTGGTGGTGGAAAGGATTAAGAGTGTAAGGGATCTCAAATTGGAAAGAAAAAGAACCACGATCAACTATAAATATTTGAACACAAGTATAATTAGAGTAAACTGTTTCCTATAGAGTATGCACTTAATTGTCTTTTTATACTGATTTTAGGAATAAGACAACAGTGATGAATGCCCTGACCCAGAGACGTCTCTGCCTGGACTGTTCCTGTTGCCCTGAGACGTTCAGCTAGTACAAGGAAACTTAAACACATCTTGGAGCCAGAATTCTTCCAGACATTTTTAAAAATTACTATTGAGTTGTTAGATGTCAACATTTTTTTTTATTAAAACAGAACATTTTGAGAAAAAGATCACATAAAAAAACTAACAACATTGAAGGTGTGGTCTTCTTGGTGTGTGTTTAATTTTGATATATATCCTACATTATTGAAGAGCTTATTACCTACTGCTGACATACAGTTTTAACATTTCATATCAGGGGAACTCTGGTTTACATATTTTAGTACACTAATTATAAATGGAGTTAATGTAGAAACTCCATTATCTAAATTGTTTATGTATGTTTGATGCAGTAATTTAAGTTTATTTTTTATTGACAGAACGTTTCTCTATAGTTGTATATTGTTTTGACAATATAAACATGCCAAAGTTTAGAGTTAAACTAGTCACAACAAAACATGTATGTTTTAAGTATTAAAAAATAAAAATATATAGCTTAAGTTATATATTTGCATTGACTGGGAATAAGCTTTATTTGTTTTTCTGATTCAGTGTGCATTTTTAAAACATAAAGCAATTAGCTAAAAATTAGCTAAAATAACAATCGTGCCAATTTAACAAATGATATATGTTGCAGAAGGGTTATTCATCAACTAAACTGAATCAGTTAAGAACAATTGGACAAGTAACAATACAGAACCATGGCCTAACTCAAACACTATTTAATACTTAATATAAGAAATAATTGGGTCCATGATTTGAAACTAACAAAGTGTCTGTGATATTATAACATTTCTTCTTACAGTGTGAAAACTTTTAACATGGCTCAAGGGTTTAAAACTATTAATCTTGCATCCAGAGATGACACTCTTACTCGCACTGGCTTTTAGCATACTTTTTAATTAATGTTGTCAGAACAAACAAGAATAAATATGTATTTAGCAAGAACACAGCTTTATATATAATGTGCAGAAAATATTTCAATGTGGAATGAAAAATGCATTTATGACAAATAAATACAAATACATATAAATTTAAAGATGCAGACATTGATTATGCAACACCATTGTCTTTTTAATAGAAATAAAATAATAGAAATAAAAGTCAAATAATTTATAAAATACATAATAATAGCACATATTTCATTCTCCTTATACCATTAGATAAAAATTTCCTATGTGCAAGTACTCGATAAATGTGCCATTAAGTGGATCTTTTAAATTTTAAACATGTGATATGGTAAGTTAATTAGATTCTTCTGCTATGCTGATGTTTGTTAACTGTCAAATTATTTTGTAGATTATATGGAGAAATAAACAATATTTAACATAATCCTGCATTGTGATATGTTAAAACAGTTTGATGAAAAGTAAAATTAAAGAAATGGTCTACCACTAAGAAAGAAATACTGAAAAAGACTGAAAATTCAAAATCTTTAAATAATATTTAATCTTTTTCAAACAACTGCAAATAACTGTTATTTCCTCTCTGCCTTCCTGACAGCTGTGCTTCTGTTGGCTGGTCCTTGGTGTTGAATTTAAAGGTTAACTGTCTCTGAAGAAATGGGATTGGGATTGGGATTAGCCGGCATTTTTGCCGATACTGCGCAGCGACATTTCTATCATTATAGCACAGGGGCACTTATGAGGTGCCCAGGGACTGAACCCGGCCGGTCCATTATACTGACACCGACGAGTCAGGCGTAATGCTGTCCCCTTAGCCCCGAGCGTTAGGAGGGAAGCCACTACTACCAACTTTAAAGTCTTTGGTCAGACCCGGCCGGGGTTCGAACCCACGACCTCCCGATCCGCAAGCCGACGCTCTACCACCTGAGCTATTGCGGCCGGTCTGAAGAAATGGTTCATGGCATGGTAATTGAAAAAAATAAAAGTATGCTATACAGGTTTCAGCTTTATATGAAAAGTTGCAGTAACCCGCCTAACCTCGGTGGTTCCATTCCTAGTCTGAACAAATACATTTATTATTCATTCACCAATAATTATATTAAACAAAGCATACAAAATTAAAACAAAAATATTAAAATCTCATTATGTCCTGGATTTATGTGACAGTTGTCACACCAAAAAGTCTTTGCAGGGTAAATCCTACTTATAAGTATTATTATGGTTTATTGTTATTAAAACCTTTTTGACAATACAATTAATGGTGGTATCCAAAAGATAAACTATTTTTTTCTCAAACAACCAGGTAAATTATTGTATACTGAAAATATCCATGATGTTGAAGATTACTGATGTCCTCTAGCCAAGTGAAAAGTGAAGCACGGCACACCACTCATCATTATAAACATGCATTTCCTACCTGAGAGACTGCATTTACTAATAATTAAGGCAGTTTCAAAATGTGTCCTTACTTGGACTAAATAGTGAGTTTATGCAAAAAATTCCCAAAACAGTGGGCGATATATGTGTATTTTATTTAGACAAATTCGGATACCACCTTTAATATATAAACATCTGATATTTTTATTAATATAATATATATAAATATTATACAATAGAAATCTCGAAAGTCGATTTTGAAAAAAAGTTATTCTGTGCCATTCAATAGCAAAGTGGTATAAACATTTTATTAACTACTAGCTAACTTTGAATACAAGTATAATTGTCTTATCTGACGGTATATACATACTTTTTTAGTAGAATGGCATTTATTAAACTAAGAAATTCCCAATAGGTGTGTTAATGTCTAAAATGTATCAGATTTTTACATTCAGATGATTCTTTGCATTACCTGAACCTCCTGGTAGTAGGTTTAATCTGTCAAAACAAAATGCCTTTTTGTGGACTGAAAAGCTCTTTCACAAGATTTGGCAAAAGGTCTGAAAGTAGAGGAATGAGACAGAAGACTGTGACGGCTTCAACTATGATAAAAATTAGCATTCATAAAATTATTTTATACACTTTTTCTTTTTATATATTTTTTTTTACAAAAGTAGAACAAGGTTTTCTGACAGCTGCTATTGACGTGCTGATTTTCGATTTTGCTGGAAAATAAACGTAAAATGCCTGATTATATATAACGATAAACCATAATATTCAGATTAAAAACAACAATAAACGAATAAAGAAATAACATACCATGACAGAAGGTTCTAGGTGGGTGGGGCAGATGTGCGTCGTGTCTGGATTAACACTAAATTCTGAACGATTATAAACAGGAAATAGTGTCCCCACCACTCTTGTTTGGTAAAACCCTTTGGAAGTTACAATTTCACATCCAAGTACCCCCCCACCCCCCCCCCCCCCCCCCCCCCCCCATTAACACAAGATTTACGCGTTTTTCATTAATGTTAACACATCTTTCAGCTTTCCATCTATTGTTTTAGTTTACACCGGAAGTTTTCTATGACTCCCGCTGATGGTGCTGCGACGGATTCAACCTATTTATCACTCGGATCACGCTTCGGGATTCTACGTAATCACCTCGGAAATAATGCTGTCGCCGCCATATTGACGAACTACATCCAAAATGGAGGCCAGCAACACGGAAATTCATTTGAAAACGTGTTCATTGTGTTTGCTACAACTTTTGAGCGAAGTGATTGCACCTGATTTTCCATGATAGAGTTCAGGGGTGCCACAACAAATACAATCAATGGTTCAGCACTATTGTATTTCATCTGCATCATGCAGGGTAATAACTGGTGAAATTAATACATAATAATGCAATTACAAAATTGACACCTAGAAATTAATGCAATAAAGAATATGTAAGGGATCATACAGTAAACAACCCACATAATAACTACCATAATGTTTATGGATTTGTGTACAACTAGCCTACAGTCTCACTTCCATACTAGCAGGTAATTTAGTTTTGCATTAACCCATCAGAGGTTTTACTGTGACAGATTAGTACTTTGTTGGCTAAAGACTCCCTGCAGTGATGACCAGCAATTAGCAGGTCTGGTCACAACAGGTCGGGGCCTGGCTCAGTGGGATACCACATTCCTTTCGAGATGCCTTTAACAGTATGAAATCACTTCACCGCGCACTGTGCCTTCCCTGCCCCCTCTCCCATCTAGACCAAGTTACCTTATACATGGGTTATTCTAATTTTATTTGGAATCTAATGTCCCCGTGTACAAAAACGGCAGTATATAAGCACACGTGTTCTGTTAAATACATAAATATAATGAAACATATTTAATAACATAATGTAAACTTTTTAGGCAAAAAATAAATGTCTATAGAATTTTTTTATCTCGAAAATATACAATTTAGATCCAAGACTAAAAGTAAAACTTATCGTCCCGATTCTTATGCTTTCCATTACGTATTAAATGCTGTTAATGTGTGTCACTTAAATTTCAATTTTAAGTAATTGTAAGAACTTCTGTACTTATATCTTTCATTAAATATATTAAAAATGCATTAAATCACAACATATGTGCATGAAAATCTGACACAAAAATTGTCCCTAACTTAGTTCTCATTTCCGTACAAAATTCGTAAATAGCGCGAAAATATTACTTCCCATTTGTACTCTTCACCACATGACGTCATACTGAGCTTATTTCTCGCGAAAGTTTTAAATCTTGGAACAGGTGGCGACATGTTGTGTAATGGCGGCTGAAGAAATTGCTGGTAAGTATGCTGTTTTTCATGCGTATGTTTTCTTGATTTCATTACCGTGCAGCTTGAATAACGATAACCATCTCTGACTGAGACGTTTCTTTGTTTGCGTTGTATCATGTCTTTGTTTATGTATCTGAACGTCAACAGATGTCTGCAATTGTACCAAACCGAGGCAAATACTAAGGGAAATAACCCCAAAATTATCATTGCCGTAATAATCAGTTCCGTACAGTATAAAAAGTTCCGGAGTTGAGAATTTTTCTATTACGGAACTGAGATTTTATACGTTCTATGTGTATTTTTTAACATAATTAACCCGGAATACCGACCAATTCAAATGACAAGTATTTTGACAATATAACATATGTAAACAGAAAGTCAAAAGAATAAGATATTTATAACTAACAAGAAAATGTACGTCAGCTGAACAAAATATTACGGATCTGAGCATAATATCATTACGGAAATGATATTTAATTATAATAAACCAATTTTTATGAACTGTTTAGAAGAGAAAACATGTATTTTTAAATCTGCTTATTATTTTTTTTTTTTTTTTTAAACAAATCATGTAGGAAAATGGAAACTCTATTTTACTTTTAAGAACTTTTATAAATATTAAATTATTACGGAGATGAAATAAAACGTTATGGAAATGATATTGAAAGGTTTGCACATGTCATTGCAATTTTAAAGCAGTACCAGTTCAAAACAAGATGAAACAACAATATGTTGATATATATTTTTAACATTTATGAAAAGAATGGCACATGTACCCGCAATATTGGGTAAATATTTTTTTCACTATATATTTATGGCATTATTCAATCAATACCTCATTCACTCAGAAATTAAAGTTAATAATGTTTTGTAGATAGACGACTGGAAATCGACAATCCTGATTTATTACTCGCAACGTGGCAACGTAGATTGAGTGAATTGTGTTCCCCGCGAGATAGGCGTGAGCTGACCATAGAGTGGGCTGATTCCGTCGTACATCTTGTGTCCAAGATTGAACACCTAAAGGATTTAATACGCTTGCGTAAAAGACAGTTTGAAGAATGGATGGTCGCAAATCAACCGTAAAATTAACTAACGCCGAGCGAGTAGCCTTATGGAGACAGCGACAAAGAGAAAGCCCACGAAAGCATGCTGAATATAAGAGAAAGGAAAGAGAGCGATATCAAGAGAAGAAGAAAAGAGGGGTCATTTAACCAATCATACAACAATACGAAGAGTCAAGAAGAAAAGCGAAAACTGTCAGCTCTGGTAACAGCAATTGTTTATGTTGTCATGAAAAGCTATTTTGAAATTTTCAAATAAATACTAACGAATTTCAACATCTTTTGTCATTACCATGACACAATTTATTTTGTCAAAATAAATGCTTGTATTGATATAATGGATGCTGTATGTTTCATTTACCATTTCCGTAATGCAAGTCTCATTTCCGTTATACATTATCATTTCCGTAACGGGACATAAATTTGTTTTATTTTTTGTCAATTTAAATGAATATTGATACCATTGCCTTGTTTTCATATTTGATTAAATGTATAATATTTGCCTGGGGCAGCTAGAACGTTTAAACCTTTATTTAAGAATAGAAAACAAGTGTTATATCTACGATTAATTTGATAAATTGAGTAATTTCATATGTCTTTATTAAAAACAAATTTGAATTCATCCAAATCCTGGTAAACTTTTCCCTTTCAAGTTTGCTTCTCAGTCAAAAGATATTCAGATAAAAGTTTTGATCTCAACTTAACTATAGCCTAAAAAAATAAGATTTTAAGTAGTGTTACGGAACTGAGAATAGTTAACAGGTAGGTATGTTCCAATAGACAGTAAATATCAAAAACATGTAAGTTTCTCACTGTCAGGTATTGTTTTCACTGCCAAAATGTTAGTTGGTTATAACAAACACAAAAACAAATAATTTTTGTAATATTTTTATTTTTGTCAGTGCTGTGATAAGATTCCAAAAATAAATAGAATCACCCACATACAGCTGTAGAAACAGTTGCCAGCGTACAATAAACACACACGTCAGTTCATTGATTTGACAATTAGCAACTGTAATTACGTCAGACTGACTTTACCCAGTTTCGGTCGGATCGTGCGTAATACATGCAATACATTATATAAGGCTATTCTCGATCTCGAAATTACGAAATCTCGCGCAATCGCGTTTCGCGAGATTTGAGGTCAGGAGGAGGGTTTGGGGTGGGGGGTCCGGTAATGCTCTCGCTTGGGACAGAACGATTTCTGCTGTGCTGAAGGTTGTAACCATGAGAGATCTCGAGGTGCCACATGCAAGTTTGATAAGATTCCTGACGATAAAAAGCTCAGATCTGTGTTGCAGACTAACTGGAGAAATGGAAACGTTGTCATTCAGCCTTTGGTTCCAAGCAAAATTCAAATTATCTTCCCAATTATGTCATTTTGAAGACACCCCTCCACAACCCCCTCCCGCCAATTCAAAGAAGAATGGTTTAAAGTGCCACGTATATTTTCCCCTATTAACCAGCAGTAAGAAAGGCACCAAGATGACAACTAAAAGAAAACAGAAAAACTATGACTGGTAAGCTAATTTCTTTTGATTAACACCCTCCACCCACCACTCCACCCAACAGGCAAAAACCAACCAGTAAGCCCTCTTTTATTAAAGTTATTTTGATTTCAAATAAAGTGAATTGTTTACATGAAACTATCTGATAAAAAATCTGTTTGTTGTTGAAGAAGAAAAAATGTTTGTATTTATGTATTCCTTGAGTAATCTGATATCATTTGTGATTGATTAAAACTCCGGGGACACATGCTATTGAACGAGTCTGTCTACATGCAAAATTATGCAACACAAATAATATTTATGTTTAATCACAAACATGCATTCTGTTTTGCAGTCTGGTACACTGGAAGACTGCACACAGCTCGACCTAATCTCCACTTATTAGCTTAGAACAAAAAGGTCAGTTAGCGCAATATATTAGGAAAGCTAAGGGATCTGGTAATTTTGCAGAGATATTAACAAAATTATTGTTTCCTACTAGCACAAATTTCGTTATTGTTTTTTTTGTTTATAAATAATTAGATTTAATGTATATTTATGTACTGGAGAAGCAATTACATATACAAATCAAAATTAAAATGTTCAAAATTAACTGATTTCACAACTGTATGTGTAATGTCCATTAATGCCCGTAGAACGGATCATTCTGAATACGTTGTGTTGTAGGGTTTTCAAGATGATTGGCTTACCATGTTACTCCATGATTCCTCTTTCCTTTAATTGACAGGCCTGTATGTCTTAGTAAAGTATTCGGTCACCATTTGTCATCTGCATGGTTTCCCCGAATGACAGTGGAAGGCATATCTGTATAAATGTAAAATGAAAATATATCATTGAATTTAAACAACAACTGTAAAACTGCCACTGCAAACATTTTATGTCTGGTTGTGGTGACTAAAAATTTAATTACTAGTAATAACCTTTTACTCCATATGTATGGATTTTATCGCGTGTGTGATCAGTGAAGAACAAGATTAGCTGGAACATCCATTCGCTTTTGATCCATTGGGTTATTTCTGTACAAGATGCAACCAGTGTAGATCAAGATCAGACAGCATCAACGTGTCAGCAGTTCTGGATCTACACCGGTCGCATAATGCAATAAAACATGTATATATGGAGTAAAGGAGAAGGCTGGATAATTTGAAATATATATAACTGCAAAGATCTACAAATTTCTTCACATTAATGAAAGAATTTAAAAAAAATCGAGCCTCTACTGTTGTCTTTTTCTACAGGATTGCACCACAAGTGGTAAGTTTACTGCTTGATGTAGTTAACTTGTTTACTTTCTTTAAGGATGGTTTGCTTTGACAACATTGTCAGCTTTGTATTACAGCTAACTTTCAGTTGTTTTCTTAATCAATGTCTCACCATTGCGAGAGTAAGAAATAAGTTCATAACATGCGTGCAATTCAAACAGTGTAATCGACGTCAGGTCAATCAGGACATTTTTGTAGCACCCAAATCGTGCGCAATTTAGCGAGTTCTTTTTTTTAAACGGTTACAACACAACTTACTTACAAGTGAATTCTCTGCATCATCAGATCTCTTCCGTTTCTTAGGCATACCCCTTCTATTTCAAGTGTATGTTGTCAAAAAATTACCGGAAATGTTGTGTTTACACTTAGATTCAGCATCGTATAAGACACAATATGTGCGCGCAACCTCACTGACCTACTTTTCCCGGACCTCGGTCTGAAATTTCGAAAAGGTGAACACTTTTTGATAGTAGGCTTCAAGAACTTTTTTTATTTTTTGAAAACACAACTAGATCATCGCCAAGCAAACTTTAATAGTAATTTCTTTCTGTTTTTTTTCCACTCTACTTCATTATTGTTTTTTCATTCCTATGCAATACCGTGACATCTGATATTTTCTGTCACCGTGATGTTCTGTTCTGTGTTTTTGCTTCGTTCTCTCGGAATAAGAAAAATGTAAATCTACAGACTGTTTTACGTTCGTCACAAATTTACTTAACACACTTAAACGTCACAAGCTTACAATTTTAACAATTCTTTATACATGTACATATTGGTTGGTATTTAATTAGTTGACAACAGTCAGGTTATCATAACATAAGCCAATCACAGTTCGTAATGGTCACTTATGTATTTGTAACTAAATGTCCCTAATTGACATGTTATGGCTGCGGATTAATGTCCATGCGATACTCAGAACATAATTGTGGTTATACATATCTTTAAACTGAAAATGTTATTGTTCAAAGTACAACACGTAACAAACAGACACCCGACTTTAAGGTGACTAATTAATAATATATAATTTAAGCGGGGCTTTGCAGGTCATCTTTACGTTGATTGGTAACTGTTTAGTTTTGTTATTGGAGTTTAAATTTTCATAATAATAATAATAATAATAATAATAATAATAATAATAATAATAATAATAATAATAATTGTTAAGGAACAATGACATTGTTCACACATTTACTACCATTCTTCATAGCCAATATTCTCTTGCAAATTATCTCTGAACGAGTAAAATAAAACACCCCTTCTGATCCTTCACTATAAACCGGATAATGGCGGATTGATAATATTACCGTTTGTATTTCAAAAGAAAAAAATCACCGTTTTGAAATTAAATGCTACTCTAAAATCATAAATCTACCGACGCGTCTGCATTAAGAAAGGCTGGCAATGTCAGTTATGGCTAGAAATAATACATTTTACAATGAAAAAGCAAGAACAAAACACACACACAAATACACACATACACGCGCGCACGCGCGCACGCGCGCGCGCCCGCGCGCGCGCACACACACACACACACACACACACACACACACACACACACACACACACACACACACACACACACACACACATATACGTGTTTAACGTGCATGGTAGCACGTACTCATTGGACAAGCTATGTAGCACACTGGTTTCCTATTATCCTACCACCGCGAAACAAAGGATAATAGTAAAGGAAAGTAACATGTTACACCAACTGGATAAAATAATAAGACTTAAAGCAATTACTAAAAATACACTCGATGCCGATTTCTTCAGCAGCATGTAGCACTGTGGTTTGTAGCACCATATGCACGTGCTACATAGATGAAATCTCCACATGTCATGTGTGTGTGTCACTGCCTTGTGAATTTTAAAATAAGTTGAACAAAAAGGGTCTTGGGGTACCCGCTTGGATACAGAAAAATTAAGAATTATATATTTTCTTTTAACGATTTGATGGTGCATGAGGTTTTATGCAAATGTAGTAAATATCCTATATTGCACCTCGCGGAAATTTTGTGATTTTAAACATTATCATCATTTGCAAAATTCGAAAATTATAATTATTTTAATTTAAGAATGGTATAAAAATTATCGATAATACCCATGTCCGATTTTAGAAGTTTGGCTCTAGAAAATTGATTCTTTAGTGCAAAAGGGAACAATTTTTCAGCATTTATCGAGGCCATTCACACTTGTCAGTTTTCTTCATCAAATGCAATGTGCTGTTATGTTAACTGTTGCATCAACGACCAGGCTACTTAAAACAATATATTATTGTTCAGAGTTCCGTTGAGTACTCACATTCGAGAACGTCGCATTGCCTGGTGCCTCAGCCTCCGTGTATGAATGAAGTCCTATGTGGTAATATCTCTTTATGCATATAATAGATAATTGATTGGACCTTACCTCGCGGACATGAGGAAAACGCACAAACAAGTGGTTTGCCAGACTTATTGCAGCTAGTAACACTTTTTGAAACATCATAAGCAGACAAGGATGTCACTGAAAGTCATAGGCGTTTAACATACTGGTAATCAAACTAGTCAAACCTGTCTTCAAAGACCACTCAGTGGATAACCAAAAAGTGGTTATTGAAATCAGGTGTTCTTTGTTAACAGGTGAATTTGTTCTTTAAAATAGTCAGTGGGATTAACAAAATGTGGTCTTAAACCAGGGGTGGTCTTTGATTACAGGTTGCCGTTAAGCAAGGTTTTTTTCAGATTTAACTCGATGTACCAGTTTTTTGCCACCCTCATCTCCCAACCCCGACCGAGATTTTAACTTGGCCTAGATATTGTCAAGACAAACATTATGACCAAGTTTCATTAAGATCGGATAAAAATGTGGCCTTCAGAAAGTTGGACAACGGTTCAGACATCCTGCATTCTTATGAGCCAATCATGAGCACTCCAGCTCGTGGTGAGCTATGAAAATTCAAAGCCAAGTCATGATATGTGAAGATTTTATTTTTGTGACAATGACAAGGAATGCAGATTTTGTTGCACACAATGGAATGTTATAACAGTCATGTATATATTATGAAAGAAATAATAATGTTTCCAGTTAAAGAGTAAAATTGTCATCTTCACAACAATACTTTCTAAGTATGACGGATATCAATCTACTGAATAAAGGTCAGAATAAAGTAATGCTTAAGCAAACAATAAGTGTGCAAACATTTCTGTAGATCTTCCTCAAGAATGTTGTATTGGAAAATTTAACATTTAATGCACTATAATGACATTAAATTTCTTATGCTTGATATTTATCATTGAATGAAAACAATCAACACGAGAAACAACACACGGCTTCTAGAAACTAATATGCATGATACTTTCAATTTCTGTGAAATAGAATTTGTTTTCAAAGTAATACACACAATCATATTGTCAAATAACACGTTTTATGAACAACCTGACTAAATATATTGATGCCATCGAGAAATAAACTCAATTGTGGCTTGGCTGAAAAACTCATTAACTTGAGCGTTTTTTTTTTAGAAAAAACATCCACAGACAATACATTGTAAATGTGCGAGATTCACTAGTCATCTTTCATATCACTGTGACATGACTGAAACTACCACCACTACCACATTTTTGCTTGAAATTATTCCTCACATGGTTTTTCCAACTGTTAAAAAATTTGGAAATTTCAAGGACAGTAGCTCTGCTTAAAAACATCCAACTGTAACACACCTTAACATGTATTTATGCTTGTACAACTGTATAGAGTATATACAAGTATTACAATGATACAATATGTGTTTTATCTAACCAAGAATATGAAAAGCTACACTTGATAATAATAATTTCTGTTGAGTTTCTTTAAAATACATTTAGCACTTATTGTGATACGCCAACAACTTTGCAACATTTTAAACTCAATGTCTTAAAAATCATTCAACCAAAACACATCTACATGTATAACATCCGTAACTACACTTGCTCCAAGTAGGGCAACATAATATGTTTAAACTAACCAAGAACATACACAG